>JAPJYM010000002.1:1380856-2071285 GCA_026283605.1 Ganoderma lingzhi
GATAGATGACCTATGTGCGTGAGGGGAGGACGGTCATATAACAGCGTGTCGAGGGACAGCAGCTCCGCACGGAAGTTCACCTTGTGGCTCTCCCAGAGGATGTACACCCGCACACGCGAGTGCATGCAGGCCGTGACGCTGTCCAGCTGCATGTTGGCGAGCGGCGCCGGTACCCGCAGGTCTTCGTGTCTTCCTCGTGGTACGACGAGAAAGGACGGGAAGTGGGCGAAGGTGCGCGTGATGTGCTGACGCTCCTCCTGGCGGTGCACGCCGCGGCGATGGACTGGCGATGGATCGAGTTCCCGGAGGACTTAGACGGGGGATCGAGGCGGGACGGCTCGTAGTCGCCCCAGAGGGCAGTGCGCCACTCCTCGATGTTCAGCGGCTCGTTCACGATCGTCACGTCGAACATGCGCACGCGGCAGAACTCGCAGATGCGCACGAGGTTGTGGATGTAGCGGTGGGCCTTTTCGGGATCCGTCCTCGCGCGTTCGGGGTGCGCGCATGGGGTGGGAAGGGGCGCGACGGACGAGACAGTGTCAAGCAGGAACGGAGGGGGCCAGTAGTACTAGTACACCGCGGGGGTCTGCGCCGTGACGCCCTACGGCAGACGCGCCTGTAGAGCCGTTGCCCAGACAGGTGAAACGTCGTAGAAAGGGGAAGGTATAAACGTTTTCGAAGGGTGGAGGCCGCCCGCCGCGGGATGGCTCAAAGAGGGATTTGGGCTGGCATGCTCAAGGTCGGAAAATTGGTCATTCCAAGGGGGCCGCCGAAGGCGGACCGAAAAAGTCGGCCCCAGGGGTCCGGAGGGGCCTACCAAAAAAGGTGCCAAGGGGCCGGCAGCAGCCGCTGAAGTGGAGCATGGGAGGGTGCCCATTTTCTTACTTTCCATTAGAACAGAAATTGTTACTTATAACAGTATCCTTGTTACGAGACTTACAATGACTTGCTAATGGGTGCACTGCTTTTTTGATTCGGCACTTCCCCACTTTCAACCAGGCGTGCCCGTTGCCGAAGGCCTTACTTAGATACAACTGCAGAGGGATCGGGATTGTGGCGGCTCTCGCTTCAGTGTAAGCCCTTTCAAAACCCCGCTGACAATCCTGGTATCGCACCAGTGGCTGCCGCCGTGGGGACAACGACCCGGAATTCATCATGCAGGTGCCTTCACTGGCAGGACATTGCTTCTTACCAAATAGATGGGTTATCTCAGTTAAACATGGGTTGCGTCCTTATCGCTTGCTTGTATTTGTTTACACTACACTTTTAAATAGATTTGTATTCGGAATCAGACGAGTTGAGTACTGTTTTGCAGACGTAATCTCTGAGCATATGAGTAACAAGCCAATTAAGGTCTGATTTACTGATGGGCATACAATCGATTTCTAATCCGGTAACAATCTGACCATTAACAATCTGATCTCATGTATTGATGCACTTATCGTCAGCTTACTTCTACTTACACGGTGCGGTAATGGCCAGGGTTAGGGTCACCTTGGTCGGGATTGGTCTGGGGGACCAATCGGCGGGCGCCTAGGATCAATCCCGGCGCCTAGGACCAAAGACCAATCACCCCTTGGACAGGGACTTCAGTCAGGTCGGTTTATCTTTCGCCTTTAGCTACTGATGTTCGTAGATTATCTTCGCCTTTAAGGATAGGCGCTGATATTATCGCAAGTAATCAGCGCGATGTTTACCCGCAGTTAATCGGACAGTAAGTCTAGTTGATCAACATTGTAGCAGGTTAATCTGTAGTCTAGATGGAATTTATCCTTCATGTTAACGGATTAATCCGTGTGAGCCAGCTTTACTGCACCCCCGATTTGCAAGAGTTCATCCCCCGGCGCGAGTTGATCTGCCCTCGACCTGTTCAACTCCAGCTACGCAGACTTCGCTGGTCCCGCTGGATGTAGTACGTCTTGTACGAAATATATTTATGCGACCTCTACGTATCGAGAATAACACTATGTGCGGCATCGGCACATACCTCGACATATCATCCCGCCTATGTCCCGCAGAGGTAATCTGCTTTCTTTATATGGCAACAGGCGCGCAACCGCCCGCCGGTCGTCATTGTGAGCCATCCCCCATCCCACTACATCGTGCACTTCTCCGCGCCGCTCTCTCGACTCCCTCGCCTGACCTCCTAGACCTCGTCACCCGTCCCAAAGCCACAGTAAGTAAAATCAGCCCGTCCTTCCCTTGGCCCTGCTGACCGTCATTCTCGTGCTGTGCCGCCGCCACCACCGGGGTCGTCCTTGCCATCCATCCGCTCCCTCGCCCGCTGTCCTCGCCCGCAACCTCGATATCATCCCCCACCGCCGCCGCCGCCGCCGCCGCCGCCGCCGTCACCACCGTTGTCCTTGTCCGTCCCGTCCTCGCTCTTCCCCTCATCACACCTCGCCCTTCCTGTCATCGACGACCTCGGCGCCCTTGTCCCCCCCGCCACATAACCACCGTTCCGTCGCGCGGTCTCGCCAGGTTGTGAGATTGAGCACCTCGTTCCGGTAAGTGAATACTCCCATGTCCACCCATATCTCGTCCCTTTTCCCTCCCGTTGCCACGGTCAAGTCTCGTGTCCCGTCCACGTCCGTCTCGTTAGGACGTGTTGCGTCACGTCGCACCGCGTTGGCGTTGGCTGGCGTTCGGTCGCGCATCGTTGGCGTTGGGTCGCACCGCGTTGGCGTTGGGTTCGCGCCGCGTTGGCGTTGGCTGGCGTTGGGTCGCGCATCGTTGGCGTTGGGTCGCGCCGCGTTGGCGCTGGCTGGCATTGGGTCGCGCCACGTTGGTGCGCGGGTCGCACGTCGTTGGCGTTGGCGTTGGCGTTGGCGTCAGCTCGCGCTTCGTTGGCGTCGGCGTTGGCTCGCGCCGCATTGGCTTTGCGTTGAGCCCCGTTGCGCTACGCTGTGTCGCGCTGTGTTCGCGCCTGTCGCGAACGTGTCCATCCAGCGCACAATGCAGTGCGTCGCGCCACGAATGCAACGCGCCGGCCGATGGAGCAGGACGACGTGTTCGTCAGGCGCGCCAGGTGGATGATTGACGGGGTGTTCTTTGTGAGGGCAATGTCGTACCGGGCGCAGAGTCGGGAACCCGCATGCCATGCGCTCCATGCGAGGTTTGACTAATATCTTCCTCGTCTAAGCACACACCTCGCGTGCCACAATGGCTCATCCACGCTTCTACATCAGCGCCCGTGCTTACGAGGTAAGTTGGGACCTCGGCAGCAACACCTTGTACTGACAGCCCACAGGTCTTCCGCTCCGTGTTGACGGCTTCTGCGCGCAGGCGGCAGCTACCTTTCCCTGACTTCCAAAACACCATGACGGAGGCCCAGTTTCGTCCGCAGACGGCGAGTGGGCGCCGTGTGCGCTTCATCCCTCCCGCTACGGTCTCCGGGGGCTCGCTGACAGTCGTGAAGGTACGTGCGTCCTCCCTTGCCTGTCCATGCGTAACTAACAGGGATGCAAGCCTGCAAACGGCGTCTTGGTACCAGCAGGACAGGCATCGTAAGGCACTGTTCCAAAATTTCAGACCAACTCATTGACATCTGTACAGGATTGGACGCCTTCTCAAGAGCCGCTACGGGATGGATATGTCGTGGTTCGAACAGATTTGAGTGGGAAACACTCCGCTACCAGTTTCTCGGACCCCCGCTTTCCTCATTCATACGAGGCAGATGTGTCGCTGAGTGGAGTGATGTAGTGAATAGATAAATAATTCAGGAAAGCGGAAGTCTCCTGGCCTGAATGTAAGGATCGAAGGTGGTACCGACGGACAGGCGCAGGATGGTACACAGGAAAGCTCGCGGAAAACAAGCAGTCTCTTCCATCCTTGAACCAGCAAACATGTATGGTACAGGCAAGTCCACTGCATATTATCATGCAGCGGGGCTTCAAGTGTTGCGGTACCAAGGGTATCAGCGGCGAAGCATGACGAAACAGCCGCACCAAGACACTGCGCTGGTGTGCCATGTATGACCCTAGGACAACGGCGCCAGCCTCCAGGAGACTGGTGCAGCAACGTGGCCCCGTGTTAGCGTAGGGCATAGGTTATACAGGAAGACCGTCCACAAGAACGAGATTCACCAAGAAGGAAAATGTAGATGAGGATAGAGAAGAGCTCTAAACTGTCCGTGAAGGGTGGCGCCCCTCCCAACTCTCATTGGTTGACCTGCGTTCTCTACTTGAAAAGGAAGGGCCCTTGGGTCGAGGCTTGTCGTGCGAGGATGTGACAGAGGTCTTAGTTCGCGGCATGCCACCAACACCCAGGAACTCTGGTACTGGAATACGATTGCGCCGGTTGTATGGTTCGCGCACCCTCATGCTGCGGTAGGATCACGGAGGAGTTGCGCAGTACGTGAACGTATTTAAGGCCCACCCATCCAGCGGCGGCCTCCAGGTCACCTCCGACGCCCTTGTCGTTCCTCGTCCTTGTCGTTCCTCGTCCTTGTCCTTCCTCGTCCTTGTCGTTCCTCGTCCTTGTCATTCCTCGTCCTTGTCGTTCCTCGTCCTTGTCCTTCCTCGCCTCGTCCATGCCAAGCAAGCCGCCCAAGAGCGACATCCCATGCGTAGAGTGCGCTCATGCGGGGAAGACTTGTCGCCGCCGCCGCCGCACAGTCAAGTGTGTTCGGTGCATCAAGCATAGCAAGGACTGCTCGTTCCGCATTGGTACGTGCTCGGCGGCGCGGCGCTTGCGCTAAGGGGTACTGAGACTTGACCCAGGAGAGTTTGCTTCCGGCACAGACATAGCTATGCCCAAGATCTTGGACAGCCTTGAGCAGCATGTAGGGAGTTGGTGGGTGGAGCAGAAGGCGACGCGGGAGTTGCTGGAGGACATGTATGAAGATGTCTATCTGGTGCGTCACGAGCAAAAGCGGCTGCGTCGTGACTTGTGGATAGCGCTGTCACTGGACAAGGGGTTATTGACAAAGGAGGATCTCGAGATATCGGAGCTCGGTTCCACTAGTGGTGAGGAGGAAGAGGAGGAGGAAGCCGGCGACGATGCGAAGAGCAGCGATGGGAAAGCGGCTGCCCCGAAAGATGAGAGTGCGTCCCCCGATGGTAGAGACGCCGTTGATGATGAGGAGCGCGACCAACAGGACGGTCATGACGAGGAAGATGAAGGCGCCAGCGAAGTTAAAGTGAAGACCCGCAAAAATAAAGGGAAGGGGAAGGCGAAGCGCGAAGACGACGACGCCGAATACGTGCCCAGTCCTGAGGTACGTATGTACCAGCTTGCCCGTCTTCAACGCTGACCAGGGAAGGATGTGATACGCCAGACGAGGTCCAAGACGAAGGGGAAACGCCCCTCCGTCCAGAAGGTTCCAAGCGCAGACAAACCCAGGAGGACGACAGCTCGTCAGAGGAGGAGGTCCCACAGTCTGGGAAGAACAAATCAGCATCCACCCGCAAGGTATGATTTGTATCGCTTACCCTTTGCGATGTCCTTTTAAATTTCTCTCAGTCTGCTTCTAGGGCTTCTGAGACCCCTGTGGCAAGCTCCTCCAAAGTCACCCTGCCAAAGGTATGCGGGGAGCTAATGTGGGATGACCATCACTAACGACAACCGCAGAACACGGCCTCTACTACAGAGGAGTCCGAGGAGTCCTCAGACGACAGCGACGCCAAGCACAGGACGGGGGCGAAACGCAAGCGGTCTGGTGTATGTCCTTTCCATCCCCATAGTGAACGGTGACTCATTGTTATACAGGCCGGCGAAGAGCGCATCGCTGCACTCAAGAAGGCGAGGAATGAACGGCTCAAGAAGAAGTCCAAGAAGGACGAGGTAGTGGTGAAGAAGGAGCGGGAGTAGGCTTGTTGAAGACGGCCTTAGGGGCATCTTGCGCAGACTTCTTGACACGCCAAGTATCTTTGTACAATTCGCACACGACGCTCTGAGAGATGAGTCCGTAGCGAGTGGCTTGTGATATACTGCTAGAGAATGAATATTAGCGTTCAGTTGAGTATCATAAGTACTAGTCACGCACCTGCAACCGCGATCATGCCTGATCCTCCCCCACACCCTCCGCATATGCCTTCACCTCCTATCTCCTGGGAAACGTTGGACGGGGCAAATTCACAGACGAAGCGCCGCTCAAAATGTGATAGAGCGACAGCAAAGGGAGTAGGAGGCGAGTATATCCAGCCTCCCGCACTGACGCACCCAAAGTGGTGTCAGCGCCCTTCGCTGTCCTCCCAGTGCAGTTCAGGAAAGATGTTAGTATTGGAAAATAGGGCAGATAGAAAATTTACTCACCAGAATGGGTCATCGAACCTCAAACAAATGAGAAAAAAATGTAGAGGAGTATAGAAACCCCTCCATCCATGGAGTGTCGAGACGAAGCATCAACCACGGATGGGTAATGGGTGCAAGAAAGCTACACGGAGAGTCCGAGACGGCTGTCTCCCCGTGTAGTGGGTGGGAAGAGGATGGAAGGTTAGTAAGCGCCGAGGACGTCGTTTGCAGTGCGCGAGAAGTTCGCACGCACGGAGGCCCGCCTTTACTCCCACGCACGGTGGAGCAATGAGCGCCCGTCATTGACGGCCAAATGACATTGCTTGTTTTTTCCCCTCGCAACCGCAGAATTCAACCACCAATTACCATCACACACCTCGCGAGCACCCTTCCGGATTTCTGCTACCAGTGAGCTACTATTGGTATGTTCTCCGATGTGCGACAGTCCTAACGTTACGTCATAGTGAACAATGATCTTTCGCCGCCTTCTTTTCCCACACCGTGGGCCGACCTCTTCAAGAGAAGCCCTCCGGCAAACGAATATGGTAGCAAGATTCCTGCAGTGTGGCCTTCCGTACGAAGGCCCATAGCCGGAGGTGAGCAGCATGTCCCATGATGTCAGAATCCGAGTCTCTCACCCATTACAGCTACTCGGGTCGCGAGATACACCGCGACAGTACGTGCCCGCCCTGTGCACCCGCCCTATGGTGCGTCCATGCCTCGCCCTCGCGATCCTCCCGGTGCCCAGGACACTGGTCGTCAACGGCAAGAAGGAGCGCCGGGGGGAAATGGCGGCTCGGGTTCCCGTCGTGCGTCTCATCGCTACGGTCTGCGCGATCACCCGTCCCGAGACCTTCAACGTCCGGAGGGGCCGCCCGCAAACTGTGCGCGTCCTGTGCACCCGCCCTCTGGTGCGTCCATGCCTCGCGGAGCGCGGGGGGAGAATAGCAGTGCGGGTTCCGGTCGCGCGTCTCACCGCTACGGTCTGCGCGATCTCCCGTCCCGAGACCTTCAACGTCCGGTGGGGCTGCCCGCAAACCCTTCAACAGAACACCCTAGCGACCGCGATCAAGCGCCAAAGAAGCCCTTCGTGTACATGCCTTTGCTGCGCGTTGTGGAGAAGCTTCACGATTTCTTCGCTGATATGGAGCGGGGCAAGCAGGTGTTGTACCTGGATCGGTCCAGGTCAATTGACGAGATGTCGGACATCACGGAGTTCTCTGAGTTGGAGGATGAGGAGAGTGAGACGAGCAGTCCGGCGGACTCGGAACCAGGCACGGCACCATCCTCCAAGGAGTTTCTCGCTGCGCAAAGGTGAGTCGTCATCCCTGAACCCCGTCTGCTTGTATTTGACATGATGCCTATGGGTAGTCAGCTCTCCCGTTGGCAGAAACGGTCTGAGGAAGCAAAACGAGCTTCTCTGCGCGCAGGAAGAAAACGGTTAGCGCAGCATCTGGTCGCCATTGCATGGGAGGGCGGGGGTACCAGTGCGTTCAACATCTAGTACGCAATGTTCAGCACTTCTGATCTTGTTGTCAAGCTGTGTGTCAGAGTTTCGCTCTGGAGGAAGTGATGAACATGGCTAAACGGCCAACGCATTCTTTCGAAAGCGCACACACAGAGTTTGTGGGTGATCGCCCTCGGCGAATTGTCAGCCGGGATGGGTGGGATCTGGTGTATCATTTCCCTGGCGCGTTCCGGGATAAAAGCCTGGTGAGTTATGGAATGTTTCCAGCTGGTTGATGCTTATGGAAGTAGGAGTGTTTGACGGACACAGTCATGGAATGGGGTCGTGTCGCCAAACTTAGACACAAGGTGGCCAACGACAACTTGCAAGGAGGCTACCAGGCTAAACCTGGCCAACCGCGTGGCCTGTCCGCCCTGTCGTTCCTATGGCACCCTATAGGTCATCCTGTCAGTCCTTCCCAAGCTGGCGCGTTGATGAAGGCACTCACGTATTTTTCTTCAACAGCACGTTAACCCGACGGTGGCTGCGGACATGCTTCGGAACGCGACAATCTTCGAGGCGGCGTGCTCGTGCATCGCGAACCTCGACGTTTTCAGCGCGTTTGCAATGATGGCACTGAGGCATATTGATCCGCGTCAGTATGCCGATCTCACCGAACTTCACCGGTGGTGGAAGGAGCGCTTCTGGAGCTCCGTGCTCTGGGAGAACTTGGATCAAGATCTGGCCTACGACTGCAGGGAGATTGTCTATAACATGTACTCACAGTTCCATTGGGATGAACAGGACCCCAATTGGGCGTGGGCCATCATCATCTACTTGGGAACCTTTGATGAAGCGTACCTCGAGTTTCCCCAGCTGAACCTCAAGGTTCGCTTTCGGCCGGGGGACGTCATCTTCTTCCGTGGCAAGAACCTGAGGCACGCGGTCCCCATGTGGAGGACGGGACAGCGACACTTCATTATCCTTTTCACCCATGCGGCCTTGTGGGCGCAGGCGGGGATGCAGTGCAGGTCGTCCAAGGCGCACGGTTTTGGAGAGCGCTAGGCTAGAATACTTAATGCATATGTACTGGGGCTACTGGCACATCTTCTGTAATACAATGTCCCATCGTGTGTCCTTTGTACCACCCGTGCTCTGTAGGAATGGCCCTATAGGCTGAGATGACCGCTGGACGTCAGGATATCAGATAATGTTTCAGAAGGAGGACGCACATACCAGACTATAATCTAATCGCACATCCTCCAGTACAAGGCCTTCCTGGCTCTGATGGAAGACACTTTTGAGGTCCTGAGCCTCATCGTCCTCCATCTTGCGCATGGACGCGCGATGGATCTTGTGAGCGTCAAGAACACTCTTCTCGCAGTGGTTGGCGAGGTGCTGGAACATGCTTGACTTCTGCAGCGCGTAAGCTCGTGCGCCTGGAGTTGAGTAGTCTACTGGATCATTAGCTGTGAATGCGTAAGGTGATGAAGGTGGTAGGTTGGCATGCTTCCGCCAGAGCGCAGACGCAAAGGCGAATCCTCGACGAGTCGTGCGGCCGTCCGCGTAGAGGAGATTGATCTCCTCATCTGTACGAGTCTTCGCAGCCCAGGCGCGAAACCAATCAGTCCGCATAGCTGGTACATTGAAGGTATTAGTGTGCGCTGTCATGCTCATTAGTGGAGAAACACACCTTCAGTTTCCCAATCTTCGTGCCCATGCTCCTTCGTTGCCTGAGGGCCAGACACTTGGAAGATCCACGATAACGTCTTCTTGCTGTCCCCCGACGACCTCGCCACGGTCAGGTCCCGGGCATGTAGATCCTTAGCGGCATCGATGCGTCGAAGATTGGTAGGAATAGCAGGCAGGGAGCGAGACGACGGCGACGACGGCGCATCAGGTTGATCAATGGAGATCCCATCTCGTGAGGACGAAGGATGGAGAGGGAGTGGCGTATTCGCGCTGACCAGGTCTGTTTGCGTGGTGAGAAGTGTGTGTAGATGGTGCATTTTATCGAAGTTCTGGTTATAAACCGTAGCAAGGAAACGCGACCTGGCGGCAACGGTGGTGATTGGGACCTGGGCGCGCAGATTATCCTTTTGACCGCGGGCGTTCTTCTGCTTGTCCTTGATGAGGGCAGCGCGCTGACGCACTGACATTCGGATAGTGGCAAGGAGGTCGTACGCGTGCCCTACCCGCAGGGACAGCTCCCAGGCAGTGACAAGATAAGATTCCTCGTCGTCGCCGAAGAGGGACTCTGCTTTCCAGCTTGAAGGCAGACCAAGAGCCTCCAGTTCAGGGCCGTCTTGAGGCGCATCGAAGTTCTCTAGATCATCCTCGAAGCTTCGACGCGACGACGTCGGGGATTCATCTCCACCGCCAAGTTGGGCGAGGTTCTGTCGTTGATCCTGTTGCCACATTTGGATTTTCGAATGTAGAGCGCGGCGCTCGTTCGCTAACCCGGGCAGCTTATCTGCAGATACGCCTTCCCCCCTCCCGGCTGAACGAAAGCGAGTGACTCTGTCGTCAAGCTCCTGCCTAGACACGCTCCATTAACGCGATGAATAACCGTCAGAATAAATGCACTTACTGCTCGAACTCCAGTTCAATCGCAGTCTTCAGGCAAACAAGCGAGGCCGCGAACGCATCTTCAGCGGCGTGATCATGAGATACACCTGACTGTTCATGAGCATGCCCCAGCTGCGACGACGCGTGAATAGGACCACGGGCGATTAAATCCTTCACTGCTTTGGCTTTGCTGGGGACTTAAAACAGTTACGTTAGCATTCCAATAGTGCAGACAGAATTGAACCGCGGAAGACGTACAGCGACTCTCATCAAGCACATACACACTGGGCTTTGGGTGCTTCTTGCGATACTCATACGTTGACGGGGTCGGGGCTGCATCGTCGATGTCTGCTTCAACCCATGTCTGAACGTTATCCACGCCGGCTTCCTTCGTCAAGACCACAAGGTCCAACGTGTGACGGAGCTGCAAAACGAGCTTCTCCCGAAGCTTGTCAGCGAGGTACTTGGCTGATGTCGAATGGTCAGCGAGGCAGCACAAGAATGAACTTTCGGAGACGAACCCCGAGTGACATTCTTCCGCCAATTCTGAGCATTGAGATGGTCGCATATAGCATCCTGCCTCGCCCCCGCGTTCATCTCCCTGGTCGAGAGACCGACCGCATTGTTCTCTGCCCAGTTGACCTCCACCATCTCCCCGCAAGTGTGACCGCAACCACGCTTGTAGCACATTGCGTACTCCGTCTGACAGCGCTCTTGATGCGCCAGCATGTGGAGCTGAGGAAGGAGAACCTGCAGTTCCTCGATGAGAGGACGGAGATGATCTGGAAGTCCCCACTCCTCCCAACGCTTCAGGATGTTGGCAAGATACTGACAGCCTACGTCATAGGTCAACAACCACTCAATCAGTTCCTCCGTCCCCTCCAGCGCTCCCGACATGGCAAGATCGAGCAGCGGGAACCTTCATGATAATGCACAGTCAGCGTGTTGGTTGCGAGGCATGACGGAGGGTAACAACTCACTGTTCACCCCCAAAGAGGTTGACCATGGCCCGCGCGCGGAAGCAACCGTGACGAATACAGGACACAGCGACAACCCCGCTATAGTCGAGGTTACGAAACTTGCCGCGCTGTGATCGCGTGACCTTGAATCCACTACAGGTCGCCACCTAATTCCGCAGCATATCAGTTCACGTTATTAACAAAGCTTGAAGACAACGTACTGGCTTGGCAGTGTCCTTCGGGAACTTCTTCAAGAAGTCTTTGAGGAGCCCGATGTCCTTGAAGAACCCGTTCTCTCCGACAAGGCTGTAGTCAGTGTCGTCACCTGGCTTCATTTTCTTCTGAAGACTGTGGTTGCCATCTGCTCCTAGGAAGATGCGATAGATGTAGCTGTAAGTCGTCAGTAAGCGTAGTGGATATAAAGATGTATCAGTGAACTCACGTCAGAGATGACGGCGTAGACGTCTTCCAGTCGTCTGGGAGGTTGACGCCAGGCCACGGACAACTAAAGCATGGCACCGTCACCAGTGCCGGATCGCGGTTGGGGAAACGGAGACCGTGGCAAAGTCCTGAACGCTTTGCCATCTGGAGATACCGCCATTGTCGTGAGACAAACATGAACTCACGATAACGATTCTGTCACCCATCAGCACATACATCAAATTGTCTCTAGGCGGAATGAACTTACGTGCACGGGGCGGGTGCCTGAGTTATCTGTCAAGGCATTGAGCTTGCGGACGTAGTCGTACGCGGGCTTCTTGGACATCAGGGAGTCGAGGTGCGAGTCTTCCAACACAGCCATCGTGAATGCACTCTGAGGTTTGATCCAGGTGGACGGGACTAGGCCAGCGCGCAGGAGCTGCTGCTCAAATGGGAGGCGGTTGGGGCAGTGGCATGGATGGATGTGGACATCGTGAATACCATTGGTATGGGTCACCACCAGGTAGTTAGGGGCACCGCGGGTAGGGAGGTCAGGACATGGTTCGCCGTAGTGGCCTAGCGGGAGGACAAAATCAAGCATGCTCAAGTCTCGTCGCTCAAAGAACTCCCCGTTCCACTCCTCCACCCAATGAAACGGGTCTCGTACATGTAGGGCGCAGATGCATGCCCTACAGAGAGCAGGGCACTGGACGCATTCGCGACAGCGGAATCGCGCGCTGTTGGGCGCATGACACTGAAAGCAGTCTTGACCAACCATGGGGTGCCACTCGCGCGCTAGCATCCACTTCAGAAGGACGGCGAACATGCGCGATGCCTCGTCCAGTTTCTGGCCAGCAGTCACCTAGTATAGGAAGGCATTAGAAAAACGCGAAGCCACGTAGTACAAGGTACGCACCTTGGGCTTGGGGGACGCTTTCTCCTTAGCAGTGGACGAAGGAAGGAGTGATGTGAGGGTGGGAGCGGAGGAGGGTACAGAGGGGGGGGTGGACGACGAGAAATGTTGGTCCGCTGGAAGCGAGTCTGTGGATGGGGGCTGATCAAACAAAGGAGAGAACAGGAGCTGCACTCCTAGCGCGGGGGCAGAATCAACGCGGGGTCTCTTTGGTGGTCGTGGTAGCACCTCATCGATTTGCAGGACGGTTTCGGTGAGACGTGTACCGGACGAACTGGCCGTGTATCGGTTGAGAAGGGAAATGTTCTCGGTGCGAGTAGGCATTTGGTGGCGGGATCTGATCTGGACGCAATGGTTCTTTCGACCGCTGCCATGACGCTTCGGCTTGGGAGCTGGTGGTTGAGACATAGTTGTGGTAGAAGGGAGGGAATTAACAATAGCAAGAAAACAGGAGTAAGACGGTGATGGGACAGAGCGAGGTCAAAGCGAGTGCTAGGCGAGGGAACTGAGCGACAAGGGTGGGCAACAGAAAGTCAATGGGTACGAAAGTCCATAGATCAGAAAATCAGAATGAGGGAGTGTGGTGGGTGATGTGGACTGTGTTGGATGGAAGACGGGATAGTCTGGAGGACTTTAGGAATCAAGGGTTGATCAGTAGAGACACATTATTAGCTACGACGCAAGGGACGTGACGGGGGGCGAAGTGCGCGATGACGGGGGATCGCGCCGCAGACCCCCAACCCACGCGTTAGGCGGAAAGCGAGGCGCCTGCTGATCTGGGCAAGAATCACCCGGAAAGGGTTAGCAAACCATCACAGTAAGCGATATTGGAGTTGCACAGTGCATGCGCATATTTGAAGCTAAATGTTGCAAGAATGTTCAGACACGGAACGTGTGGACAGTGAAAGATGGAATTAATTGTGATGCGGATAAGACAGGATCAGAGAGAGAGAAACGTGCAGCCGTTGATCCGACAATGTGCATTATATTGGGAAGAGATGAGGGACAATGGGAGCTCTGCCTGACAGATGGAAGAACGTATTCACGTAGAAGGACGCAAGGTTGAACTCATGCTCTTCGATGACGGAGGGGGCATCCGAAATTTGCAGGGGGTCTTGTTGGGAAATGATGGACGGGCATCCTGGCCATCGATGCAATACAGCTTTGAAAGCATTGAGGGCCTTGATGCGGCGATGAGGGACAGCTGAGAAAAGGCCAGGGGAGTGCGATGTCGGGAGCGAAGGAACAGCATGGACAACACCCTCTGGAAAGATCTCCCCAACGAAGTCTTCCTGGAGCGCACGGTCGCGGGGTGTGTGCTGGGGTCTAAGGAACCGCTCCACGGCGAGAAGTTCGTATCGGAAGCCCAGTTCGAATGTCTCCCACAAAATCTTTGGTGCAACGTCGTCCGTCAACCGAGATACTGAATGTCCTTGCCAGTCCACAGGCCCTTGGTCTCGCGCGGCGAAGTCCACCTCAGCGAAGAGCTCCCCAAAGATTTGACGAATCTCGAAGTTACGCCGCCCGACACGGGTCTGCTCGTTCGCTTCCTCAGGCACGCCGTTCAAGAACTGGCACCACGCCTGCGTGCCGACCCTTGTCGCCGATGAGCCTGGCACTCGTAAAAGGTAGAGCCAATTGGGGCGTGCGCGCAACCAATTTAAGACGTGTCGCTCCACTTTGGCCGAATCGTTGGGGGAGACCAAGATCGCGGGCTCGGGAATCCAATAACCCCAGATCTCATTGGCGGGGCGCGCTTTCTCAGTACGATCGACCGTTTGCATGGCTCGCTTCCATGCAGGGATGGCTGCGGGCGTCCAGCGATGCGCAAACTCCGCGAACTTGTCGCGCCCACGAACTTGCGAGGGGTGGGGCTTGCCTGGTTTCGTCTTCGGATCTGGAAATTGGGGTTAGTGAGACATAGGGTGTAATACGGGAGACTGACTTACACGGAGCATAAGCGGGAGCACTAGACTGACGGGGAGGCGGGCCACGATTGATCCCAGTGCTGGAAGGACCTGAGGAGCCTTGGGATTGAAACTGGGGAGTCTGCGATTTCGAAAGGCCACTGGTGTAATCTTCAGAAAGGAAGAGCGAGGCGGCCGGAACACGAGAGAGGTCGCGGTAGGTTTGGCATGCACGCATGGTGGCCTCAAGGTGCTTCTCGCCTGGCAGCCCGCGGTACAGAGGTTCTTCGCCGAAGAACGGGATGCTTGTAATATGACGCGCATCCTGGGCAATCACCAAAGCGCCAATTCGGATGTCCGCATGGACTGCATCCAATGAGCGCACGAACCAAATTGGGATACCGGAGACCATGAGATGTTGCACGATGGCTGGATCAGTAGTCCACGCGCCCATCCAGCGTTCAGTAACATCTGGCGTGGTAGAGGTCCCCGTGCGGACAACGCGGATGCGGGAATAGTATTCGAGGTAAGCGTTTGCGAGAAGCCAGTACCGTTGTAGTTGAACGACCTGGATCACCTGGTCCCGGAAACTGGCAGGCATGTATCGCAGTCGATCAAGTGCCTGACGCATCGCGACGATGTACCAATGCAGATGGGCCCGCTGCTGCGCTCTGTCCTCGGCGTCTGCATCGTCTGAAGCATGCTTGGCACGATGAATGATTTCGGAAACGGGCAGATCGAACGCATCGAGGAAGCCTTTTGACAAGCGTCCGAATCCGCTGACCACTGAGCCCTTGTTGACGACGAAGTCTTCGATAGTGGGGCGTTTCCAGATAACGGAGAGGGAATCGTGGTCAGGGACGGGTCTGAGAATGGCGCACAGATATGGGTACACCGAGGAAAATATCTGGGGGGCATTTAAGGGGTCTGCAAGTCCAAACCGACCGTCATCTCGCAGGTGGACCGTCACGAGGCCGTGTTCAAACTGGGGAATATATTCGGCGGTAGGGGAAGTAATGAACACGCATTCATCAGCGGAGAGTGCGCCAACAAGGCCGTCAGAGAATGTGGGTATGACGCCCGCTGGATGTGTAAAATATGAGCAGGAACGACGAGACACGAAAGTGAATGAGAGCGCACGCGGGAGTGTACCGAGCGATCCTAGATCAATCGACTTCATCCGGGAGGGAGACGCGCAGACCGTGATGCGGGGAACGCAATTGAGGCGATTGTCGACACAGGGACGCAAAGTCGTCTGTGATTATGCGGGGCAATTATGCGCCACAATGAGATGAGGAGTCGTATGTATGCTGGAAACAAGAGCAGGTCAGCGGGATACCAGTTTGAGCTGCAGGCGGCACAGGCTCACCTGAACGGAGTAATAGCGACCGCGTCCTCTAGTGGTGCTTATCGACAGTCTCAAGCAAGTGTGCTGGAAGCACGACCGTAAGTGTAGGAGAAGGATGCGGAAGCTGCACGAACTGACCTGACCGAGCGAAGCGAGCTGAGAGGATGAGACTTGGTGGTCTTCGTGAACGTCGGGGCCGACGCGCGCCTATGCTATGATGTTCGCCACATTCAGCCGCATTGGGAATCGCTGACGCCCGCATTTCTTCTCCGTTCTCCCTTCTGCTCTTCGGTCTCTCTCGTTCTGTTCCCGCTCTCCCCATCCCGTGGTCCACCATTCGCCCGCCTGAAGCGTATACTGAGGCCAAAGTACGTGCGAGCATGTTAGATTTGCGTGTGCTGCTCAGTGTCCCACTAACGCCGCGTCATACAGATGAACCACGAAGGCACCTCGCGCAGCATCCACTCGCGACCTGTGGACCGCAATGACCTTCCCGGAGTTGAAGATGGATACACTTTGGTGAGCTAACGTTAATTATACAACTTTTGCCTCCTGAACTAAGTGTAGATGTGCTCGATGCGCCTAGTGCCTCAGGTTTACGGAGGCTGGCTTTGTGCTCGCCTCCATCCCACTGTCGACTTTGTGTCCCAGTGTCCCTACTCCATATCGGCATAAACGCAAGGAGGTTCGTAGCCTCATGTGTTGCGGCGAATCGTAGATACCCGCCGCAAGTGCGATTTGGACGGCAAGATACATCGAACGAATGTCCCTCGTCGGGTGGGCGCTACCGATGGTACGCCACCACACGATCGGGCTTGCCGCCTGGCGGAGTTGCGCAACTAATTGCTTTACAGACTAACCAACCCTCAAACCTGGCAGTGAGCGCCGTTGGGGGGGGATGACGAACCTGTCTCTGGCCCGCGGCCGCCGGCACCTGCTGGTATAAAAACCCTGGTATGTACGCCACTCGTGCAGTCTCTCTTCGCTGCGCCCGAGTTCTGCGTTGGGGCTCATTCTTCCGTACCGTATCCTTCTGTCTGCGTTCCTCCAGCCATGCAGCCGAATCCCTCCAACGTGCTACTCAATGAGCACCTCCAACTCCTTAACAGTCGCCAGCCTGCCAGAAAGCGCTTCCTCCGCCCCTGTTCCCTCGGCTTCCCACACAAGGTCGTCTTGCGCTTAGGCCTCAGCAACAGGGAGACCATTGGGCGGCGCTACGAAGTTGTGAGTAACATGCGTGGTCTAGTGGAATATCGCATCTGACACAATTCATTGCCAGTGTTGCACCCCCAGGGGAGACAATAGACGCTGCATCTTCCATGGCGCGCCCGCGCTCTGCCAGTTCTCATGCGAGGCACTCGCCGACATGTTCACCTACATTGCGTCCCTTGAGGTTGCCCCCTGGGGCGACGAGGCCTTCGTCGACTTCGCTTGTGCCAGCACGATCGCGTTTAATCATCGCGCTGCTCAAGCGCGCATCGATCCCCCGAACGCCTTGCAGCGTCACTGGCTTGCATGCCAGCGCGCTTTTCCTCCCTATGTGGACCTTCCGGCATATCGGCCCATGGTTCCCTTCGTCGATCCCCCGCTCATGGTCACGCCGGTCACGTTCGCTGGACTGTTGTCCGAACCTCTTCCTCGTAAGACGGGCCTGCTACCGCCCTGCGATCATCGAGTGAAGGTGCGAGTCGTGCTGTATCAGATCGTAAGTTGTTCCTGTGTACTCCAACCCAACTCTTGCTCACTTGACCTTACTAGAACAACTACGAAGCCTCCCTTCTTGACTGCGTTGGAATCAAGCGCGGTGAGATCGTGGAGTTCACGCTGCGCCAAACCGGCATCTTCAAGGAGCTTGGCATCCAGGACACCGACAGGCGTGTCTTAGCCTCCTTACAGATCTACCTACCTGCCCAGGGCATGTGGTCTCGTGCCCCTAGGCCTTCCGACAAGCTACACCTCTCCATTGGGGAGGGGGTCATCTACCGACTTCCGCACGTTGGCCGTACCCCTGATCTCGGCCAGATCATTCAACAGATCATCCCCCGTGCTCTTGTCGGTAGGGGCCCACCTCTCCCAGCTGTTCCAGTATACCCCGGTCAGCCCGAGCAGGCCAACAATGTCCCGCCCGCTGCGCCCGCGTCCACGCCCGCGCTTGCCACGCCTGTGTCCACCATCGCGCCCGCCGCCGCCGACTCCGGGCCCGCCGCTAACTCCGCGTTCGCCGACGACTCCGCGTTCACCTCTGCTCTCATGTCCGCCCTTATCATGTCTGCAGCGGAGTCCGCTGTGGGCTTCGGCCCAGAGCCCGCGGAGGGCTTGTCCTGCTCCTCTTTCAAAATCCGAAAGAACGGCCGCCTGGAACGTGCCAGCGCCCTGTCGCCAATTTCGATGGCCCACCGCAGACGTCGCCTCTCTGCCCCGCTCTCCGCGCCTGTGGCCGGCGTCAACGGCTCTACCGCGCGTGGCCGTCGTCGCGCCTCATCTGCCAGGGTTGCGCGGTCCAACGCAGTCATTACCCTGTCTGATGACATCATTGAAATTGCGGACGACATCGACAACAAGACTGCTCGCTTCTGGCAGCACTACCTCAAGGGCGGTCCGAGCGCCCGGTGTTTCCGTGCCGAGGGGACCCAGGCGGACCCGATCGACCTCACGGACGTAGGTAGCGTGTTTGACAAGGACGAGGATGCGCTTTGAAGGTTCCTTCGCTCCGCGAGATCTCTAACCCCGGTCCTGTCCCTCATTTGCCGAGATCTCTGCGCCCCTCCTGTAGCCTGAACGTCTGTGAACAAATGCCCGATTCCGTATCTTAGGATAACCATTCTAATGTCAACCCCTTCTCTCGTTTGCGCTGTGTCGGATAAGAATGAAACGGAACGAATCAAGCCGCAAGCGACAGCGATGCGTTCATACAACATCGCCTGCCAAATCTCCCACACAGGGTGGCATGGTCAAATTTGGGGATTGCGCCCGCCCCAATGTCCCTTTGGGTTCAACCTGCGCAACAGGCACCCCAGAAATCTTGAGAGCACAACGACGTCCAACTGCCGAGTGGCTGCAACCAGAAGTGGATGAAACCGAGCTGTCCTCTTATGCAGTTAGCCGTGGACCAGTGATGTTGACATCCCCCATGTCGCTCCTTGGATCCTCCGTGTTTCCCGCCACGACTTGACTGCCATTTCTGTCACAGCCGATAGACTGTGCCACCAAACAAACAAACAAGGGGCTCACTGATGGAGGACACAAGTGGTGACAACAGAAAACAGCGGATAGATTTGTCTAGACTAGAAGACGCAGTGGGGCAGGGGCTGTTAAGCTGCCTACAGTGGAAGGGAGGGATGAACAGAAGACAGAATCTAAGGTTCATAGTCCCACATCACAGCCCTTATATACTACATGGCAACGGCGCACAGACCACCCTGAGTTTAGGGCAGGTCCTGGGACCTGTTGCAGGTGAGAATCCGATCTAAAGGAAGAGATAAGATAACGAGAAAGATAAGATAACCTTGCCCTGATAAGATCATAACCGAATTGGGGTAACCCCATGCTAGGGTCTTGGTGCTAGCCCGGGACAAGCGTTGGTGCAACTAAACGTGGCGCGAAAAACCGTGACACTACCCCCTCTTCAAGACCTGAGCTCCAGCGAAGCGTTCGAACCATATTTGTCGATTAAACTGCCGGTGTACCGGTCGTGGATTGGTGAGTGAGATGGGCTGAGGCGCGTCTGGGTGGTCAACATGGAACTCGTCTAGCAGCTCTTTGCAGTGTTTGACGTTTCGTACTGGCTCCCAGGTTGCGTCGCTGACATCGTATCCTTCCCATTTGACCAGGTACTGGACATATCCTCGGTGGGTTCTCGAGTCGAGTATCTTTTCTACTTCATACTCATCATGTCCTTCAACTTCGATGGGGTCTGGCTTGGCTGGGTTTCGATCACCGATCTCATCCTCGTGGTAAGGAATGAGTTTTGAGGCATGGAAGACGGGGTGGACCTTGTTCTGGTGTGGCAACTGGAGTCGGAAATCCGCTGGTCCTATCTGTTCGAGGATGTCGTAAGGCCCAAAGTTCTTGGCTGATAGTTTCGCGGAGGACTGCTTGATCTTGAGGTCTTTTCCCTTGAGAAGTACCTTGTCCCCGACCTTGAATGGGACTTCACTCTTGTGCTGATCGTAGTACCATTTCATCCGTTCAGCGGCAAGGGCTAGTGAGGACTGTGCCTGTTCTCGAGCTTCAGTACGGTTTTTGAAGACTTCCTCGAGGCTTGGGAATCCTAGGTCTTCGTGCACGTCTGGGGCCATTCTGGGGTGGTAGCCGTACTCGACAAAGAAAGGGGAGAGACCCGTAGATTCGTGTGCAGCATTGTTGTATGCAAACTCCGCGGTGGCTAGTAGGGTAGCCCAGTCGTCAGGTCGGTGTTCAGTGAATATCCGTAGATACTGTTCCAGTGACTGGTTGACTCGTTCGGTCTGCCCATCAGTCTGAGGGTGGTATGCTGTCGACATTGAGGCCCGTATGCCCAGCTTCTTGCAAAACTCCTTGAAAAGTGCACTTGCAAACTGTGTTCCCCTATCTGAGATGATCTGTCGAGGAAGTCCATGTAGCTTCAGGATCTGTTCGTATATCAACTCGGCTGCGTCTGAGGCTGAGAAGTGGTCATCGCATGCAAAAAAGTGGGACCGTTTGGTCAGCCGGTCCACCACAACAGCAATAGCTGTGTACGTGTTACCATGTCTGTCATAGGATTCGGGAAGCTGAGTGATAAGGTCTATACTCCAGACTTCCCATGGCCCGGCTGGTACGTCGTTTGGCTGTAGTAGGCCATATGGAGGAACACGTGAGGCCTTGTTTCGTTGGCAAGTATCACAACCTTTGACATACTTCTTGACGTCGACAGTGATCCCTGGCCACCAGTAGTTGCGGGTGATTAACTCCTGTGTCTTCCATCGTCCTGGGTGTCCAGCCAGTAGCGTGTCATGGTGGAGCTTGAGTAGGTCTAGTCGCAGTTGTCTATCCTTTGGGACGTAAACCTTTCCTCTGCGGAGGAGTAAACCATTCTCGAAGTTCCATTCCTGTAGTGCTTTTCCAAACTCCCGGGGGCCGCTGTTGAGCAGTGACTTGTAATCCTTGGTCATTGTGTCATCTTCTAGTGCCTTCTTGATCCTTTCAAGTAGTTGTCCATCGTCGACTTCTGAAGCATGGCCTGGTTGTATTGCCTTGATAGCGAAAAACTCCGGTTTCAACAGGGTTTGTCCAACGTTGTCACTGCTTACCCCCTCTTTATGATCTGGCCTCCTGGACAGAGGGTCTGCACGAAGCATTGTCTTTCCGGGGCGATGTCGCAGGTTGAAATCGAAACGTGAGAGGAAGAGGCTCCAACGTGCTTGTCATCGAGTCAACTTCTGGGCTTGTCGGAAGTAGGTCAGGTTGAGGTGGTCAGACCATATTTCAACCGGCATTGGGTGTCCTTCGAGGTAGTGTCGATATTCCTCTAGTGCCCGTATGATTGCCAACAGTTCCTTGTCATAGATCTCGTAGTTGCGTTCATGTTCATTTAGTGACTTAGAATAGAATGCAACGGGGTGCCAGAGGTTGTCCTCTCCTAGTTGTTCCAGCACGGCTCCGTTGCAAAATCAGATGAGTCTGTTTCTAGACGGAAGGGGGCCGTGTCGCTTGGGATTCTCAGGATTGGGGCTGTTGTGAAGGCCGTTTTGAGGGCTTGAAAGGCATTCTCCTGTTCCTCTTCCCACTTCCAAGGTGCGTCCTTGCAGGTAAGTATCGTTAATGGCCGAGAAATCTTGGAGAAGTCCTTAACAAAACGTCGGTAGAAATTGGCCAGGCCTAGGAAAGCTTGTACATGCTTAACCTTGGACGGTGTTGGCCAGTTTTTGACACCTTCGACCTTGGCAGGATCCATAGTAATTGAATCCTTCGAGATGATGAGACCCAAAAACTCGACTGATGGCTGCTCAAACTTGCACTTTTCTGGCTTGACAAAGAGGTCGTTGGCTCGCAACTTCTCTAGAACCCGTTCTGTAAGTTGCCGGTGTAGGATAAGATCATCTGTGAAGATGAGGATGTCATCAATGTAGACGACGACATGTCCTGTGGCGATCTCTTCCTTGAGGACCTCGTTCATCATGGCCTGGAAGGTGCTGGGTGCATTGCAAAGCCCAAATGTCATTACCGTTGGTTCGTAGAGACCGCGGTGGGTGATAAATGCAGCCTTCTCTTCGTTGCCTTCCCGAATACGGACATTGTTATATCCCCATCGTAGATCTAATGAAGTGAAGATGGACGATTGGGAAAGGCGGTCAATTAGGTCTGGTATCCGAGGGATAGGGAACTTGTCCTTTTTGGTGGCGGCATTGAGAGCACGATAGTCCTGTACGAGTCGTAAACTTCCATCCTTCTTCTTGACAAAGAACACTGGGGCTGCTGCTGGACTTTTTGACCGTCGGATGTACCCCTTGGCTTCTTGTTCGTCGATCCAGCTATCCAGCGAATTCCGTTCTTGGGGGTTCAGAGGGTATAACTTGGCTGGCTTTGGTAGTGTTGCACCTTCTGCTAGTTCGATCGGATGGTCGTAAGCCTTGCGTGTTGGCATACGTTCTGACGCTGTTTTGGAGAAGACGTCACCATACTGGTGATAGTGTGCTGGGACATGATTGGACCAGTATTCTCGGTCTTGTTGTCCTTGTGTTTCCTCTTTCTTCTCCATAACTCGGACTCGTAGAACTCGGGCATCCGGATCATCCGAAAACTCCATCCAATGCACAAACTGGTCAGTATCACCCCAAGGCTCAGGGTTAAGCTGTCCGTAATGGTCTCGTGCAAACTCCTCTAGACGGGGCTCCTCGATGGCCTGTACCTCCTCTTCTTGGACTTGCAGTTGTTCCGGGTGACAAGTGCCTGGACATCGGGTAAAGTCTACTTGTCCATTCTTCCAATCGACTTCGGGGTTGTGCTCCCTTAGGAACGTCATTCCAATGATGATGTCCCGGTTCCCAATATCTGTAACTAGGAAGGACTGCCAACTAGTGTGGTTCTCGATAGTAACCATACAGCGTACATAGTGAGTGATAAGACCCTTCTTGTTCTCCGTGGCATCTGCGTTAAACACCCGTATTTCCCTGGATAGTCGTCGTAATTCTAAGCCATGTTCCTGGACAAACCGATAATGCGCAAAACTTGAGTAGGCTCCACAGTCTACTAAGCCTTCTGTCTGGATTTCACGTATTCCTTGCTTAAGAGTGAGCTTTAGATCGAGCGATTGCTTCAGCCTGCGAGATGAGGTGAGGTATATATAATGCGATCTAGGTACAAAAGACTCCTCTAAGTGGTTTACGCTACTAGTACATATGAACCGGATGTTACGACCAGACTCCGTTACATCCGTTGGAGAAAATCCTGCTCGTCGGCCTCGACGATCCGTGCTGTGGTTTCTTGTTCCTGGGCCTTAGCTTTGCCCTTTTGGTCGTACTCTTTGAGCGCATTGATTACAAACTCCATTCGGTCTTGTCCCTTGTCTTCTTCATCCATAGCACGTAGTCGTGCCAGATGCGGAGCCCTTGGCCTTGGTCGTGTCGGGAGTTCATAGTAGCCTTTGTACACCGGGTTGCGACACTTGACTTCAGTTTTGAAAGGGTGTTTGCCGCAACGAAAACAGAGCTTCTTGGCAAGCCACTCTTCTTGTTCCTTGGAGAGCTTTTCAGGCTTCCGCATTGTGTCGATGTCCATGGCATTCGGGTCCCGGGCAGGCCTTGACGATGGTGTGTGGTGCTTCTCTCCTCGGTAGTTCATCTCGATTCCGAGCACCCAGTCTAAGAAGTTCTCCCACTTGGTCGGCACAGTGGCCGGCTGCATTGAGTGGTGGGTGACCATCGTAGTGCGTACACCTCCTTTGCACTGAGCTTCGATGCGTCGGATGAGTTCGACATCTGAGTAACCAGACTTGATAGCAAAACGGCGGAAGTTTTCCGCAAACAGGGCCAGTGACGAGTGGGACTTGGCACAGTGTTCCTCGAGTGACTGTTGGGCTGACTTCTCTGAGCAAGTTCTCGATATCCGCTGCTAAGACGTGCTGTAAAGTTTGCCCATGTTCCAAGTGGAACACCATCGGCTGCCTTTTGAGCGTAGTCATCCATGTACGACTGAGCACCTCCTTCTAAGAATAGTAGTGCCGTAGTAACCTTGTCCTCATCTGCCGTGATGTTCTGATACCTAAACCAAATACCGAGCTTCTGGAACCATTGTTCGATCGTCAACTCATGAGTCTTGCCTTTAAACTTGGGTGGGTCGGCGATCTTGGGACGGCTGGCTGTTGGGGTATGGGTTGTGGCCAGGTGTGCACGTGTGGAAGCTGGGTGCGTAGCAAGGCTGTTGACCTGGGCTTGAAGCTGCTTAATCACATTGACGAGTATGCCGTGGTTCTGGTTGAGGACGTCCATGTCTGCCTTTAACCCATTGTTCTCATCCTCTAGCCTTTTGCATCGGCCTCGGAGATCCTCCATGTCCTCGAAGTGTTCGTTTCCGCCGACCTTTTCGACCTGAAGCTTTTGGACGTCGGCCGCAACCTGGTTTCGGTGTTCATACATTTTGTCGCCGAGCTGGTTATAGGCCGTAAAAACTTCCTTCCGGGTAAAGTCCTTGATCATTGCTGTGATGTACTCGATGTACTTCTCGTCGATACTGTAGAATATTCCAGCTGCCTTTGCCGCATCGTCCAATGAGTTATATCGCACCCCATTGAAAGTCCAGTCTTCTGGAACCCGAAGGGGCTCTAGAGTAGGAGTGGGGGACGGCGGCCGAGTACGGCGTCTAGGCGTCTCGTCGAAGTCCGAGGCATCGTCATGTTCGGACGGTGTGTGTGATCGTCCTCCCGGGCCAAACGTGTCCGTGTCAAGTACTCGATACCGAGAACCAGTTGCCATTGTACAAATTCTAAACTTGTGGCAGAACTACCCAATCTAAGTACCCAAA
This sequence comes from Ganoderma lingzhi, assembly GCA_026283605.1. Classification (NCBI taxonomy): domain Eukaryota; kingdom Fungi; phylum Basidiomycota; class Agaricomycetes; order Polyporales; family Polyporaceae; genus Ganoderma; species Ganoderma lingzhi. The sequence continues at coordinate 1,405,632 of JAPJYM010000002.1, forward strand.
CTTGTTTAACTCGACAATTGCGTTCGCTACTCTAAAGAAGTTCTGTCCTAATCCTGCAAACTTAATCTTCCCAAACTCCTTACAGAACCACTCAATGCTCTGTTGTTGACTCCGAGTCCAGCTGGCTCCGTGTTGGCCAATGTTGTCACTGACCCACTCGAGCTGGTCGCCGACACGTTGGATGGCTAGACGATGGTCGTATGGGCAATCGTCGAGCAGCACCTTGCGGTCGAAGACGGCCTGGAGGCGTTTGAGCACGGCGTGGACCTTGACTTCTGCGATGGCGAGGTTGTCACTGGTGTTGACACGGGTGAAGCCTGGGATCGGTGCGGCTGAGATTCGGTATTGGAGAGGGACAGGTGGGAGAGGAGGAGTGGAGGGATGACTGGGGAGTGGGGCCTGGATACGGGCAGGGAGGGGCAGAGGTCGAGTATAGGGGACAGGTCGAGGCAGAGCCTTGCGACGAGGGACTAGAGGTGCGTGCTCCCTATGACGGTAGCGAAGGCGGTCCTCAAGACAGTCCTCACGTACACAGGATATCTGATCCTGGACGGGTAGATGACCGTGTCTCTTGAAGTGACGACGGGTAAACTCCTGGAGACCAAACTCCTCGGAGGGGATGGGGGATGATAAACGTTTATAAAACTCCTGGGGGGAAGAGAGACGGCTGGCTAGTGAGGGCACTGAGCCAGGGGCCTGTGGGTTAGATTCTGTCTAATGTCACAGCCGATAGACTGTGCCACCAAACAAACAAACAAGGGGCTCACTGATGGAGGACACAAGTGGTGACAACAGAAAACAGCGGATAGATTTGTCTAGACTAGAAGACGCAGTGGGGCAGGGGCTGTTAAGCTGCCTACAGTGGAAGGGAGGGATGAACAGAAGACAGAATCTAAGGTTCATAGTCCCACATCACAGCCCTTATATACTACATGGCAACGGCGCACAGACCACCCTGAGTTTAGGGCAGGTCCTGGGACCTGTTGCAGGTGAGAATCCGATCTAAAGGAAGAGATAAGATAACGAGAAAGATAAGATAACCTTGCCCTGATAAGATCATAACCGAATTGGGGTAACCCCATGCTAGGGTCTTGGTGCTAGCCCGGGACAAGCGTTGGTGCAACTAAACGTGGCGTGAAAAACCGTGACAATTTCCTTCTTGCTGTCCTTGTCCTTGTCCTCTTCACAGTTGTCACTAGTGAATTACGCTCTCTGCTTCGCGCTCCTCCTCTTGCGTCTTACTACAGCCAGCGGCGACAGGCTGTCTGCCATCTCTCTCCATCGTCTCCATCGTCGTCGTCGCCGGTGAATTGTGATCCTCGCATCCCGCTTCTCCATAGCGCTGTTCCCCAGCCACGGTCCCATAACAGTCTTCCAGTGAGTAACGATTGTTCTGCTGTTGTGACGCGAAATAACCTTCTTCCCAGGTCCATTCCTCATGATGGGTAACGAGGCTCAAGACGCGTTGCCCGCCCCCTCGCCGCCCACCCCCTCGCCCGCCACTGGCGAAGGTGACCATCAGACTGCCACCGCTGCGCCTCCATCTGTTGCTGGCCCTAATACGGAGAGAAAGCGACGAATCCAGTGGGGTAACTTCAAGGGTCCCCAAGACACCTTGTATTCCCACCTCCCCTCGTATCTCAGCGTCGAGAAAGGCAAGAAGGAATGGGTGGGGGATATCTCGAACAGCCTTGTGAAGGACGAAGCATTCATGAAGCCTCTCAAGGAGAAAGGGTTCACTGCTTTCAAGGGTCCCCAAGACACCTTGTATTCCCACCTCCCCTCGTATCTCAGCGTCGAGAAAGGCAAGAAGGAATGGGTGGGGGATATCTCGAACAGCCTTGTGAAGGACGAAGCATTCATGAAGCCTCTCAAGGAGAAAGGGTTCACTGCTGGTGACGTCCGCGAGGTGAGTGGTAACAACTATGCGCCCGCTCGTGTTACTAACCTCGTGGATGATAGTCTATCTGTAATTGGTTTCACAATCATACCAACAAGATGAAGAAGGCGATTCCGCCCGGCAAGAACCCTCTGTGGGCGGCGTTCACCGCGAGGAAGGTGTCACCTACCCGGCTGTACATCTCGAAGGAGATCGCGACAGTTCTTAGGGGGACGGGAGGCAAGAAGGACATTGGCCTTGTCTCCAAGGTAGGTGCCGAGCAGTTCAACAGCCTACCGCCGGAGGAACGCCAAAAATGGGAGAAGGAGGCAGAGGAGGCGTCGAAGCCTGAACATGGCCAGTGCTGGATGTGAGTCCTTCATAGAGCTCGTTGATCGCACGCACGTAACCTCGACCCTCCAGTAATCAACTTCATGCCATGCCAGTCTTCGGTGATCTATTCACGAAGCTAATCGGTCGCGGCCACAAGCAGTTAGGCGACTGCGCATTTTACTTGCGATTCATCTATCTCGATGAGCGAGGGGTACTGGTTGAGGAAGAGTGAGTGGTCCATGGGCATGGGAGAGCTGCGTGTTGATCTAACTTATCATGCCTTCAGGATGTGCGTCTCTGCGAACACGTTGCTGGAACCATATACGTCGACTCCAGATGAAGACTGGAAACGCTGGTCTCATGGCGCAGTTAGTAAGTAGCCCGTCCCTTCAGGAAGGGGAACATGCTCTCATGGCTGCACGCTAGAGCGACACGATATGCCGATCGCGGCCGATGACAGCGACACTCCCCTGGATGCCCCAACTACTGACGAGGAAGCACTGGAGCCATCGCCCGCAGCAGCAGCTGCGCCTATTCCTATTCCCCCGGACTCGGGTCCTGCGCGCGCAGGATCTGTCGCCGAGCCCGCCCATCAAGATCAGACAGCGCCTCCTGTGGCAGTTACGGTACCAAGGTTGGGGCTGCACATCCCGGCCTCTACCATACCTACATGTCCCTCTACGCCTGTAGCGGCTCGACGGATAAGGAGGGCGGAGAACATTCCGGACTTGCCTGCTTTAGACCAAGTGGAGAGTTTGGAATGGCTGAGGGGTGTTGTGCAGTCCCACCTGGAGAGCCAATGGCGTGAGTATGGTGATTGTTCTTGTATGAATACTCTATACTAACGATGTCTTCAGGCGAGGCAGGGTGGGAGAGCCCCTTGGATTGGACGATCGTCGAGGGGGACCGTGAACGTTACCTGGATTGTGCTCCCTTCTGGCAGCGGCGCGAGACCCTATGCCCCGCGAAGCTAAATCTCGTCCAGTGCATGGCCTTGTAAGGCGACCTCGCGACAGCCTGGAATACAAGCAAGACACCATTCTTCAAGGATGCGTGTGACGCCAGTCAGCCCACGCCACGGAGACGTGTAGTCTCTATTACCCCGCGAACCCCTCACACCCCTCGGACGCCGTCAAAATTGAGCCGCTCACATGTCGCGGACATCCAGCTGCCTGCTCCTCTGATGCTTGGCCGTCCAACATTGTCCAGAAGGTCCTCTTCCAGCACGCTTCCTTCCAGTCCTCAACGCTACCGTGAATCCTCCGGCCTATACCCTGACCCTGCCGATTTCGTTCCCATGGACGGCGCGTCTCCCGGCCGAACCCATGCCTATGCCGAGAACAAGGATGTCCCTGCGCCATGGGAAGTCCTGGACTCTGCAGCGCACGAAATTGTTACTCCGAGCGAAGGCAAGCAGGCTGGAGGTGCTGCGGCTAATGTTGACGAACCCCCCCCGCTAGCGCACAACACATCGAAGATCCCTGTGGAGGCTGGCTTGGAGGAGCAGGCTGAGTGCGCGAGCAAAGTACTCTCAGGCCCTCTCACTGTTGAGGGCGGAGACGAGCTCGGACTTGCGCCCGCTCGCAGCGTGGCAGAGGCTTCCACGCCCCATACAGATGTGGAGATGGATCTTGCGCCTGCGAAGAACCACCTGAACACCCAGGGTAAACCGGCGCGCGCGCCCGGAGTGATGTCTGGGCCCTCCCCTCCGCATTCCCATGAGGTCGAACGAAGGCATGCGCGCCGCTCGGCGTCCATTCCGGGGGCCACCGCCGTCGAGGTTGGGGCGTCGCGCGCGCAAGAAGCGGCCCCGAGCGCTGCTGCTCCCGAGGCCGCCGTCGAGGTTGGGGCGTCGCGCGCGCAAGAAGCGGCCCCGAGCGCCGCTGCTCCCGAGGCCGCCGTCGAGGTTGGGGCGTCGCGCGCGCAAGAAGTGGCCCCGAGCGCCGCTGCTCCCGAGGCCGCCGTCGAGGTTGAGGTGGTCGCGCCTGCCCCCGGTGTGGCAGACGGGCCTAGTCCTGCTGCTAGCGTCGCTGATGTGAGCCCACAGTCTGGCAGCGACGGGACGCGGGAGTCTGTGTCTGCTCCTCGCGGTCGCGGTCGCGGTCGTGGTCGCGGTCGCGGTCGTGGTCGCAATGGCGGTTCGGCAGATTCCTCAATACGTCCAATGACAAGGAGCAAGAAGCAGCAAGACACAAAGACTGCGAACGCGAGCACCGTGGAGGCAAACGTTACCGGTGCGGACATCCCGGACGCGGATGTTCCCAACGCAGTCCCGATGGACGCCCCCAGCGCCAACACCGGTGATCCCACCAACACCCGGAACACAGACGCGAATGCTGTAGCAGCCGTGCCCTCGGACGCGAATGCAGGCGAGACGACGAATGGCGCGAGACATCCTTCGGGCTCCTTCAAGCTCAAATTGACTAACAACAAGACCATCCTCGCCATGAACGGGGCGCCCCCTCAGCATGTCATTGGTGGGACCGCGTCCAGGAAAGGGCAGGATCGTAAGCGGAAGAGGGAGGAGGAGGGTAGCCAAGGTGGCCGGAAGCGCGCTCGTACCAACGATGAGAACGCTACTCAGTAAGTTGAATCTCTGATTCCTCAACAGATTTATTTACTCACAAGCTCGTTTGCGATAGGCAGGAGCCCAGTAGCCACACCCGACCTCAGCGGGCCAGAGTGTCCGCACTGCCGTGGAGCGCAATGCCCAAGGCCGCCTGACGAGAGGAGCACGTAACATTTTCTAGTATTCTCTTCGCACTGCGTTTTCAATAGTTTACACCCGCCTCGGCTGTTCCTTACAAGATCTACGATAATCTGTTTTTAATCATCCTAATGTCGACTGGCTGCTAGGATCATCTTTCGGGCTCGATCAACTGGTGGAGTTGATTAACACGTCAGCGGGATAGACTTACCGCCGAGGTCCGGCAGGGGTTGAACCTGGGTGCGTCAGATTATCTGACGAGGGAGGTTTATTGCACAGCTCAAGATTATTTCGGAACGGAGATAGGGCTCTGCCCGAACCGATGTCAAACATAAGCGCTAACATTGTCAAAAAACATATGGTTAGCGCCCGTGGTATGTTCGGAAACAGGAGGACACAACATTCGACGCCAAGCGCTCGTGAACATTGATACCGACATATGTTTAGCGCCAGTGGGCTTGTCAAACATAAGCGCTAACTTTGTCAAAAAAACATATGGGTAGCGCCCGTGATATGTTCGGAAACAGGAGGACACAACATTCGACGCCAAGCGCTCGTGAACATTGATACCGACATATGTTTAGCGCCAGTGGGCTACAACCAGAGCTTTCGGAGATTAACCAGGGCTAACACACGTTAATCCATACATACGGCGTCTATCCTTACTGGAGAAGATGATCTATGAACTTCAGTAAGTAAAGGGGAAAGATAAACTGCCCTGGCTGACACAGGTGCCTTGGAATGCGGAAGTAGCCGAATAGGTCGACAAGCAGAGCAGTGGAAGATGATGATGCACGTGCAGATGCGACGTGAGTAATTAGCGACGAATGGGTCGCAAAACTGGTGTCTACTCACATGCATATAACGGCGAGGTTGGGAGTTGGTTAGAAAAGATCGACTATCATCTTTTCGTCCCGATAAAGGTCAGCAACGGAGACTAAGTACTAGGGAGCTAGGGAGCTGAGAACGAGTTCGAGGTGACAATTCAAGAGGTATTTGGCGCCGTACAGCGCGCCCTAAGCGCCTCGCTAAGTCTAAGCGCTCTCTCGACTTTGCTCGAGACGACCACCATGGCACCGACCCGGTCACTAATACAGTATCTTTGAGGAAGTAAACTCTCCCATCTGGAATAAACGAATCATTTCTGATTATTATCAGTCTTTTTGGGTGCATCACTCACTTCGAACGCTTAACTTGTTTCCCTCTGTCGATATACGATCATCCACGGCCTGAGCCTATCGCTGAGCTTTGAGCTCCATGCCGAGCATGTGGATGACTCCTTCCGGAGTCTTTCCAACCACGTTCCAAACCTTCTTTCGCATGGTGGGCACGCCAATGAGGCGTCAGGCCTCACCCTCCTTACATCCTCTCGACACCCTGGCTACTACTCCCCCGACAGCCTCGCATCCTGAGTATGGTCCAGTCGGCGGCGGCAACGACCCCCAAACCTTGCATTTACTACCGCCAAGGACACTGCGGGCGCGGAGTCCACTGCAAATTCGCCCATGAGGGGGCCAGCCCCAGGACCCCAGGACCTTCAGCTCAGACCGTAACGGGGGACGAGAAACCTTCCGCTGCCACTATATGCGAGTTCTACAAACAGGGATTCTGTCGATTCGGAGATAACTGCCTCTTTTCCCACCCCTCTTCTCCACCAAACCCCTCCATCAGTAAAACGCGGACTCAATCAGGCTTTGGTCCTCCATCCGTCCATGATAGCCCGTACCGCAGTCCCCTCCCGAGCTCGGTCTCGTTCGGTTCATGCAAGTTCTACGCGCGAGGCATTTGCAGCAAGGGGGAGGCGTGTCCATTTCCACATTCTGGCGCCGTCGTGGGTAAAACAACTCCCCTACCTCCTGCCACAAGTCTTCCACCAAAGCGATTAGAGTTAACTAGACCCAGTACGTTTGTTTCCTCTACGCATGCATAGACCTGCTAAGATAGCCGTAACGCATACATAGGCTCGGAAGCGGTAGGCGCATATACCGCACGGGCCGTGAAACCTGAAGCCTTTCCCTTGGACCGTCTCCTTCACGACAAAGCCCTTTTGATCCCCTGCAGGTTCTTCCTTCAAGGGAGATGCTCCAAGGACGCTGCTTGTTCGTTCTGGCATGCTGGATTAGGGCGCAAAGTCGACATGGATTCCCCTCGGGAGACCATAGCGGCCGATGCCGCCAGTGAGCTGGTAGGTAGCCAATATTGCTCATGGACGCACGTTCTCACTATGTGGTGAAGAAGCAAACCGCCGTGATACCCGACGAAACTGCACGGGATGGGAAAGGCAAGGAAGAACCCCTCAGTTCGAAGGTAAGGTTACATAGTTAGAGAGATGTCGATCATACGAAGCTAAATTGCTACCAACAGATTGACGAAAGAGGAGGTCCAGTCGATGCGTATGGCGTTTTCCTTGGCGAGCAGTCCCGCACTGAGAGAAACAAGCTTGGTTGCAAGGTCACATACGGGCCAGGCGCCTGCGTCCAAGAAATCGTGACTCCCTTTGAGTCCTATGTCGTCCTTCTCCTCAACATTCCTCCTTCTGTGACCCATACCCAATTGATTGACCTAGCGGAACGCTTCGGCGCATTGAAGAGCGCCGTGATCATTCCTCCAGCCGACAATGTCTTACAGCCCGCGGAAGAGTCGAGTTCCTCAACACTCACCACGCTGCACGGGCTGCATCCGAGATTGTCAAAGCCGTGGAGTTTCGAGGTACTACCGCGAGGCTTGATCTTCGTGCTGCTGAAAACGGCAAGGCAATCCTACGAAGTACGAAGGCCAAGCTCAGCTGGTTTGCCCCTAGCCTCGTAGGATGGGCCCACTACTCATCTCTGTCCAAAGCCAGAGAGAAGGCCGCACGTCTCAACGGAAAGTCTTTCCACAGCACTACCATCTTTGCCACATTCCAGACGCCATCCTTGCGCCAACGGTCATCTTTCTCTGTGGAGTTCAAGGGACTGCCACTCGATACTTCCGCCCTGGCTTTGAAGAACTTCTCCGGAGCCGATTCTGTCGCTCTCGGTTCCCCCAGTTTCATAATCGACGACTCGATACGGGAGCTACGTAAAGCCCTTTCGGCATACGGCCCTCTGGAAGCGTTTGACTTCGTGCCACCGGATGGACGGAAGTCCAAGCTCGTCGCGTTTGTGCAGTTCGCCGACCCGGATACGGCAGAGCGGGCGGTCGCCGCGCTGCACAATCGCCGCCACGCCTTCCTCCGCGGTAGCCCCTCCTTTGTGGAGCTCATCCATTCCGTCAAGTACATACTCCCCCTCGCTCAGTTCCAGGCCATCAGACCGCAGGTGGATGCTCTCAAAGAAGTCCTCCACTCGTGCAAGCTGCGCTACCATGACAAGGATGAATACGGACGAGACGCTCAGAAAGTTTGCATTCGCGCGTACGGCCCCGACGCGAAGGGACTTGGGCGGGTAAAGACGGAGATAGAGCTGCTGCTGAAGGGCGAGCCCCTGCTAGACGAGGAGGGACAAGTCGCGTGGCACGAGCACTACTCGACGGCCACTGGCCGCCAATTCCTGGACAACGTTGCCGCACAGACCGGGACATACGTCCAATGCGACGCGCGGACGCGGACGCTCCACCTTTTCGGCGGCCAGACGGGACGCGTCGCCGCTAAGGCTCGCCTCCTAGCACTCCTCGCGAAGCTGAAGACTCAGGAGCACATCCTGGACCTCGAGCAGGAGCCGTTTCGCAGGATGCTTCATGGCGGTTTCCAAGAGCTGCAGACACAGTTCGGAGATAAGGTCCTTTTCGACGTCGTCCGCAGGCGGCTGGTCCTGCGAGGAGAGGATAGCGACATCCGCGCGATCCGCGACAGTGTCACCAGACAACAGACCGGCATGCGGACTACCACCCACCACTCCTCAAGTTCTTTGGACGAGTCTCCTTGCCCTGTATGCTTCTGCGACACCACCGATCCCCTGATGCTGCCGTGTGGGCACTGCTATTGTCGCGCTTGCCTGCAACACTACCTTGGCTCCCTCGGACAGTCCCAAGGCGACGGGTCACAGGTAGTCGCCGTTTGTCTGGCCGAGACTGAGAAGCCCGATGGATCCAGCCGAGCGTGTGGGCGCGGAGTCCCCCTCGACACTATCCGCACCATTTTGACCCCCGGGGAGGAAGAACGGTTGCTCGAAGCCGCGTTTCTATCGCACATCCATAGTCGGCCTCAGGAGTACCATTACTGCCCCACCGCGGACTGCAAGACCGTCTACCGTGCGTCCGCGGACGACACCGTCCTCCGCTGCCCCTCCTGCGTCGCCCGCATCTGTGCGTCGTGCCACGTCGAGTTCCACGAGGGCTTGACCTGCGTCGAGTTCAAGGACAACACGTCGGGCGGAAACGAGGCGTTTCAGCGGTGGAAGGAGGAACATGGGATCAAGGCTTGTCCTGGCTGCGGCGCGGACTTGGAGAAGAGCGGGGGCTGCAACCATATAACGTGCAGGCGGTGCGGGACGCACATGTGCTGGGTGTGCATGAAGACTTTTAACGACATCGATAGTGGTGGGGGGGTATACGCGCACATGCGGCGAGAACACGGAGGGATTGGAGCATAGCAACGTATCAAAGTATGCATCGATGTCGTGCGCTACTAGGACTGTTCGGAGCAAAGCATAGATATCAGGAACAAAAAATTATGACGATACATCGTGATGATAGCTCTACTGTACAAATTGGGGAACCATTCTGAACAACGACGATTGCCTATATCGATGGAGCGTATTCTCCCCGTTCGCAGTAACCACTTCCTTAGGCCTCAGACTCCTCCCGATGGTCATCACTACCACTCGTCGAAGACTCCCCCTTCGGCAGGACGAGCAATGCGTACGAGAGATAAATGCTGTCCTCCCGAGACAGCTCCACTCCGTTTCCGACGTACGCGTTCTCGTGGGCTTCCTCTTGGTAGGTGAAGAGCGACTGCTCGAGGTCAAGCGAGAAGAATGGTACGCCTTCCACGCCTTCCAGCCATGGCGCGCCACAGGCAGAGTGGTTATCCGGCTTGGCGGCAGAGTGCTCCACGTACTCTATAAGAGCGTCGACGTGACCTTTGGTGAAGGGATAGACTGTGGTGCTGCACTTCATGTCATAGCTTGTACCAAACCCATAAATATCCTCGGGATCACCCCACTCGGCGGACGACTGGAGGACGATCGGAAAATGTCTGACTTCTACGTTGGGCAACGCGCGCGCCGCGTTGATGAGGACCGCGTCGGAGCCGCTGAAGGAGGTCGTGCCGAGACAGTATTTGCGCTGTAGGAGGATTCCAAACGGCGGCTCCATGGTGCCGACCAGTTGAGACACTTGTTGCCGGATGGCGATGGAGGTGTCCGTTTCCTTCGCGCTTGTATCTTCGGCTTCCGAAGTACGGAACAGTTTGAAGGCGATGGCCGATCTGTACCCATCGATCTCCTCGACCTTGTGTGGCACGTCTGGGTAGAATGCACACCAGTGGCCCTCGTAGGCTGGATAGACCTGGACGCCATCGACTGCAAGACCGCCCCTGCTGCTCGTATCACCGAGTCCCAGGAGAAACGTGCCGACAAGATCCTGTTGAGGAGTATCGCGATGAACGCTGAAGTGATCCCCGGGACCGTAGAGATGGATCTTGTACGGTTCGACGCGGACACCGGGGTTAGGGAAGAAGTTCTGGTCCCATAGGTCTGCGATGCGCTCGAGAAGCTCGGGATCGACGGAGAACTCGGATGCTGGGATCTCCTTGGCCTGGCGGACATTCTTATCCACCTTCGTGACTTGTTCACGAACGTCTCCATAGCCAGACACCTCGGCCATTTTGTGCCATTGCTTCAAACGAGATTCCAAAGCAGTCTTGGCATCTTCTGGGAGGCGTAATCCATACGACAAGGATGACTGCGCACGAGGGGCGATCGACTCATCGAACTTAATGCCACGCCGAGCGATCCGAAGTCGAAAGGGCTGGTCTAGGATGCCAGAAGCTGAGTTCTGGGCGTGTGAGGAGGCGATCTCCCTCAGCTTGACGACGATTTCCTAGATATGGATTGTATGAGCTTGCCATGCGGATGGAGGAGTATCATGAAGCTCGATTACGTACGTTGTTCCGATCCTCCTTGTCCTTGTCCTCATCCGTCAGCTTGGCGTACACATAATCGTGCTCCCTGTCCACGTCGTCCAGAGACAAGTCTCCCGATCCCCCATCCATCATGCGCTCTGCTAAGTCTTCAACCTTCGAAGGGGAGTAGCCGATGGCCCCTAAAACGGAAGCATGCTTGATAGCCTGTATGAGCCTGAGCGCCGCGGGAACTTCGCCCAATGAATCGATAACCATGGTTTCGTCGCGAGACACCTGGAAATGGATTAACATAGGCGGGAGCTTCAGGTTCTGCTGAAACGCTGCGTACTTCGTCGGTGTCTGTTGCATTCTGCCGTCGCTGACGTTTACCAACAGGAGAGGACTGGGACGACTCGGCTGGCGGGGACGGTGCACGTCGACGGGCAGATCTTCTTGGCTGAGCGGATGCAGAGGATGCCATGGTGAAGCGTGACCGCGGGATGGCGGAATGTTTGAGCGGAAGGGGAACGACTTTATAGGTGCTTCATATCATAGGGGAAGGTTGTGGGTTCGGTTTGTGTCAGGAGATTTGCCTTGGTGTGCGCGAACAGAGCTGCCGAGTAGGAGCCTTCGGAACCGAGTGAGGCTGACTTCGCGGTCAGCCTCGTCTGATAGGTATATGCCCCATTGTCTTGGCTGTCGAGGATCTACAACGTAACCATCTCTCTCTCTCTCTCTCTCTCGCGTCTTCGCTGAATTGACCGCCCAACATGACTAACGCGAACTCACCACTGGAGCTCCCCAACCCCCTAAAACGTGACGGCGACCCCAAGATGATCGGTCTCTGGAAGGTGGGACGAACGATCGGAAAAGGCAGCTCAGGTGCGTTCCCGACAGTCCTTCCAAACCGTATACCTCGTAACATCAAGCAGGTCGAGTCCGCCTTGCTCGACACACAAAGACCGGCCAGTATGCCGCGGTGAAGATCGTCTCCAAGACTGCACTTCTGAACTCCCGCCTGTCCCTTCGCGACCTCGGAATCGAAGCAGAGCGTATCCTGCACGGAATCGAACGCGAAATCGTGATCATGAAGCTCATCGAGCACCCCAACATCATGCGCCTCTACGACGTCTGGGAGACTTCCACCGAGCTCTATCTCATCCTCGAGTACGTCGAAGGCGGCGAACTCTTCGATTACCTCTGCGAGAGGGGCCGTCTCCCCGCACGCGAGGCAGTCGGCTACTTCCAGCAGATCATCACGGCCATCGACTACTGCCACCGCTTCAACATTGCGCACCGCGACCTCAAGCCGGAGAACCTCCTCCTCGACCGCGACAAGAACATCAAGGTGGCCGACTTCGGGATGGCCGTCTGGCAGAGCGCGGGCAATATGCTCAACACGGCGTGCGGCAGCCCGCACTACGCGGCGCCCGAGGTCATCAAAGGCGAGGCGTACGATGGGACCGCGGCGGACATCTGGTCGTGCGGCATCATCCTCTACGCACTACTCATCGGGCGCCTCCCATTCGACGACGAAGACCTCCCCAAGCTCCTAGAGAAGGTCAAGCTCGGCAAGTTCACGATGCCGGGCGACGTCGACGCACGAGCGCAGAACCTCATCAGGCGGATGCTCGAAAAGGACGTCGCGAAGCGCATCACGATCCCCGAGATCCTCCGCCACCCGTTCTACAAGAGCCAGAAGCCGAAGCAGATGAACTGCGACGTCCCGAAGCTCGACGACATCGCGCGCCCTCTCGCGAGCAAGAACCAGATCGACCGCGACATCTTCGCAAACTTGCGCACGCTGTGGCCGGGAGAGGAAGACGAGAAGATTGAAGCGCGCCTGATGGATGAGAAACCGTCTTGGGAGAAGGGGGTATATCACCTGCTGGTACAGTATCGCGCGAAGCACTCCGAGGATTACGACGAGGACGAGGAGAGGGCACTGGTAGAGAAGCGACGGGAGAAGCGCATGGTCAAGCGGAACGCCGAGGCCAGGGAGCGAGACCAGGTTCTTGCGGACTTGCCTCCGAGAGCAGGGCCACCGACGCCGTCGCGTGCCAGGACGGGTGCGCCTCGCAGATCGCCTTCGCCTTCGCCAACAAGAGGGCCCAGCAGGATGCGAAAGGTTTCTCTCTTGCGCATGGCAAGTAATAGCGCTCTTCCAGCCTTGACGTCCACCCCTGCCACAACCACGCCGTCGCCTGATCCGCCTTCTCTGCAGTCTCCGCGGCCGCAGCCCCAACTCCCTCCACTCCAGGTTCCCCAGGTCGAAGACCCGCGCGTTCAAGAGTTCCTGCATCAGGTCGCGCAGCACCTCGCTGCAATCGAGGCCAACACCGTGCCAATGCGCGACCAAGCCGACTACGATCGGCTCGTATCCCCACTCATGGCCAGCCTGTCCCCTGCTAGATTCTTTGGCGACGACATTCGCACATCCACCAACACACAGTCTGACCCATTCCGTTTGGGAGAACCACCGATGCAGACGAAGCCGCTCAGTATTCGACGGCGCAACGGAGCCAATGTAAACAAGGAGAACGACTTTGGGGCACCACGTCTCACCGTCAAGATCGACAGCGAGGACTCTGAGAACGGCGAGCCCCATCTCGGGCCACCTCACGAGAGGAGCCGCCTCAAGAAGCGCCGCAGCCCCATGTCGCTCTCACCTGCGTCCCCGGCGTCTGCGCTGTCCGATGGGTCGTTTGTCCTCCCCTCGACGCCCCGTCGAAAGTGGTTCGGGGCGCTGTTCCGCGTCAAGCCGGCAAGCCACCAGCTTCTCTCGACCAAGGACGCGGAGGAGACGCACGCGACGTGCCGGAAGCTCCTCGAGAACATGGGCGTAACCGTCTCCCCTGCGCACTACGTCTCCGGCTCGGACGCGCTCATGTTGCAGTGCGCGCTCGCGGACTGGCGGGAGCGCGACGAGGACGGCTTCCTCGCCGCCGCGAAGGGCGTACGCTTCCGCATGGAGATCGGGCGGCCGAGTCCGGCGCACGAACTGGCCGGGTTTACGGTGGTGGTGCAGTTGGTGCTGGAGAAGGGAGCAGCGAGCAGCTTGAAGATTATCCATGGGCGGCTGAGGAGCGTTTGGGATCTGGACAGTACGCCGGTCGCGTGCGAGAGCCTGTCGACGAGAGAACTGGAGGGCGGTGGATTTCTGGAGGTCGTGTTTGATCATTAAGTGAATACAACGCCAGTGATACACGGATGAAGCGACATATTGACACATCTGATGCATATAGTCAACGGCTGAGACGGATATGAACGCTCTCGACATTGTGCACGCACCTCAAACGCAGTAATGCTAAGAAGACAACCCAACACTCCTGAAAACCTCATATGCTGTCCATTGTCTGCATTGTCGAAGCAAATTTTGACGGACCTTCGAGGAGCAGAGGGACCTCGTCCAGATCCATCGCCGCTTCTGCCGCAGCCTTTTCCTCTGCTGCTTCGCGCTTCAAAAGTGGGTGGTGGCCAGGCCGCGAGAGCACGACGGTCTCCGGAGATGCGCTGGATATGCGGATGAAGCGAAGTTGTTGGACATAGGCCGCTTCTTTTTGGTCCCACTTTCGAAAAAGCTCCACATTTGTGGGATGCATCAAGTCGATCACCTCTATAGTGCCACATTAACGGTGAGAACACCCAGAAAGACGCACATATACGCACCGACGCCAGTACGGTATCCTTCGGTTTCCCTCAGTTTCTGGTCCTCTAGCTTCTGCTCCTTCACACTTTTCGGCCTTCCTTTCCGTCGCGAAACCTTCTCTGCCTCGAGCTCTTGATCGAAGCGTGGCAGCCAAATGTCCTTGACAACGAAGTGCAGTTCCTCCAGTGATAACTCGCCCTCGGGCGGAAGGGCGTGGTAGAAAAAGCTGTATACGCTCGCTGCTCGCACGGTTCAGATTGGTTCCTTATGCTGCAAAGATGAAAAAAGTACCTTGAGACCCTAGCTTCTTATGCCGATCCCTGGTCTGTTCGACAAGTTTGCTCTTGCGGAGTTGGGTACGGACAAGCTGTCCGGCTTTACGGGATTGGGGATGAAAAACCTTCTCCTTCTTTCCGCCGCCCGTCTTGTGTCTCGTAGCGTTGGGTGGAGCCATAGGAAAGATTGACGATGTATAGAGAGAATATGAGAGTAGAGCTTAAGGTAGGAAAATGCCGTCCGCGGCCTCAGAGTCAGGCCTGCGGGAGGGGCCAGCGAGAGAAATTTGAGATCGTTGATCTGGCCCACGTGGGGTTCCAATTTGGGGAATCATCGCGACTGGTGAACTCATTGTCAACAAGTTGAACCTCGCCGCGAGTCCTTGACTTGAATTCACGGTCCACTCTCGTTGTTCGAGCCACTGGCCACTCCTCAATCTGCCGTCGCCTCACCACTTGCACTTGTCTTATTTTCTCGGACTGGATCTATTCCGCTGGCTATTTACACGCTGAGAAACCCTGTCGACAATGTCCCAACCCAGTTCTCCGGTGCTCAAAGCGCGTCGACAATCCCATCGGCTATATTCTAAGATGTTATCTAGCATTCTGGTCTTTTGTTTCTCCATCTGGTTCATTCGCTTTCTTTTTCTGTCCAACGGACATGCCTCAACTCGAGGTTGATACTCTCGTGCACCAACTACAGCCTCCACCCGCGAATGGACACGGCATAGCCCATCCCTGGGTGTTTCACGCTGGGCAACCCGCTGTGTTGAATAACACACCACACGCGTCTCCGTCACTTCCCGCGGACAACACACCCTCTTCAGGCATCCCGTCTCTGACCGCTATCCTACCTGTGACCTCGCAGTCGGTAGCGGACCTGCGCTACCATTTGGGGAGCCTCCTTGGAACCTCCGCCTCTCTCTCTGATGTCGTTCTGCTCAGTCCCCAATCCCTTCACACCCATATTCGCCATGCTTTACGTACTATCCTTTCTGAGGACGAGGAGCACGAAGTCGTGATCTCTATCTCCCACTGGCCCGATGGATTGGCTTTGGGTGCGGCTCTCATTCAGGCGGCTGGACGAACTGGTTCGGACTGGGTGCTCCTAGCGGACGAGGAGGGGCTCGAGCACTTCAACGCGGAGACGTGCGACATCCTCCTCCTCAACACCGCGCCTCAAGTCTCCTCACCTACGGGTCCCCGCGGGGTCGATTTTCAACTGGCTTGCTTGACACCCTCGTCCACTCCTCAAAGGGCTGCATACTTGGTCCCTCCACTCGTCCTCCCGCGATCGTTGCTGCCTCCCATCAGGAATGTGGAACTCGACGAACCTTGGGCTGCGCTCGGGGACTATGCCTCTCGCGCTGGATCGACACTGTCTGGCGGTTGGGTGATTGGCTCTTCTAATGGGTCCCTGCAGTGGTGCGAAAGATTCGTGCCCAACGGTCACATTGTTGCCCCGCTCCCAGTCGACCAATCAAGTATGGAACCATCCAGCCAGGTTACACAAACCGTGAACACGACCACACCTGATGGGACCGGTGCTTTTCTTCTAGTTGCTCACGCTCCCGAGGCGGGCTACTTTGTTTCCTTGGTCTGCGAGCTGGTACGGCAGGGTCACTACGTAGTATTGCTCGTCCTAGAGGGCCCTGCGCACCGCGTTCCTACTTCTGAATTGGCATCGTATTCTCAGGAATGTCGAGCCGCTATTCATTTCATCCCCACCTCGTCTTACCCAGAGGATGTGCATCACGAGCTAGTAAGCTACATGCCTGTGGGGTTGGATGTTCTGATATCGGCCTTGCCGGGGGACGAGCCAGTCTCCCACCTTGTGAACCACCTCGCCCAGAATGCTACTTTAAAACCTCTCTCTACTGTTCTCATACCCAAGGAGGATTTGCCCTACTGCGACTGGCTGTCCGCCATCGATCTTGAGGGTTGGAAGAGTACGTATACGCCACTGCCCACCCCAACTTCGTGTGCTGACGTTGTTGCCCAGACTGGCACTCACCCCAAATCGAGTTGTCAGTTATCACAGACAACCGACCTCATTCCCTCCAGCGGCTTCTTACATCATTGACGAACGCTCGGTACTTCGGCGACAAGGTTAACATGCGCGTCAACATTGAGCAAACCGCCGATCCGGAAACCCTACAAATCATTGCCCAACACCGCTGGGAACATGGACGCGTGATCCCTCACCATCGCGTCGTCCACGCTGGCCTGATGACAGCCGTTGTGGAGTCATGGTACCCCAAGAATAACGACACGTACGGGCTCTTGTTGGAGGACGACGTGGAGGTGTCGCCGCTTTTCTATGCGTGGGCTAAACTTTCCTTGTTGCGTTATCGGTGAGTGAAAACATATCTGCCCCGCCCACACATACTTATCTTCATTGGCTTCGATAGTTACGGTAACCCCGCGAATCGTCGTCCTACCCTCTTCGGCATCAGCCTCTACCAACAGAAAAACCTCGAACTGCACCCCGACGGCCGCCGTCTCTTCGATGCCCGCAGCGCGTTCAAGGCGGCCGGCCTCGCCCATCCTAACACCCCCTACCTCTCCCAGATCCCCTGCAGCTGGGGCGCACTCTACTTCCCCGAGCACTGGCGCGAGTTCCACGCGTACCTCTCTGTGCGCCTCAACGCGTCCGTCTGGCCGGTCCCGCTCGAGGACGCGGTCGTGCCCACGGTGCGCTCGAACCGCTGGACGCGGTCGTGGAAGAAGTACTTCATCGAGCTCGTGTACCTCCGCGGGTACGTCATGCTCTACCCGAACTACGCGGGGTACACGTCCCTGTCGACGAACCACCTCGAGGTCGGCTCGCACGTCCACGACGTGCCCGTCGAGACGTACCTCCGCAAGAAGAAGTTGTTCAACGTCCCGCTCATGCCCCTTCCGCCTGTCCCTGCCCCTACCCCTGCCAGCGACACTCGTACTGCCGCGGTCCTTCCGAGCACGGGGTTACTCGAGCTCCCCGATGCGTGTCTGCCTAGCTGGGACGCGCTGCCTATGTTCGACCTCCTTGGTGCGATCACAAACGACACGACCATACTTCAACGCGGCCGGGAACGCAGGACCAAATTGACGGGCTGTGACGGGATACCTACCCGTGCCAACGATGTCCAGGAACTTCTTTGTATTCAGTAGCTCTACTGGCCATGGACGATAGGTGACGAATATTCGTATTACGGGCAATCTTCGGCTCTAGCTTGGACATGCCAAGGCAGACGGCGACTGTGTACGTAGACTACAATACGAACGAACGCGCTTTTTTTTAATCGATATTGTAAAATTCCAGTCTTGAGAAAAGCACGCCAGACCCACGTCGCATCGTATCTTTGGAAAACTCGAAACTGGGATAGCGTTACAGCAATGTGCACAGCGTATAATTTTGTAGTACAGACAGATCCAAACGCAAAATATCGTCCTAACAGTACGAGCAACGAGTGTTCCGACGCGACTTGAATGCATTAACGACGACCCATATGTAGCGGACAACATTGCATCATATGCTAATCTGCGAAGCGTCTAGGCCCAGCGCGTGCAGGAGGCGGTTCACGTTGGTGAGGCGCAGCCTGCGGTTCTCCTCGCTGTCGGCGAAGCCCTTGTTCGCGCTGATGACGTTCTCGAGGATCATGTCACGCAGACCGCCGACAAGCGCCTGCTGCTGCTCCTCGTTCGAATGTACGGCGAGCAGGGAGAGGAACTGCCACACGGGCTGGTCGAGGACGTCCGAGTTCGGGACGCTGCTGGGGTTAACGCCGGCGAGCACGCTGATGCGGAAGGAGGGGAAGAGGAGGGGAAGCTGCGGCCGGAGGATCTCGAACAGGAGGTCATACATCATTTGCCTATTGTTGGCACGAGAAGTCAGTGATCGTAGTGGGATGTGAGCAGGACTACCTGTGACGTACCAGTTCTGCATCTCTTCTGGGTTTGGCGGCTCTTGTACTTCAGAACCGCCTTGTGCAGCTTGCCGAAGAATCTCTACTCGACTGAGGAAGAGCGTGAGCAGTGCAATCCCAGGCTAAAGGAAGAACCACAATCAGTAGCGGTGAGGCGGGGACGGAGGACAACGTACTCTTGTCCTCGCGATCGCGATCGCGTCGCCCTCCAACAGAATGCCGAACAAGCCAGTAACTAGCCTCATCTGTGCCTTGCCGATGACAGGCAGGATGCTCTGGATGACGCTGCTCAGGAAAGCCTGAGTCTGCGTTTCCAGGTCTTTGATCTCTCGGTTGTCTTCCAGGGTGTCTAACCGTGAGGCCTGGTGAACGACGTCAAGCTGGGAGAAGCAAGCGACGATAAGGGTGAGGAGAATCTGCATGCGCGTGGTGTCGAACAGGCGTGCTACCCGCGGCAGGATCTTCTTGCCCTTGACAGGTGTGATGAGAGATACGAAGGGGTGAGGATGACTGCAAGCAAGACGTTGGCTGAGAGGTCAAACTACCAAACGAATGCGACCGTACCTCGTCTCGAGGGGAACGGAGACCAGGAGCTTCTCGAATAATTGGTCGATGAGAGCTTCGCACTGAATGGTCCTGTTCCCTCCTCGATCAGCTTTCATTACAGGACTCAGCAGGGTTAAAGACGTACCACTCCTCGAATGCCTCCACCTCCTCAGGCGGAGGCTGATCACGGCGGCGCTGCTCGATGTCAAGGACAAGATCGTACAGTTGCTCAAGGATGACAAGAGACTCGCGATGGGTCAAAGGATCTCTGTGGACAAAACCATCGGTAACGGTTGCCAGAGCCTCGCGGCCCATCTTCGCAGCTTCACGAGCAACACCTTCGCCCTCTCTCGCAACATCTTGCTTTGAGATATGTGCGGTAGTCGCATGTGAAGTCGTCGGCGACGTAGAGGCATTCGAAGCGTCGACCTGGAGCAACTGCCGAGGAGCAGCCTTGTAGCTGCGGCCAGCCGTCCGACCGAGTGCACCCTGGAGGTTGTTCAATGCTGTAAATGAGAGATCAGACAACGGCGAGGGATGTACGGGGGCCAATGATGCGCACAAGCCTTCTCCTTCTCCCGCAACCTAGCGTTGCTGACGATACGCTCGACCTGCGCTTCCATGCGCTGCAAAGCGTTCTGCCGACGCCCAGCGGGAATCTTCTGGCCAAGGCCGAGACCGACACCACCGCCGGAACCGAATCGCAGCACACGATCCTCGGACGTCGCGATGCCCATACGGGAACGAAGGATGGCCCCGTATACCTGAGCGTAGAAGTCATCGGCGTACGGGTCCTGTGTTACCAGCTGAGACACCTGTATGCGAGTGATGAAGTCCTTGTCCGACTGTGTCATGAGGTCGTTATAGCGAGCCTGTAGAGACCCAAACGTCAACTGAATGTCGCAAACTTGGAAAAAATGGACCTCACCATGTGTGCAATCTTGTCCAGCTTGCGCTTGCGCTTCTCCTCCATCCGCTCGGCCTCCATGATCTTGCGCATAGCCTCCAGCCGAAGCATTTCTTGCAGCTCTCGCGTCTCCCTGGCGTCGCGCTCAGACAAACCAGGTCCCTGCATCGTACTAAGGAACTCGGCCTGCGCCATCTCAGCCAGGAGGCGTTGCTGCATCTGGATGTTCTGCGGAAGATACTGCATAGTCTGCGCAAAAGGAACATCGAGAGCGGCCGAAGGATTCATGAGCCCCGGCGACTGCCTCCCAACGCCAGAACGACGCCCGCGGTCACCTAGGGAAGGGCTAATACCGCGTTGGAGGAGCTGGTTGTGTATGAACTCATTCGCACCGACCATTTGCTGCTGCTGTATCCGAAGCTGCCGTTGCTGCCGCTCGAGCTCCTCAAGCTTGAGTTGCTCCTGGAGTTCGAGGAGTTGTTGGCGTTCGTGGCGCTCCCGCTGTTCCTGAAGCTCGAGGAGCTGACGCTGTTGCTGCTGCTGTTGTAGCTGCAGAAGATGGATCTGATGTTGTTGCTGCTGCTGATGAAAGCGCGGAGACTGGGAGTGCGGGTGCATCCGAGGCGGGGGTGTCGCAGCCGCGTGCTGGATTCCCAACGTCGCGGATCCCGGAGAACCGACGGTAGGTGGACGCTGTATGATGCCTCTGGAGGGAGACTGCAACGAGCCGTGGGTTCCGAGAGTCGGCATAGAATGTTGTTGCAACATCTGCTGCTGCTGCAAGTGAGACTGCTGCTGGCCCTGTTGGGCTTGCGGTTGTGGCAGCTGAGGTTGCTGTTGGCGATGTTGAGCTTGTGCGGCGGCCCTCATTTCTCTCTCGATCTCCTCCAGCGTATGAACACCCTTATGCAGGTCGGGACCGAGGTCCAGATTGGGGGGCCTGTGCACGGGACTCGCGTGAGCGCCATCGATGGGTGCGTACTTGGGTGTCTGGGTAGAGAGGTGGTCGTGGGTTCTACTGGGGCCACTGCTGCGAGGAAGAACGGAGAATGGAGATTTGTTGGCCCAGATTGCGTCCAGCTGCGAAGAGTGGGCTGCATAGAGAAGATAAGGATCGGGAGAGCGACATGGCTAGATGGACCATACAAGGTTCGACGTGCGACGATGTTTGAGCCTTCTGCGAGACTTGCAAGACCTGTGGTTGAGACGGAGCCGGCTGTTCGTATTCTGGAAGGACGGTGCCGCCAAAATCAAAGTCCTTGCCTGCTCATGCAGCGTCAGGATATGAACAAAAGACTATGCGACACAAGGACTTACCTACGTCCCCCGTAGCACCGAATGTCTCGTCGTTGAGCTCGTCGCCGCCCTCCAGCAATGCATCACCAAGGCCGTCATAACTCTCCTCTCCCCAGGTGTAGACCGCTACATCTTCTTGGTTTGCGCCTGGTAATCCGCCTTCCAAGAACTTGCGCTTTTCATTCTCGAGATCGTTGCCTTGCTCAAAGCCGAAGAAGGACATCCCACTAGCATCGACGACGATGGCTCACTGCAGAGTGTTTCCGGAGTGTTTCGGAGGCCGCTGAGTGGGATTGCCGCAGGCTGGACGGAGTGACCGCCTGGACCCGAGGACCCCGAACACTGAATATGGACCCCCGGGACCGCCCTTTACAACACTGCCACATCCGAGCGTCTAAAGAAACGAGCTTTACATAAGCGCGCTGCCCTGGCCAATAACCGAGGTAAGCGCCTCTATACCAGGACGCATCTTGGAATTGAACCACATTGTGCAGGTACAGTACAATAGGTTGCCCTTCAAACCAGCTTTCGTGCAAGCACTCTTCAATCCTACGGACAATGCAACCCACTCCTGCTCCGTCATCACCACCTCGAGGCAGTCCGCCCCTGCGCCCGTCGTCACCGTCTGTGGCGGCGGCTGAAGACCATACAATCGAATATCCTGAACCACCACAGAACAACGGGAGCGCCCCGTTTCATGTGCTAGCCGCCCTTTTTGACAGATTGCAAAATGAAAGGAAGCCCGACAAACGCCGCAAGTTGCTCGGATCGTGGTTCAATGTAGGTAGTTACACGTTTCAAAGCTGTCCCCGTACTCATGAGTCCATGGTGTAGCATTGGCGGAAAGAGATAGGACCTGACTTGTTTCCTGTTCTGAGACTGATTTTGCCCCAGGTAGGTCTCCGCCAACGCTTCCCGTGTCACAGTCTTGTTTCACACTGGGAGTATAGAAAGACCGAGAGCGAGCTGTGTACGGCCTTAAGGAGAAGAACCTCGCCAAGGCCTACATCAAGCTCATTCCGCTTGGCCGACATGACCCTGACGCTATCCGCCTGCTGAACTGGAAGAAGCCCACCGATAAATACGTAGGTCTGTTGCCTCTGACTTTCCAGTTGCCTCACTAATAATGCTGTTCAATTGGCCAGAAAACGTCTGGGGACTTCCCAACCGTGCTCTACGAAGTCGTCAACAAACGCTCCTCTGTGGTTGAAGGATCACTGACCATTAATGACGTCAACGAATATCTGGACCAGATTGCCCAGAACATGGGCAAGTCGTACGTGGCGCATCCCTCTTCAACCGACTATGTGGTTTGTTTATCCGTTCACACCAGTGATATCCAATCGAAGATTCTACAGCGCGTATACAATAGGTCAACCCCCGAGGAACAGAGGTGGATTGTGCGCATCATCTTGAAAGGTACGTGAGCCCTACGACGGGTCGGGTATAACTGGTTTGCTGGCGGTGTATCGAGTGAAACTGGTGCTCGGGTACCCAGCCACCGATATAAGGCGGGATGGCCTGTGTAAATGCTCATACTCTCTTGCGGAGTGTCTGCGTGACCTTCGTCCCCTATGCGCGGCCACTGACATGCTAGCATTTTCAACCACGGATGCTCATCATATCACAGACATGATCATTTCGGTGAAGGAGAACACCGTTTTCGGTGTTTTTCACCCCGACGCCTATGACTTGTTCAATACCTGCTCTGACCTCAAGAAGGTGGCGTGGGAGTTGTGCGATCCCCATCGTCGGCTGAACGATGAGGTCGGTTGGATCTACGTCCTTTCCCTGACGCCAAACTTATGCAGTTCCCTTTCAGGACAAAGCTGTTCAACTATTCCGTGCGTTTGCGCCGATGCTCTGTAAGCGTCCCACCAAGAAGATTGAGGAGTCCGTGAAGGAGATGCAAGGTCGCGCTTTCATCATCGAGGAGAAACTTGACGGGGAGCGAATTCAGTTGCACAAGCGGGGTCACGAATACTTTTACTGCTCGAGGTCAGTTTGTCGAATATTACATGAGTAATTGCTGAGATGGTTGTGCAGAAAGGGCAAAGATTACACGTATCTGTACGGCAAACATGTCGGTACGGGAAGTCTGACGCCGTATATCGATGCGGCCTTCGATGAGCGAGTCGACGAGTGCGTTATCCACTAACACACGAAACATCGACTCATGGTTGAATGCCACAGGATCATTTTGGACGGAGAAATGCTCGTATGGGATCCCGTATCTGAGCGTAACCTCCCATTTGGAACTCTCAAGACAGCAGCGCTGGACCGGTCCAAGAAGGAGTACAACCCACGACCGTGCTGTAAGTGCTCCGCCTAAATCCACCCCTATGTGCACGCTGACTGTTATTCAATTAGTCAAGGTCTTTGACTTGTTGCACCTGAATGGCATGTCGCTTCTCCATAGGTCGACCAAATTCCGCAAGCGCAACCTGCGGTCTTGTCTCAAGGAAGTGCCGGGACGGATCGAGTTTGTCACTGAGTACGAGGGGAAGACTGCGAAGGACGTCCGACTGCGCATGGACGACATCATGGCTAATCGCGGCGAAGGCCTTGTCTTAAAACACCCGGATGCTGAGTACGTCCTCAACGGACGCAATAGGGACTGGATCAAGGTCAAGCCCGAGTACATGGTACGTTCCGCGCCGAATCTAGATACATCATATGTTTACCAATGTCCAAAGGACAACTTGGGAGAAACACTCGACGTCCTCGTCGTAGGTATGTCCTTTTCTTTGTTCACTAGTCTGAGCGGATCCAAAGCTCACTACTTCTTAGCGGGAAACTACGGGACAGGAAGACGGTCGGGAGGCGTGTCTACGCTTATTTGCGCAGTGCTAGACGATAGGCGGGTAATAGACGACGATCAAGAACAGAAGTGCGTGCTCAATCCACCACCCGTGAGATGCCGTAGCTCAATGGAACGCTTGCTTCTCGCTCAGGTACTGTTCTTTTGTGCGCATCGGCAGTGGGCTTTCATACGCCGACTACATATGGATCCGTCAAAAGCATTGGAAGCCCTGGGGAGCCAATGGGCCCGAATGGCTGCAAGTCTCAAGGAAAGGCCATGAAGACAAAGGCGACGTTTATCTCGAACCCGAAGAGTGAGTTTATGTTTCTAGTCGACGACGTGTTTGCTAGACCCTTATTCGCGGTGTTTTTAGTTCGTTCATCGTCAAGATCAAGGCCGCGGAAATCGTCAGCTCGGACCTGTATTCCCTCGGTTTCACGATGCGCTTCCCTCGTGCGCTGAACATCCGGGACGATCTGACCATTGCAGATTGCATGACCGCCACTGGTGCGCCTATTACCGTGTTGTCTGATGGGGCAATTATTAAACCTAATATACCTAGGTATCCTCGAGAGCATTCGTTCTGAGAAGAAGAGGAAGATGGACGACGACGACGAGTGGGTTTGTTGTTCGGTACCGTGCCGATTGTCGTCTGACTTTTTTTTTGCGACAGCAAACCGAAAAAGAAGACAAAGAAGACGGCCAAGAAGGTGAGTCTGATTTGTTGACGTACCGTCTCGGTGCTTATAGTTCGCGTATTAGCCCACAATCATGGCGGAATACCAAGGGATTAACCTCAAGGATACTCCGGTGGTGTCGAGATTATTCGAAGGGTACAAATTCAGTAAGTGTCAAACATGACCATTCTTATCCATATCATTAATCTACCGTCCAGTGGTCTCTTCCGACCCTAAGTCAAGAAATGGTGCTGCAGACAAGAACTCCCTCATGCAAATGTATGTCTACGCATCTCGATACCGGCACACACGTTTAAATGCCTGTTCAGGATTCATGCACACAGTGGCAAGTGTGTCCAGGTCTGTCGCGGCGACCCTAACCTTCTGGTCGTGTACGGCGGACAGACTACTCGTGAGTGTGCATGACTCCCGCGCCGTTCTGGGCGAAGCTGAAACGGGGACCGGAAGCATATGATATCAAGCTTATCATGAACAAGGACGTCTGCGACATAATCCGTCCCCAGTGGATCCTCGACTCTGTCGCGAAGGAAGATCTTGTACCTCTGACAAAGAAGTGAGTTACTCTTTCCGACCCGTCATCTATTGATGCTGAGCGGCACTTAGATACTTCTTTCACGCTACAACGGCTCGCACGGTGACCGAAGACTACAATGCGGAGGACAGCGACGCAGAGGAAGCGCCCGCGTCTCCGCCTCAGGCGCCAGAGCCTACCCACGAAGAGCAAGTGGAAAGCCAAATCGACCCGTCCATGGCCGAGTGGTTCGATGTCGGGGCCAAAGCGAAGGCAAGGGCCACCCTGGCCTCGGACAGTGGTAGCGAGACGGAGCCCGAACCCGACGAGCAGTTTGACTCTGAGAACGAAGATATGAAGCCCGAGCCAGAGGTCGGATTCGAGGAGGGTGAAGACTGGGAGCAGATCGAGAAAGAGGACACTCAGAACCAGAAGGTCTCCCAAGAGGTCAATCATGCTACGTCTCTCCAGTCTGAGGAGTTACCCTCATAGTACTTTCAGGTCAAGGAGGAAGAGGATGTCCGGATGGGTGATGACGAGGAAGCGATGCATTACGACCAGGAGCTCATCTTCAAGCATCTGTAAGCACTTAACTCAATTCCGTCCTCCAGATGCCTGAATCTGGCCACAGCTGTTTCTATCTCGATTCGCCCAGTAACGCCCGAGAGCTCGGCCTCCCTGTCAAGGCCAAGAACGAGGCAGATGTTGAAAAGCGGTCCGTCTTTCCCCGTTCCTCTGTCAAATTACCGTGGGCCCTGATCCTCCGTCTTATAGCTTCAATGCGATCGCCAAACTCATACAAGACAACGGGGGTCGCATCGCGGGTCTTGACGAACCGAAGTTGACCCATGTCGTGCTGGACAAGCGTGACATTAGCCGCAGACAAGAGCTCATCAAACGTACTTCCAAGTAAGCTCTCCTCAGATCTTGGGAACCGATCCTCGTTGTTGATCCGTCGACGCAGGCCAAAGCGGAGGCATCTCGTGATTGCAGAGTTTATTGAGGTTTGTATGGAAGAGGGGACCCTGTTGGACGAGGACGGTGAGTGTCTCATATTTGGAGTTCGCGGCAACGTCTTAGTGTTCACCAGAGTTCATGCCTTAATCTCGGCAGCCAAGATCATCTTCTTGGACGAGGTATGGACTGGAACGTTTGCACAACTACTTGTGGGCACATGGTCATGTAACTGCAGTTTTGAATACCTGGATTGGAAGGAATTATCTTTATCAAGCATGGGAGGCGACAGACACGCTACAGTGTATATGTATTCCAAATGCTCCAATGCAAAAGAGCTGTACCCCGATAGTATATGAATGAGATAATGATGCGCAAAGGCCTATATACAAACATACAGTTGAGGAATGCAGGGGGGAACAAACGTGAGTGGGATGCTACTGATGTTTATAGTACACGATGCAGTCGAACGATCAACTCTTTGAATGCAAAATCAAGAGCGTGCGCGATGACAAAACGACACTCGACCAATGATAGTCTCGACAGGCAGTCACGATAACAGTCAGAGGTAACACAGGAAGATGGGGTGACTGGAAAAAATTGGCGAAAGTCAGGATAGAAGACGAGATGCGGGGGAGACTAAAGATGCACAACAGCGACGATATATCAACAAGATGCGATGGGCTAATAGGATGGGAAATAGATATGAAGAACGATAAAGAGTCTGACGTCACAAGATGTGTTGGAGCCTTACAAACCTAGCTGGAGGGTATGGAGCATACGGTAGGAGTCCCGTCTACGCGAGACTGACAGTACAGTATCAACGTTCAGACAGTTGATTGTAACCAATAATGATAGATGGATAGTGTAAAGCGTTGTTCGCCACGAGACACACGAGTCTCGTTACAATGGAAGGCGGTCTGTCATCATGGGATGTTCAGCGATTGCTGGTACATGGGGAAGGCGAGGCGCCAAGTGTTGTGTAGGCCGCAAATAGATCGTTCGGGCTGTGGAAGTGGCGCATCCAGTCGTCGTCTGAATCAAATAGGGCATCCCGGGACGAGCGTGATGGCGTCCCAAACGGTGAAATCATCCGTAATGAATGCGTAGATGATGAACCAGGGAACGGCGATTTCTTCGGCGTCCTTGGGATAGGCTCGACTGGTGAGCGGGAGACATTCGCCACCCAGTCCCCGGCGAGGTCTTCCATGCTTCCTTGCAGGAGAGGCGCTCGAGCGGTGAACACGGACAACGACGGGCTCGGAGGCAGACATCCGAAGGATGACGATGTCCCAAACAAGTGAGCGACGTCAGCCGACAGCGACTTGAATGGCGAGAAGTCAATGAGCTCAGCCTCCAGGTCGTCGACGTGGACGGGCGTCGATGAAGGTGGTGGCGTTACCGCACGATCCGGTGTCGAGGGGCGGTCTACCTCTTCCGAACTTTGGCTACTCTCAGCAGCGATAGCAGAGGCGATGAGGGACGCGTGAAGCCTCGTCATAACGGACGAAGGTGATATAGGCTTGTGGATGAGTGACGGAGGAATTACCGTTCCCGGGCTCTTTGACTTCGAGGAACTGAGCTCCCGCCGAGATCCCGTAGGTCCACGACGATCGGGAGTTGGCGAGCTAGGTGGATGCATCGGAGCCATCATCTGAGGTTCACCATCAATACCATCCTTCAGAAAGAAGCATACGACGATGGGAACATACCCGTAGTGGTTTCTTCCCTGACGACCGAGGAGGGGGAGAAGTCACTTTTGCCTTGCCTTTGGCTTTCGTCGACAAGGTTGGAATCGAGAGCGGAGGGGAATCAGACCGTAACCAAGCAGCCATGGGATCTCCACCGATGTCGTTCGGAAGCTCCACCACATGCGGCAGAACAGAGGCCACTGCGGGTGATGGATCTCGAGAACTGGGATAGCTGAGGTGGGATGGAGTTGGGCTTGAAGAAGTGCTAAGACTGGAAGCTAAGTCGGGCAATGAGGACGAGGAAGGAGGGCGCTCGATAGGGGACGAGGAAGGAACAAGATCGTCCTCACCCTCGCCCTCGCCCTCGCCCTCGCCCTCGCCCTCCGTTTCTTCGGCCGCATCTGTCGATGTGGAACCGGCCGCCGGGACCATGAGGGGTGCTTGCACCACCGGGATCGTCGCAGCTCGTGCTACGACGCGGTGGAAGTTCGAGGAAGCGGGAAGTGGGGGGAAGAGATTCTCTGCGGGTACTTGCGCCTGCTGTAGACACGCAGCCTGATAGTACGATTGCTGGTTGGTATTCTGGACGACGGGCGGGAAGTAAGGAGGTTTAATTGGCGTTGGCACAGGCTCGTCGTTGGCCTTGCGCCGCTTCGATCGAGGACCGCCTCCTTCATCTGCCGCTCGCTTCCTGGAACCCTTGTGCCCGGAAACGCCGGTGTTCATGTCGGCGCAAAGGGATTTCTTGAAACCGCCACCCTCAAAGCATGGCAAGTCAATGTCTAGGACAGCCCATAAACTCTTGCCTTCCGACCTTCCTCGTTGAACCTTCCGGAAGACAGCCATCGTGGACAAGGCATGACGCACAGAGTTCATCCACGTAGGCTCTCCGCGCTTGTAAAATGGGAAAACGGTCGTGATGTATTCGTAGATGTCTTGAAGGGCCAATGCATGATTTGGCGATGCTAGTATCGCCCTTCCGATGATTGCAGCGTATGAGAGCTCGGGTTTTGCCGTCGAGTATGGGCCTGGGGGGAGAACGAAAGGGAGGTGGTCCTCCTCAGGAGGATTGGTGCTCATTGGCCCTGGCGATGACACGAGATTGACAATAGGCGGAGGGCTCGATCTTGGTGTGGCAGGAAGAGTTGATCCCACATTCTGCCGCGAAGGGGTCTTGGGGTAGCGCGGTAGTGGAGCCTTGAAATGACTACGATTTGCAGAGGGAGTTTCCGGCAAACCGGCGCGTTCCTGTGATGAACGTTCAGTGTTAATTTTTGGAATAGGATAGAGGCCGGTGTAAGACCCACACTAGCCCGTTTAGAAGCGGATGCCTCACCAACCACACGTTCACTATAATATTTATAGTGATGTGGTGTCTCTAGTAGCCACTGCAGGGAACGAGCACATGAGCCGTGGAGAAGCAAAGGACGCGTCTCACGCACATTAGAGGTGGGGACGTGGTCAATAACACGCTTGGAGGTAGAGGTAACGCGTCCGTCGTCGCGTGGACGCGACGTAGAGTCTAATGAGGTAAGACACAGCTCGAACCCATACTCGCGTAGTTATGGCAAATGTCAGACAAACCTCTTCGCTGAGTCGCCTTTCTACGGTTCCTCCCCTCCAATATCATCTCCATTTGGTCCCGATGGCGTGAGGGTCCATCGACTCGGTCATGTCTCGCTGGTGTCCTGGGTAGAGAAGGGGATGGAGCTCGAGAGGACGAACTGGAGAAGGAACTAGACCGAGAACGGCGTCCACTCTGCTTTCCGGTCTTTGCCTTCTCATTCGTAGGTAGTTGGGGCGCGTTAGAAGATTTAGGCACGAAAGGTTGACTCTGAAGGAGACCGGCACAGAGTTCCGCCTGCTTCGCCACGAATTGCTCTCTAGTCATGCCAAGTCGACTGAGAGCTTCGGAGACAGATGCAGCATGGAGAGATGAGGCTGGGGCTGGCAGTCGCTGTCTGCGAGAAGCCATGGCGGACGAGGGAAGAGGGGACGAAGTGGGTGCAGGGGCACAAGTTGCGACTATGGCAGCAACCCACTGCAACGTACTGCGCTCATTTACATTATATTATGTAAGCTAGTAAGCTTACTTTTGGGAAGCGGTTGTAAAGCTGCTTGCAAGCCTATCACCATGATCTAGAGGATGTCATGCGTAAATAATAGTTTAAAATTGCTGTGCACGCGAAAGGCCTCGGTATACGCCTCTAGTCAAGATCCATAACCGTCTCTTGTCCCCGACAGCCTCCCCCCGCAGGATGCCATACCATAATCTCAAAGGTAGAATCCCAGTCATATGTATTTGAATAATGCTCACCCATCCCTCAGCTTTGATCAAGGGTATCCGTGCGTGTAAGGTCAGTGCTCCGCAAGCCATTCGACCACCCGATGTCCAGGCTAATCCGAGCAGACCGTCGCAGACGAGCGCGCCTTGATCAAGCAGGAGTCTGCTGCCATCCGTGCTTCATTCCGCGAAGAAGACTCTTACGCAAGACACAACAATGTCGCCAAACTCCTCTACATCCACATGCTTGGTTCCGAGGCCCATTTCGGCCAGATGGAATGCCTCAAGCTCGTGGCAAGCCCCCGCTTCTCCGACAAACGACTGGGGTACTTGGGGATCATGTTGTTATTGGATGAGAACCAAGAGGTGCTTACACTGGTGACAAACTCCTTGAAGAAGTCCGTGTCTCCCGTTTTCGCCCTCTATACCCTATTCATTTTGTCCCACAGCGACATGAACCATGCGAACATGTACGCTGTCGGCCTTGCGCTATGCACATTCGCAAATATCGCGTCGGAGGAGATGTCCCGAGACTTGGCCAATGAGATAGAGAAATTGCTGGGATCGAGTAATACTTACATCCGGAAGAAGGTGCGTAACACCGTCAAGCGGTTTATACTCCCTTCCCAACCTCTACCTCAGGCTTCACTCTGCGCACTACGTGTGATACGCAAGGTGCCCGAACTCGCCGACCACTTCACCTCAAAAGCCAAGAATCTGCTTGCCGATCGCAACCACGGAGTGCTGTTGACCGCGATCACGCTCGTTACGGAGATGTGCCAAATAGATGATGGATGTTTAGAGGAATTCCGCAATGTACGTTCGGGCTCTTCTCTCATTTTTCGGCATTCATCTTTATCTGTCGGCGGTTTGTTCAGGCCGTCCCTTTGCTCGTCCGACATCTCAAAGCTCTGGTCACAACTGGCTACAGTCCAGAACACGATGTCTCCGGCATTACCGATCCTTTCCTGCAAGTCAGGATCCTTCGTCTCATGCGTCTTCTGGGCAAGGGTGATTCAAGAGCCAGTGAGACCATGAACGACATCCTCGCCCAGGTCGCGACGAACACCGACTCGACCAAGAACGTCGGAAACTCTATCCTCTACGAGACCGTCATGACTGTGCTCGAGATTGAGGCGGATAGCGGTCTCCGCGTCATGGCTATCAACATTTTGGGCAAGTTCTTGAGTAACCGCGACAACAACATCCGGTATGTGGTTTCCTGAGCACCCTTAACTATCTAACCCAACCGCCCCCATTCATGGGCGCTAGATACGTCGCGCTCAACACCTTGAACAAGGTCGTCGCGATCGACACCAACGCCGTGCAACGCCACCGAAACATCATCCTCGACTGTTTGCGCGATGGCGACATCTCCATCCGACGACGTGCACTCGAGCTGTCATATGCGCTTATCAATGAGCAGAACGTGCGCATACTTACCCGCGAGCTGCTCGCGTTCCTCGAAGTTGCGGACGATGAGTTTAAGCTTGGGATGACTACTCAAATCTGTCTCGCCGCTGAACGCTTCGCGCCCAACAAGCGCTGGCATATCGACACGGTGCTCCGTGTGTTGAAGCTGGTATGTTTTAGAGCGCCGTTGGGTGCTGCTGGGCGGCGATGCCGACGCTGATGTTCCTGCATACAGGCCGGTAATTTCGTGAGGGAAGAGATCTTGTCCGCTTTCATTCGACTCGTAGCGCACACGCCGGAGTTGCAGGGGTACACTGCGTCGAAGCTGTATTCGTCCCTCCGATCGGATATTTCGCAAGAGTCATTAACTCTGGCTGCGACATGGGTGATTGGGGAGTACAGCGAGATCCTTCTTGACGGAGGTCTCGTTGACGAAGAGACTCCCAAAGCGGTAAGGCTCCTTATACCTGATTTATCCGCAAAGCTCACCCGAATTTCTACTTAGGTTTCGGACAAAGATTTGATTGACCTCGTGCTATCCATATTGGATTCGCCCTACGCTAACTACCTCACCCGCCAATTCGTGCTTACCGCGATTACGAAGATCTCGTCACGGCCCACCACAACTTCAGCACAGCAAGAGCGAATACAGACCCTACTTCTTGGTTATGCAACCAGCCCAGAGCTGGAGATTCAACAACGCGCGGTCGAGTTTGCAAGTCTCTATAACCTCGGTGAAGTTCGATCTGGCGTTCTGGAACGTATGCCCGCTCCTGAGCTCAAGGCCACTGTTCTTGGTGTTGGTATGTATCTTTACTGTCTCTCGCATTCGTCTTCAAGCTTATACCTCGTGTAGTCAGCGAAAACAAACCCGTTGGCTCTGTCGCTCCTGGGAAGGACGCGGACCTTCTGGGCGACGAGATTACCAGCACACCGACGCCAAACGGTGCCCCTGCCGTACCTGCGACGCAAGACCTACTGGCCGAGATTTTCGGCAGCTCTGCTGCATCCCCACCATCATCCACCGGTTCTCCTGCGCCAGCCGCTCCCCAGCGAAACATCGCCCAAGATATCCTTGGTCTCTTCGACTCTCCTGCTGCTCCATCCCCAGCCCCATCACCGCCCCAACAGGCGGCGCCTGCTCCCTCAATGCAGTCGATTTTCGTCGCCACGGCTGCAGTCCCTCAGGCAGCGTCGCCTCCTCCAGCGGCGGCCCCCACTGGCTACACTGCATACGACAAGAACGAATTGCGGATAACACTGACGCCTCAGACGTCGGCGACACGCCCGGGTCTCGTGAGGATTATCGCCAACTTCCAGGCGACGGGGGCGAATGCCGTGTCGGAGCTCAACTTCCAAGCCGCTGTCCCCAAGGTTCGTGCTTGTTTGTGTTCAAGCCCAGTGATACATCGCTGACGCACTACAATGGGATGGGATTATTCAGTCTCAACAACTGCAAATGGCGCCCATCTCTTCATCAACCGTCCAGCCAGGCAGCATAGAGACTCAGGAGCTCCGTATCCTGTCTCCGGCCGGTGTAAGTGCCTCTCTCTCTTTCCTTTCAAATAATACCGATGCTTACCCTTCGCCTCATATAGGCCGCTGTGAGGCTAAAACTTCGGATAGCATACAGCGTCGCTGGCCGTGTGGTGCAGGAGGAGACGGTCTTCTCCGGGTTTCCGCCAGGGTTGACGGGCGGATCGTCGTGACTGTGATCGTTCGTGCGCTTGTGGGACGACGTTGTATACCGTACAGTATTTTATCAACTCTCCGTGCAATCCATTTACCGGTTACATGTAGCCTGGCGCTGTAAAGATGTGAATGTAATGGTCTCTTGTGCAATTGCTTGAGTCTGGTATCGCCATCGACGAGTAGTGACCTGTCGAGGTGAGTTAGCATGCCTTCCAGAGCCGGCCTGGTCACTCTCAATTCTTATCGCATCGTGCACGCTAGAATCAAATAAGCTTCAGGGCTAAAGAAACTCCTGCAGAACTTGGGTGTCCTGAAAGGGAAGCCTCGTGTCTAGTGCTGTGACCTGTGACCTCCGAGGGCAGTGATACTCCGAGTCGGGGGTGCACAGGATTGAAAAGGTTGAGCCTCCTCTCTGCTTTTCTTCAACCTCCAACCTCCACTCTTGCCCCTCGTGAGGCTGTATCGTAGTCACGCGAAAGCCGGTGGGTGATTTGTTTACATGCGCATATGTACACTGAGGCTGGAGCCTCTTTATTGTTTTCGATCTCAGAGTCGCCGTCGTTGTCATGTCCAATCCTCAACCTGTGATTCTCACCTTTGCCAGGCCCCCCTTCGACAACGCTGCGGCAGATGTCGCCATCCGATCTTCCGATGGAGTGCACTTCCGTGTACGCAGCGCTATTATCTCAGAGGCTTCGCCCGTCTTTTCGGACATGCTCATTTCAAACCAAACCGAGCGCACAATGGACGAGAAACCTCTACTTGTCATCGCAGAGGAAAGCGCGGTGCTTGACCCTCTACTTCGCCTCTGCTACCCAATAACAGACCCAGTCTTTGCCGATTTGAAAGACGTTCGGCTTGTCCTCGCAGCCGCCATGAAGTATCAAATGACAGAAGCATGCACGCTCCTGAAGAAGCAACTCAGCTCGTACATTGACGAACAGCCTCTGCGAGTATGGGCTTCCGCATGCCTTCTCCGTCTCGAGGAAGAAGCAAGAGCTGCCGCATATGCGCTCTTCGGGAGGGAATTCCCTGAGAAGGCTCCGCTGGAGTTCGAGCAAGTATCGAGCGGAGACTATTTTCGCCTCACGAAGTTCCTGCGCGCCGGCGCAAATGTCCCAGAGTCTTTCAAGTTCTGGGAGCCACTTCCCGAGGACATCCCAAAGGCTGAACAGGCCGGGCAGAGACGGTCATCGCTGTTACAAGATTTCGGAGAGGACCCATCCACCATCACATTCCAACCTCGTCCTTACGCCGACATCATCTGCCGTTCTTCAGATGGAGTCGAGTTCCGTACCCATAGAATTATTCTGTGCCTCGCCTCACCAGTGCTCAGCAAGAACATCTCCCGGATATGTCCCGATCCTCCCGCTGCCACAACGAACCCTACTACCCTTCCTATCCTCGTGTTCAAGGACACCCCAGGTTCAGTCCTAGGCCCCATCCTAGAGGCATCCTATCCGAACAAACGACGGCACCACGCCGCCCGAATCGACCTACACGAACTTATGGCGTTGACAGCCTGTGCGCGCAAGTATGACCTACAACAAGCCCAAGATTACTTTTGCCGTGGGACGTTCTGGCTCGCGTCCCGCGAGCGCCCTTTGGCGAGCTACCTCATGGCCGCGAAAATGGGCTTCGCGGACTATGCTAGAGCCACATTGCCCAACCTGAGCGGGGAGCTCCACACATACGGATGTCCCCCGGAGATGGAGGACACTCCCGCCACCATTTACCATACCCTTCTGATCAATCGCCACCAGAGCTCTATGGCGACATCGAGACTCACAGGAGCAGCGGTCACCCAGACGCCTACTTCTCCCCCCCGTGCGCCCCGGTCAAGTACCCCGCAACCCGGCACGAGCAATAGCAACACGCCGACCGTGGCCGAACCAAAGGCCAAACAGAAGACACCCGAGGCTCCTGATCCTCGAGACCCCTGGCTGTTGGGTGTCTGGCGCCACACTGCTCAAGGTCTGCAGGGATGCAAGGGCAACGAGTTGTGGAAGTTCGAACCTAAAGTCGCAAAGCTCCTGAAAGAGTCGTTAGCGAAGAAGATATGGTGTTCAAAATGCGAAATAAACCTCAGCCTTATGTCTGGCTTGCACGACATGTATCAGAGCGTTCGTGCTGCCAAATTCGACCATGATGTGAGTACACCTTCGGATCTCCTCTCATTCTACAGTAAAACTGATGGGCTGGGCACAGTACAGTAGGAAGGCGTTGTTGGGATAGATGGGGCTGAAATCATTCCGTCGAGATCTTGAAATTGACGTTTGTACTACCAAGGGACCGCGGTACCCTGTATCATACATACCTAGATATCACTTCGTCCTCACACCGCTCTGCACGAATATTCACGACGTCGAATACGCAATGCCATTCTTCGCAGTAACAAGAAACTAAAGTACGATACAGGCCCTCCACCTACTTTACAACAATAACAATTACGATACCACTCAGATGAACATCTGCAGAGGATGACGGTCATACACATTTTGGCCCTCGCTCAGCTCGCCGAGGTCAGGGTAGAAGGGCACGAGCGCGTCCGATGCGCCGAGGTAGAGCGAATTGTATATCCGCCAGTAGACCTCGCGGACCTTCCTCGCCGGGTGGAACAGGCCCTGGAGGACGTAGCTAAGAAGCACACCTGGACCGAGCGTGACGCGCATCGCCTCGATGGCCTCCATGACCGCGCCAATGACGTGTGGGGACGTCTCGAAGCAGTTCGGCCAGACAAGGTTCATGAGGTGAAGCATCGAGTCTTCGCAGCCAAGACCTGCGACACCGAGGGCCAGATGCTTCACGATGGTGCTGGCGGTTTGTCGGTGCACCAGATCGCGATCGGTGAGGGCATCCTCGAGCATGGTGACTACAGAGTCGGCATAGTACGCTGATTGCGGCCCGACATACTCGAAGACGAAAGAAAGCGCCTTCAAACAACCCGTGCGGACGTTGAGCTCGGCCGTTCGGTACTCGTTAAGGATAGCGGGGAGACAGGTGAAAGCTGAGAAGAGAGGAGAGGTATCAGCACCACATCTCTGAACCGAATCGAAGTATAGACGTACGTCCGCAAGTCTCCGCAACGATGGCGATAGCGACCGTACTGCAAACACGAGACTGACGCTCTTGCACGCGCAAGTTGGTGAGAAGCACCTGAAGGACATCCTGGGGACCCAAACTCTTCGCGATGTAACCGAACGAGTTGACGGCCGCACGTCGAATACCCTTCTTGTGCGCCTTGAGGAGGTCGAGCAGCTCGAAGCAGATACGCATCCACTCGCGAGCGGGGACGAACTCCGCACCACGATCGGCGATACGGCCAATCAAGTTGATCGTCGCTTCTTGCACCTTCTCATGACGGTTACGAAGGATAGGTGTCATACGCGGCACTGTGAGCAAGTGTCATCAACATTTGCTCAGTGCGATATGACAAATGGGAGGACTCACAGAGATCCTTCACAGGCGGGTTCATCTGGGTCATACCAACGACGTTGGCGATGGCACCCTCTGCGGCGATGATACTACCGAGCGTGTCGGGGTACTCTTCACCGAGCTGCTCGAAAAGCACAAGGCCGAGCTTGCTCAGCAGCTGGTCCTCCCCGCACTGCTTGATGACAACAGCGAGACGGGTCGTGAGGTCAGCAGCCTGCTGGCGAACTTTGGCGCTCTTGTTGTTCAAACGCCAGAGGATAGTAGATACGATCTGCGTGAGGTAGGGCTTCACACGAATACCTAAAATGGCCGATTAGTAGTGTCAGCAGGGGATGAGAGAGGCACTTACCAAGGGCGTTGACAACAGTACCAAAACCATCTAACATGACCTGGTCCTCCGTCGTCTGCTCCTGAAACGCGTAGATAATACCATCCACAAGGCGGACTTCCAAACGCTCGTCGATGTCGGAGGCACCGAGGGATGCGACGACCTTCGTAATGGTCTCCATGACCATTTTCCGGTAGGGCTCCGCCTCGTCCTTGAGCTCGTTCACGATCCTCCCAACAATCTCCGCGACGCCTGCCTTCTGGGCAAGCTCGACGGTGGTCTCGACGACCTGGCGGTAGTTCCTCCGGTCGAGGGCCATGCGGCGGACCCAGAACGCCTTGAAAAAGTCGGGCAGAATGTCCTGCTTGATGTACTGAGGCGTGACACCCTCGGTCGCTGCACATTGCTGCACGACCTTCAGGACGATCTTCTTCATCTCCTCGTCCGACGTTTGGAACTCGCGGATGAGAATGATGGTAACCTCCTTGATGTAGTACGAAACGTACTCAGGGTCCATGAGGGGGAGGATGAAGCCGATGGCCTTGAGGAAAGCCGCGAGCGACTTGCCACGGTGCAGACGGATGCCGACCCAGAGAGGTTTGAGCACGTTATCGAACGACTCGATACCGTACGGCGCAGCAGCCTCGGCCAATGCAGCTAGAGCCAATGCGGTCATCGTCCGGACCTTCGTCTGCTCGTCCTGGAGACCGTGGGCGATACAATCGACAAGGTTACGCAGGTGAGGAAGGACAGCGCAGCCCATCATAATAGCAATCTGCTGCACGATACGGATACCCGTGTGACGAGCCTGCCAGGACTTCTTGCTACGACAGACGGCCTTGAGGAAGGGAAGCAGCGACGGGATACCGAGGGCAGACGCTACGACGGAGAACGCACGTGCGGTGGTGTTACGGACGTACTCGTCGGCGTGGTCGATATCGGGACGCATGGTGGAAATCATGTGGGCGAGACCAGCCGCTTTCGACAAGTTCGAGATGATTTCACGACCTTCGACACGAGCGTAGTAATCCTCGTCGATGAGCAAAGGCTCGATAACGACTAGGATCTTGTGCACGTACGGGCGGACGAGGTCATCGAGCTTGTACAGGACACGGTCGATAACCTTGACGAGGAGATGCCGTTCCTGGTCCTCGAGCGTGCGCTCCATGAGAAGGGGAAGGATCTTGTCGAAGAGAGGACCGGCGCCGAACTCGCGAGCCTTGTCGGTGATTTGGCGAAGGGCGGTTTTACGGACGGGAGGCGTACCGTTCTTGATCTTCAACAACAGGCGCATGATCTTCCGCTCCTTCATCTCGTCCACTGATAGCTCCGTCTCGTCCTCCTCCTTGAGAATCTTCGCGAAATACTGCGCATCCTCTGGTTTGAAGAATGCCAGGTTCCCGACACCCGGAATCTCCGTGGGTAATTCAGGCGCAAGACCAGCCGCAGCCGCGACTGCTCCTGCATCCGAGCTTTCCTGAATTTGGAATCCCCCAACTTCGGTGACGGAAGGTCCTGAGAGCTTGGGAGGTCGAACGAGAGGGGCATAGCCAGGAGGGGGAGTGACGATACTATAGCCAGCGGAGGGGAGAATGGC
The DNA here is from genome assembly GCA_026283605.1 of Ganoderma lingzhi. Classification (NCBI taxonomy): domain Eukaryota; kingdom Fungi; phylum Basidiomycota; class Agaricomycetes; order Polyporales; family Polyporaceae; genus Ganoderma; species Ganoderma lingzhi. The sequence goes on from JAPJYM010000002.1 coordinate 1,444,581, forward strand.
GTCGAGCTCCTCGTCCGTAAGATAACGGTTGTGCTTGTCCTCGTGCATGAGGCCCGGGGCGTTCATGATGATAGGCGTCATCGGAACCTCCGGGGCAGCAGCAGGGGCTTGGTCCCAGCGCGACCTCTTCCCGCCGGGGGTCTCCGCCGCGACGTCGGCGGGAGTCGCATCCCATCTAGAACGCCGCTTCTTCGGCGCAGCGCCCTCGAGAGCCTCTTGGGACCACTCACCCTTAGTCTCCTTGTTCTCCTTATCCTCTTCCGGCTCAGCAACATCCCAACGCCGCTTCCGCTTGTTGCCCTGCAAAGCGGCGAGCTCCTTCTGAGCTTCCTCTATCTCTGCGCGCGGGGGCGTCCTGTCGAGGTCCATTTTCGCCTGCCCCTCCTCCCGATCTTGCCTCTCCTTCTCCTCGATTGCCCTCCGCACCCTCTCCTCCTCTTTCTCCAAACGCTGCAACCTCATCGCGTCCTTGTACCCTCCCTCCACCTCCTCTCCATCGACGGCAGCCTTGAACGCGTCCGCGGAGTCAACAGCCTGACGGTTGAATCGACGGTTGTGGTAGTCAGACTGACGCGAGGCAATCTGCCGCTTCTGGGCTGTCTCTGCAAAAGGGTCGATGTCCTCTTCCTCAGCCATCTCTGCGAACTCCTGCAGAACCTCCTTCGGCGCTGTGAATGAGTCGACTAATCTTGGCTCGGACATTGTGAGAGAGTAAGGAGCGAAGGTGAGAGGGACGAGGGGGAAATGGGGGTTTCTGTCCAAGTCGCGGACGGGGTGCAGCTGAGTAACGCCACCGCATTGGCCCAATGTTTAGACTCCGACACTTCTCCGATCTAACTGACTCCCACTCCGGATCGAAGGCGGCAGTGCTGGTCGCCGCTCAGCGCTCAGCGCTCAGTACTCAGGACTCAGTACTCAGTAAGTACTCAGTGCTCTCTTCCTCCTTGACTCTTGTCAGACCTGCGCACTCTCCGTAGTCGACGTTTCTGTTCTTTCTCATTTGGCACGACATGTCCACGCCGGAAGCGGACCGCATCTCTGCGGCCGAGGAGACTCTGAACAGTGCGCCGACCACCATCTTTCTCGTCTAGACACGGGCATAAACTCAATGGACGGACATCATGCAGCTCTATTCGACATCTCACAATTACTGAACACTGGGCTCGACAAAGAAACCCTCGCGACATGTCTTAGCTTAATTGAGAGCGGCGTAAATCCAGAAGCGCTTGCGGTACGTCCTTAACCGTATGAAACTATGTCAGAGATGAGTTCAGAGACGCGTTCTCCTGGCAGGCGGTCATTCAGGAGCTGCGGCGCGAGAGTGCAGCTGTACGAAATGCCCGCACCCCTGCCAACGGTCGGTGAGGATAGCGGCTAAGGCCAGGAATAGTATTGCGAGGATGGACAGTATGTATCACTACTGCTTCTTCCAGCTTCTTGTGAGTCACCTTCACGTATGATTATAGACACTGTTTGGAAATCGAGTCGATGAAGGACAATACCTCAACTAGAGGTTGCGGGCCTCACTCAGGCTTGTACTGTATCGTATTGACCAACACTGGTGCCAAATATTGAATATAATAATAAATGTACATGCTTAGTCATTTATCATTGCGTCTTCTGACAGAAACATGGGCTAATCCAGCCTAGTCAAGCTGACAAAGCCTTGAAGCACTGACGGCCTGAGTGAACACTGAACAGTGTCCCTCTTAAAAGCTCGAGGTGCGTCGGATTGTGGGCCCCCAACGGCTTGCTACAGATCCCAACCTTTCTCCACAGTACTTACTCCGTGAATTCCACTCGGCGGCAAGATGGTGGAATATAAATCTCCCCTTATCGGATACGAGAATGCCGAACCGTTGCCGACGACAGTCAACAAGGACGGCAAGTCCTTGTACAACCCGCCGGGTCCACGCTCCAATGCATATCAAGAGTTCCCCGACCCTATCATATCCTCCAACAACGGCTTTGACTTCCACAGTACGTGCTTGAAGCTCTTTTGGGCCGGATTTCCTCACGATTTGCTGTAGTCTACTACTTGCCCAATTCTCCCGAAGACGCCAAATATGCTGCAGAGCTCCATGAACGTATTCGGCGCGAGTTCCCAGAGGTATGAACGGAGTGTGGTCCGAATTATCAGATAATCGCCACAGAGTTAACGTCATGCTGTCCTCTCCAGCTGCGCATCTACAGGTTCTGGGACAAGCCCGTCGGCCCTCACCCTGTGCCCATGTTTGAGGTCAATGTCTTCAATCCTCACCAAACCGGAGCGCTGTTCTCCTGGCTTGTGGTTAACCGAGGGCCCTGCTCGTGAGTAGTGTCAAGGATCGGATAGCTGCAGCTGGAACTCATTACTGGGAAATTTTGCCAGGGTCCTTGTCCACCCCAACACCAGCGACGCCTTGAGGGATCACACAGAGCTGGCTACGTGGATGGGCAATCCGTACCCGCTGAATCTGCGTCCGCTCGCGCGGGAATAGGGCCCCTGTTTGTAAGTGGGTGCGCAATAACACTCCGTACTGCTTGCTTGATGTATAGTATTTTCACCCCATCTTCGACCGCTTCTCATGATCACATGTGACTCCAAATACGAGTACTTAATTTGAATCCGGTGATCAACTCTCGAACGCTCGGTGGCACCCTCATGCGACATAGCAGAGGAGAGAATTGTGGTACTTGATGCACCGAGACCTGTCGAAAAATGTAATGTGCTCCCACCAGATATCTATATCTTTGAACATCTCATGGTGCCCATTGGCTAGGATGTAATATCAAGTGCTGATGCAGATGTTAAAGACGCATGGACGAGTGGCATGATAAGGCGCCGATTTTCTGTGGGCAACCGTGGATGTTATGCCGCATGGATTTTCATTCAAGTATCATTTACATTTCTTCTCTTCCTCTAATTCGCAACGCGCCCACGCCAACATCAAGCAAACAAATGACAACGGATGTTACGGTCGCGAGGACAAGAATACGAGGGTCATAACCATAACCCCGGTTTACAGAAGCCTCCGTCATTTGCTAAGTGATAATAAAACAATTGTCAACAACACGAGCGCGATCCTATGATAATCACTAAAGCCGGATAGTGGTGATGAACCAAGTGGCAGATAGAGGCGAAAATGTGAATGTTCATGAACTGTGCGAAATTATCCGTCCGAGGAGTCCTGAGGCTTAACCGTGCTTAACCACTGGACGCGCTTGCCAGTGATACGAAACTCCTTCAAAGTGCTGGTATACTGAGATTGTGACGCTCCTGATCCATGGCAAATTTACGGGTCTCTTAACGGCAGATAAGAAGGTACATGAAAGACAGTGGCTTCTGCATGACTGATTCGGATCGCTGGGGCGGCCCGGGGAGCTTCTGGGCCTTCGGGAGGAATCGGATGATTCCGGGTGGCCTCAAAATGCATGCCGGCACACTCGGCACTTGCGTTTCTTGGATCAAACCACGTCACGGTATGTCTCGATGATGATAACTTATTGACTTGTAACTAAGTATCCTTGCCTTCAAATAAAAACAAAGGCTGGCCAAAGACCAACAGGATCCAAGAGAGAGACACCGATCCCACCGATCCGCATGCGCAGTGGGTACCCCTTCCAGTTGACTCATCGTGGATGTCTGCACGGTTACAAATGGCCGGCTACGGAAAGTCCTCATACTCACACGACCACTCCAAGGTGAACGTGGTCCGTTTTTCGTCCCAATAAGTAGGAGGAGAAGAAGAAGGCCGGCATCCTCTCAACCGGGCGGCACGGGCCTCGAAGCCCCGATCGCCCTTGGGGCTGGAAACAGTTGGAAACGCGCTCAGCAGGTCTGGCGAGACGCACAATTTGACGCACACGTTGAGCATTCCAGGACGGGCGTGACGCGGTTGCGATGAGACGTCGCCCAAATGATGTGACTGGCGAGGTCCGGGGATCGGACGGAGGTTCTCGCCAAGACTCGCCCACTCGAGTGCGGCGTGGGCAAGCATCCAGACGGCCTCCTTCCAGCTTGCCCAACGTGCACCGCATTGCCGTCCCAACTTCTGCCTCGGAACCCGCTACCCGTTCCGTCATAAATAATCCTCCCCTTCGACAGGCACGCCGCCATACTCCACCCCGTATTACGACTCCACTAAACTCCCGTCAATCCTTTCTTACGACCCCCTCCCCCCGCGATGCGGTCCTTCAGCCTCCTTCTGCTGACCGCCTCGCTCTCCAAGTGCGCATTCGCCCACTCATCGGGCGCGCACCACGATTTCCACGCGCACCGCGACCTCCTCCAAAGGCGAAACATCGTGTACAACGGTCAAATCGCGGACACATACGACTTTGTGATCGTCGGCGGAGGCACCGCAGGGCTCGCCATCGCATCGCGTCTCTCGGAGGACTCAAATACGACCGTCCTCGTCCTTGAGGCAGGAGACTCCGGCGACGCCATCGCGGACAGGATCAGTACGTGCTTTTTTGCGTGCAAGAGACGGAATGCGGTGCTAAGCGCTCTCAAAAATTATCCACCCCCAGACGTCCCTCTGAACGCTTACTTCGATGGTATTGTTGGGTCATCGTACGACTGGCAATACAAGACCGTGAACCAGAGCGAGGCAGGCGCGCGCCCGTTCTCATGGCCGCGCGGTAAGCTCCTCGGCGGCTCCTCGGCGATGAACGGCATGTATCACATTCGGCCGTCGAAGGTCGAGGTCGACGCCTGGGCTAGCCTCATTGATGGCGGCGCCGACAAGTGGAGCTGGGACGACATGTTCGCAGCGATGAAGGCAAGCGAGACGTTCACGCCGCCGTCGTCGGACGTGCAGAGCGAGGGCGGCATCCAGTATGTAGCCTCGAGCCGTGGTACGGATGGTCCCATCCACGTCTCATATCCTGGCTTGTACGTTTATGGTCATCGCAGGAATGTGCTAGAAGGCTAATCCAATCTACAGCATGCTCCCAGTCGTCGGGAACTGGACAACGACCCTGGGAAACGTTGGCGTCGACGTTTCCGCTGACGCGTATGACGGAGATTCCTGGGGCGCGTACGTTGCGAGCTCCTCGATCAACCCCAGCAACTGGACACGATCATACGCCCGCGCCGGATACATCGATCCCCTTCCCCCTCGGTCTAACCTTGCCATCCTCCCTAACGCGACTGTCACCCGCATCATTTTCGACACTTCGAACGCGAACAACCTCACCGCCACTGGCGTCGAGTGGACTTCTGCGTCAGGGGCTGCGAAGCAAACCATCAACGCGAAGAAGGAAGTCATTCTAGCCGCTGGTGTTGTCGGCAGCCCGCAGTTGTTACAGCTCAGTGGTGTTGGACCCTCCGACGTCTTGCAGGCCGCTGGAGTGACCGTTCTCTCGAACCTGCCAGGTGTTGGACAGCACCTGCAGGATCACCTCGTGCGTGTATTTCCCAACTATGTTCCAACCGTCTTCTTACATTTCTTTTCGTGTAGAGCACCGCAGTGACTTGGACGACCAAGATCGACACCACGGGCTCATTGCACGCCAACAGCGCGGACGCCAGCAACCCTGCCTTCATGTCCTTTGTCAACTCCGCCACCGCATACGTCAACGTCACTGATCTCCTCGGCGACTCGGCGACCACATTCAAGCAGCAGATCTCCGACGCCGCATCCTCTTCGCTCTCTACTCTCTGCCCCGCATGTGACGACACCGTCAAGAAGGGCTACTCGACCATCTACAACACGACGCTCAACACCCTCCTCTCGAGCCCCATTGGCCAGGCGGAGATCCTCTTCAGTCTTGTCTCCTCCGGCTCGATCTCCATCCAGGCGGCGCTTCAGCACCCCTTCTCGCAGGGTCGCCTCTACATCACGGCCAACGACCCCTTCACCCCACCGGCCATCGACCCGCAGTACCTCACGCACTCGGCCGACCTGATCGTCCTCCGCGAGGGTCTCAAGCTCGCGCGTAAGATCGGGCAGACTGCGCCGTTAAGCAGCGTGATGGGTGACGAGACCACCCCGGGTTCGAGTGTGCAGTCCGACGACGACTGGGACCAGTGGCTGATCACCGCCATCGGCACGGAGTACCACCCTTCGTCGACGTGCGCGATGCTGCCGCTCGCGTCGGGCGGCGTCGTCGATGCCGACCTCAAGGTGTACGGCCTCGCGAACGTCCGTGTCGCCGATGCGTCGGTCTTCCCCATCTCCTTCTCCTGCCATGTAAGCAATTCCGTTCTCCGCGGTTCGTGCGAAAAAAAGCGTTGTTGTTGACTCTTCCGTGTGCTTGCACAGCTTCAAGCCCCCACCTACGGTCTCGCTGAACAGGCTGCCAAGATCATCCGTGCGACCTACAACGGCGTCGGATGGCCGTCAGCCAGCGGCCAGAACTCGGCTTCATCCTCAAACACATCTTCCACCGCGAAGCCATCGTCCACCACTGGAACGACGTCCGGCAAGAACGGCGCCTCGACCCTTTCGCACAGCAGTGCGCTCGTCCTGCTCGTTGTTGGCGCCCTCTCCGCGCTCCTCCTCTGAGACCTATCCGGCGTGCCCGCCTGATGACCTCGTTTCGTGTTTTGGATTTTTCTCCGGCAGTGGTAGCACAATGGACTGACTCTGCTCTCGTGTTGTCCTCGTTCTCGTCATGGCTTTTTGTTGCACTAATCCCGACAGGGCCGGTGCGTCCAGTCTCTTCTCTTCCCTTCTTGTTGCCATCTCACCTCTGGCGGTGACGGACAATGTGTTTTATACCTTGTTTACGATTGACAATTGAATCGGCGTAGCCATTACTAGCCACCCTCCACCCACCCTCGCTTTTTCCCGGTACGCGCTCGGACTGACGTTTGTGGTTTATGGCTGCGATGTCGCACGAGACGGTGATTTCTGTTTTGGGCCCTTCATCCTCATCTATACCGTTGACTCCGTGATACCATCGTACCGCCTCTACTACTCCCGGTGCCCAATCTCCTGTTTTGACTCATCATACTCTCTCGCATTGGCATGTAGAATAATACTCTTGCAATTCCGCATCCCCTAGTCTAGTGGCTACTAGAGTTATCATTTGTATATACTCTCTTCTAATTCTGTACGGCAGGGTACGACTCAATCTCAATCGTTGATAGCGTCGTCAGGGTCATTTGTATATTCGTAGGATGGAGGGATCGGGGTTTCCGTACCTGGGGACAGGAACGTGCATATGAAGTACAAACATACAATGCGCAAGCTATCGGATGTACCCACACATTCGTTGACTACCCGGCTGTGATGCTGCACCGTTCATCATCATGCCCATCGTGCGCGTTATTCAGGCACTCAGCGTGGATATTTTGGTAGCTCGAGCGGCCTTCAGTGCTGCCTTCTTTCGGCGACCTCTGACGAGTAGACGATGGTAGAAGTGGGCGGGGATAGACTCCATCTCCGGCAGGTACCCAGACGGAAAGATGTCACGGGGGAGATCGGATTTCAAGTCCTTCGCGACCTCGGTGAAGCCCGCATTGGCAGCGAGAAAGTAACCCAGTAGGGGCTCGTCCCATGAGGCGTCCGGATATGCATCAGACTCCAGACCCTCCAGAACGCGTTTCATGCCGAGCGTCCGAGCGGCGACCATCATGGACATGACGTAGTGCGGGGAACAGTGACGATACCTCAAGCTGTCTGACTCGATGTAGCATAATTCAAGAATGCCGCCCAACGCCTTCGCATCGACATCCATGAGGAGTACGGGAAGATCGCCTGAGGCTGATGATGCCGAAGCAAAGGTTTCGGGAGAGAGGGCGGATATCTTGTCCTCAAGGACGGATGAAGCGAGGCATAGGATGATTCTGTGAGCACGAAAGTCATGCCCGTCGGATGAGCGACAGATGATATCCGCATAAGGGCGCGACCGGAACGTCACGAATGGCTCGAGAGGATCTCCGTTCTTTGCGCGGGACCACCATCCGACTTTCTTCGGCTGCTCCTGGATGTCGGCGGGATCGGCCTCGAAGAGCTTGACAGACTCCGCCTCTGGCCCTCGACAGCGCAGAATTTTGATGAGGCGGTAATAATCCCCCGCCGACACTTCCTGCAGCTCCTTCGGGGCCTCCACCGGAAGCTTCTTCTCCACCAAGGTGCGCGCCACCTTCCTGGTTTATTTTTCAAGATGAAGAAGAGACGCGTGAGCCCAAACCCTCAACGGCTGGGTCTTCATGTAGGACAGCAAGGCCTCCTTCAGCATTGCGATAGCCTCCTCCATCTGGTACTTCATAGCTGCGGCAAGGACGGGACGGATGTCCTGGAGGTCCTTCAGCACTGGGTCGGCAGTCGGGTAGCACAGACGTAGCAGGGGATCTATGACATTGCTACCCTCGACAACCACGATGATGGGCTTTCTGTCGACGCAGTGGTCCGATCCCGTGTGATCGCTGTCTCCGGGACACGAGATGGCGGCGAGCATGTCAGAAAATATGGAAGAAGCTTCCAAGAGGATCGCGCTGCGAACGCGAAAGTGTACGCCATCCCGGCATCGGAGGACGGTGTCAACAGCGGGATTGTCGAAAGGGTGGAGGGCAAATATGGGCGCAGACATGTGGGACATGTTGTATGGTGCTTGGGACAAATGTAGCAAGCCGCGTTAGCCGTACTACTTAATAACACGATCTACCGTTAGATTCCGTACCTCCCAGACGAATGACCAACATAGCACTCACCTCAGTGAAATGGTTACTTCGAATCTCTCCACAGAGAAGAAATTCGCCTTGGTGGATGGAGTGCAGCAAGGGTGTGCCTTGAAGGTTCACAGAAGCCCCGCAGGCACTGGCAGCCAGATTCGTGACCCATCAAGCTTTAAAGAGTACCAAATTACATAATTGGTCACCCAATAGTCAAAATGAGCAGATTAGAGCAAAGACCTCAGAAAGATGCCCTGAATCCATTCAAAATAACGAATATGCACGTCCCTGAGGATGATGGCTGGACGAGAACTAACTTGAACCTGGGCGCCTAACTCGGCGCCGATTGCACTGCATGTGGCCCAGAATTTGAGCGCCGGTCCTCCCGCTTTACGTCCCTCTTCTCATTAACCCAACGTAACCGTAGAATGGCGGTCAGAGAACCCTGTGTATTAATACAATCGTGCTACACCTTCAAGAATGTATTAGAGACTGAGGCTGGCGGGTCAGGCATAGGTCATGCTCGAATTTGAAGACTGCACCACTAGGTTCATAGCGTGGTTAAAAGGGATCCGCACAACAATGCTCACAGCACAAATAGGGGAGAGAAAACAGACGTACGTAGCGCTATATCGAACTCATTGTGATGCCACAACTTCCATGTCACAGGAAAAAGTATATAGAACAAGAAATTGCACAAAAATCCACGAACCCACCCGTGTCAACTTGGCTCGCAAGACCACCTAGCTGTGATGCTTCGAAGGCTGACTATCTCAGCTACTTCATTCTGGGACCTGGTGTGTATACTGCGTAGCGATCATGGTTAGTAGACAATATTGAGTGGCCAGTCAACGGTTGGAACCCACATCGTTATTAGACAACGCGTCACGAACTCTCTTCCATGACACTTGCATGTCGACCATCGACCGGACGTTAAGTTCGCAATCACGACACCATATTTTCTCTGCCAGTGAGTCCTGCAGTATGTCTTCGTACTGCGGGGACGCGGTGAACGTATCGATGGACCTATCCAGCGAATGCAACTTATCCAAAAACTCGACGACAAGGTGCTGCACCCAAGGGTGACAGCCGACCGAATGAAGACCGCCCATCTTAGGCTTCTTAGCACCAGACATAGAAGACGGCACCGAGAGGGTGGGCTTTGCCTTGCTCGCAGTGTTAGCGCGCGGCGCGTTTTTTCGACGATTGACGAGCAGGCTGTGGTAAAAATGCGCCGGGGTGTGCTCCATCTCGGGTAGGTACCCATAGGAAAAGACGTCGTGGTGGAGGCTGGACGCCAGGGTCTTCGCGAGCTCGGGGAAGCGCATTCGGGCCGCAAGCAGGTAGCCCAACAGGGGCTCATCCCTCGATGCGCTCATATATGGACCGAGGAAGGTTTGTGCCAGTTTGTCCAGAAGACGTTGCATCCCGAGCGTCCGAGCGGCGACCATCATGGACATGACGAATTGGGGGCTCAGGTGATCGTACGCCGAGCTCGATTGCTCGACATAACATGTTTCAAGGAGAGCACCCAATGCCTTCGCACCGACACTCAATTGGAGCACGGGAAAGTCTTCCGAGGCTGAGGATGCTGAAGACGATGGTTCGGAGGAGAGGGAGGATATCTTGTTCTGGAGTGTGGACGAGGCGAGGCACAGGATGATTCTGTGAGTGAGAAATTCTTGCCCGTCAGACGAGCGACAGATGATGTCGGCGTAAGGGCGCGGACGGAATGTGAATGTCTCAAGAGGGTCTCCGATCTCGGTCCACCGTCTGGTTTTTTTTGGCGGCGCCGTGATGTCCGCGGGATCGACCTCGAAGAGGTTGACAGACTCCGCCTCTGGCCCCCGACAAGACAAGAACTTGGTGAGGCGATAAAAGTCCCCCGCCATCACTTGCTGGAGCTCTTCGGGGGCCTTCGCTGGCAGCTCCTTCCCCACCAAGGCGTGCGCCGCCGTCCTAGCCTCCTCTTCGAGATGGAGCAGGCACGCATGAGCCCAAACCCTCAACGGCTGCGTCTCCACGTAGGATAGCAGGGCGTTCTTCAGCAGTGTGGTCGCCTCCTCCATCTGGTACTTCATAGCTGCGGCAAGGACGGGACGGATGTCTTGGAGGTCCTTCAGCAGTGGGTCGGTGATGGGGTAGCACAGACGTAGCAGGGGATCCATGACATCGCTGTCCTCTGCAACCGTGATAATGGGCTTTCCGTGATAAAAATCCGATCCCGCGCGATCGCTGTCTGCTCCTTCAGATGCAGTGGCAGCAAGCATGTCGGAGAACACGGGTGATGCTTCCGAGAGGACTGCACGGCGAACGCGAAAGTGTACACCATCGCGGCATCGGAGGATGGTGTCGACAGCGGGATTGTCGAACGGAGGGAGGGCAAATGTGGGGGGAGGTGTGTGGGATCCGGACATGATACAGGTTCTAGAGACAGTGATGAGTCCTGTGGAACTAGATCGGCGTCGTCAGAGATCTATCAAGCTCTCCGAGTCGAATCGCGACACACTTACCTGGGTGAAATGGTAAATATCTATCTGTCCTCTGGTAAGAGAGCAGACCTGGTGGATGAGGTGTGCGTCGTGCGAAGCGTGTGCCAGCTTAGGGAAACCTTCACTGCACACGCTGACGTCCAGTCCCGATTCCCCTGACTCCTGGCCGGAGCCGGATGCATGAGTTGGGCAATATTACATAATTTTCCAGCCAATATCCAAAACGAGCTGGAATCCCCTGCTGGGAGCAAGTGGGGAGAGACAGACTGCGAGAGAGCTGCGACAACTCCAACAGAAAAGAAGTTGAAAACAATCTGAGTCCCGAACAACCCAGGGAGGACCGACAATCATGCTTGAGAACGAAAGGATGACTCGGAGCTGAGAGAGAGAGATCTGAGATGACAAACTGGCGGGTAGATGATGGTGAGGATGACTCGGAAGGGACCGACGGGAAGGCAATGGCAGCACTAGCGCTGGGTACATAAGTCAGGCATGTCAGGGGTCGTTAGAGCGAATGCGAATAGGTGGGAGAGGTCAACTGCCCATAAGATCTAGCTGTGCACAGATGGACTCTGCACAGCTAGCGCGTTTTGATGCTAAAGACGTTGCCCCGACACGTTAGTGCAGGAGGAGTACTATCGGGAACAGATCCGAGCTCGAGCTGGTGTCGATGGATGTTTGACATATTCCGAGGTTTTGTCGATCCATGACTGGAGCAGAGGGGGATTAAATAGCAGCCAACCTCTATTTTGCAGGGCTCCATGGGTTGGCGGACGGGTGCAATCGACTTTTTCGCGCTCGGAAAACAAGGCCGATAGATCTGAGATAGCTAGTTGCGTATCGCCAGACTCAACACTGTAAGCTAGCATCTAAACGTTATGTAATTTTCAACAGTGCTACATAGCATCTAAACGTTATGTAATTTTCAATTCTACACTGCGGTCGAACAATTCCTTCAGACATTCAGCTGCTTAGAAGTGCTCACGGTGACCGGGACAGGCAGACAGGATCATGAATCTGAAGGTTCCGATTACGCAGGTCTCGTCAACAGCTTTCCCTATAATCAAGGGCGTTAGGCTCGGGCGTATATGTCACTATACGTGCGGATGTCCACTTACATTGTTCGCATCCATCGCCTTCCTCACATCCGCATGCACCTGCTCGATCCGCAAAATCAACCGCACATTGCCCTCGCATGAATCGCACCACAGCTTCCTGTCTACCGACTCCTGAAGCGTCGCGGACGTCTTTGGCTTGTCCCACCAATGTTCGTCTTGGTGCGGTGAGCGGAGTTCCTCTACCGTGCGCGCAAGAAGGCCCTGCAACCACGGATCGCCGTCGGGAGTCAACTCTCCGTCTCCTTGCATGGCAGCCATCGTCGCATCGCCTGCAGCATCCTTCGGGCCCTGCGAGGAAGACCCAATCGCGCTCGTCATCTCAGACGCGACCGACAGCGTCTCGTAGCGATTGACAAGAAGGCGATGGTACGGCTCGGCGGGGGTCGTCTCCATCTCGGGAATGCATCCGTACGTGAACGGGTCGGCATGGATAAACGCCAGCGCATCCTCCGCAATGTCCCGGAGCCCCATACTGCTGGCGAGCAGGTACGTCGCGAGGGACTGGGAAACCTTCAGCGTGCCGAACGAGCCGTACCGGATGCGGCGGGCCAGCGCGTCCATGCCGAATCGCTGCGCGCAGTCCAGCATGGCCACCGCGTGGTGGACGGGGAGGACACGAGAGTTCTCGCCACAGTCGACAGGGTAGCACATTTCAAGAAGCGAGCCGAGGGGAGCACCACGCGCGTCAAGTTTGATGACGGGCAGCGTAGAGGGTGGGGTCGGCAGGGCGAGAATCTGGTCTCGGAGGATCGGTGATGCGGCGGCGAGGATGATCTTGTGCGTGTGGAATTCCTGGCCATCGGTCGAGCGGCAGATGATGTCGGCGAATGGACGGGTCTGGTAGAGGATGTTTGATTCCGGCAGTCCAGCCCTGCGTTTGGGTTGCATAGTGTCGCCCGGGTCGGGCTCTGTGAACCGGAATTGGTTGCCGACGGTGCCTCGGGCTCGATGGAACTTGACAAGGCGGTAGTAGTTTCCTGCGCTGACCTCCTGCAGCTCTGGTGGTGCATCTTTTGGAAGATCGGCACCAAGCAGGGCTCGTGCAGCAGTCTTCGCCACGTCCTCAAGACCGAGTATACACCCCGACGCCCACACTCGGAGAGGCTGAGAAGCGACAAAAGTGAGCAGCGTCTTTTTCATGAGCGCGATGGCTTCCTCCATCTCGTACTTCATCGCGGCCGCCAGAACCAATCGTACATCTCGGAGGTCTGTCAGGACAGGGTCGGCGGTGGGGTAACACAGCCGGAGCAATCGGTCGAGCGTGGCGCTGTTCTCTTCGACGGAGACAACGGGCTTCCCGTCCATGTAGTCCGCATCATCGGCGGTCTGGCTGGGCTCTGGGAGTGGAATTTCGAACATGCCGGAGAATATGAGAGACGCCTCTGCGATGATGCCGCTCCGAACGCGGAAGTTCACGTCATCCTTGGACCGTATGATGAAGTCAGCGCCAGGATTGTCGAATGGTGCACGGGCTATGGAGACGGCCATCGTATGGGATGTGTTCACTATCACAAGCCGATCTTTGTAAGTCAGATTCTTTCACGAGGGGAGCACAAGTACTAACGGTTTATGAACGTCTATGGGGAGTCTGTGAGTGGATTGTCAGGCCGATCTGTCAAGATGCCCAGGCGTTGGTGACCGCTCTCCAACGCGCGATTCTTGGGCAAGCTCTCCAGACGATAGCGAGGTGTTGTCGCACTTACATTTGAACGAACGACGTCTACCACTGCTATCTGAGGGAGTGCGAGCAAGTACTCGAAGAGAGGAAGCTCACCGCTAAGCCGTCGCTGCGGTAGCTGGCTAGTGGCTGGGGCTGCGAGGACTCCAAACTTGACAATGAAACCCGATGGGGAACTTTGACGCGGACGGACATGTGACTGTGAGACGTCTCGCGTCACATCGCGTGATGGCGTCCGTCGGATCTCACCCGTCGTCCGGTTATAAGACTCAGAGACCCCTCTTGACGACCTTCTGCCACCATCTTCCCTTTTTTTTACCCCTCGGACTTCTATCGTTTCCCCTACAACCTTCGATAGACATGGCTCGTACACCGCAAATCATCGACAACGCTCTCGGGGCTGTCGGAAACACTCCGCTCGTCAGGCTAGACCGAATTGCCAAGGAAGAGGGATTACAATGCAATTTACGTGAGTATATGCACCTGGTTCTGTACGGAACGACCTCGCAGAGCTCAATATATGGTTGTTAGTGGGAAAGGTTGAATATATGTCAGCGGGGGGATCCGTTAAGGACCGCATTGCAAAGCGCATGGTTGAGGAGGCTGAGAGAGAAGGGAAGCTCATTCCGGGGCACAGTGTCGTTATTGAGCCGACCTCTGGCAACACTGGTATGTTTTCGTATTGTAGCCCTTGAAAATTCGTGCATTTACCCAGCATGCTAGGCATTGGCCTCGCAATGGCTTGCGCAATCAAGGTCAAACGAACCATCATTTCCAGTCGGGACTTATGCTGAATACTACAGATAAGGGATACTCTGTGATCATCACGTTGCCTAACAAGATGTCGTTGGTCAGTGCAATGTCGTTATTCCTCGGTCTTCTACTAACACTTGGGAACTGCAGGAAAAGGAAGCCACTTTGCGAGCATTAGGGGCGGAAGTCGTCAGGACTCCTACCGAAGCTGCATGGGACTCGCCAGAGTCACACATAGGTAGAGCTCCCACCGTCATTTCCGGACCTCTCGTGGCTGAATTCCTTAACGATCGCAGGAGTTGCGAATCGGCTTCAACGTGAGATCCCAGATGGTATTATCCTAGACCAATACCGCAACGTGAGTGGTAGTGCATACGTATCATTAGGCTGTCGTTAGCTCACCCTGTCATTCCACCGAAGATCAACAATCCTCTTGCTCACGAGTACACCACCGGTCCGGAAATTGTCGAGTCGGTTACTTCAACACCGTCGACTGCCGAGCGACCATCCTCAGGAAAGGTCGATGCTCTGGTCGCAGGTGCTGGTACTGGTGGCACGATTACTGGTCTGTCTCGAGCAATCAAGAAGAAGCACAACAGGAATTGTGTTGTCGTTGGAGTTGATCCCGTACGGCCTCTTGGTCACTTTCACTTCACTCTACACCCCCTGACCTCCGTGCGCCCCCATACAGAAAGGCAGCATTCTTGCGTACCCTGATGACCTCAACATCGAAGGCTCAGGCGACCCGTATGTGGTTGAAGGCATTGGTTACGACTTCATCCCGGATGTTCTTTCGCGTGACCCAGTGGACGTGAACGAGTGGCTGAAGACCTCCGACGCGGAAGCATTCGATGCCGTCCGGCTCCTCATGCGCCATGAAGGCCTCCTTGTCGGGGGGAGCAGTGGAAGCGCACTGAGCGGCGCCCTTCGCTGGCTCCGGAGCGACATGGGCCGGGCTATCGCCCAGACCCAGGGCGCGAACGTCGTGGTGCTCCTTCCAGACGGGTGAGCGTTTCGTTTGCCGTAAAAGGTTCGCCCGGGCTAACGTTTGCGGTCCGCAGCATTCGTAACTATATGAGCAAACCGTGGTTCCTGAAGATGGCACTAGAAGCCGAACCGACCCCTCTCGCTCGTCGCATTGCCGACGTGCTCTCGACGCCGGAGAACGCCGTGCGTCCCAATGACAATGGCAGCGCAAACGGTACTTCAACCTCAGATGCCAAGGATCGGCTCAACGCTGTCGGGGAGGCGTCACGTTGAGGGGGCGTTTAGGGTTGGGAAGAGCGGTTCACCGGGGTTAGCTTGTATCACTAGATCATAGATGAAGGTATGTTTCATTTTAAGGTCATGTTTTGCCGTGTTAGAAGGTTAATCAGGTTCCCAGTATCCAGCGTATAGTATGTACTGCTTTTTGTTACACTTATAAATGGTGCCTGCCCGAGACGATGCGAGCAACCCAGCGGTCCAAATTTTATAAGATCGGATGGATTGTGTGGACCCTTCTCCACCACCTGGGAAAACCTATGTTATAAAGCGGGCCGGGGTCCTAGGGTAATGGGGTTCGAGTCTCCTCCTTCATTCTCACCCGCCGGTATCCATCGTTCTCTCCCATCTGGGCTACGGAACTCATATGGTTCAGCCGCCACGGATATTGAGTGGCACGCAGTCGCTGGAGCAGTCGGTTGAACATCGGCGGCGCCCCCCATTCAATAAAGCAAAATGAAAGAGCCAAGCAAGTGACGACATCCCCGACGAGGTTAGAAGTATCTTCCACGAGAAGAACCCTTCAGCCTGTACGTGGGCCAGAATACTGGCTTCGATTCAAGTCCGGCGGCCATGGGTGCCGGTCACGCAAGGATCTTTTATGTGTCTGCCGGTGCGGGCTCCACAGACATCCAGAACCACAGCCCTTTACCGAGCCCTTCACCAGAACGAGATGTTCGCGTCCATTTCCCACTGCAGTACGTGAGAGCGTTCTAGTTTTGTCATCAGTCTTTGTTTTCTGCTCACACGGTGCCAATCCGCGTTCGCAGGCTCTGTTTGAGGAAGACGAGCCTAGTCTCGGACTGGACCGCTTGTTCATCGAAGCTGAGTACTATGACCCCAAAGTCATGCTGAGCCTCGGTCGAGGGCGCCGCCATGGGCCGCCGTAGTCATCACACTTAGCGAAGGACGAAATCAACCGCAAGATTAGGTGTGGTATGGTATAAATGTCGGCCACGAAGATGTTGTACGACCCAACCTCCAACAAGAGCCAAACCCGAGGTCCACGACCAAGAAGCCTTCTCGCCTCCTCGTGCTTGTCGGCTCAACCCTCCCCGTCTCCGTCGTTTCGGCGGCCTTCGTGCACCCTGGTCTGCTGCACGCCGCTTTACGATAAGGTTGCCTTGCCGTGGTTCACCGGCTGGAACAAGCTCATCAATAGCACCTACTCCTAGTCGACCTACGCCCCTCGCCCCGTGCAGCTCCTCTGCCGCGGCACGCCCGCGTCGTGCACGCAGAACCCTAACATCTACCGCGACGCCGCGGCCGCGTACGCGCTCGCCATCCGCTGGCGCGTGATGGGTGACGCGGCGTACGGGATCGCGGTGGCGAACGTCGTTAACGCGTGGTCGAGTACGCTGATGGAGATATCTGGCAACTCGGACCAGTACCTCGCGTCTGGCCTATATGGATACCAGCTCGCGAACGCAGCCGAGATCCTGCGTGACTTCGAGGGGTTCACAAGTGCGAACATGACCGCACTAGTAGATCTGCTCGTCAACGTCTTCTACCCGATGAACCACCGGTTCATCGTGGAGCACGACGCCGCTAATGTCGACCACTACTGGGCGAACTGGGACCTGTGCAACTTGTGGGTGATTTGGACGATTTTTGTTGTTTGCGTTGTGTTGACCCGCCTGATTCATGTAGGGCAAGCATGATGTCTACGGGTATCATCTCCGACAACCAGACAATGTTCAACGAGGCCTTGGATTACTTTCACAATGGCGCCGGGAACGGTGCCATTGACAAGACCATCTGGGTCATCTACAACGATGGCACTGGTCAGCTACAGGAGGTGATGACTTTACAGGCTTTCGTCTTGAAATCGTGCCGATTCTGAACAACCCACCGGTATCACAGAGCGGTCGCGACCAAGGCCATTCCATGTTAGATGTCGCCCTCCTTGGCGTGATCGCGCAAACGGCGTACAACCAAGGCGTGAACCTCTTCACTTACCAGAACTCGCGCATTCTCGCCGGCGCCGAGTATGCGGCGAAGTACAACTTGGGCAACGACACATGACCTACGTCAACAGCGACGTCACCCAGACGGTCATCAGTAACAACTCGCGGGGCAACGTCCGCCCAATCTGGGACCTCCTCTGCAACCACTACGTCAAGATAGAGGGCGTAGAGGCGACGTACACGACACAGTACGCGGACTTGGTGAGGAACGACAGTGGAGGCGCTGATGGCGGAGGCTACTACGATACGACGAGCGGCGGATTTGACCAACTCGCGATCGGGTATAATACGCTCATGTTCACAGTTTGAGAGTCAACGTGATTCCTTTCTCCTTGTGTCCATCCATTTTGAAGCGTATCCTTGGGCCCAGTGCTTTGGGGAAACGGAAATGTCGAGGCAGGAATACTGTTTCACATGGCCTTCTCAATGTCGCGTTCGTTATGATGTGTAGGATTAATGTATAAGGCTACAAGGGTACAAGTTCAATCCAATATACGGTGTGTGTATGTATATAGTCCCGGTGAATGCGCAAGCTTGGACTACTCTTCTACTTCTGTCGCAACCTCCACCTTCGTATCTGCCTGCTCCTCCGCGTTCTTCTCCTGTTCCGGTTCGAGGTTGCGTAAGCGCATTTCCACGAGGAACTCTTTGTCGCGAATGGTCTGTGACCAAGACCCCAGGACCTTTGACAAGGCATAGGCCCCATGTGCCAACCCAGCGACTGTGAATATTCCAGGATAGACGTGTAAGACTAGACGGGGGTTAGACTACAGATCCTGCAGATGTATCCTCAAAACGGCTCACATAGGAAGTCGCCGTCCATGGGGAGGGTGACGGCGCGCTGAAGGCCCCACAAGGCAGCAGGAGGGAGGACGATCATCCCAGACAGCCCTACGACCAGCGGGAGAATGACGTCACTCGTCGCGCGCATGGGGTCGAGATGGGTCCAACCATTCCGCACAATCTATGGAGGTGAGGTTAGCTCAGAGATCCCTTTGGGCACCAAATAAGGAGGACATACCCGGTCGAGTCCACGCATCGTACCGTGAGCAGGTGGATGCATGCGCAAAGTGCGAATGATGATCTTGCTGTACAGCAAACCCAAAGACCACATATCCACCAGGCGAATACGAGGTTCCATCAATGGGTTTGCCGTATGCCGGATAGGCTGGACGATGTAGAGCTCAAAAACGAGCCCAACAAGGGTTGGTACAATGATACCCAGGGTAACCGCCATGTACAAGGCTTGAGCCATCCAAAGCAGAGTGCGCTTGACGACAAACAGCGCCCACTCGGCGCGGGGTTCCGATCCGCTCCAGCGTCGCTGGCGACGCTTGTCCATACGATCCAGCGAGGCACCGATGATCCAACATACCCAGATGAGGTAAAAGCCGACAATGAAGGAGTAGCCATCGTGCACGTCGTGGGATACGAACAGCCGGAAGAAGCCCCGGCCCACGAGGATTGGAGCTGCGAGAACAGATGCAAGCATGATGGAGCCGATGGTCCACAGGCATAGCAGGAACGTGATGACGCGGTATCTGAAATTCGGTGGAATGTACACCACTGTGTAGTCGTCCTTGACGGGACGTTTCTGCTTCTGCGCTTCTGCATTTTGGGCGTCAATGAGTTGCCTCGCAGCCTCGTCGACAGGAGTGCCATCCTCACGAACCGGGGCCGTTGCAGGCGAGTCCCTCACGAGGGCCACATTGTCACTGTTTGGTACCCGCCGGAACCCTCCGTCATGGGGCGCCTCGTCATCGTCCATCTGGATGCCATCTTGGACAAGTAAGGATCTCCAGGACCTGTGCTTGGGCGTGAACTCCTCAGCGGTATAGCGCCCACCGAACATGTAGGACGAGAGGCGAAGCCGCGAGGCGAGATATCCCCAAATGGATAAGCCGAACCGCCTCAGGGCCTTTCGAGGACGGAAGGACTCCATGGTGTAGGGCAGGACCAGCTGAAGCAGGATCAAGTCGATCGGTACCTCGGACAAGGGTTCTCTAAGGTGCCAAGGTCAGTCTCTGTGAACTCTGCGTAGCTCTGTAACGTACCGAATCTTCCACCGGAAAGGCATGATGGTACGACTGAAGATCCTGAGGATGCCCGAGACGGTAGCTACCCCGCTTGCAACCACAAACCCATACATCATGGCACTCAGTATCAGCTTGCGAATTTGCGTCAGGGTCGGTCGCTCCAGAATATCCCGGATAGGGTGGAAGTTCTGGTCTTGAGGGTCCTTGATGAACCACATAGCTCCAGGCCGCATGATTCCACGGCAACCAGACAATAGGACCGCGAATTGGTACCTGCAATACACATTTGAATGGCTGCGTCGTAGAGCGATAAATGAAGGTCAACGTACATGAACATCGTGCCCAGAACCCAATGATAGAACACCGCGGTCAGCGGCGCATACATCAAGAATGCGGCTCGAGAACGGAAGCTGCCTTGCGGGAACAGCCACACCGTGCAGACGTCCAGCATGACACCGCATCCGAGGGGGAATACTACCAGTTCGACGACGATAAATGCTGCGACCTTGACCACGAGCAACTGCTGACGGACAGCATTTCGCACCGCACGGCTGGCGCTCCTCATGCTGCCGACGGTGAGAACATTAAGGTATATGGCCAGAAGCAGACCAACGACGGTGTAGCCGAGAACCACCGCAAATGCTCGATCGTTTGGTGTGTCCCCGGTAGCGAACTGGACCCATGTGGTTTGGCCTTCGCCGTACCACTTGCGGACGTTCTTTCCTATAGGCGCGAAGTAGGGTTCCGCCACACGCATGATCGTAATATCTTCCTCCAGGACACGATAGATGACTAATGCTGGTGACTCGACGATAGGTACGTCGGAAGGTGAAAGGGCCGATGGAGTGGTGCGGTTCATAATTTGGGAGGCGATCGAAACGACATTACCATACTGCGGGTGCAAGCGTCGTTGAGCGATCAGTGAATGGAATATAACGCATAACTTACAGCATCAGTGGACAACTCTGCAACCTTGTCCGCACGATCTTGACCGAGAGCACTGGCGATGATACGAAGTCCCGAGTTCAGGGCAGTTTGACCAAACTGTACGAGTGGAGGCATTAAGAGCTTGGAAATTACAAGGAAAACCGAGTCGACGACCGGATCCGTGACGAGTCGGATTAGCCGCAAGGGCAGATGAACCAATTGCACCGCTCGACGGGGGTTAAGCTGAGGGAGCTCAAAGGATAAGCGGAGATCCCACTATCAGGGCGGTGCTGCTTACCGTCAAAAGGGCGGTCGACTTCCCGATGGTGAAGGGTAACCATATGCCTAGCCCGATCGTAGTGTCCAGAATGAAGGTCATGAGCACAGCCTAGATCGTGAATATGTTAGTGGACGACCTTTCACACGGAAAACACCACATACGTTTTGCAAAACACCGACAAGCGGTCCACGCAGACCAATGGCTTCCAAAGCGCCGTCCATGTCGTCCTCGATGTTGACCTCGGCGTCAAAATCGTCTTGCGGTAGCGGTGGTTCTGGCGGCTGGCCTAGCACAACCCTCAGCTCCCTCCTCTCTTGCACAGGCAGACCCTCGGCCACACGCTCACCTCCAGCGAACGGCCCGGGCAGCTCCTCTCTGATCTGGACAACACCTTGGCCTCCCTCCCCCTCCTCCTCGTCATTCTCGTGCAGTGCGTCGTCGTCCGTCCACTGGAGCTCATCCACATCGAGCTCGCCCTCGTCATCCATGTCCATCTCCTCGTCCGCCATCTCTGCCATCTCCTGCGCGTGAACCCGTGCTTCCGCCTCTACCCTAAAATGGGCTCGCGCATGCTCTTCCTCCTCGTCCGTATCAAAGTCGGTATCATCCTCGGACGGCTCCCGGAAGTAGTGCGCGTGCTCTTCTTCTGCTTGCTCAGGGTCGAGATATTGATCGGGCTGCAGGTCATGGACGTAGTCGGGCACAAAATAGTCTCTGTCGCCACCATCCCATCCACATCCACATCCACATCCACATCCAGCTCCTCCGGTGCGCGGTAGGTCGCCAAACTGGGCGACGCTAGAGGAGTCGACCCGCGCACAGCCTCTGCAGAGCTTGACGGTATGGGCGAGGGAGTTAATGTCATGGTAGGCAATGGCGGTCTCCGGAGACCAGCGGCAGATGTTGAAGCCTGCGAGGAGCTCGCAGGGGCTTCTTCCGCGTCGATCAAGTCATAGCTCCCGCTGTGAGACGCCCCGAGTATCGGCGTCGACGGCCTAGTCGGCGTCCTCTCATGCTCGTCCGAGTCATCGTCCGACTCGAGTTCAAGACGCGATCGAGACCGTGCAAAGGGGTTGTATGCGGCTGGATCACTAAACCCTTTCTCCCCGTGAGGATCAACAAATCCTGGGGAAGAAGAAGAATGTCTGCCTCTGTTGGAGGTAGATGGGGAGGGGTAGGTGAATGTAAAGTCTGAGAAGGTAGGGAGCCGATTCGGATCTCGGGGGCGCTTGTGATTGCGCTCCGGGGGCCACCTCTCGGGCTCAGACCTAGTAGAGCTGCCGTTTCGCCTGCGAAGCTCATCGTCAAAGTCCCCCGCCCTGTGCGCGACGTATCGCAATCGTCGGAAGTCCTTATCGTCGTGCAGCCCCATACCCTCTTCAAAGCTGTCATCTCCGTCAAATATCCTCGTTCTCCGGCCTATTCGGCGGCTCCTCAGTGATCGGCGTTCTTCACGGGCGGTCGTGTGTGCCCTCCGTTTCCCCTTCGCAACGCGCGAGGGCCCAACCTCCTGGCTGTCCTCGGATGCGTGGACGTCTTCTCTCGTACGTGGCTTTTTGGTGCGCGCTTGGAACGACAAATCGTCCCTGGAAACATAGCGGTCGTCCCGAACCGGGATCGCTAGCTCGTGTCCGGGTTCTGCGACGAGGGGTGGTGGTGATGGAGGTCGGGGCAGCACTGGCGGCGCGAGATGCGCAGGTGGTTGAGGAGGTAGTTCAGGAGGTGGTGGCAATGCTTCCGCGGCGTCGATGCCTGCGTCTCCGTCTTCGAATACACCAGGGCGGGCATTCTGGGTGATCCACTCCCTGAGGAGGAATATCGCGACGAAGGTCAAAACGATTATTGATGCGATGATCTGACCGGAGAAGATGTCCGACGATATGGTTCTGTAGAGCGGGTGGGTAAATAGGGAGGGGGGACCAGAAGGCTGCGCGTTCGTGGTGTTGGTAGACGTGGCGTTGACGGCGGGGCTATTGGTTACTGCGGCAGGGTAGAAATCGACATCGGACGCGTCCCTCTTCACAGCGCTAATCCACCACGCACTAACAAGGGTATGAATAAGGGGAAGGGGGCGAGTAGGGACGTACTCACGCAGAATTGCCCAAAGCGAAGTACATCCTCCAGGTCCAAATCGTCGACCAAGGCAGCGCTGCCAGCCATACAGTCGCCACGAGAGCTGCACGGAGCCCGAAAAAGATTGCGGATACGATCTGATGAGAGAACTGGCGCATGACCAAGAGGATAGGCAACCTCTCGGGCATGTCCTTGGAGTATACTGGAAGGACCCGCAATTTAGTGACGCTCCGCGGCGAACATCCAGGACATACCCTTGGTAAATGAATACGGGTACTTGCAGACATCGCACGTCTTCTTCTTGCTGTGCGCCAGCCATTCTGTCAAGCTTGTGGAACGTCAACTCGGTGGCATGCCAGAGAGGGGATGAGCGACGGACCAGTCCTGGTGGATATACCTAATGGTCCCGGAGCATTTACAGGGATAGAACAACGGTTGTCCGGGTTCTTCTGGTGCGCTGCATATTCGGCAGGTGTCTGCAAATGCCGTTTTAGCAGTGCGAAGAGAGCGGGGGGGATAATCACACCTTGCTCTTCCTGCATGAGACGAGCTTCAAACAAGCCCCTTTCAGCGTTTCCCGGTTGAAAGGAGGGATGGATGGAGGCGGGTTCCTAGGGAAAGCTGGATGTCTCACGGTTGGAGAATGCGGAGGTTCGGGAAGGAGGAGAAGGATGTGGTAGGCTTGTAAGTAGGGGAGGTCGGGACTCGGTCGGAGGACTGGGCGTCGCTGAGGGCGCTTGTCTTAGGGCGTCATCACGGGCGCTTGTCCACCCGCTCAGCTTCATTAAGTCTCATCCTGACCGCAAAAACATCCTTTATGCCTCTACCACGAATTCCACATCTCCGCTGGCACCTCGGATCTTTTATTATACCCAAGAGAATTCCACAAAGCTTTACAAGAATGATCACCCAACCTACACTTGCTTCCCCCGAGTCAAAACGAATATTTCCTCCGTTGTACGTCTCGTCAGGGGACGCTGCACGAGACAAACTCGCCTTCTTTCATATCTTAGAGCGACTGAAGGTATGCCACATGGAAATCCACATGTTCGCTTGAGAAGCAAACAGCATTCCCCCATAGACTCAGAAAAGGACCGGCTGGGTCAATCACAAAGTAAGGTCGTTGGATTTTTCGAATCCTCCATGCTTCTCATTGACCCTCCTATCGAGTAGGTACCAGAACCTGAGAGGTCTGTATCTCTCATTGGTCTTCTGAAGGTTGAACCTCTTACAATCCCCATTCAGCATATCAGATCACATGTACCGCATGGCGATTCTTGCCATGTGTACTTCGGATCCTAGTCTCGACCTCTCCAAGTAAGGGTCTCTCCCCCAAAGCTAGATATCTGTCAACCCATTCAGCGTAGATGTGTTATGATAGCCTTGGTGCACGATCTCGCAGAGGCGCAAGGTGAGACTCACGCCCGGTGTCTGCTTGCAGTGCTGACTCGAGCTAGTTGGAGACATTGCGCCCCGAGAGGGCATCCCAAAGGCGGAGAAACATCGACTAGAAGCTGTATGTCACCGCAAACAATAACCATCGCGTTTTGGCTTGCACCTGACTGGAGCCCAACAGGAAGCCATGCACAACTTCGTTCACGAGATGTTGCACAACAGCCCAGCCGCTCAACGGATCATGGATCTGTGGAATGTTTGTTATTATAGCTTCGTTGACGTTGCTGATATCCTAAGCTTGAAGCTTGACGTCCAGGAATATGAAGAGGGCGACAGCAAGGAGGCGCAGTTTGTCAAAGGTGAGGGTGTCCATCGGTCCTCTCAAGTTTACAACATTGAATCCTCCCCATAATCTAGACCTTGACCGTTTTGAGATGGCCGCTCAAGGCAAGTGTTGCATTCCATGGCAAACCGGTGATGCAATCTGATCACTATCCAGCCTTTGAGTATGAGAAGAACCACGGGATGGCGACGTTGCAACCCTTCTTTGACAGCAGCCTACCCCTCCTCAAACACCCGGAGGTCAAAGAGTGGGGTCAGGCTCTTTCCTCTGAAAGGGAGTGGATGAAAGGTGCTCGACAGGAGGAAACGGGGTCCATGTAAGTCCAACCAAGCGAAGTTAAACTCTACGTGTCGTAGTTTCTCTCGAATGAGTCGTCATTTCTTGTCATTTTCTCTGTCAGCTTATAGCACGTGTTCGCACCAAACCACCTCACCGAACGGCCCAGTCAGTGGATGAGCAACCCTCTACTGATCGAATAATACCGTACGAAACCACTGGGCGAACAGGGTCTGCAATCAACGTTATACTATGGCTCCCCGGGTAATGAATAAAGCATCAGGTAATGAATAAACGCTCTCGACGGCCCTCCGCTGCGATTTGGGACTTCAGAATTTTTACATATACGTAAGACACCATGGTATCAAAGTTGAGTTTTGTCAATTCTTATACACTTTGAAATGACACAATCAAGAACTCGGGATGATATTCAGGAAAAGGTGTGTTTTCGACTTCCGTTTTTGTAAACGAATTGTCGGCGCTTGGCGGACTTTGATGGGAGACAGAATCCGACAGATCCTGGCCCGAGGTCGACACAAATATGCGCGGTGTTTTGCTTAAACAAGCTATATGGTGCATCAAAAATGGGTTTGTCTTGGCCGATTTATATTCTGACGGACCCGGAAAGTAGAGAACCGAAGGAGATGAAAAGCAAGCGCCAGCCCGGGCCGCATCAGTTTATTCATTACGGGATGATGCAAATGCAGGCGCGGGGATCGGAAATGCTCCGACGCCTCTCCGGGAGGTCCACTCTCTTGCTCTACAAAGTCGATATTCTTGTAGAGTAGAGCCGCGCGCGTATACGTGCAAACTTTGCAAACCAAGGTGTGCTATAGAGCGCGGAATATGCCCTACAGACCGCCGAGAACCCAACTTTTTATTCATTACCCGAAATCGACCGAAAAAGATGGGAACCTTAGGAATAGCCAAATTTGGCAAATTTCCTCCCGATAGGTCATCTATGATCGTCTGCCCGCCAGGGTAAGAAAGCAATCAACGTTCTCAAGAATCTTTCAAGACTTTTCGTTCGTCCCCGGTTTCCGAGGTGGGCAAAGTTTGATTGACGACGTTCAAGAGAACCTTCGGTTTGATCATCGAGGAGAATGAATACTGATTTGGAACTTGGGGTCCCGATCTTTGAGGTGGGGTCAGGCTCCAGGGGTCACCGGTCACCGTTCCTTCGCGCCGTTGCATCACGTGCAGAAGTACCAGGCAAACATACCGAGTGCAACACCGAGTGCATCCGAATACCGATAGCGAGTATGAATTTCTCTATCCCGAGCTCTTTGGAGATCCTTACCCATCCTATTCCTGATGTCATTCGTCGATCCACGTGCACTATTCGGCCTGATCTTAGAGGGGGCTCGCTACAGCCTTTAACCTTTCATTGCGTCCACAAAACTTATCAGTGCGTAAATCCGCTGTGTATATTTGGGGAATGACATTGAGAACATAATTTCTTCTGTGTTCTGCCCGATGAAACACGAGCTTACAAATGCTATTAAACTAGTACTGTTCTGGCCGAAGGTCCTTCTTAAACAGTACATCGTTCAATTCTGCGGGTTTTTTGATGACTTGTAGCGATGCTCGGTAATATCTAGTGAAAATTTCAGGTGGCACATACGATCGATTGTATCCGAGACATGCCAGGACGGTATTTGCTACTGCTTATAATTATCGAGTCTCAGTTACAGCATATATATATATATAAGTATACGTCGAGTTTCCTTGGTGGTGCCTCCAGAGTGTGCCCTCCCCAATATTGTAAGTACTGCGCCTCTAAGACAGCTAAATTCTCCGACCCAGGCGGGCACTAAAATAGCATCGCAATCTCGAATCGATGAAGTCAGGCCAAACCCTTAGCCGCTCTGGTCACGGAAGCATCGTGAATACGATCATTAATTATTCAACCTGCAGCTGTATGTACGTTCGCCCACATGCAATAGTGTGTTGCGCCCCGACATGGTCGGGTGCCGCGCAAGGTCGGGTCGTGGCTCGCAATGGTCCAGGTTTGAAACTTGCATCGAGAGGCTTAGCGGAGCACTCGGGCAGACGACTTTGTAGATAGCACTATGACGAGTACATTGTACAACATGTACACGAGACTGCCTTCTGGTCTCCTTTGCATGTATGCATCCTCAACTCGGCGCTATTAAGATAGTAGATTCAAGGAAGCGGGTCAGACATACATAACCCGAGAATTGCGGAAGTAAATTGGGGTACATACCTTACTGTGTGGGTTCGACACGGAACATTCAGGGCCCGGGGATAATGGGTGCCGAGGCTTTGACATATTTCACTGGGCCTGCCGCAGCTACAAAGTAGCCTGGCCGACCGTCTCCGAGTGCCGGGTCGGTCCCGAACAACGGTAGGTACGGGAAACCGAACTCGAACGGTGCAGCGTCTTCGAGCGATTTTATCTGGTCCGCAGTGAGGACGATCTCGAGACCCTGGGATGATTAATATGTACGGGTTAGTGTTGAAGCCTTTCGGCCTCGGCCATGCTTTCAGTAGAACACCGACCTTGATGACTTCCTCCAGCTGCTGGCGGCTGCGGCCACCGACGATGGGGAAGACATACGGGGCCTTGTTCATCGCCCACGCAACGGCGACAGAACCCAACGTCGCTCCGTTGCCCACCTCATTGGCGACTATCTCGAGCACGGCGCTGACGCTCTTCTCCACGGCGGTCTGTGGCGTATTGAATCGGATCGCGGACCGGGCTTTGATCTCGGCATCGGTCTTGAACTTGCCCTGCGGACGCCACAAAGTCAACGTCACCGGTCAGTCGAACGCCCATTCGTAATCGACACGCGCAGTCGGAAGTACTTTGTACTTCCGCCGCCCGTGCCTGGGGCTGGAGCTCTATGCATGCACATGATTGACGTGTGTACCTGTCCAAGGACACCCCAAGGAGCAATGCCCATCCCTTCTGCACGACACATAGGCAGGATCTCTCGCTCAAGGTCGCGCACCGTCAGGCTCCATAGTCCCTGATCTGGGGAGAAGGGACGCTGTTGACGAGGGAGGCTAGATGACACTGTGGAGCAGGAGCGCTTACAGACTACGAACTGCGCCATCCCGTGCGCCCGAGCGTACTCATTTGCCTTGACCACGAGCCAGGCTGTGGTTGAACGTCGAGCGGCGACCGTAAGCCGAGCTTGAAACCGATCATGTGTGGGAACTCGCACCAGGGGTATCTGAAATCCCGAGATATAGGACCTTGTTCGCCTTGACCAGCGAGTCAAGTGCTTGCATGACCTCAGGAATCGAAGTCGAGTAATCCCATCTGTGGATCTCTTTGTCATCTCCACATGAATGATATAACTGGACGGGGTGCGCACAGGTGGAGATACAGCAGGTCGATATAGCTGGTTTGCAGCTTAGTGAGACTATCTTGCACCTGCGACGGTGTCCAATCCGCGTCAACGTCGCGCTAGTCTCGGTCTGGAAGGCGATATTCTCACCGAGAGAACGAGACTCTTTCGATGATTCCCTTGGTAGTTCACCTAGAACTGAGTCAGTCTTCGATTTCCTGACGGTGAAACCACATTTGTAATACACACCTTTAGTTTAACGTCCGCTTCGTCGTTCTTATACCCAATTGTATACTTGGTGGCAATTACTAATTGGTCTCGGATCCCTCGGGCTTTCGCCCATGCACCGACCAACTTCTCGCTCTAAAATCGAAAGGACTTTTAGTTCTGCACATTTGATTTTGGTACGTGGGTTATGTACCTCTTGACTTTGGTAATTGTTCGCAGTGTCGATGAAGTTTCCACCGTTCTCCCAGAACACGTCAAGGAACTAATCGCTGTTCCATTCTTTGCTGTCAATACGTAAAGACGACCGAACACACCTTGAAAGCTTCGTCCTCGGTGGTTCCTTCAAATAGTTCAAATCGGTGCTGTGACATGGACTATTGGCGGAGAAACGTACCACCGGCCATACTTTGTTCCCAAGCCTTCCCCAATGACATCGCTCCGAGACATAATGGCGATACACGCACTGCGATCAAGGCGTTGTACCGAAAACAGAGTCCTTCGAGTGCCGATTAAGTAAATAGGACATACCGCCGGCTGATGGTGCCAAGAGCTAAGTTACGTCGGAGCATCAGTATAGCCCGCAGCACCTTATCCTTTGACATCAACGCACCCTGTAGCGACCGAGCTCGGTGCCCGACTGCGACGATGGAGGAGGAGGGAGAATTCGCGACATGGAGAGAGGATAACGTTGATTTGCTCCTGGACAATGGGCTCGACCTCTTTATCATGCATCGCAAGGTGTGAACATCTGAACGACGAAATCCTTCTGAGTTTTCCATATTCCTATAGAAGGATCATTACTTACGTGCGCTCGGGGCCATCAATATTGAGTCTGAGCTTTGAGTCGCACGGTGGTGGGAGTCGTTCGCCATGAATCCAAAGGCCTAGTGCGATTCCTCGTCAGCTCTATTTTGTAAGGTCCCCAAGCGGCGGCCGACTGCAGGAGACTGCAGGTCAAATCAGTGTCAAATCCACCTCACCTGTGCATGCTGTATTTTCGTAACTTATCCTGGGGAAACGTGTTGACAGTTGACACTATAATGTGCCACCGAATCTTGGCTGGACTAGCTATAAGTAGTAGCACTGTAGCAGCGCGTGGTCACGGTGGGGAAGAAAACAAGCTGGAGTTGGTCAGAATTTATCGCGGGAGAGACTCAGACTCGCGTCCGTCGTTGATCGAGGATTGTCTGCCCGAGATCAACTAGTAGCCTATAGCCTAGATGTATTGATTAGCGACAGGGTCGACTTGGGGTCGACATGTGTAAGTACTCAACGCCATCGAATGACCATCGACTTACATAATCAGGTAGGCAACCCAGTTGACATGTACAGTGCCGAGTGCATTAATCGGTGGCTGAGTAAGTGCATAACCGCAACCAGGTTCACACATAGCGACATCGTCGTTCTCTCGGAAGCAACTGGCTGAACAGTACTGAAATCCATAAGATACGATGGATTCAGGATCGCAGGGTGAGGGACTCTGCAGAAATGAACTCACTGTACTAGCTAGCTATAGTTCTCGTGCAAGGCCCTATCGCTAGTATTAAGGTGTTAGTGTGTTCGCCCCCTTGCTTGTAGTCAGATTCGGGCAGAAAGCTGCCCTTAAGTGGGATGTCAATGATCACGTCATCGCAGCGGGCAGATATATCTGTCAAAGAGCCAGATCTAATCCAGTCCAGCAACATCTTTGATACGTCGCCAGCGGCCTAGCCATGGCGAACGCATACCCTCCATGTGGAGGATGTACATCTTATCACTGTTCACGATGTGGTTTGATGCGCCTCTTCGGCGCCGTGTGGTATAGTAATGTTCTTACTTAACTCGGGACATCAACTGCATCTTTTCCACCTGCGCTAGTGCCAACCCGCCGGGCGCACATGGACAAAAACAGTAGTCTAGTGAGGGCACTCGGGAGAAAGTGCATTGTAATACTCAAGTACTCATGCCGGTTTAGGTCGCGCAGGTGACCGGAAAGGCGATCTTTCCTTCCGGCCCCCGACTAAGTAAGTAGCTGCCGTCGTGAACGCCAGTCCGTCCCTTGAGCTAGTCTGATAGATGACCGGTTGACCGCCCGGGGTGCCGTCTACCGAACACCATCCAAAGACCAGTGCTAGGACCCCGAGCAGGAAGGAAGGTATAAATGACGAGAAACCAACGCGCTTGGCTTCCGTCCTGTCTTCAAACGTCTTCCCCCTCGCCGGCGCCATGATGTCCAATCTTTCTTTACCCTTCTCACTTTCCATTCTCGATGTTGTATCACTGTCCGTTCTGGCGTTGGGTTTCGGCCTATATCGCCTCTCGCGCGTCCCGCCTCACCTTCAACACATCCCCACAGTGCCACTATGGCCACTCATGAAGAGCTATCTCTCCGGGGAATGCGAGGAGCAACGGGTGAAACGCCTAGTCCTCCCCTTCGCAAGAGAGAAGCAGACGCAAGTCGTCCTCGTTTACTGCCTCGGAGATTGGATGGTGCAGGTCCTCGAACCCACGGTGAGCCACTCCATCATGTGCTGCCCAGGAAACCGTCTGCTCACCTTATCTCCGACGCTTCAGATTGGGAAGGAGATGCTCGAGAACCCTGCCGTACGCAAGCAGCCGCAGCCGGACGGCATGCTCCTCTGGAGGCTCACCGGGCGGAATAACGTCTTCATGTCCGACGGTGAGATGTGGAAGCGACAGTCGAGAATCATGCGCGATGCGCTCCGCCAAGCGACCCCCATCGACGTCTTCACGACACTCGCCCGGACGACCTTCTCCCTCATAGGCGACGGCGGCCGGGTCCGATGGAGCGACTACACGAACCGCTACACCCTCGACGCTGTCGGCACGACTGTCATCGGCTACGACTTTGAGGCGCTCGCTAAGCCCGATGGCAACTTTGTTCGCCGGTACCACGACGTCATGTCTGCCATCGCGAACCCGGCGTACGTCGCTATTCCGTCTCTCGAGCGCTGGCTTCCTCGCTGGAAGGTCCGCACAATGATCGACAACTTCGTCAACGACTTCTGCAAGATCCTTCAGGAGAAGCGCGAAAAGCCCGGCAACGATGTCATTACGTACATGCTCCAGACACCGGGGATGACGGAGGTCGAGTATCGCGACAACTCCATCGTGACCTTCATCGGCGGTCATGTAAGTCCAATTTGGCTTGGGTTCTGTGCCTGTAAAGCGCATCAGCGAACAGTCCTAATATTCTTCTGCAGGACACAACTGCAGGTGCGCTCGCATCAACGGTGTACTTCCTTGCACGGTTCCCGGGGATCCAAGCTAAACTCCGTGAGGAGGTCCTCAGCGTGTTGGGCGACGAGGACCCCCGGACGGACCACTACACCCACA
Source organism: Ganoderma lingzhi (assembly GCA_026283605.1). Lineage (NCBI taxonomy): Eukaryota > Fungi > Basidiomycota > Agaricomycetes > Polyporales > Polyporaceae > Ganoderma > Ganoderma lingzhi. The sequence goes on from JAPJYM010000002.1 coordinate 1,476,668, forward strand.
CTCCTCACCTGAACGCCGTCATCCGCGAGTCCATGCGCTATAACACCCCCACGAACATTACCGTCCCCCGGATCGCCGATGTCCCTCTGCAAGTCGGCGGATACATGATCCCTGCCGGGACCGCCATGGCGCTCCACATGTGCGCTGCGCACCACAACGAGACCGTCTGGCGCGCCCCCGCCATCTTCGACCCAGACCGCTTCCTGAAGGAGGTAGAAGCAGATTCGGTCAGCAACTGGGTCTCGTTTGGGCGCGGCCCGCGCCGATGCCCAGCGAAAAACTTTTCGCTGTACGAGCAACGCGTGCTCATCAGCATGCTCCTGCGGGAATACCGGTGGACGTTGCCCGACGACTCGCCGCACCGCGACTTCCTCAAGAACGGCTTCTCGGCGTTCGCGCTGAGCCTGCCGGACAACGTGGAGATCGACTTCGTCGGGATCACGCCCAACACGACATTCACGCCCCTCTGACGCTTTGACCACGAATGAGCCTTGACGTCTTGCCATGCTTCGCCATGAACCTGCTACTATTGTACTCTTAGATGATGTTGTTTGTTGTAACCATACCTGTCGTCGTCGTGGCTCGTGTCTGGAATGACTGATTTTGCCTGAACACAAGGTTGCTGAAAGTAACCTGTCGCTAGATGTACTTCAGCGGAGGGATGCTAAAGTAAAATTGAAAGCACGTACGCGACGAACCGCTGTCTTTGGGAATTGGGAACGTTGACCACAACGGTCAATGTCAACACTTCTGGGTATAGTGCCGTACCTGGCTGAAACCAAAAGCTGGCATTCAGGTAGCATTCAATATTCATGGCGCGGCAAGCGTAGTGACGATGGTAAGTTACGTGGACAGACGCCTGAGCGATTCAGAAGTTCAAGGCGAGGTGCAATTGGGCGGCTATAAGCCAACTTGATTCTTTATGGGCGCCTAGTTTAGATGAAGCTTTCCCCGAGCTCTGGCGCATTCTCAGCTTGCCCTCCTCCTCACTAGTAATCATATTACCCCCCGTCGAGACACATGGAACACCCAGAAAACAAGTACGGCGATTCAACGACCGACGACGAGGCTGGATCGCAAACCACAGAAGACGACGTCCCAGAGCGTCAGGCTCCAGCTGCACCTCCACCACCCCCTCCTGCTCCCGCTCCGACCACATCGAGTGGTCGTGAACGTCCCAATTATGAACTGAGGCATGCTATGCGAGGGCATACTTCCTCGATATCTGCGGTCAAGTTCAGTCCAGATGGAACTCTTCTCGCGTCTTGCGGTATGTCCATCCCGTGCACCTCTGCGACTCCTCGCATGTTCATGCCGGCGTTTGGAAGCCAACGACAAAGTGGTCAAGATTTGGTCCCCCTTTACAGGAGAGTTGATACGTAACCTAAATGGGCACACGAAGGGGCTATCGGACATTGCGTGGTCCTCAGATAGTGCGAACCTTGCCTCCGCTTCCGACGATCATACCGTTCGGATATGGGAAGTCGATACTGTGCGTTCTTCCATCTACGCTGCGTCATACACGCCGTTTCTGAGACCCGGAACCCCAGGGTTTGACACAAAAGGTTTTGAAAGGACACGCGACCTTCGTCTTCTGTGTGAACTATAACAACGCTTCCAATTTGCTTGTCTCCGGAGCGTGCGACGGCGAGATCAGGATATGGAACGTCGAGAAAGGTGGATTGAAAAAATTCACATTAAGGCGTACCGCTAATCCCGAGGCAGGCAAGTGCTTGAAGAAGATTCTCGCCCACTTGGACTATGTCACGGCAGTCCATTTCAACCGTGATGCCACTCTCATCGTCTCCTGCTCACTGGACGGTCTAATGTGAGTTGCGAGGTCGAAAGAAAGAAGTGTTCTGTACTAATTCAACGGGATAGCCGTATATGGAATACCACCACCGGCCAATGTTTAAAGACCCTCGCAGAAAGTCATGATGCAATCTGGTAGGCCTCTTATGTTCTCCTACTACGCCTTGTACTGAGCGGATGGCCGCAAAGCCAACATGTCCAATTTTCTCCCAACTCGAAGTACATTCTCTCCACCGCCCACGACAGCGCGATCCGGTTATGGGACTACCAGACGTCCCGCTGTCTGAAGACCTACATTGGACACACGAATCAGAAGTATTGCATCGCTGCATGCTTTAGCGTCACGGGAGGCAAGTGGATAATTTCCGGTAGCGAGGATAATAAGGTGTACTTGTGGGACCTCCAGAGCAGGGAGATCGTGCAAACGCTCGAGGGCCACACCGATGTTGTGGTTGCAGTCGCAGTGCGTTTACTCCTGGTCTATTAATGCAACTACCCGTACTAAGCATGCCCTTCCACAGACCCATCCACAACAAAATATGATCGCTTCTGGGTCTATGGACACGGACTTGACCATCCGTATATGGGCTGATCGTGGAGGCTCGTAGTGCCCTCCCGTATTTCGGCCTCATTCTGGATTACGTGTCTGTGCTCTGCGTGTTTTCGATAGCTTTCTCTGGTTCACTCTTCTCTGTATTCGTAACATGTATGGCCAACTAACTTAGCCATGACGACACTAGATTGTGTAATGCATTGCTCCAAACGAAAACACTGCGACGGAATGATAGATAATATTACACGAACGCTGGCAGGGAATCGACACAACGACTGCACCCTCTCCCTCTGAGCATACCGAAACCATCCACGATCACGACTATTTCACAGGCTCAGCATTGATCAAATCTACCAAGAACCGTCGTCAGCCCACGTCCTGACTCTGTTTCCGCATGACAACGGAGCAAAACATACCTTGGGCGAGCTCGCGCTCCGCCTCCGTCAGCCCCGAGTCATGCGCCTCGAGGAACGCGTCGACCTCATCCATCACCCCGTCGTCCTCCACATCCGTCTCATCGTCCGTCTCGTCGTCCTCGTCCTTCGCGTCGTCGATCGCGAACGGCGTCCGCTCCATCAGCGCCGCGGCGTTCGCCGCCGCCTGGAACATCCCCGTCATCGGCACGAACTCGGACGACGCCGAGGACGGCACCTCCTTCCCGGACGCGGGCGAGAGCGCCTCCGAATCTGAGGACGACGCGGACGGGAGCGAGAGCGACACGGACAAGACGCTAGGGGTTGGGCCCGAGTCGGTCGGGCTCGCGAGGCTCGTCTTCGACGTGGAGCGGCGCATTGTCGGGGTCAAGAGAGACTCGCGGGCCTTGGGCTCCTCGAGCGTCGTGTACTTCCCGATCGCGGGACGCGTGAACACCTGTCGATACTTCATGGATTAGCTCACGCACAGGGGACTAAGGACGGGCGCGGACCTGGTGTTTCCCGATCGTGCGGCCGATCTCGTCCGTGAACTTGTTGAAGATCTTGCGGTTGTCGTCGGTCGCGATGTTCTGCCAGAGGCCGCCCAGCAGGCCACTGTTCGAGTTCGGGATGTCCATGATTGGAACCGGTTCCAGTCTGAATGTCGCTGGGAAGTCGGTTTCGAAGAACGATTCCAAGATCTCATCTGCCAGGACAACCATGCGGAACCTGTTAAGGCGTCATTCAACCGAATACCGACAATAACTAGGCATACAAATACTTACGTGGCGAGGTTGATGTAGGGCTGATTCGACTCGATCGGCGGAGCTTCGGCGTCGGGATCCGCTCCATTCGGTCGGGGAAGGAGGGCGTCGCCGTACTCGAAAGCGTTAGACATGAATCGGCTCACTGCACCAAGGTAGGCGTCTCCAATTTCGTGACGGAAAATGAACTGCCATGATATCAGCAAGGGAGGCGAGCTCGCATTGTTGCCCTTACCAAGAGTGACTCGGACAGGGTCAAAACCTCGTCCTTCGTCAGGTACCCATCCTTGTTCTTGTCATGGAGGTTGAAGAACCACTCTATGTTCTCCATGAGGTCGTTGAACATGACACCATTGAGACCTGATACCAGATCCTTGGCAACAATGTCAGCATACAGGGGGGTTAGGTATGTCGACTGCTGCCTACCTGGAATGAAAGGGCACCCCTGTATCCGACATCCCAGAAGAAGAATAGCCGATCGACCAACTCGTGGTCGGCAACCTCGCGGTCTACTCGTTGCTGTGTATAATATCAGATAGGCAATCGCGATGAATATGATCCAAAATACCTTAAAGCCATTCGACACTATCTTCTCAGTCCGCGCCCATGTGCATATCTCACTGAGGAAGATCTTGAACGTCTTCAACCCTATCCGCGTCTCTGGTCTCTCCTCCGGTTCGTCCTTTGTCGTAAGCAACGAAGGCGGCGGGAGTGAAACAGCAGGCGGAGGCTCGATGCAGATCGCTTTGAACAGCGCATCGTAGATGAACCCCGCCTGCTCCTTGGAGAACCGTTCGAGTGTCCGGAGGTTCCGGATGGCAGATCGTTTTGAAAACGACTCGATGCTGTGCAAGATCTCCGAGCGGTACTTGCGGCGTTCCGAATGAATCGTGTCGTCGGTGATGACAGCGAACTCACGGAAGGAGACAAGAAGCAACTCCTGAAAGCGTGTAATGGCACGAGCTCGAGGGTCACTCGAATGGGGATGCGCGGAGTCGCCTAGGGAAGCGAAGTATTCCCTCATGAGGCTAGTGCAGGTCAGTATGCGAGCACGGAGCATCACGAGGCATCCATAACGTACTGGATGAATTGGCCGTCATCCTGGATCTTCAGGAGCTTCTCTCCGTTGATTTTGAGGATAGCTAGAGTGATCGTTAGCTCCGAGGAAACGAACTAGGCAGGCAGAACATCGAACCAAGTCTAGAGCGGACCAAGACCGTCAGAACTTCTCGAACCAAGGAAGTGGGCAAAGCGCTCACCCGACTTGGAAGAGCACCTTCGGTCCCATACAGAAGAAGCAATCGATTATCCGGAAGGCAAAGACCATAGGCATACTGTTGATGAACCTAAATAACGGGCACATTAGCAAGGGCTTGCCCAAATGAAGTCAAGCGAACCCTACAAACTCAGGAACCACGGCAGAGAAGCGACCGATAGTTGCACGTCGACCTCGGTAAAGTGGTCATGAATTACAGGCAAACATCGATGTACTAAGGACTCGAAGACGCGCTGGTCAAGGAGAGTACCGTGCATCGAGGGGCTGCGCAGGTTGGTGAGTCTAGGGACAGTGCAATGTTATGGGCCATTGACCTACCTGTAGTAACCAGGAAGGAGTCGATCGCAGATGACTTCCAAAAGCCAGAAAGCTTGCTCCTCGGACATGTAACTGAGGGTGTCTATCAGACAGCACGCGACCATGTTGGAGTCCGTGAACTTACATGAGGATCGCGGCCGCTAAGATGTTCATAGCCTGCGGGACCCTTTATCGGCACAGGAAAGCGATTAGCTAGTTTGGCCAGACGTACCTGGCAGTAGCCGGTCTCCGGGTTTTTGAATGAGTACGCTTGAAGTACTCTCCGGAGCGCATCGATACCCTCTTCGCTCTGATACGCCGAGTACTCGGGTAGACTGCGGTGCAAGTCCTTCTCGATCTCCTCCGTGCTAGTATTTGTCCGTCCCTGGTTCTCCGCGACGATCTGGTCGTAATATCCAGGGTTTTCAAACCTCAAATAGAGCGACCCAGACAGCGTCTCCCACATCTCCCCTCGGAGCCGATTTGGCAGCCCAACCTGGATCAGACGGGTACACTGGGGATAGCGAAGGAGCGAAAGGTTGCGTCCATGTGCTGTACGAGGCGCGTGAATGTCTTCTCGCAACTTTGAACCGCAGATAATACGCACTTCGAAGATAATTCGTCCAAAGCTTAGTCTTGGATGCTTCTCGCAGCCTGTCGGGATATCAAACAACCATACATGCCCTCAGAGGACGGAGCGACGTACTTCTTCGGATCTCCGGGAAACTTGAACTTTAGCCCCAGGCCGCCCAAGTACATCGAGTCAGAGGCCGAACCCTCCTGCGCGCTTTCTGCAGCCTTCGCCTCGGCCTTCTCGTCCCCTCCATCCGGCGCGGTCGCATTTGAGACAAGGAGTTCCGAATAACAGGTCTTAACGAAACCTTTGACCAGCTTCATATGACCCTTCTGCAGCTCTACTTTGAGCGCATCGCGCAAGAGCGAGCAAAACAGATCGGCCGTCGGCCGAAGCGACGTTAACTGCACAACCTACAAGCCAGTAGAGCGCATGCGGATGAGTCGCGTGCGTCGCAAACATCCAACAATGTAATACTCACGATCTTCATACCGTGCCAAAGAGCAAGACTGAGCGCGTACACTCCTGCGCGGGCATTGAGCCGCTCTACCCGACGGATGGTGCATAGTGGGATCGTGAACCGAGACGACTTGCGATCGTGTGAGGCGAAGGTGAGGTACGGCGGGAGGAGATACAGCTTCCCTGCCTGTGTGCAAACCCGTCCCTGTTCAGCATACACGCGCACTTGACACAGATCATTCATCGAGAGACACAGAGCAATGATCGAATACTGTCATCCCATCGGCACAAGTAGTGGGTGCTGCGATCCCGACGTTCGGTGCCCTCTTGACATCACCCACGAAAGAGCAAAGGGGATGGAAAGAAATGGAAGATGGATCAGACCGCCTCAAGGATCTACTCACATACGAGTCCTCCTCGCCCTGCACGCCCAGACTCAGGACGGCATTGATTTCCATCTTCTCCAGCTCGGGCTCCGGCGGGCCCGCGCCCTTCTCCTTCTCCCCATTGGCGTTGCCTGCTGCGCCGGAAGGCCCGCCCGTCGCGTTCACGCCGCCATTCACGCTCTGCGGGAGGGCGAAGTAGAGCTCTGTGAGCTGGTCCTTGGTCGGCTCCTTGAAGTTCCGCAGGTGCGTCGATATGGTCGACATCCTCTCCTCTCGGCAAGTGGTCCTGTTCTGAGAAACTTTGAGCTCAAGTGTCCGTGTCTAGATGGCAGTCCAGCTTCGTTCCGGGGCAACGCTGCGGCTGGAGGGCGGCGGAACTCCTAGACCAAGACAGATTCAGCGAGGCTACCACCGATCCCGAGCGAGGTGCAGCGTGTGTGTGAACACGAGGAACAAGGCCAGCAGCCGTGAGTCTTAAAATCAGATCAGGTGGACAGGCGAAAAGAGGACGTGGTGGCGGTCGTTAGACCAGGTCTGTCGCCTCAGCGAGGCTGTGGAGGATGTGGTCTTGGACTCGGAGTCTGCCTCGATGGTCGGAGCGCATGCATGAGCGCTTCCCTACCACCACCTTGCGACCACGCACGGAAATATGGGAGTCTCATACACAACGCTCGATGGCTACATGTGCATTGAAACACCCGAAACTCGACAGGGAGGCTAGAGATCGCTGATAGAACACGCTGAACCTAATACGACATAGATAGCACCGCGAACAACCTAATGTTACTGACTGAGCGGCGTGAAAAGAATGCGATGATGGATGATTGTGTGGGATGACGGATCTAGAGTCGTGGACATGGAGACATGGGGAAGATGGTGGGCGACTGTGTAGATGCGTATGGCGGGAAATGCAGAGGGCAAATAGGGAAATAGTATAAGCAATATGACGACCATGAGCGGCGTACTGTTAATCTTCTTGTCCGAAGGCGTGGGTGGTTCGTATTGGGTCGTGAAGAAAATAAAAAGATGGAACGCAAGGGGGAAACGCGGCGAGGTACGAAGAGCCGGAGGTGTAAAGAAATTAAAGGTCGGCGAGGGGTCCAAGAAGGCGGATCGGGAAAGGCACCAACAGGCACGCCACTTCCCGTACACCGCAGACCGCTCAAGGGCCAAAATCGAAGTCTGGAGGCGAGAGAAGAGACGATGACGGAGAGGAGTGTACGTTAGAAACGTCTTGGGCCCAAAGGGGACTAGAGCCCCCGCTTCTGTCTGTAAAGCGTCCGCGCACGATCCATGCTCTCGCGCATCTCCTGGGTTGTCCACGAAGACTCGTCCTCGCGGAGACTACTCGCGACGGACCGCGTGTCGGACTCCACGGACAGGGCACGACCGGAGCGGCCGCGTGCCGGCGACGCGGTACGTTTCGACCTCGGAGAGTCGTGGGGGTACGGGGGCAGACTACCGTCGAAACGGCGGCTCGATCCCGCCGCGGATGGTTCGTCCTCTTCAACCCAGGCACCCGAGCCGTCATCGACCTCGTCCTCCTGGTCTTCGCTCATGATCACGACCTCTTTGCCAAGCGCCTTCTGGCCTTCGCTTATGAGTTGAGCGAGTCGATTGCCCATCCATGCCATTTGATCGTCTACATCTGCATCTTCGGTCGGGTTTGGACTGGATCGTGAACCGCTGGCGAAGTTGAATTCGGGTGGGATTGGTGAGCGAGAGGCCTGGTAAGGGGGCTGGCCGTAATGATACGTAGACGGTCCTGCTCGAGAAGGTGTCTTGCGATGACGGGGAAGCGTCCGACGACTTCCAACATGGCGTGACTTCCGAGAGCGGGGCGTCGTTGCGGGCTTGAGGGAGGGGGTAGGAGGTAGGTTAGGTGTCTCCGGGTGCTGCGATGAAATCGTAAGAGAGGTCATGTAAGCTCGAATTTTAGATTAGCTTTACATCCGGTGCTACCCATTCGCCTTGTTCATAGGGCGGGGGCGGTAGAGGCTCCGGGTTCTTGCCACGGTCTCTCCATCTGCGAAGGTTTATCAGCGATTGCGACATATCACGAATACGGATTAACTCACAGGCGATACACAGTAAGGCCAACAGCAGTTCCAATAAGAGCAGCGCTCAACGCAGTAGAGATAAGAGAGCCAGCAAGCGTTCTGCGACGCTTGGGAGGGGGGAAGTCTATAGAAACATAGAAGTTGAGTTGACAAGGCATGTTGAGGACGAGCAGCCGAACGAAGGCCATTTAATGCAGGCGAAGTGCGGGATGCACGTGGAGTGCGCACGTCTGGAACATGGAGGGTACGAGCGAAAAACATGCGGGCTTGCGGACGCATTTACCCCTGCCTTCGGCAAGAGAATTAAAGCGATGCACACAGGAAAGATTAGCAAGCCAAAGACCTCGCACTTGTCACGGCCTACGATCATGGGGAACGTGCTTTATCCAAGGTGGGTCCATCCCACTCAAGCCTTGCCCAAGGCTCCGGAAGACCACTGTGAGCTCCGCTGACATAACTAGCGAGGAGACGCGAGAGAGCACAGATAATGCAAGGATCAACAAATCGGTGCCACCTAGAGATTCTGAGATGGCATCGGACCGAAGCCTTCAAGCTCGCTGGGTCGCTCACTTCCAGACGGCGAAGTAAACTATATGCGCGCTGCGCCGCACGTAGAGAATGAAAGAAGGATCATGAAACATGGAACTCACCCGCCACTAGCTCCTCCATCTCCTCTTGATCTGCGGTCTCGTATACCATATCTCTATACTTTGCAGGGGTGTCGAGATAGCCACTGGTGGAAGCATGCATCGGAGCAGGAGGACTCGGCTCAGGATAAGAAGGAACCCATCCCCTTTTCTTGGACACAGGGGGAAGAATCGAGGGAGAAGGTGGCCTGCGAGTGAGGACGGAGGAAGCGGATGGTGGGAGGACGTCGCCGTCAAAGTGAAGTTCGGGCAGAGACGCCTGCTCGGAGCTCGCGGCTGCCGCCTCCGCCTCTGCCGCTGCGGTGAATGGGTTGATGATACCAGGAACGGAGAGATTGAAACTGAAGGAGAACACCATAGCAGGAGGCGACAGAGAGAGCGGGGATGCAGAGGCGCAGAGGACAAGCGTCGGGAACGACGAATGTGTTGAGCTCACTGCAAAGAGCATGCACAACCCAGGACCACAATCATGAGGCGGGCAGGCTGGCGGGCATTCGGGCAGGTGCCGGCCGGCATTGATCGCCGGTTACCCGCCGTCCGCCTCAAGCTTGCGCCACACGGTTGGCACACGGACCAAGATGCCAAATGGAGGTAGGGCGGAGGAGGCAGGCTGCAGGCTGAGGCTACCCGCCCGGTCCCGCCGCACTCTGCTGCGTGCACCCACTCGTCTGCCAGCCGGGGCCATGAGCTGCGACATTATGGTCAGCAATGGATAGTAAATCGGAGCCCCGCCAGCCCGCACTGTCATCCAAAACCAATCAGCGTGGTGCGGTAAGTTGCCAGATCAAGACTTTTTTGCGCTTCATACTCACGCCCCTCCTTGCGTAGACCAGAGAGTGTTCACTTACGATGAGACCGCCAAGGCGTTCCGTGCAAATCCACGTCTCTCTGACGAGCCGCCTGGCTCCGGACAGCATGTAAGTCGTCAGTCATATTACCCGGTCCTGCCACGCTTCCGACTCGGCGACCCTGTCGTCCTCGTTCCATTTCCGCGGAATTTTCCGAGCGGAATGGTGAGAATTGGGGTACTTGGCCGTTGCGGAAATAACGTCCCTGGCCTTACCGTAACCCCCCGGCCTTCTTTGCTGATCTGACGAATTTGTTTACCGTCTTCTAGCCCGTGACGCCTACTTGGCCTTCTTTGGCATCCCCTGGCCTCCAGCTCAAAACACAATGTATCTTCCTGTCAACTTCACAAAATCCCCCCGCTTCTCCTCTCTCGTTCCCCCTTAGTGCCTTTCTGATTCCTCGGTTTATCCATGCCTACCGTACTACGCACGGCCACGCTCACTCTTGATTTTCTCGTGATCGGCGGAGGTGAGTCTAGCCACTTACGCCACCATCATACATCACTCCTACAGTCCGCCTCAGTCCCCGACTCCGCTCTCCGTTCGATCTGAGTTATTACCCATTTGTTTCACGGATGATCGTCCGACGTTGTGTGCGCGTATGGATCCAAATCCGGTCAACTGACTATCTTGCCTTGCAGGTGTTGGTGGCCTCGCCGTAGCGTATGTTCTCAGCAAGGCTGGACATCGCGTCACGGTCTTGGAACGACGCGACCTGAACGTCCCCGGTGGCGGACACCGCGTTCCGCCGAACCTCAGCAAAATTTTACGACAATGGGTCGGTGAGGAAGAACTCATGAAGGTGTCCACGCGTTGTGTTGGCACACCGTTCCACCATTGTAAGTCCCTGCCATATTTTTCACTCGATGGTTCGCTCCCTTGGCCTGCACCGACTCATCACGTCTGGAGTCCCTTTTGTCTCATGTGCCGCTCGCGAATGCATATTCATTGAGAGCTTCTCCAACCAACATGGCGTAGTTGTGCTGTCCTGATCTTTATGACTGTGCCTGGTTGGTTGAAGAAGTCTACCAGGTTCTACCGTTTTCTCGATGAGCGCACACAGAGAGCATTTACACAGAGTCTAAGATATGCGGCCATCTCTGCACGGCCTCAGTCGATCCTCCGACTATCCTACATCCTCCTTTTCATGTCTATCCTCTACAAGCGATATAGTTGCAATTCCTTGTTAAAGCGGACTGAAGGCGAGGTCTATGTCGTCATGACTTCGCCTTACTTTGGATGAAGCCACGGAAATGTGGCCATCGCGGGCCTTGGCGGATGCCCGCTGGTCCGCCCATGGGCCTGGAGTGCCACCTTGCGCCTTCGCATCCTCCGCGGCGTATGTTGCGTCAGACCGCCCCATACAGTAGAAGCATCAGGTTCCTGACCCCGATCGGCACCGCGGTGATGCTTCCCTGAACCTTCAACCTTCCTGGATGGGTTACTGGCGTGACCTAAAGGACCTTTCAAGACGCGCCCGAGGCTCCACCCGGAATTCGGAAATGACTCCAGGACAGCATGGGAAGTTGTATACATGAGCACTTGCGGCGGAAGTACTTGTGCTTTCATATGTTGTTTTTTTTGGTCTGATTGTGTTCGGGCCGCAGTAAGTCGCATTTCATTGGATGAAAAGGTGGCGCTCGTTTCCCACATTGCCGTCAAGAAGTAACTTCAGAAGTATCACTCCCCGAGCCTACTTTCCGTCTGCCTTCGGAATGATGTGCCTTCAGGAGGATGAGTGCACACGCCTCTCTCGGCGCACTCACGATCTGTGCTGATGGCACAAGGGATGGGTGTCTTGAGAGCCCGCCCGCTCACACGCTAGAGGGATTCGGCGTGCCCACTTGTTTTAGAGCTGGCGGACACACCCGCCAAAGCTACGCCGTTTTGCTATAGGGTTGCGATTCTTAGGCTCCCGTTCGATGGATCTCCGCCGTCGTGTACGCGTCTATGAATCCCCCTCTCCGGCGGATTTTACAGCTTGCTGTTGCCCGGTTCATCTCGCTTTGATTCAGTCTATTTTTTGGTCCATGATTGAGTATTAACCACGCTTCCATTGATAGTGAGAACGGGCGATCCGGTTGGCTACCTGCACTGGAAGCCTGCGGTAATGGCCGAGACTGGCGGCGACTTCCTCCTCATGCACGTAAGTCCTAGAATTTTTTTCTCCGTGTCGGTCTCCCTGACCTCTTCTTCCACCCAGCACGATGACATTATTCGGATGCTATACAAACTCGCCACGGAGGCTGGCGCGACGGTCCGCTTCAACACAGAAGTCACGTCAATACAGCAGGGCTCGGCTGCGGTCCCGAATCCAAGCGTCATGCTGAGCAACGGGGATGTCTTGACGGCTGATATCCTCATTGGGGCCGATGGTTACAAGAGCCAGGTACGCGACGTCGTCCTCGACGAGGAAGACAACGCTCGGCCGGCAGGAATGACGTTGTACACTGGGGTCGTCAACGCGGAGGACATGCTGAAAGATCCCGAGCTTCGACTATATGCTTTGTCGGACGAGGTGAGACAGGCGCGTCATCCATCCTAGCGAACTGAACCCAATTTGAAATTGCAATAGTGGCCCATCTGGATGGGCCCTCACCGAAGTGTTTGCGGTGAGTGTTTTGGTATGCCCTAAAATTTTGGTTGCATGCTTATCGGACCGGATTCCCAGGACATCCCGTGGTACGCATTGGCTCCCTTCACAAATTTCCGATGGATTTTAACAGGCGATTTTCTCGTCATTGCATCCAGCGCGCCAAGAAAGAGTATTTCTTCCACATCTATTCTTGGCATAATCTGGACGGGCTAGAACAGAATGGGGAGGAGAGCTGGGACGAGCTGTTCCCCACCGAGAAGATCAATGTTGAAACCCACGGATTGAAGTGCGTGACTTACGTCTGGACCACTCCTTACGTCTAACTCACGTTTTCGCAAGCAGGGTGCAGAGGCTACTCAAGATGGCCCCGCACCTCATACGCACGAGGTTCATGTCCCGGAAGAATGGTATTGACAGTTGGGTGGACGATACCGGCCGTATCGTGCTCCTCGGTGACGCAGCTCACCCGTCTTTCGTGAGTCTCCTTCTCCTTCTGGATGCCTGCCGCCGCGTCGCTAATAAGAGGGCGCGCCCCGTCGATGACATCACAGCCCGGCGGGTCCCACGGCGCAAGCATGGCCGTCGAAGACGCCGTGGTCCTCGGCTCGCTCTTCTCTCACCTGAGCATGCTGGACCAGATCCCGTCGTTCTTCAACGCGTACCAGGAGCTGCGCCAGCGGCGCTGTGACCTCGTGAAGCTTGCGGATATCGGAAACGCGCAGATGGTGTCGATGCCCGACGGGCCGCAGGCAGACGCGCGTGACGAGGACATGCGCCGGCGCAAGGACGAGTGGGACGAAGGCACGCTCAAGGCGCAGTTCGAGGAGATCGCTGAGATCTTCCTCTACGACGCGGGCGACGCGGCAGAGGAGTGGTGGGTCAACTGGGGCCGTTTCTCGCAGACGGCGCGCGAGCAGCCGAACGTCGTTGACTTCAACGGATTCTCGAGCGTCGTCGTGCATGACAACTGAGCTCCGCCCGGCGGGGCATATGCTGCGCGCTCGGGGCGTCCCCCGACCCCGCCCAGTGCTCGCTGAGTCGTGGACGGCCGCCTGGTGTGAGGTCACCGCTGGCCCTTCCTTTACGTATGTGCCTGGATGACCAGGGCATGCTCCCATCCTCATTCTCCCGTGTTGATCCCCCTTCATGATCTCCGTCTGTTCCTTGCGCGTTCTGCTTGCTGTCCGTTCTGCTCCGCCCCATGCAACCGATCTTGCCACGCATACCACTCGTTTCCCGCTTCCCTCTTCACAGACCTGCACATACGCATACGCCTGCGTTCTACATACGTCCAACAAGGTCTGATGCCACTGCTATCATTGTCAGGAATTCATCATCCCTCTCGCTCGCTCTCCCCTGCACATGTGTCTCTTGGTTGTTTTCTAACCGCTCCTTCGAAGTTTTAGTGCACCATTCCAATACCCCACGCCAACATGTTTTGTACGCTACCGTGTCGTGACGCACTTAATTTCTTCACATTCGGAGTGGCTCCGGGTGCGTGTCGGATTCAATGTTATGACGACATAATTCCTTTAGACTAGCGGAGGCTTGTACAGTACATATGAACATGTCGAATTTGCTCTACAATTGGCATCATTTAGAATCGGGGATTAATCGGGGCCATCACTCGACTGTGTGCGTTCTCCCGCGAGAGGATGAGGATTCAGCGTGGGCGGCTCGCCCCTCTGTTCCTGTTCCTCCTCCACTACATATTGCAATCGGCTTTACGCAAGTAACACGACCACCCACAATCGTGTTGCTATTCGCAACTGGAATATGGTGTGAACCCTTCAGTATGTACTGTAATCGTGGACAAATCGTCGATGGACTAACAGCTCGCCGTTAGGCTTCGAATTTCACAACATAAGCACTCTGATCGACGCTCCTCGCAAGCTTCTCAGAGGTTCTCGTCGCCACGTCGCATTCCATCGAAGTTACGCAGACCAAGTCGCTGTGCATGCGGCCGGGCAGCGGGATACGGCGATAACATCTTGCCAGTGACAAGGAAGGTGTGAAGTAAGACGGCATTCGATCCGAAGGAACCATCCCCAAGCCAGGCCTTTGATTTGTATGTCGGGACATGTTTCTGGGCGTCCTGCCAGGCTTCTGGGGCTCTTCTTTCCACTCGTGCTAGCCGACACAAGCGATGAGAAACAACAGGCTGCGTACGTGTGGCCTCCGCAATGCCCGTCCTGTTCCTTCCCCGTCTTCCATCTCTATAATACCTGATGCCCTCATTCAATCCCTACCCCCCCTTCTCAGTCCCCGTTCGCCCGGTCGTTCGCATGCGCCCCTACCCCTTCCGTCTCATTCACACATAAAGCAGTCCCTCATCGCTCGTCCGGCCTTCGTCTTTCGTCACCGCCTCGAATGTCCGCCATACCTTCACCCGCCGAACTCTCCATCGACTTCATCATCGTTGGTGGAGGTGAGTGTCACTATATGCGTCCTTTTGGCGGCCGATCCTGCCCTTCGGCGATCGCTTTACCTTCAGATTGACAATCGATTGGCGACGGCTCCATGTTTAGGGTCTGGTTTCAACCAACTCACGTCGTTCTTCGCGCAGGAATCGGTGGCTTGGCAGTCGCATACGTCCTCAGCAAGGCAGGACATCGAGTCAAGGTACTCGAGAAGAATGACCTCAGCGTTCCAGGCGGCGGGCACCGTGTCACTCCTAATTTCAGCAAAATCCTCCGCCAGTGGATCGGCGAGGAGGAGCTCAAGAGGATATCAGTACAATGCATAGGATCCCCGTCTTTCAATTGTGAGTTCCTCTGGTCATCCTTCGTCTTTCCTGTCTGTGATCTTCATGCTCTATCGATAGTGCGAAATGGCGAGACTGTGGGGTACCTGGCCTGGCAGCCAGCTGTGCTGGCCGAGACTGGCGGCGACTTCGTCCTAATGCACGTGGGTCTATCTTCCCATTTTACGCGCATACAGCCATCGATGAACCGGTTATCAGCACAAGGACATCATCGACATATTGTACAAGCTTGCTACGGAGGCAGGCGCAACGGTCGAGTTCCACAAAGAGGTCACCTCTGTGCAACAAGGGACGGAAGAGGATAACAAACCCAGCATTACCCTCGCGAGCGGTGAAGTACTCACAGCAGAAATCATCGTCGGCGCCGACGGATGCAAAAGCCTGGTGCGAGAAGTTGTCCTTGAGGCAGAGGATTCTTCGGAGCCTGGTGGTATGACACTGTATTCGGGCGTTATCGACGCGGAAGACATGCTCCACGACCCCGACCTAAAACCATTCATCTTGTCGGACGAGGTGAGTCTGCAACCCAGTGCTGTCGGTTCTTGAGGTTCTCAAAGGTGCAATAGTGGGCGATAGGCATGGGACCTGGTCGAAGTATGTGCGGTACGTGCTTCTTTATCTCTTTTCTGCATACGGCTATTGATGGTGCCACGGGTGTGTTCTCAGGACACCCAGTGGTAGGCACATCCCACCGCGTACGTTCTCTTGCGCTCTCCACTAACGTAGTGGATGCTTATCGCCTTCAGACGTCTAAAAAGCAGTATGCCTTTCACATATACTCTTGGAACAACTTGGACGGGCTCCCTCAAGGTGGAGAGGAGACTTGGGAGGAACTTTACCCTACAGAAAACTTGAACATTCTTGCTTATGGTCCAGCGTATGTATTTATGTCTCATGTCTCATATTTCTCGGTGGGTAAACTAATAGGTGCCCGATGATAGAGTCCAGAAGGCGATCAAGTTGACCACGAACTTGGTCCGTACTCAGTGGAAAGTCCGTAAGAACGTCGACGAATGGATCGACGCTACGGGACGGATCGTTCTACTAGGCGACGCTGCCCACCCATCCTTCGTGAGCACCCTGTTTCGCATCCGTTCCGTTCGCACTTCTCTGAACATGTAACAATACCAGCCTGGTGGGACCCACGGCCCAAGCATGGCCGTTGAGGACGCCGTCGTCTTCGGTTCATTATTCTCTCACCTCAGCATGATGGACCAGATCCCCTCCTTCCTCAGCGCCTACCAAGAGCTTCGCCAGCGCCGATGCGAGCTCGTCCAGGGCGCCGACGTCGCGAACGCGCACATGGTGACGCTCCAGGACGGGCCCGACGCGGAGAAGCGCGACTCGGACATGCGCGCAAAGAATGACGACTGGGGCGACGAGGGCGCGCTCAAGGAGCAGTTCGAGGAGATCGCGGAGATCTTCGTGTACGACGCGGGCGACGCCGCCGAGGAGTGGTGGGTCAACTGGGGCCGCTTCAGCGCGACCGCACGCGAGCAGCCGAGCATGATGAACTTCTTCTCTGGCATCACCATGCTCCCCGCGTGAGCGCATTGGCCGCCACGTTGTGCCGGCACCCGTATGTCGGGCGCGGGCGCGGCTCTCACGTCAGCCGCTACGCTGATGACTTCTATCTTTTGCCTGCTTGCTTCTCCCGTCGACGGTCGGACTTCCAGCATATTTTGGGGTCCTCCCTCTCGCCCTTGTCTCACCATCACCACGCGTCATGACCCCCTGCACGATCATTGTCCATATTGTACTGCATACGTTCATAGACCCAGTCTCCCACCATTCGTTGTCTCCCGTTGCTTTGCTGTGCTTACGCTTTGCCATGCACTGTTTACGTATACGTCTAACTTGCTCAAGTGCCCCTACGCATCTGTGCACGCATCCGTCTGCATGTACTTATCTGTCCGCTACGCTGAACCGCTATGGCGGCGCTCTAATCGCTTTCCTGGGCATGCTGATTCAATACCCTGTATTTGTACGTGGATACAATCCTGCGGCGGCCAATACAAATGTCGCCAAACACAAGCATTTTCGCTTGTGTTTTCGAACCCTACCCGAACCATGATAGCTTGCCAAGATAGGATGCATCCGGCATCCACATTCCAGCTGCAGCTTTCTGGACCTGGGACCCGTACCAACCAGGTCCCGATCGTGTGGGGGCGTTCGTGTATTGTACCCGACTCGCGAGTTAGTAGGTAGGCAAGGCCGCAGAAGAAGACAGCTAAACGGCATTCGATCTCCTCGTGCTGTTCCGAGACATTGTACAACGCAATTCGTATGCTTCCTACCTACAAATCCATCAGTGCTTCTTTCCCACTCAAATATTACTAGCTGGGTCTCAAGGGTACCCAACCACGTTTTGCTTTAGAGCCGGTTCCAGACTGTCCGTTTTAACTCCAGAACCCTGCCCGCGCGTGTACGTCCACTGCTCATGTACGCCACGATGAAGGAACAGCCATAGCGATGGGAGTGCAAAGCACCTAGAGCACATAAACAATAGCATCAGCACTGATTTGGCCGCCCATTTCCTCGTTCACTCGCCTTGACCGCAGGGTGGTTCAAAAGTTCTCAACGCGGCACGCCGCGCATTCGTCACCCTCGTACATCTTCAGGCCATGGCCATGCCGTGGAGCAGGTTGCAATGCTCCATAAAGACTCCTTGGTTGGCGCGGTACTGGACGCAAGTGTGTATCGCTTCGCATGCCGCTCTCGTTATCTCCGCGTTATGTATGATGACGTGCGTCAGGTTTGGACAAACTGGGGAGTCGGGGTCGGGCCTTGAGCTTGAAAGCTTGACAGAGAAGTTGTGTGGAGCCCGAGAAAGACGTGCTCAATCGGGTCGCACTCAGTTGGCCCCCGATTCCCGGTGATGGACAGCCGCTCCAGGAGAGGGAATGTCCGAAAACACCTGCCCATGTTGCCGCGGTATCGCAAAGAATCCCGAAGATGGACATGGACGTGAGCGGAGAGTGCCCCAGAAGCTCGGCGACGTCACCCACCGAACCCCCCCAAGACCGCGCGAAAGGACGACCGCTCGGAGCTCTGAGGGTCGGAGTCATGGTCAAAGAGGCAGCCGGCGCAATCATATTCTCGAGGGTGTAGGGCCAGAGCCCAGCCTCGATGATGACGGAGTCGGAGGCAATGTCGGTGGCAGTGTAGACGAGGACGTCGTTGGCCATACGCGAAGGCTCCAGAGTGACGGCGTGGCTTGGAGGTAGTATGGGGCCCATAGAGCGCGCGCCAGGGGGTCCATCATCGTCTTCGGCATTGGTTGAGATACCGAGGTGCACAGAGGAATGGATGGGGAAATGCGCTAGGAATCGGGAAGTGCAGCCAGCAGCAGCCAGCTCCATGCCTGTGGACGCGGAACTTGTCGAGGCGCGGAAATGATATCAAAGGCCGACAGGGGGCTGGATCCCGTTGCATCCAGTCGCCCGAGAGACGATCGAGAGTGTTCTCCAAACATATGCAGGTCTTCGAGCCGAGTGTGGCACGGTGCGAGTGCATCGAGGAAACGGTTGAATGAAAGATTGTGGGAGCAGCCCTTGGGCGAGAGTGTTCGCGATGTGGAGAGAAGGATATTGGGGCGCCACGGTCCCAGCCAGGGTGAGACCGTTGAGTTGAGGGAAATGTCGCACGAAAAGCTCCCTGTCAACGCGGATGGTACTTACAGGTCACCTGGGCAGCGTGTGACGGCCAAGTTTAGCTTCTCCAGGGCGAGCATCCTGTTGCCGAAGAGGATGGGAAGTGTCTCAAGCACCTCTAGGTCTGATTCCCGAAGACCGACATCGGGCTCCTAATACGGTGGACGATGGGATACAAGCTTGATGCGATCTGGGTGACAAACAGGCAGAACCTGTACTGAGACATGGATAGGAGTAGTAGCCATGAGGGAACGAGCGATGCAAAGCTCTGTCCATTCCCGTTCTTTGCCGGGTTTACTGAACACCACAACGCTGGAGTTGCGATGATAACATCGCGCCAAGGCCAACACACCCATGAGCCCCAAACATATTGGGTTGGACTCCAGGGAGCGTAACCGAAGGCGGGGTCAAAGTGGAAAAAGCATGAAAAT
Source organism: Ganoderma lingzhi (assembly GCA_026283605.1). NCBI lineage: Eukaryota > Fungi > Basidiomycota > Agaricomycetes > Polyporales > Polyporaceae > Ganoderma > Ganoderma lingzhi. Next base: position 1,496,201 of record JAPJYM010000002.1, read on the forward strand.
CTGTACGAGGAGTTCACTGGGAAGCTGGTTGACAACGAGCGAACGGTTCCATCTGTTCCTAAACTCGAGTCGCTCGCTCACTCGACCTTCGACGATTTTGTTCTTCTCGGCTCTGTCCAGCCGTGCGATCCGTCGTGATACCTCTAGAGGTTGGACGTCGGGAATAGATGTCGTAAGAGTAGACACGAGCGGATGGGCGGCGTATCCTGTCAAAATGTTCTTCGGCTTCGGAAGCTGATGAGAGTATACTTGATGTAGAATAGTACAGAGAGAAGTTCATACCTATGACCATGCCGTTGAATACCAGGTCAGCAAACGTCAATTTGTCGGCAGGACGTGGATGGCTTGAAGGATTTATGATCACGCACCTGGCTAGGCTTAACGCAAACGGCCACCAGTGATTTTAACACTGAGGCGTAGCTATAGAGAGAGGATCCGGAAGGAAGAGAGAGAGGGGTGCCCCTCCCTGCCGAGATCATCGGTAGCGTAAGATATGCACTGCAGATGGTGCGTAGTCGAGATAACCTACTGGTGCATGGCGACATTAGAAGGGAGAACATCCTCGTTCCAAGCTGTTCCAAGGGACGGGAGTCGTCACTTACCCATCAAACCCGTCGGCTTTGGATGTTCGGGAAGTCGGAGGTACTGTACGGTTCGAATTCGCTATCCCGTCGACTTGGCGTTTGGCGCCGGAGGGGGCGGTGGAAGATGGTCTCCCCGGACTCAGACCAGCGTATTGGCCCATATCTACTTACACACTTGGTGCAAGACGGTACGGTGGCGCCGTGTCCCCGTTCCTGGAGCACGACGATAACCCATGGAAGCGATCTCCCAGCGAGCCAACGACCAATACCAATACAACGGTTACCGAACGCGAAACAATTCGCTTACATTCTACTCTGCTTTCCGAATTCCACCGGCCTCCTTGTGCTGCTCCAAACGCTCCTACGTATAAGGCCATCGCCCGTTTCTGCAGTCTCCGCTTTCGCACAGATCTGTCCGTGTACGCCCGCCGTTCCATGACGATACACACACGCTCAGTGGTGGAACAGCCGCAACGAAGTGTGCGCGAACACGATCCCGTGCTCGTCCGCGGCCTTCACACACTCCTCGTCCATGACGCTCCCGCTCGGCGCCGCGAGGTACCGCACCCCACTGCGTCTCGCGCGGTGCACGTTGTCCGGGAATGGGAAGAACGCGTCGCTCGAGCATGCGACGCCATCGAGCTGCGCCGAGTGCGCGCGACGCTCGTCTTCGGTAAGCGGCGCGGGCACCTCCTCGAAGAGTGCCTCCCACTGTGCCTTTTCCGCGCCCTCGAGCGGCTCGCCCGCGACGAAGAGGTCGATTGCGTTCGCCTTCTCGGGACGCTTGACGCCCTTCTTGAACGGAAGCGCGAGCACGCGCTGGTGGTGCCGGAGCCACCAGAGGTCCGCCTTCGTGCCCGCGAGGCGCGTGCAGTGGATGCGCGACTGCTGGCCGGCGCCGATGCCGACGAGCGCGCCGCGGTAGGCGTACGCGACGCTGTTCGACTGGGTGTACTTCAGCGCGAGGGTGGCGACAATGAGGTCCGTGAGCGCCTGGTTCGTCAACTGCATGGCAACGCGAAGGCGCGGGGAAACATCGCGCAAGGCGAAACAGAAAACATTCAGTCTCGTGTCTAGAAAAGTACCGTATAGAAAGCAACTCACCTCCTTGTTCTTGGTCACGATGTTGGTAAACAGGTTAGCGTCGATCTTCGCGTCATTGCGGCGTTGCTGGAGGGACACGCCGTACACCTGACGGGTCTCGACGTCCGCGGGTTTGTATGCGGGATCAATCTAAATAGCCAACTCCCAATAAGCGACAGGTCCGACGGGAGGATCTGGCGGAGGGTTTCAACCTGAAGCACGCAGTACTTGCCACCCTTCTTTTTCGCGAGGACCTCGAATGCCTCATTAGAGTAGCCAGGCGCGATGATACCGTCGGATACCTCGCGCGAGATGATCCGCGCGGTAGCGAGGTCGCAAGGGGCTGAGAGAGCGATGAAATCGCCGAACGAGGACATGCGGTCGGCACCTTCAAGGCAACATCAGTATAGCCTCGCCTATAGCATGACTCGTGGCGTACCTCGAGCACGGGCGTACGCGGACGCGAGGGGGGTGAGGGGCTCCTTGAGGTCATCAACACCGTAGACCTTCTTCTCGACGTCGTTGAGCTTAATCCCGACAGCTGCACCAGCCGGGGAGACGTGCTTGAACGATGCGGCCGCGGGGAGGTTCAAAGCTTCGGAGAGTTCCTTGACGAGTGCGTATGAGTTGAGCGCGTCCAGGAGGTTGATGTATCCAGGAGAACCGCAGAGTGCTTATATGCGTGTGTCAGAGCACAAGTCACAAGTAACGCCAGGAGTGTGCTCACCCTTGAAAGGCAGCGCGCCGGACGTAACAAAAGCTTGGGCCGGCTTCTGATGGGGGTTCGCACCGTAGCGCAGAGCCATCCTCTGCACCGACCCCGCCAGCCTATCCGCGGGCAAGTCGCTCGATGCGTACTGCTCCCTGAAGTACCCACTGATCGCCTCGTCGTACGCCGCGGTTTGCTCAAACGCCTTGAGCGCGAGCTTGCTCCGGGTAGCTTGGCCGACGTCGCCGTTGCCCGCCTTCCATGTTGCAAGGAACTCGGCGTAGTCGGATGGGTCGGAGAGGATCGAGACACGCTCGTGGTTCTTCGCTGCAGCGCGGAGGAGGGTGACTCCGCCGATGTCGATCTCTTCAACTGCGTCGGCGAGCGAGCAGCCTGGCTTGGCGATGGTGTCCGTGAACGGGTAGAGATTGCAAACCACGATGGAGATGGGAGAGATTTGCTGGGCTTTGAGATCGGCCTCATCCGACGGGATAGCTCGCGCAAGGATACCTGGGGTCTATGTTAACGGGCGACGCGAGAAGACGCGCGCGGGTGTACGGCGTCGAGCAGGCTTCACTGCTCCGCGGACTGGGGTAGGAATCTAAGCGAACTGACCTCCGTGTACAGCAGGATGGAGCGTCTTCACCCTTCCTCCAAGCATCTCCGGAGCCTTGGTGATGTCCGCAACATCCCTGAAATTAAAATTATCCTTGGTATGCGCGTCTCGTGTTCTTTGAAGCAGCGATGTACTCACTCGATAGGAATACCAGCCTCGCGAATTTTCTTTGCCGTACCGCCCGATCCGAGAAGACGTACTCCGGCGCCGTGAAGTCCATTGGCGAGGTCAAGAAGATTGGCCTTATCGTAGACCGAGAGTAGAGCTTCGAAACGTCAGCGCACCATTGAAATACAGCACTGAAAATACGAGCGCACCAATTGGTGCAGACATGGCAATGGAGGTGAAAGGTCCGTTGTGAGAGGGAGGTGCTGTGGTCTGTGCCAGAACAAATTCGCCATTCCGTCAATCGCCGCGATCGAAGATCGCACCGCGATAGGTAATGTAGCTCCTCTTCAACCCTGCTGAGAATAACTCGAACGGGTTCTAGGCTCTCACTGCAGTAGTAGAGCCCTGTATTTCTGCCGAAGGTGTGCGATGGAGAGCGATGGTCGACGTCCTCATGTTTCGGAGAAGCTTAAGTGCGTGCGGAATTCGGCAAGAGCTTCGCACGCCTCTCCGCCAGCATGAGCATGACGCGCGAGAGCTTGAGCTGGCACCTTGCTCGCTGTCCACGGTCCTCCCTAGACGTCCCCCTCGTCCAGAAAACGCACACTTTCATATCTTGAAGGCGAAAAGAACCCCTCAATAATGTCTGCCCTACGTCAGGCTTTCCGCCTTCTACAGCAACCTGTCCTGGCTGCCCCCCGACCATCCTCGGCGATACACCAAGTTTTCCGTTTCCACAATCTTCCACCCCACAACCTCTGCAAACATACCCGAACATTCTCCTCCTCGTTATGGTGGTCCCAGGGTGACTCCTCCCCTTCCGCATCCCGCGCGGTGGATCAGGCTTCTCAGCCCGCTTCAGATATATCTGGAGTCATCTCATCCCAACCTCAACCTCACATTACACTTGAACCACCCGAGCCCAAACTGTCATTGACATTTACATGCACAGTGGAAGGTTGTGGGCACCGCTCAACGCACCAGTTCACCAAGCGGAGTTACACCCAGGGGATCGTTCTCGTGCAATGCCCGGGCTGCAAGAATCGGTGAATCATCACAATCAGTTATACTCCTCTTTATCTTGCTGACAGTCAAGCGACAAGACATCTCATTGCGGACCATATGGGATGGTTCAAAGAGAGCACAGAAGATGGGAAACTGAGAACGGTAGAGGATTTGCTCCGTGCCAAGGGCGAGAAGGTCCGAAGAGGTCGAATAGATGCCGGTGGTGTTGTCGAATATGCTCCAGAATAGATCGGAACAGTTAGTGCACCTCTGCCCTACTCATATTCGTCACAGGCATTGAAGGAATGGTGCGTGAAGCAAGTGTGCATTAGTGGGCTGTGTATGGGTACAGTGTGCAACATGCATGAACCCTGGCATGCAGCGCTACAGTATGTGCGTATGAGATGTGGAACATGCCTCCGACGTTGAAGCGGGGGGAGTGGCTCTAGTTTCATGCCTCTTCCTTTTGGGCCTCCTCGGTTGGTATGACGTCGTTCTTGACAAGAAGTTCGTCGAGTTCTCCAGATTGGTGCACTATGATCATAATTTTCGTCAATATTACATCGCCTCACGACACAAAATGGGTACGCACTGTTTAAAAGAATATCGCAGCCACCGACAAACTCGCCGTTCACGTACAGCTGAGGTATTGTCGGCCAATCACTGCATTCCCATAACGCACGTCAGCATCCCACCCACGCCCTGCTAAAGCACAACTGCAAACGTGGACGCACGAGAACTCCTTGATGCTCGTCCTCAACTCGCTGTCCTCCAGCACGTCGAAGGTCTTCATCTTCTCCGCGGGGACCCCATGAATATCCAACACCTGCACCGCAGCCCTCGAGAAGCCACACTGCGGCGCCTCCGGAGTGCCCTTCATGAACAGCACAACGGGGGTGGACTCCACTGCCTGTTGGATCTTCGCACGCACTTCTTGACTGAGATATCGCCGCGCGAAGGAGAGTGAAGGGGAAGAGAGCGCGACTGCTGGCACGCGGGCAGGCGCGCGGAGGGCGGTGAACTGTAGACCGGTTAGTTGGTACTCAAGACCGCCAACGATGTCTAGAGCAACGTACGGAAGTGCGAAGAGCTGTCCTAAACATGGTGGTGGTAGCGGTGAGAGCACACCAAGTGGACTGTCGCACTGGTGAATGTTGAGTGAGAGCTTCAGGATGACGTCGGGTTAAGGTTGAGCGCTGAGCGCCTGTTAGGTTAGGGTCCAGAAGCGGACATGTGCTTTGGGTCTCCGACACTGAGGCGCGTTTCATTTACCTCTGGCCACCACCACGCGTCTCCATCTCGTTTTCCATCTTGTTATAGGTCTACACGCACATATCACAACGCACTTATAGGAATTTACGTGTATGGCAAGCCGGCAGAGCAAAGCGGAGAGGCTTGCAAAGCTCGCAGAGCTCAAACGCATCAGAGAAGGTGGCAAACGCGAGTATAAGGTACGCCGACGCAGGTTGACACGCGTCTGCTTCCCTACCTGACGCGTTTTAGGTCGAAGAAGACGATAGGATATACGATGAGGTAACAGAGAACCAATATAAGTCGATTGTCAAGGGCCGGCTCGCCCAGGACGACTTTGTGGTGGACGATGGCTTCAGCGGGTATGTGGACACTGGCGTGGACGATTTCGAGGAGGTAGAGGACATAGAGGAGGACGAGGAAGAGCGTCCAAAGAACAGATGTGCGTATTCTACCTCATGCATACTCTGTCCGCACCTCAGACGCGTCGGTCTATAGCGAAGAAGGGGAAAGCGAACCCGAAGGGAAAGGGCAAGGCGAAAGCTAAACCGAAGCCCCCGCCGCCAGAAGTCGCGCCGTCGTTCAGTGCATACCGCCCAGCCGTGTCGGAGGCGAAAGAGTCAGACTTCATGGCGAGCCTCCTCGGAGGTATGGACTCCATCGCCGCGAAGCCGACGGCCAAGTCACGAAAACGCAAGCCGGAACCTGAGCCCGCCTACGACGGCGGTTCGTCCCCCAATCCTTACACCACTGCACGGCATTCGCGATCGAACGGTTCTGGCTACGGTTACGGGAGCTCCGATCCAGACCTGTCTTCCGATCCGTACTTCGATGACAATATCGGTGCGTCTAGTGGGGACGACATGATGAGCCCGAGGAAGAAGCCCAAGACAGAGACGCCAGGAATCACGCCCGCTATCGACCGCATCGCGAAGCTTGAGGTCCAGAGCGGGAGCGATGCGGAATCATTTGACGACATCGACATGGACGCCTTTATGGACATTGACGATGACGACTTTGACGCGAAACCGCCGCCGAAAGTGAAGATGGAGGTTGACTCTGAGGCGAAACCCCTCAAGCTCATCAATGGGAACACTGGAAAGGCCGATACGAGGAAGAAACTCGACGACAACCCCTCTTGGCTTTCTGTCTACGATTCACTTACTGTGGCTACCGACGAGTCTTTCGGCCCAGCCGCCTCTACTAGCGCGGCGACCCGCACACCCGCATCGTCCAACATTTCTGTGCTGGAAGAGGACGGCTCGCTGCGGTTCTACTGGCTGGACTACCTCGAACACGAGGGCAAGCTCTACTTCATCGGCAAGACGCAGGACAAGAAGACGAAGATGTGGGTTTCGATCTGCGTCACCGTGGAGAACCTCGAGCGCAATCTTTTCGTCCTCCCGCGCGAGCGCCAGATGGAAGAAGACGAATATACGGGCGAGATGTGCGAGACGGACGTCGTACCGTCGCTGGCGGACATCTATTCGGACTTCGACCAGCTGCGCAAGAAGGCGCGGATCACCCAGTTTAAGGCGAAGTTCGTCAAGCGCAAGTACGCGTTTGGGGAGAAGGACGTGCCCAGGGAAGAGAGGGAGTGGTTGAAGGTCGTTTACCCTTTTAGCGGTAGGTGTTGGTGCAACTCCGCTTCAGAGGCCCGGCTTATCGTGAAGCAGAGCCACAGCTACCGAATAATGCCTCGAGTCCGAACTTCTCGCGTATATTCGGAACGAACACGAGCGCGTTCGAGCTGCTAGTGTTGAAGCGCAAGATCATGGGTCCGTGCTGGCTGCAGATAAAGCACCCAGAGATCGACAACAAAGGTGTAAGTACAGCCCATCCTTCCCGACACGACTTTGTTGCTCAAGTTCTATGCGCAGGTTTCATGGTGCAAAGTCGAAGCGACTGTCTCTGACCCGAAAGACATCAACCGGTTTGCCGAGACCGACGAAGACGCTCCAAAGGACACCCCGCCGCTCACGGTGGTGTCTCTTAGCTTACGGACCATTGTCAACCACCGAGAGAACATCCGCGAAATTGTCTGCGCCACCTCGCGGACATGGACGAACAGTGAGTCGGGCTTCGTATAGCAATCTTTACTTGCATGCTCATGCTTTTGGTAGTGAACATCGACGACCTCACACCACCTGAGTCGCTTCCCTGTACCGTGCGGACATTTGTTAGGCCCCTGGACCGTTTCCCGCCGAATTTCGAGGCTCGTGCCACCAACAATGGCAGGGGTGTAATCTCCACTATGAAGAATGAACGTATGCTCCTCAACAGCCTTCTCGGTATGTTTCTGCTTTACAAGCGTATGCGAGGTTCGGTGCTCAATCTCTATCAGTGACGCTACACAAGGCTGATCCGGACGTTATCGTTGGCCACGAATTCCTTGGAGTATCACTGGATGTTCTCCTCCATCGAATGCGAGAGCTCAAGGCGGACCACTGGTCTCGCGTCGGGCGCTTCCGGCGATCGAAGTGGCCTAACATTGGTCGTCAGGGTACCAATCTTCGTTTCCTGAGCGGACGACTACTGTGCGATCTCGCTAGCGATGGTGCCAAGGTTTGCCGTTCGTGATGTCCGTCAGCCGGTCAATTGAGCTGATCAATGTTACTAGGGTATGATCACTTCGACGACGTGGTCTCTCACTGAGATGTGCAAGACGCACCTCAAGAGCGAGCGACAGGAGATTGACTTCGACGATACCGCCAACTACTTCGATGGCAGCGTGAGCTCGCCAGAGAATCTCCTGAACTTCGTTCGTCATTGCGAGCTGGACGCCCATTATCAGATGGCGCTGGGACATAAAGTCCAGCTTCTTCCTCTGACGCGGCAGCTGACGAACCTAGCCGGAAACTCATGGTAGCTCTAGCCCGACTTCCGTACCCATGTATGCGCTGATCTACTCTTTTTTCAGGAACAAAACCCTAAACGGTGGTCGTGCCGAACGGAACGAGTACATTCTCCTCCATGAGTTCCACCGCCTCAAGTACATCTGCCCCGACAAGCTGTACGGCAAGAAAGCGGCAACGGCGATCAAGGCGGAGAAGGAAGAGCACGAAGACGGCGAGGGCGCCAAGACGACCAAGGGCAAGAAGGACAAGTACAAGGGCGGTCTCGTGTTCGACCCCAAGCGTGGCCTGTGGGACAAGTACATCCTCGTCATGGACTTCAATTCGCTGTACCCGAGTATCATCCAGGAGTACAACATCGACTTCACGACGGTCGAGGCTGTTGAGGATGGAGTAAGCTTCTTCCAGTGTTGCCAATGTAACTCTATGTCAATACTAAATTCTATGTAGGAGGGCGAAGAGAAGATTCCGGAGCCGCCCAGCTCGCAGGTCGGTCAGGGAGTGCTGCCCCGTCTCATTGCTACGCTTGTTAGCCGACGACGAGCAGTGAAGGCACTCATGAAAGATAAGAAGGCGACCCAAGCGCAGCTGCTCCAGGTATGAGTACCAGCTCGTCGTTCCTTGAACTGTCCTAACCCCATTGTGACGTAGTGGGACATCAAGCAGATGGCCTTGAAGTTGACGGCCAACAGTATGTACGGCTGTCTCGGTTTCGAGTACTCTCGGTTTTATGCTCGTCCTCTTGCTGCTTTGACGACCTTCAAGGGCCGTGAGATCTTGACCCACACGAGAGAGCTCGCGGAGAGCATGCAACTCGACGTGAGCCCGCTTCCCCTTCTTCCCTCTGTTTGCGCTTTCCTGAGATGAGTTCAGGTCGTTTATGGAGATACCGACTCCGTCTTCGTAAACTCGAACGTGACGGATTTAGCTGAGGCCCTCAAGATCTCCACCGAGTTCAAGAAGGCTGTGAACGACCGGTACAAGTTGCTTGAGATCGACCTCGATGGTATCTTCAAGCGTCTACTGCTCTTGCAGAAGAAGAAATATGCCGCAGTCAAAGTCGAGGACAGCACCCGCACGTCAACAGAGGTCAAGGGTTTGGACATGAAGCGTCGTGAATACTGCGCTCTTTCCAAGACTGTTTCTGGGTACGTCAAAAGATATGGGAGATGTGGGACGTAATACTGAAGAGTGCTGCAGTTATGTACTCGACCAGATCCTCTCTGGTGAAGCGACGGAGACAGTCGTGGAGAACATCCACGAATACCTTGCCACCATCGGGCAACAGGTCCGTGCTGGCAAGATCAAGCTTGATGAGTTCATCATCCACAAGGTAGGCCTCTGTTCACTCTCCAGCACCAACAGTGTTCTTATGGCCGTTCGTAGCGCTTGGGCAAGAACCCTGAGGACTATCCCGATGCGAAGAGCCAGCCCCACGTCCAGGTCGCCTTGCGCACTAAGGCGAAAGGAGGTACCGCACGTGCTGGGGACGTCATTCCTTACATATTCTGCATCGGCGACGGTGGAGAGACTGCGAAGACCGCCCAGGCCGATCGGGCGAGGTCTCCAGAGGAGATTCGTCGGGAAGGCGACAAGTATAAGATCGGTGAGTGGTACCGGGTAATGTATCGTTGCCATAGGCTCAAACCTCAGCTAGATTACGAGCACTACCTGTCCCAGCAGGTTCTCCCTCCTATCGAACGTCTGTGCGAGCCGATAGAGGGCACGGATCGTGCGCGGTTGGCCGAATGTTTGGGCCTGGATCCAAACCGCTACCGTACCGTCACCGTAGGGGAGTCGGAAGAGAGGTCCTTCGGGACGCTCGACTCGCTCATGTCGGACTCGCAGCGGTTCAAGGACGCAGACCCGTTCAACGTTCGTTGCCGTGCATGTCAAAACACCGCCCCCTTCGTGTCCGTCGCCGACCGCCAGGTGCGTGCCCATTCGTTCATTGTGTGCCTGGGTCTGCTCACGTATATTTTCTACAGAAATCTCACATCCAGTCTGACGGGCTGAAATGCCCACAGTGCAATGCGGCAATGGGTATCGCGAGCGTACAGACGCAGCTCGAAGTTCAGATTCGGGAGCACATCGCCAAGTACTACGAGGGTTGGACGGTCTGCGACGATGCGACGTGTGGAAATCGAACGCGTATGATGGGCGTGTACGGCCGTCGATGCTTGCGGCCGGGATGTCGAGGGACTGTGGCCTTCGAGGTGAGTGTACCCATTGAATTTGTATGCTTTGCCACTAATGTATTGGTATGTAGTATTCGGACGCCCAGCTGTACAACCAGCTGAGATATTACTTGTCTCTGTTCGACATCGAGAAGGCCCAAAGCGTTGCGACTGGACGAACCCAGGATGGTGCGCACATCATTACACCTTTTTCTGGGAGGCGAAGCTGACATGGCCATCAGACCTGAAATCTCTTGGCAGCCTTCAAGAAAGTACAATTGCACATTTGAAGGGTGTGGTCGAGAAGTACCTCAACGAGAGCGGGCGCCGTTGGGTGCAGATGAGCACGCTGTTCTCGTTCATGAAGTTGTAGTCGCGCGTGTTTCTCTAGAGGCTTGTGTTGTCGCATCTATGTACCATATACCGTCTTCGCTGTTGTATCGCTATCATCGCATCTCGTATAATGCATTGCTGAATTGCTGAATATTATATTCATTTGCCGACCAAAGCAGGCTAAAGGAGGAACTAGTTGTTTTCAAGGATGAATAGATCCATGGTATAAATGACCTCCAGAACAAGAGGTGGACACAGCCAGCCACCCAGTCCGAGATGACCTGCTCTGCGCGGCCTATCCCCGTGCAATAGTCCAATGCCATGTCGGGTCTGGAAAACACGACCTCATTACTGCCAGGGAGATTCGCGGTGGTATTCGTCCCATCCTCGCCAGAAAGAGAGATTCTGATCGAAGTGAATGGTGCAGGGTTCCCGGTAGATGTGAATGTTGTCCGCGAAGACTGGGTGAACAAGCTCAACATAGACTCTCGTGTCCTAAGAGGGAGGGAAGGCGATCCAACGTCCTTGGTTAGGGGACCAACATCCCGGATTGTCTAGCTGATCGGTTTCGTGCTCGGATCCGACTCTATTGGACGCGTCGTGACATACCCTCGTCGGTGGTACAGCAGCGGCCTGGCCTCCTCCCCCTCCGGCAAAGAAGTCCGTTCGACACGTACCACTTCCGCGATAAACAGCTCCGACGCGACGCCCTGGCCCTCCCACACCGCCCTTTCGTCCTTGACCTCGCCCGCAAGTGTTTGTAGGTCGTGCAGCGGCCATGACGCGGCTACGAGTCGACACGACATCGCGCCCACGGACCCGTCCAGGACCGGGAGGCCTTCCTCGGTGAGCGTGTGCGGCACGGCGGCGAACGGCTCGGGGTATAGGTCCGCCCTGGAGAAGCACAAGGCCGTACGCGCCTGACGTTCGGAGAGGATGTTGATGACGAGATGCGCGGGGGAGGAGGCGGTCGTGTGCGCAGAGGTGAGGGACGTGGCCATACGTGAGGGTATTCGGAGGGAGAACGCGACGAGGGGGTGCGGGTCCATGGATATCGAGCTGAAGGAGGAGAGCGTCGCACCGTGGAAGCGGGTCCGGGACGGCGAGGAGCCCGTTCTGGTTTTGTGGGGGATGTCAGGGTCCATGAGGGCCGTCACAACCGCGACGGGTTGGGCGGTCTCGCGAAGGAGGGAACGCAGCTGTTCGCGGACGGCGAACGCGTCGGTGGATAGGGCTCGGGCGCATTTTGGTGCTCTGCAGATGCGCTGTGTGAAAGCGTGTGCAAAGGTGAGCATTTGTCCTCCTCCCTGCTGCGTCGGCTGAGTCTGAAGTTAGCACGAATTCCAAGACGGTAGATGACTGCCTCGCCGTGGCGGCTGTGCACATTGTACGAACCTGTGAGACGGACAAGGGAACAAGTTTTAGGGTTATGAAGTGGATGGCGGGTGCAGCATGAAGAGGGAGGGAAGTAGTAGGACGTTGGGTGTGACGCAGGCGTCGCGGCTTTCCTTCGTATACAAGTACTACATAGTAGGTCAAGAAGCCGACATTACCGGAGGTTTATTTGTGCATGTTAGGATGTGAAGCCTTTGACAAATCAGGACAAGGCATTTCGGCCTGTAGACGCCCAACGGTCGTGCCGAGTGACGAGTCCCACCAAAGTCTTCACTTTCGAATTCAAGCTCCTTCCGCAACACTCGCCTCAGCAGGTCATCAGCAGTAAAGACCTTGCATTATATAAGATGGACTTTGGATGGACCTCATGATGTCCCTTGCAAGCTATCTTTCGACAGTCGAGGTGAGCATTGCGTCGTCCGACACCGTCCGACCCCTGCTTCTAGTCTCGATCTCATGATCCCATTCCATACGTTGCGCTTTGACATGAGACTTTTCGCAGGCACTCCTCCACCCTCAACATCGTCATCAGTCGCCAGAGTCACATATTGCTGACTCAGCCTGTTGTCTCGGAAAACCGACGGAGTCCGACGGCCAACGGGACACTATGTTTTTCTTTTCAGTCCTTCGTCCACCTCAATCGTGCGCATACATGAGGTGAGGATCCACATGGCCGGGGGTCGCTTACAGCAAAGTTGTTGCCTCTAACACTGTTACCTCTGGGTGAAAGCTGTGGGCGGGATGAGGGATAATGAAATACTCAGTACTGCTGTGATGGACATGGGCGCCGACGCCGGGGCAGTCATGTTATTGGCTGGATTTTGGGAGCCGCTTATTATACTGTTCCTAAGCTCATCCGCAGATCTGCACGCCTTGCTTTCCCATAAAACGAGCCTACGGATTTCGTCTGACGCCTCCTGTTCCTTTCTAGTCGCCCTCCCGTCCGTCTTCGCCCTCGTCCCCTTGTTGAGGATGGTCGCAAATCGGCCGACCGACGAAGCAGCCATGCCCGTTGACACCGTCGCGAGCGCTAGCATCCAAGAGGCGGTAGCCCACGCGCGCATTTCCCGTGAGGTTGGCGATGTCCAGAAACAAGAAGACGAGAAGGCCCATGAAAAGTCGCTCGACACTTTGAGCAAGATCGCTTATGTACGTGATCTCTGCTCCTATATTTATTCCTTGCTGAATATGTCCACACGCTTCTCGATAGGTGGACTTCGACGAATGGGATCCACGGGACCCCGCGAACTTCACGTATGCCCGAAAATGGGCCATCACAGTCACTGCTTCCTTCTTTTCCCTCATAACAGGTCCGGTTCTCAGTTCATTTGTCGAAGCCCTTAATGACAACATTTTTACAGCATCATCTTCTGGCGCGTACGCCCTTGGGTTTCCTTCTATGACTCGAGATCTCTATGCAACTCGCTTCCAGGGAACCATCGGCATATCCACCTACACACTTGGCTTTGCCCTCGTCCCCCTCATCACGACGTCCTTCAGCGAGGAATTTGGGCGACAACCGTTGTACATCGTCAGCGCAATCGGGTGCCTCCTCATGCACGTCATGGCAGCTCTGTGAGCCCCACCTCAAGAACGCCCCTACGGTTAACAGCCTAATCCATCGTATCACAGTGCGCAGAACATACAGACCGTCATCGTCGCCCGTTTCCTCTCGGGTGCCTTTGGCTCTACCTCCTCAGCCATGGTCGGAGGCTCGATCGCCGACATTTGGCTCCCATACGAGTAAGTACATCGGCCTCACACGGCCAACGTTCGCGCTAACAACCCGACCCATGTGTAGGCGCGGACTCCCAATGTCTGTGTTCGCCGTGATGGTGCTCGCCGGACCCGGGATAGGCTGTCTCGCCGCGGGCTGGATCGAGCAGAACCCCCATCTCGAGTGGCGTTGGATCCAGTGGATTCACGTAATGTGCGCGCCCCCTTTTTCTCACCATTCGCGCGACGATCGCCCTAAATCAACCTCTGCGCCTGCGCTGCCGCCTACTATGCCAGCTTGCTGGGGGTGCTCATCGTCGCCATGCCGATATGCATGCGGGAGACGCGGGCGGCGGTCCTACTCACGCGGCTGGCCAAGAAGATGCGCAAGGAGACGGGGAATATGCAGTACCGGGCGCGGGTAGAAGTCGACCGCGCGAGCCTTCGCACGCTGATTTACATCTCGTGCACGCGTCCGATCTGTGAGTGCAGCCTCGTGAAGTGGTTCGGTTTGTGCTGATGCGATGTAGATTTGTTGTTCACAGAGCCTGTGGTCGCCTCCTTTAGTGTGAGGCACTTCATATTTTCTTATGTGGCGGAAGCTCATAATGCGTTTAGCTTTGGGTAGGGTTCGCGTGGGGCATTCTTTACGCTCTCATTGAGTGCGTGTCACCTGCTGCCACCTCCGTTGTCGATACTCACAACTGTCGTAGGTCCGTCGGTCCAGCGTTCAGCACCATCCACCACTTCAACACTGGGCAAACCGGAACAGTGTTTGTAGCTATGATGTAAATGTTCTGCCAGCTTAGTTGGTCCGGATGCGGCTTACATCTCTGACTCTTTCCGCAGCGTAGGGTGCTTCGCTGGGGAGTCTATCCAACTGTACCAGGAAAAGCTTTACGCGTAAGGACTGCACAGTCACACTCGTATCCGTGCACGACACGTTATAACCCTTCCATCCAGGAAATACCACTCTAAGAAAGGACCGGAAGCCCGTCTCTTCAGCGCGTGTCTCGCGGCGTTGCTCTTCCCAGCGGGTATGTTTATCTACGCTTGGACGACGTCGCCGTCAATACCTTGGATCGGGATGGTCATGGGCATCTTTGTGAGTGCCGCTTCCCCCGCGTTACATTATATTGTTTGTCTGATTTCGCTATAGGTGATCATGACGGCTCTGTTCATCCTCTACGTCGCTGTGTTCACTTACCTCGCGGACTGGTACGTCGTTCTAGCCCGGTTACGACCCCTAGATTAACGATCGGGTCTGTTAACCATATCCTGACAGTTACGGTATCTTTGCATCATCCGCACTAGCCGGACAGAGTCTATCACGTATGCTCTTTGTTCACCCACCTATAGCTCAGACGCCCTGGGACTGACCATGGCGCGTATGCAGGTAACCTCATGGGAACGGCGTTCCCGCTGTTCACCCAGCAGATGTATGACCACCTAACATACCACTGGGGTACTTCGCTCTTTGGCTTCGTTGCGGTCGTCATGATACCCATCCCCTTCGTGAATCATACTTTCACAGCTTTCGGCGCGTCACTAATCCACTTGTTTTTCAGGTGTTGCTCTGGAAAGGACCATCCATCCGTGCGCACAGCAAGTTTGCCTCACAAGTCATCCACAAGCAATGATAGACGCGCCGATATGCCATATGTGTCCTAGTGGTTATTCCCCTTGCTCCTCCTTGATCATACCGCATATACACACCGTCAATGATCCGGGTACAATATTAAACAATGTCATATCGCTCCAGCAGTTGTCCGATCCACGCATCATAATATGACACTCGCACGCAGACTTTTCCAAGGGCTCGTGTACATTGTAGCCGTACATATCTGCATCTATTGCATAGACTTCATCGACACCATAGTGGCTTGGCGCATACATTCGTTCTGACTTCTCCCGTCGGTTTCCCCCTCAAAGCCCTACTTCAAGTCTCCAACGTCTCCAAATACCGCTTCCTCGTCACGCCGGCGCCGGGCGCCATTACCCACTGCCCTTCACCCTCTCTCCCCTTCTGGAAGCCCGTCCGTGTCAGCCAGTCGCGCAAGTAAGTGCTGCAGTGCTTGTCGAAGCTCGGCTGGCCCGGGTTTGTACGCGTCGGCGGGCCAGTAGCACGATGAATCGAGGGTCAGCTTCCCACGCGACGTGTGGGAACCGCACACGCGCATGATGGGCGTATACATAACAAGAGACGCCTTCGCTTCGCTCTGGCAGGCCAAAAGGTCACAGGCAGACACATATATAGGTGAGAAAAGAAAATTGGCCGTAACGGATGAATGTATTATGGCCATTGAGATAGGCTTGTACGGGGCTTGCAGGTAATAACACCTTGTCGAAGTAGTCTGGCTGCCACTATTTCCCCTCTGTCGAACTCTGCAGGACCAAACGCTAGGATTCACCCTATCGACGGCTGTGTATGCGACGTCGACCCGGACTGAGGCACCCTTGAGCATCTGTGGCGCGACCTAAGGCAGCTGCATCGGGATCGAAGCAGCCATTTGGGGACGACGACATGTCGTACTAAGGCAGAGCTGCAATAGGCATACCCGAAGGCATCCCGCCACGCGCACGCTCCCGAGCGAGCGCTGCCAGAACGACGACGAGCGCGCCTGTCCCTACTCTCAGCGTCCCGCGTCTTGACGATTTTCCCTTTCCCTTTCCCGCGGTGGGACTGCGACTTGGATGGGCTCCGGATGAGGCGGCCTTCCTGAAGCTCGAACTTGCGCGGCTTGAGGATGGACTGCCAGAGGTGGAGGGTGACCTCGAGGACGCGTTTGACGGAGGCAATGTCTTTCTCGCGGAGAAGACCCCGGTTGGGTCGTGTGCTGGGGGAGGGGTCGCATCTACCATTCGCGAACATCCATGAGCATTTCTGATGCGTAGTTAGAAGGATGGAAATCGAAATAATTCTTGTCGCACCTTCTGGAAAGGCCCAGACCCTCGGTGGTGGCCGCGGATTTGACACCTAGTACGCCGCCTCGTCGAACCTTCCTCCAAACTTCAGCGAGTCCCAGAACCAGTCCTCCTGATGTTCGCCTCACCCATCTGGTTGAACTGGTTCGCGTAGTGGACCTTGTCCGCCTCGGCCTCGCTCGTGTTCGCGTAGATCAGGCGCATGGCCCATACAGGCCGCGCGATCAGCTTGACTCAAGGAAGTCTCGACATCTTCGCCTGCGGTACAGCTTTTCGTGCGTCGTTTGGAAGTTGCCCATATTGAATGGCGAGGTGATCGTGCTTGAAGATAAAATAAGACTCACTGGCAGGCGCCACCGCGATATTATATTGATGGCATTTATAACGCTAGTCTGGGACGGAGCGACCGTCTGGCTCTGGGACGCTCTGGGACATTTTTGAAGCTCATAGCGTATGACTTTGAAGACGGCGACAACGCCGAGCATATGCCAGCGATGAGGTTAGCACAATGTCTTGAGTATGGTGAATACTTACAGGGTCATTCATTGCTCTCGAGTACCCCCGCTGCGGCTTGAATACGGCGGAAAAGCGCCTGATCAGGCAAAGGTGTCCACTTTGATGCGTTGACCGAGTGATAACAGGCATAATGCCTTTCGATATCAAGGTTGCGCATTCTTCGAAGGTCGGCAGTTGATAGAGTGGTATGACGGTCGGGGAAGGAAGGAGCCTAGAGGACTGAGGGAAGGACACATCGTGGTCCTAGCCTTAGTACAGTATTCAATATTAATGTCATGAGTCATGACGATGGGAATTTAAATTTAAAAGCGGGGACTCGCGAGGGCTGCGGCAGTTGTCGGCCCGGCCAATTATAAATAGAGCTAAATGTGGCCAAATAAGACCACACGAATTCACCGGGTTTCTTTAATAATACTATCACTGCACCAGTGTTGAAACGCCGAGCACTGATTGGCCTCTCCCCCGAAATTATATGCCTGAATAGGTGAGAAATAGGGGAGGGAGGAGGGACGGGATGGGGTTTGCTTTGTGCCTGGATTTTGCGTACACCGGACCAGTGTTGAAAAATCGGTCACCGTCGGTCACCGTCGGAGGTTTGATGTCCGACTCGGCAGACGGTGGCGTCGCCCTCCCTCAGGTCAGTATGCTAAGCGCCAGGAAGCGGAGATTGAAACATGTCACGTCGAGAAGTGGCTGATTTTGCCCAACTGTAGTTCATGTCTTCTCGTTCACAAGACACACAATCGGGTGGGATTTTCAGCCAACATATGCCCCCTAAACTGCATCTCTGTGTCTGCCCATGTTCAAGCAAGATCTGTAGCGCGTATCCATATGTTTTTTGCCCTCGGAACACCACAATCTGCACAAATATTTGGAAAAATGTATGAATACAGTATTATTTTGAACAGATATTAAAAACAGACCGGAGAGACGTGAACTGGGGGTTTTGAAAAATCACGGATTTTTCAAAACCGGTGTGTGATAGTACGACATCTGGTGCGGAATGTAATGATGAAAGTCATTTGCTACAATGTAATGATGAAACCCCTTATACCGACAAAGCCTGATGCAGATTCATTGTAGGAATGTCCGCGGAACAAAGAGCCGGAAGGACACATCCGGCAGCGCATCAGTCTGGCCTGCTCGTCCTACTTACCCCCATTCCCCATGATTTGGCACCGTATCCGTTGCACTAGACCAATGCTGTAGTAGTCGCCTTTGTCGTAAGGTAACACGACCACGAGAGGCAGGCCGCAGTTTCATCACCGCCGCGGCCACCTTCACGCCGTCTTGATGATCAGAATCCCAGTTGAGAGAGATATCAGTCAAACTCCATGGCGGCGGGGCTTCTAGAAGTTTCGAATGCCTATGTATACGGAAAGAGTGGCCGATAAAGAACAGCGCACATGGTCCCTAGCTATAGGGTAGGAACGCAGTCTGACCTGATTGGAGGACAACCGTGTCTCGGGACGGCTTCGCACCTGGATCCGAGTCTGTTGGACGCACGCGCGTCGTGACATACTTACGTTCGTTGGTGGTACAAAAGAAGAGGTACTGACTTCGACCACTTGAAGACATAGCCTCCCGGGCCGAGTCCGAGTCCGAGTCCGAGTCCGAGTCCGAGTCCGAGTCGCGATAGGTCGCGATCGGCGTAGGCTAATAAGGTTCAATTTGAAGAGGCCGGCATTGCCGGATGTTTGTTTGTGCATGTTTGTTAGAATCTGAAGCCTTTGCCAAAACAAGGCATTACACAAAGCAAATCCGCCTCCCACTTTCACTTCTTCAACCCAGCCCCCGGCCCCCGTACCACAGTTCTCCCCAGGTCTTCCAGCAATAAAACCCCTACATAACATTGAATGGACCCCATGATGTCCCTTGCAAGCAACCTTCTCACAGTCCAGGTGAGCATTGCGTCCTCCGACTCCGTCTGACCCCTGCTTAACGGAGTCTAACCCCCAACGGTTGGATCGACCGTAGATGGTGGCATTGATGATGAACTGTTCTGATGAACCACCAGATTAGGTGCTGATATAATGCCAGAATGTGCAGGTGCAGTATCATATAGTAAATAGCGGACGTACACACGAAAGCTGGCCTCGAGTCGTCGTCGAAGGCCTAAGATAGGTAAAGCCTCCGATTCGCTGATCGGTTTACGGCGACTCTGGATCCAAATCTATCTAAAGCCACAGAGGCTTATGGACACTCATCACCGGATGATTTTGGGATGAATATCATCCAGTCATCCACTGATGGACATATGCAAACATATGCATGGGACAAGGCATGGGATGCTCCCTTTACTCGGCCCAGCAGCGGCACCGACCCCAGCGCAATGGTTGTAGGCTAGATTTCGATGTTGAGAGCCAGTTATCATTCATCCTTGATTCATCTGCAGGTCTGCAGTGTGCCCGCCCCCCCCCCCCACAAAACGAGCCCACGGACCCCACCTCACGCCTCCTGTTCCTTCCCGGTCACCCTCGCGTCCTTCATCGTCCTCGTCTCGTTGTCGAGAATGACTGCCAACCGGAGAACTGACGAAAGGGCCATGCCCTTTGACAGCGTCGCGATCAAGGCGGCCATTGCGAGCGCTAGCGTCCAAGAAGCGGTAACTTTCGCGCGTATTTCCCATGAGGCGGAGGATATCGAGAAACAAGAAGACGAGAAGGCCCACGGAGAGTCGCTCGACACTTTGAACGAGATCGCATATGTACGTGATCTCTGCTCCTGTATTTGTTCCTTGCTGAATATGTCCACACGCTTCTCGATAGGTGGACTTCGACGAAGGGGATCCACGGGACCCCGCGAACTTCACGTATGCCCGAAAATGGGCCATCACAGTCACTGCTTCCTTCTTCTCCCTCATCACAGGTCCGATCTTCAATTCATTCGTCGCTGTTCTCACTGACTAGATTAGATTTGTACAGCATCCTCTGGTGGCGCGTACGCCCTTGGGTTTCCGTCTATGACCCGAGATCTCCATGCAACTCGCTTCCAGGGAACCATCGGCATATCTACTTACACGCTTGGCTTTGCCCTCGTCCCCCTCGTCACGACCTCCTTCAGCGAGGAGTTCGGACGTCAACCGCTGTACATCATCAGTGCAATTGGCTGCCTCCTCATGCACGTGATAGTGGCACTGTGAGTGCAGCTTCGACAACGCCTCTTCCAACGATGATGACTTGACGTATTACATCTCAGTGCACAAAGCATACAAATGGTCATCATTGCCCGTTTTCTCGCAGGAGCGTTCGCCTCTACCTCTGCTGCCATGGTCGGAGGCTCAATTGCCGACATTTGGCTCCCCTATCAGTAAGTGTAGCGGCTGTACGTCGCCTCGAACATTCGAGCTAACGACGCTCTGCGTAGGCGTGGACTCCCAATGTCCGTGTTCGCAATGATGGTGCTCGCCGGACCCGGCATAGGCTGTCTCTCTGCAGGCTGGATCGAACAGAATCCCCATCTCGAGTGGCGTTGGATCCAGTGGATTCACGTAATGTGCGCCCCGTTCTTTTTTTTTTTTTCACTGTGCGCGCGACGATCGCGCTAAATTGATTTTGGGGCGTCAGCCTGCTGGGCGTGCTCACCGTCGCCATGCTGATTTGCATGCGGGAGACGCGAACGGTGGTCCTACTCACGCGGCTGGCCAAGAAGATACGCAAGGAGACGGGGAACAAGCAGTACCGTGCGCGGGTGGAGGTCGACCGCGCGAGCTTGCGGACGCTGATTTACATCTCGTTCACCCGTCCGATCTGTGAGTTCAGCGTCGTTAGGTTGTTCGGTTTGTGCTGATGCGATGTAGACTTGTTGTTCACAGAACCTGTGGTCGCCTCATTTAGTGTGCGCACTTGATATTGATATTTTCTTGTGGGATCGAAGCTCATAATGCGGTTAGCTTTGGGTAGGATTCGCGTGGGGCATTCTTTACGCTCTTATTGAGTGTGTACCCTGCACTATCGTCTCCGTTGTCGATATTTACAATTATCGTAGGTCCGTCGGTCCAGCGTTCAGCACCATCCACCACTTCAGCGCTGGGCAGACCGGCACGGTGTTCGTGGCCGTGATGTAAATATTCCCCCAGCTTGTCTCATTACACGATTGTGACTTACGTTTCAATTCCTTTTTTCAGTGCTGGGTGCTTCGCCGGGGAGTCTATCCAACTATACCAGGAAAAGCTTTATACGTAAGGGTTGCGCATTCACATCCGCGTACGGTGCCGTATAACCATTCTGTCCAGAAAATATCACTCTAAGAAAGGACCAGAGGCTCGTCTCTTCAGCGCATGTCTTGCGGCGTTACTCTTCCCAGCGGGGATGTTCATCTACGCTTGGACGGCCTCCCCGTCGGCACCTTGGATCGGGATGGTCATGGGAATCTTTGTGAGTCGCCCTCCTCGCGTTTTCAATTACATCGCGTGTCTGATCTTCTGGTAGGTGATCATGACGGCTCTGTTCATCCTCTACGTCGCCGTGTTTACGTACTTGGCTGACTGGTATCTTTTCTCGGCTTGGAGACATGATAATAAAGGGATTGACCAACGCCGCCTTTTAGTTACGGTATTTTCGCATCCTCTGCACTAGCCGGACAGAGTTTGTCGCGTAAGTGCTCTTTGTTCGCCCACGTATAGCTCAGAAACCCTGAGACTGACCATGACGCGTATGCAGGTAACCTCATGGGAACGGCGTTCCCGCTGTTCACCCAGCAGATGTATGACCGCCTATCGTACCACTGGGGTACTTCGCTCTTTGGCTTCGTTGCAGTCGTCATGATCCCCATTCCCTTCGTGCGTCATTCGCATTCCGTAGCTTTCGTCGTGTCACTCATCCGCTTGTTCTCTAGGTGTTGCTCTGGAAGGGGCCGTCCATTCGTGCTCACAGCAAGTTCGCTTCACAAATCATCCACAAGCAATGATAGACATTGTACACTATACATACCTGCATCTATTTTTATTCCATAGACTCCATTGATATAATAGCGGTTGCGATGGCGCACACATTCCTTCTGACATCTTCGGTCTCTTCCCCCCTCAAAGCCCCTGCCCGGTGAGTAACTCTAGCGCCTCCAAATACCGCTTCCTCGTGCCCTCGACAATATCTTCCGCTATCACCCACCCCTCGCCCTCGTGCCCTTCCGGCCCGCTCTCGAGCCCCTTCCGGAAGCCCGTCCGAGTCAACCAGTCGCGCAAGTACTGCTTGTCGAAGCTCGGCTGGCCCCCGCCCGGCTTGTACGCGTCGGCGGGCCAGTAGCGCGATGAGTCGGGGGTCAGCGCCTCGTCGACAAGAATCAGCTCGTCCTCCCCCGTGTCGGACGAGGATGGGACGAGACCAAACTCGAACTTGGTGTCGGCGAGGATAAGGCCCTTGGTCAGTGCGTAGTCTGCTGCCTCCTTGTACAGCTGGAGCGCGGCTTTCTCGACCTTTGCGCAGAGCTCCGCGCCAATGATGGACGCGGCTGAGAGGGGGAGGGATTTCAGTTGATGTGCCATGGATGCGTCGACGGAGGACTATTCATAAGTATGCACCTTTCTCTGGGGAGATATTCTCATCGTGCTCGCCCTGCCCAGCCTTGGTCGACGGCGTGAAGAGCGGCTCTGGGAGTTTTTGCGACTCCACCAGTCCCCGGTGGGAGGGGGGTCCCGTGGACAGTGCCATGTTTCTTGTACTCCGCCCACCCAGAGCCTACCCAACAAATCAGATTCATCAGTAACAGTCCGACAATCACAAAACAACGCGCTCGCCTGAGAGGTAGCCTCGGACAATCGCTTCGAGCGGGACCACTTTCGCCTTCTTCACGAGCATCGCGCGGCCGTCGAGCACGTCCTTGTGCTTCCTGACCTCCGCGGGCATCGCGTCGACGTCCGCAGTCACGAAATGCGTCGGAATGACATGCTTGAGCTTGTCGAACCAGAAGAGCGAGATCTTCGTCAGGAACTTCCCCTTGTCGGGCACGCCCTATTTTCATCCGACCACGAACCCCAACGGCAGGAAAGGAAGGTCCGGATGGCCGAGGCGCAACGGCGAGATCGGCGTAGACGTGGATGTATATAAGGGAAGCATCGTAAGTTTTTTTGTTGCCCCGGATTCGATGATAGAGAGGGAAGACGGACGTTGCGCAGGATTACGTCGTATGCGGATATGCGATCCGAAGCGATGAAGAGGAGGAGATTGGGGTCGGAGATCGCATAGATGTCACGGACCTTGCCCTTCGAGAGGAGCTGCAGATCCGTCAGATTGCTATCTATCAAGGCGTTTGAGCTCATTTTCGTTAGAGCTTGTATCTTGTTGGTCAGTCAGTAGTAGATGACAGTCAGTAGTAGATGACAGTCAGTAGTAGATGGAGGTTCGAGTCAACGGAAAACCGCAACGAAGATCTGGTGTCGGTGTCCTGAAAAGGAAGGTGTCGTAGTTCGTCATGCCAGGCCTCTACATCTCCCTTGCCATACACGCAAACAAGCCGAGTAAAAAATAAGGACCGTTCTTGCGCAATTCCGCATTTCTTCGAGATGTCATGTCGGTGCGTTTGGAGTAGGTTTGGTATCTAAGACGAGTCGAAAAATAGCCCATCACGAGGGTCGAACTCGCACCCCCGTGGTCATAAGAGTCTGACGCCCTATCCGATTGAGCTAGTCTTCTGTCTTAGTCTTGTTTATATCATGTGAAACCCACGAGTCTATAACCTATTAACCATCCCTAGGCCAATGCCAATAGACTCGGAGCGTCAGCCTCTTACTCGGAGCACGGGTAATGATAGGGTAATTCTAACCGTGGCTCGATGAGTATATTAACGTTGACATACTTCAAGTTCGTACTATTGGTTAAGAAGAAAGCCGCGATCCATCCATCGTGTTACGCGGGACTCTCTTCACCACACTGGTTACACTCCCAATGTCAAAGCCTCCCGGGGTCCCTTCCTTCCCTGAACCAGAAGGTTGCATGCACAAGACTGGGGGAGGCCACTACCTATTTCGTCCTGGAAAGACCATCTTCGTGGCGTTACAACAGTGCTCTACTCAATCCTTCCACACGGTTGGCAACACCATGTGTAGCTTGGGACTAGTAAGCGTGTGATTTCTCGTATGTACTCACCCCTGCCAGGCCCTGTGTCCTTGCGCGCGAATTATGATCAAGTCTACCGCGGTACCAACCAGCAGGCCCATCATGTAGAGGAATGCCCAGATTTTACTGGCCTGGGTCCGCGATATCCACGGATTCAGGGCGATGCCAAAGGCCTGTGATGCCCTATGGGCCACAAATTGGTTGGCGAGGTTAAAATCCGACGTCGTCCTGATTGATTAGACGGACAACCCCGGATCCCCGCAGCATACAGCGACGCAGGCATGGAGCGTGTTATCCGGGTGAGACTTCCCTGATTCACAAGTCATTATGGTTGTACAGGTTTACTAATAAGTAAGTACCAGGTGCTTTGACGGAACACATCAAGTTTACGAACTACAGTCACGCCCATTCTACGAGCTCGAGGGCCGGGCCGGGCCCAGCAGGACACCATCCCAAGCTTTGACTGCGAGGGTTCTCCGGGCCCTTCTCGAAATACAGAACTAAATTCAATTTGTACCTGTCGACTTACCGAAGCACCCTGATTGACCACAGCACACCACTGTCTTGCACTCTGCCGACTCTCCCGTGGCGAGGACTCCCAGCTTCTGAAGGCCTGAAGTCACGATCATCCAAAAGGGCAAGAAAGTGGGATTTCTTTCAGCTTCCACCTAAGTAGCAAAGCATTCGATAGATATTCCGATGCTTGAAACGATAGGTTTCACCCTCATCGATACCGGGGTGGGGCCCCGCGGGTACCCGACGTTTTCTCAGCGCTTGGATCTCTGGAAGAAAGATACCGTCTATGTAGATCAGTCAGCCCGGTCGCATCCTCCGCCTTCAGCTTCAGGACGGGTTATGGTCGGCCCGGTTCGAAAACCCGTTTGAATCGGAGGCGGTCAGGGCCAAGATAACCATACCATACAAAGCAGGATCTGCCCACCTCGCGCCAACATAGCCTGCGGAGGCATCTCCCGAAACATCCGGGATGCGCGCATCCACAAATATGTCCAACATTCACCCGAACAAGGTGATTGCTGATGATTGGCAAGCATCAGGCTGGGTTGGCAGCTGTTGGCAGGCATTCCGACGTCTAGACGCAGCCAGATCCCAGGCAGCGGGTGGGTTGTGTATCAGCTTTCACAAGACGGCTGCTCAGATGACGCACGGATCAACAGCGCGACTGCGAAAAACAAGGCGCGAGGCCTCTCGTCGCATGGCCTTCGTGCGACAGACTCCGAAGCCAGCGCCGATGAACGTCCAGAAGGCTGCACGGCACTCGGGCTATCCCGACCCACCCACCCATCTGAATCCGATCCTCCCTGCTCGCGACGTGCATACTGTTTATAGCACGCGGCCCGACAAACCACGGTAGCCTCGAGGTCGGGCCATTCCCGGACACCTGGTCCCTTGTCGATCAGGTCGTTCGCAGCCAGTACGAGCCAGTGTGTCGTGGCCAGGGCGTCGCAGTGTCGTGGCGACCGCCGACCGCCGTCGGCGCTTCCGGATCCCTTCAAGTTCGTCCGAGCACAAACGCCTGGCTGGCTGAGGTCTGGGCACCGAAAGTCAATCAGCACGGAGACGTGTCAATGGTATATATGTCGCGTGTGGTGCCACGATGTGCGGACGTTAAGTACCCCAGAGAGCGAGCGCAGGACACACGGCCCCGCCCGCGCCCGCGGTCCTAGGAGCTCTCAGGCTAACGCAAATGCTATGCCGTGTATGACAGAGCAGAGGACGAAGGATGACTGGCGCCGCTTGTTCCCCACTGACGCTTGCACAATGTGGGCACCAGAGGTTCGCGCGGTGCCTCACAGCATGAGAGAAATGGTGGCGCCTTGGATTAAACTTCGGAGAGACGGGATGCGGTAAAGACAGCGCGTACTCGGGTCTCATTTCTCAGGAATCATGCTCGATTTGGCCTGGGCGTGAGAGCGCCTGGACGAAAGCATCCCCATGAGTAGTTGCTGCGCGGGCTTGAAGGGGTATTTCGCGCTGCGCAAGTCGCCGCAAGCACTACGGAGATCGACCCGTGCACGGCGTGTGTATCGGAAGCACAGAGTCAGCCACATTGTGCATGAAGCATGCCAGAGGGAACCATTGAGCGGGCGGCGATACGATTTGGCATTTGGGTGCGGTTGGGGCGTGGCAATCGGAACCGTGCCGAGAGAGACCGCCAGGCGCAGTAGGCCATGGGAACCGGGAGGATGAACAAAGACATGCTGATAGTGATCATCATTGAAATCGATGTGCCTCCTGTAGGAGGTCGAAACCAGCGAGCATTCATTGTAGCGCATGATCGAACCGCAGACATACCAGCAAGACCCGTTGCAGGTCTCCGTCTCCCAAAGAACCGTCGCTGAGTTCGTGTCGTCCGGGGCGTGTCCCACAGGAACCAGGTCAACGACTGTATCGGATTAATTTAACAACAGCATATGGCAGTCTGGAAGGTACGACACCTTCCTGGACGTGCCGTCGACGCCACCGTCCGTGTTCATAATCACTTCTCATCGACTTGCAACGCGACTCCACGATAGTCGTACACGCCGACAGATTCGACGAGGCACTCCTAACAGGCGTGTGCTTGAGGGAACTCTCATGGAAATATCGTAGAATTTTCGGTCGAACTGTAAATGCAAGGCGCTGTGGGGCGGCGTCGCCAAGTACGTAGTCGCTGTGGGATACTGCCTACATCGGAGGATCATCAGCCAGACGCTTTTCCGTGAGAATGCGAGACCCACGAGCTTCTCATGAGAGCGCGAGACGAAATTATGGATAGAGTTGCAGGTTTCCTGAAAAGTGCATGCACAAGGCTGAGGGACATACACGGCCTGAGAACCGCCTGCCGGCGGACCAGGAGGCTTCAATCCGAGGCATGGCATGGGAGCATAAGTATGAGTATGAGATGAAGGTTAAGGTTCGAAACGCATCGGCCCTCAGCCTGTCTGCACCGAATAACAGCAGAAGATGATGACACCACGTCGAACATCTCCATCGTCGTTACTCGTTGGACACCTCGATGCTCTATCTCCCATGCATTCCAGCGTGTGAAGTCGTGGGTCACTGTCTGAATGAACGGGCAGTGCATAGCGTTCTCGCGATCATCGAATGCGCTGCAGCCAAGCTGCAGCTCTCCTAGGTGGATGACTGGTCTCCTTGGTCCCCGGGAAAAGTCTGAGTAATGTATTGTAACAACATTTAAGGCGGTATGGCTCACCGTATTTCAGCATGTGATAGTTGAGAACAAGGTCGGGTCCAAACGAGTTTCCGGCGGGGACCACGAGCCAGCATGCTGACGACCGCGCCTGGACTGAGTTCCATGACGGAGGTATTGTTCTCGCCTTCTTTCTCCTATGAAGAAACACCCGTAGTCAGCACGGTCTAGTGGGGATAGACGGCGTTCGCAGACGTACCATGCATGGTCTTGGGACAACGTGAGACGAGACAGGCTCTTGTGCCTCACGTGCGGGAAACATGGCCGGATGGAAGACTGCAATCTGGTAGGCCCAACAGCAGCGAACATCTGCTACTTCTCGAACTCCCGACCACGCCGGCATGAACGACGTGGTCGAAGTAGATGGGGCCATATCACCACCCAATTCGCGGGCGCGAGCTTCCGGCCTCGGCCTTCGTGCGCTGACGGGGAACGTGCTCAAGTGCGGCCATGCGTGGCAGACAGTGAGAATGGAGGCAAAGCCGGAGTATTTTGGCACACGGCGCGTTCTCACGAGAACACAAGTATAGCATCTGCAAGGTCGCTAGGTTGCAAATCGCGCAGAGAACCGGAGGCCAGCGAGCTCGGATGGGCCTTCAGACGCACGGTGACAAATCTGGTCGTTTCCATACACTGTGCAAGTGCCGTCAGTCTCTCGGACTATCGGTGGAACAGAAACGAGAAGCGTTCGGGGGAAAGTGCCATACAGACACTGCGGGAACTTGTGATTATCGGTGGAACGGTGAAGCCGTCAGAGTGAGGTCGAACTGCAGGCCGTGACATCCAGCATTCAGAATGGATTGAGAGTGGACACAACGCTCGCCGCCGTCGGGAACGATGCCCAGACTCGGGTGGACGATGAGGACCATGGACGAGTGGCACCGCCTGCGATGAGCTTGCATGGCCGCTTATGTAAGCGTCGGTCGCTGCTTCCGTTGTTGTGTTCGACGCTGGCTTGCTTCAAGCAACCCTAGGACAACGCCAAAACCCCCCCTCCCCGTTCACGATGCCCATCAAACACCTCGACAGTGAGCAGTGTATTCTTACTTTCTGGCTCTCGGATGTGCGCAGACAGCGCGAGCAGCACATCTCATTTGGGGCTTGTCTTTGCAGACTACTTGGTCGAACGGAAGCAGCTCCACATACACAATCTCTCCGTCCTATCCGACTCACGCCTGGGCATCGATGCATCCTACTATCTTTCCAGCTTGACCGACAACCCACCCTCAAGGGAGCCTCTTCTCGCTGCGACCGGAGGTCTGCCTCTTGCGCTCACAACACGCATCGAGTCCGACCTGCGAGCGCTCGAAAAACTTCGCATCAAGCCCGTCTTCGTCTTCCCTGGACTGCTGCCAAGTCGCCGTCCGAAGCACCAGCAGCAAGCGCAGTTCGAGCAGAACGAAGCGTGCAAGGATCGGCGCGAGGCTTGGGCCAAGTATGAGTCAGGACAGGAAGATGCCGCAACGAAGCTGTTCGAGGGTCGGAGCAATCTTCACCAGTGGGATCTGTGGAAGATCGTGCTCAGAATTTTCAAGCATCGTAACGTGGAGTTCGTCGTTGCGCCGTATGTTGCATGGGCACAGGTGTGTGTAGTCAAATGACGTGTCTAGCGCCTGCATACATCCCGCTCCGGCGCCGTACTGATGCTCTGGATGCTGTTATAGTTGATTTACCTGCAGCGCCATCCAAAGTCGTACATTCACGCTATTTACGGTCCGACAGATACCCTCCTTTACCCTGGCGTGGACAAGGTGATCACCTCCGTGGACCTATTGGCTCCCAACCCCACCTTCTCATATGTCACAAAACGAAACATCCTCTCCGACCTGGGTGTGACGGAGGACCAGTTCTTGGACATTGGAATTCTGCTCGGTTTTGAGCACTCGCCCCCGTTCCCCCCTACCGTCCACGAGCAGGCCTTGAAAGCGACGGTGGACATGGTCAAGTACTACAAATCCGGCTTTGCCGCCGTCTCCGCCCTCGCAGATCAGCCCCACGTGAAGCAAATGCAATATCCCGAGCACTATGCGCGCACGCGCTCCATGATCAAGTACTCTCTCATCCTCTCCTCCGAAGGCTCCGTCACCCCGCTCCCACTCGCCGTCACCACCCCTCCCGCACATGGGCACCAGAACCACCACCAGCATCACCCGACCGCTGCAGACATCCCCTCCGACCTGCACGAGATATTCACGCACCGGCTTCCTGACGAAGTCTACTTCTACCTATCGCGCGGCCTTCTCGGGCCCCAGGCGCTCGTGTGGCTCAGCACTGGGCAGGTCATTGAGAACCCGCCGCTGGATAACGGCGAGACTACTGAGTATAGGCGGTTCGTCAAGGAGGTCATCACTGACGGGCAGACAGGCCCGCGGGCGACGTCGCTCGCGCTCATCTCGAGCGTCATGCACGCGTTCTGGCAGACGAAGAAGGTTGTGGGTTACTTCTGGTTCGAGCAGCCTGCGCCGCAGAAGCCCATCTCGCACAACTCGACACAGACTACGCAGCTCGCGGAGCGCGTCGCAGGGTGGAACGTACCGTATTCAGTCGTGGAGGAAGAGCTGAGGCGACAGAACGTGAGTGCTCTTTGCCTTATCGCGTCGTTTTTCTGGCGCGCAGCTGTGGGTCTGAGAGAGCTCACCTCGGAACGCTCGCGGTTTTCCTCTTCTTTTGCTCGCGTAGTCGTCCACGATCGACTTCTCGCTCTGTCTCGGGGCGACCGCGTCGGAGAAGCTCGCGTCGCGGACGAAGGTCAAGTCGGCACAAGGCTCCAACAACAACGGGCTCGACAAGAAGGACGAGGTGGTGGCGAACGTCATCTGGCGATTCCTGGAACTGCGGGGGTGCGTCGAGTTCGTTTCTTTGGATTGGGTTGGATTGGCGTCCAGAAGACGCGATGCCGCCCCGCCTCGTACAGGCACACTAGCAGCGTGACAGCAGGCTTATGTGAGGATTTGGATGGCGTCTGACAGATTCCTCCTGAACACTCACACACACTCCCCCCTGGCGCGGGCAATGTACACTGCACTCCGGCCTGCGCGCGTTAACGACAAATTCCAAGACTCGCTTTACCTGTTCCTGGAGCTCGTCCGGGCAGGTGTCGTCCATGGCCACCTCTGGTCTGGGCGCGCCTTCAGCGGTGGGCCCAGCTTCGGGACCGGTGCGTACCCCGGTCCAGGGTTTCCCACGGATCGTGACGACCATCGTTTGTCAAAAACACAGCTGATGTCCGCTTATGTTCCAGATGACGAGAAGTCGTCCATGCTCTTGGTGATGCGGGTGTTGAGCATCCTCCCCCTCAACTGCAAGGTGAGCGTGCGGTTTCAGCGCAGGGCGTAGCGCGCTCTCTGGCTATTATATTCGCTAATAGCGCGTATCCTTCAATTTTTTTTTTCGCGATGTGAACCCGCCCCCAATTGTGGCTCCGCTCCGCTCAAAATTCGCGTTTCATGGCGCGTGGTGCGATAAACGAACGTCAATGCGCTGCCCACCCGGTCGCTCCTTCGTGTCGCCGGATCAACGCTCTCGTCGATAGGCGCAACCGTGGTCTGCACCTCTGTCACGAGAGCTGCTCGTGTTCAACTCGTTCGTGCGGTCGCTCACACGCGCGTTGCGGACGTTGTTGGAGGTGACGTCGCTGAACATGCTCTTGCGCCACGATGCCCGAAGGGGCCGCGACGACCTGTTGGACATCAACCTCTCGCTGCCGTTCCAAGTGGAAGTCAACACAGGGTTCGGCGTGCTCGCGAAGGTCTACCTCGACGCCCTCACGCACATCAATGGCCGGCAGCGGGTACGGGACGCGAACGCGGAGGGTGTTCGGGAAGCTAAGCAGATGGCGCTCGACATCTGCGAGGAGACGTTCCAAGGCGTGAAGTACCCGAAGGCAGAAGTGGAACGCGGCTTCCGGTTCTGGGATGTGGTGAGCCTCAACGTTTGTTTAGCCGTGCGCCAGAACCGTGCCATTGACCACACATCATCTTTGTTTTACTTCTTTTTCCCTTTCTTTTCCGCCTGTTTGTTTTCGCGCCCGAACCCGCAACCCCGCAACCGCGGTCTGGCTTCTTTCCGACTGCATTTACGGCCGCTCGGGTCTGGCTCCGCTCGGGTCCGCTTCCGCTACCGCTGTGCGGTGCGGGTCCAAAATTTTCGTGTGGGCACAATCGTTTCTTTGGCGCGGATGCGGATGTGGCCTGCGGGGGGGCGTCACGGCGGGCAGACGCTCACGGCTATGAGGCAGCTGCACTCTGAGGGCGCTGTCCTGCGCGAGCTGATCGACCAATTTGAAGCGGCCGAGGCGTGGCTAGCGCCAATGCGGCCGTGAGGGCTCTCACGGGGAGGACATCCGGGTGCCCCAAGATGACTATATTGGCGCCCTGGCTGCGAACCGGCATCATGGGTGGGTCATGGAAGGGGGGGCGACGGGAGCGGACAGAGATGGGAGGGTGGGCTGCCCGAGGGGGCGAAATGGATTGGAACGCAGGACGGGACTCGGAGGTTCGGAGGGGGTGCGGGGAGAGGCATGTGGACGGCGGTTGATTGGGGTAGTCGTACTGTAGGTAGGAGGTGTTGGGTACGCCACTGGACGGTCGGTACCAGAAGAGAGCGAGGACGGGTCGTCTTCGCGTTCGTCTCGTGTCACTCGTACGCGTGCTTGTGGGGTGTGAATCATGTGATGGGGAGAGGGCGCTATGAGCGTGAGTGAGATGTGCAGTGGAAGTGCGGATGATGGAGCACGCTGTGGCCGCGCTGGGGGGTGTGCGAAGGGCCGCTCGGAGTCGGAGATGGGGGCGAGCGAGGGAAAGATGGAAGCGACGATGGGAAACGGAGGGAAATGGCCAAGGAGCGTCCGCCAAAACGCCGATGAGAAGAACGATCCGAGTTTCGGGCGTTCCAATCGGACAGACGCCCAGAGGCCAGCCAAGGCCAAGGCTTAGGCGAAAATAAGTACTTACTGAAGGTCTGGGAAAGGCGCTGGGATCTAGATCGGACATTATCTTGATTGGCCAGGTGCGGATCGGGCTCCTGCCGCTTCGAGAAGTCCAGCATCCGGCGACTGCTCTCTCTTCCCTCTCCCCGTCCATACTTATAATCCCTTCCCTCCATGCCCTCTCCCTTGCCCTCCACGCCCGCCCCCGCACCCGCCACATGTACAACGGCTCCTCCGCCATGCTTGCACAGCCCGAGCGGCCCACTTCCTATCCCGCCTCCTCGTCCTTCATGAACAAGGACGTGCAGCCCACCCATCTCTACCTCCACCAGCAGCCCACCGTTGAGATCATTCAACTCATCGAGGTTCCCCCACCCCCGCCCCGCTCCCACCCCTACACCTCCACAATAGCCTCAAGCTCTTTCGCTTCCTCGTCCTGCGACTCATCCGATAACGACTCGGAGGAGGACGAGTCCGTCTGTTCATCCTACTGCTCTTCCGAAGAGGATTTCGACGCGGAGCAGGCGCCCACATACGATGACACCTACAAAACGCGCCTTCACCGCGTTCTCGCATGGAGAGATGGATTTGCAAAGGCAACCGCAATCGAGAATCCTGAGGACGAGAACGCGCTCACACTCACAGGTTCGTCTGCCTTCTGTGGCACCGCCGGGCTCGACCCTTAACGAGATTTCCCTTCAGCGCCACCATCTTCCCCCATCTCAACATCTCCCGCGCCCTCGCTCAAACGCAAAGTCGACCACGAGTCGCGCTGGGACTCTGATGATGACTCTGTGAGTACCTTGTCTTACAGCCGACTGCGCCCCTGTGCTCATGCCCCGCGCGCGCAGTCCTCGCAGTCTTCCAAGCGTTCCCGCTCCCTCCCGCCAGAACCACAGCAGGTTCCGGAGTACATGCCCGTCCTCTCTTGGCAACAAAGGCGACTGAGTGCGCACTCGTGTCCAGCGTGCGACACGGGCTTTGCCACACTACAAAGCCTAAGACAGCACGGAAAACAGCCCAGCCTCAACGATGCCTGCCGAGAAGCAGTTGAGTACGGGTTCGAATCATGACACCGTCCTTCTCCCGCTCTCGATCGCCTTCCCACATTCACCTCGCTCTCGCCGTGCACCGTGTCCAACACTCGCGACGCCATCCCCCGCACCATCCTCGACCTTGCCTCTCTCACGGCTCCGCGCGATCCTCATCGTTTCGCTCTTCACCCTCGTCCATTTCGCATTTCCGCTGACGTCTTCATCGCATGCAATACCCTCACCGCATCGCTCGCCTATTTCCGCGCATTTTTATTACCTGCACTCCTCCTCGGCACCCCATCCATCCCTTCGCACGGCCATCCAACCACCCACCTCTCTCACGCCCCCGCTATCCTGCTCGTCCCTGCCTCCTGCTCGGGGTCTTCCCCTCCTCGGCCATCACGTCCCGTTCCTCATCCATGATCCATTGCAGGGGTGCTGCTCATATCTCTTGTCCTCCCTGTCTCGTCACAACGCAATGTTCTCATCCCCTACAACATGTGCACCCAGTTACGTATATGCGTAGACCCCCATAATCTGTTACATTACGCGCATATAGTGCTATTGCCGGCTCGACTCCCTACACGTACGCATACGTTCCCCCTACGTTATATCCGCCGCCCGTTCGCATCGTGATTGCGACCATTGTGCCGGCCAGTACTTGCCCCGTCTACGCCTACCTACCTGTACTTACCCCCTTGTATCTAGCCTAGTAATGCCGCCACGACGCGCGCATTTGTACCTTAGTTACTCACGCAATCTACACGATGCACGTTGATGATAGACACTCGGAGCGTTGTGACTTGCCCCCTTAGCGTTAGCGTTCGGCCAGTGACTTCATTCCCTGGCCTCCGAACGTTGCACTCACGCTGCGAACTTCTCTCGGGATCATGTCGCGCGCTGAGAAGTACTCCTTCAGCCGCCGTCAGCGCACTGGTGACCGGGTGGTGATCTGGGAGGTCAGGCCGCAAGGGTCCACGAGGTAGCGTGGGTCCGCACTCGGCGCTCGCTGTCGTCGCTTCGTCGTATGCGGCCGCAGGCGGGTCCCATGGGCCCGTGCCCCTGCTTTCCGAAATGTTCTTAGTTTCTTCTCTTCAAAGGGCTGTCGAAGGGCGTATCGACAACCGACGGATTACAATTGAGTGCCCGCAATAAGCATAGTCCTGTGTGAGAATTTTTACAGCGACTCCCACATACCTCTCTCGTGCCCTTGGAGCCAAGAGCCCAACGTCGCGACGTCGCGAGCAGTCCGGCTTTGGGGCTCTGCCAGCGCTTGGGGGTGGGATGCGCCGGCGCCGTACTTAGGTGTCCGCATACGGAGAAATCGGGCGAGTGCTCCTGCCTGCTTGAGCTTGAGCTTGATGTACGTACAAGTTACTTATGGGCATCCGAGTGCAGCGTGCCCCATCCCCATGCACGTCAGGCCTCAGGTTTGGGGAGCGGGGACGCCGAGGCTCGCAAACTTTTTTGATAAGTAAGCACTTGCGCTTTCCAGTGGTCGATCAGAGGGAGTACTATGGTAATCGTGTTAGTGTTATGCTGCTTGTGATATTTCTTGTGGGCTGCTCGGGCTTGCGTCTTGGGCGCATGCTTCATCGGACTGCTCCCGGATGCGCTCAGATCCACGTCGCAAGTTTGAGAGAGCGTGCGCATCTGCGCCAGCATGTACGGGCGATGGCAACCATACGCATGTTGGACTTGCACATCACTATCTCCCACTCCATCCTCCGTGCCAGTCGCTTCGCTTTGAGGAAGGAACTTGAAAGTGATCACAGTCGAGTTCATGCTGCTGAGTGCCGAACTTTACATCGGACCCTGGGCGCTTCTGAGCACTGGCGTCCGCCGCCGCCACCACATGTCGGACGGTGGGAAGAAGATCCTTGACCAGTGCGCCTTCGTGTTCTCGCGAACACGCCTCCGCGCCTCATCTGCTCGCCCTGCCACCCAACCGGTGGTCGAACTGTCAAGCGCCATCTCGCCATCTCCTCCGACGTCCGTTGGCCCGAGCCCGATGGCGACGAAGAACTCGAAGGACGAAGAACGACGACTCGGAGATGTTCTCTCGCTGTCAGGACACAACATCAGAGTGCTACGACTTGCCTTGGTTGCGGTTCCTGCCCGGCGGGCCCTTTTTGATGTTCTTGGACTTGCTGGCCCCGCCTGCGGCCACCGGCGGCTCCCAGGCGGCGGCCCTGAATAGCCCTGATCAAATGTACTGTACAGTATTGGGGGGAGTAAGGAGGGAGGGTCCAAGGGTGCAAGCGCCTGCCGCTTGAGTTACGCACACGTCGGTCCGTCGACGTCAGGGTTTTTCATTTTCAATGTTTGATCTGATTCCATCGCTATACCATCTTATACCATACACAGCAGGACGCACGAACACGCGACAAGCCTACTTTTCTGGAACGACATATGGACGTATTGCCATCGTGACACTTCCGGTGGCAGCCGGTGGCAGGTACGGCGGGATCTGTCGACTGCACCGTAACAATGTTCGCAATAATCTGTGACTAGATTCGGCCTCGAGCTCGAACTGCGTGGCGGATCTAGGGCATGGGGTGAGGGTCGACGACTCGGACACACACAGGTCCGGGCAACGTTTTGGTGGCTGGCTGTGGTCTCTGTATGCGGATGTGGCTCGTCGCTCACATCGGGACCTTTTCATATGTGGTGCTGTGGTACCAAGGCGGTGCCGCACAAGCTCAAGCTCCTCGACTCGCAGATACCAAGTTGCGGCCGGGGCTGTACGACGCGCATACATCCGGCTTCTCATCCCCCCCACCGACCTTGACAATCCAGTCTCGCGGCTCGCCGATCGCGGGTTCGCTCAAGTCCGCTCTACAATGCATATAGGAACCTGGGAACGGCAGAGTCGGAGACGAACCCGGTAACCGTCGACATTGTTGGTATCGATACAGGTTGGGAGCTTTACACTGACAGTACTAGTGTACACTCTTGTACACTCCACTCATCCAACGCCAGCTAATAAGACTTACTCGGGCCGCCCACAATTATCCACGACTGTGCCTCGGCCCCAATGGTCTGAAACCTCCCATGCCCGGGCCCGAGTCGAATGACAAACAGACGCCACACGGGATCGCTGCATACAGCTGCATACGCATACTTACACAGTGAACACAGCCTAGCGCTGCCTGGCGGGGTTTCAAAATTTCATCATCGGGATGGACGGACGTGGGTGTCGATACAGTACTTGTTGGCGCTGCCCTCTCTCACTGATGGCTGATTGTGGCTCATCCACCCAACGGACGCTCCAGGTTCGTGCATTATATTGGCAAACACGGCGCTGCTTTCTCACAGGCTCTTTGGACTACGGACTACGGTCCTGACGCGCTGCAGCTGCTAGATGCGCTCCTCAGGTCTCTGCAACGTGTTCCACCCCAAACCGGGCGCGCGCCAGAAACTTACGACCTTATTCAGCTCTTCAGGCTCTCAAGACCCCCGTGCCGCCGTGCGCTGTCGACTTCGCTCGTCTATAATACCCGATCGGATTCCCGAGTCCGGAGCTCACTTGAATACAGTACACCGGAAAACGCTTGACGTGGACCTCACCACCAAAACACACGCCTCAAATTCCGTTTGACATATGATCACGGCTCCGAAGTCCCTCTTGCATCGGACTTGCGGGACTAACGTGCTATCTCGCATGCAAGGTTAGCTTTTGGCTTTGCCCAGCTCCCCGCTTGATGTTAGACGTTGACAAGATGCTCGCAATATCCCCTCCTTTGCACCTATACTTTCGTATTCAAAGCGCAAAGTTCCCTGGCTCACACTCGGCCAAGCAGCTTGTCCCCCGCTTGACACAAGTGTCCTCCAGGTGTGCTTCAAGAACGTCCGTGACTCTCACGAACCCGAGTCTAGGCCTATACGTGTTTCCGTCCGAAATCGACTCTGGGGCTCCCAACCTCCCAGCTCCCACCAAAGCTTCCCCCGCTGTCTGGCGCCGCGCGCCACAGGGCTCAGTGTTCTCTTGCCGCCTTCTCCAGGCTGAAGCATGGACGCATCTACAACCACTGCCTTGGGTCCTCATTATCCAAGAAGGTAGCAAATATTCACCAATGACAACGGAGTGACGATATCCGGATGTTCCCTTCTCTTTCAACCTGGTACGCATCAATTTCATCTCCGTACTCGTGCCCGCCGCGCTCGTGAGACTCCCCGCCTGCCCGCCTTCCATCATATGCCAATATATCCGCCAAATCCACATGCGCATATTCATGCTCCGTTGAAGAGCCTGGGAAACCCCATTTGAGGACTGGCGGCGGACGAACCCCCGACGTTTAGCACCCACGGCGGGCGGCTGATGTTGCGCGTGTACCTACTGTACCTGTGCCTCAGTCGTTGCTTGGGGTGCGTCTGTTTCGTCAAGATCCCAGTACTGGGGCCATGAACCCACCACAACCGGGCTCACTTTGCGCCTGATTCTACGTCCAACCTGCGCATACGCCGAGCGACGTCCAATCGCGAGCTACGAAATGCAAGCGCGTCGTGACTCGTGATGCGACGCTCTAAACGTCTCGGCAGGGAAGCGGGAGGCGCGCCACCGTGTGCGTGCGCACCGTGAGCCTTTAGCCCGCTCGGTCTCGGTGCTCCGGCCTCACGCCCCAGCCTACATACTCGCCGCCTGCGGGAGGCGCGTGGATGGAGGCGTACCGAGGCGCAGGGCGCGGCCTCACAGGCGTCGTCTACCCTGAGCCTGAGCAGCAGCGCGGCGTGTGTGAGAGCGAGATGCCACTCGACCGCCTTCGCCCTCGTTTCGAACAGTTCTGTCCGCTCGCGCACGTCCACGCCTCACTACTGTAACGTTACAGCTTGCAGTATTCGGCAGGCCGTCGGCCAAGGCTGTCTCCGCCGGTTCCCACAGACGGCAGTCGCGCACACCGCGAACAAGAACGCGAACGCTGTCACGGACCACGATTCTTTCTTCTTTGCAACGAGGGCCACCCCACGCGCACGGCCCACCCACGGTGCCCACACGTACGCACGCAGCCACGGGCTCCCCGGCCCGTCGGCGCGTCAGGATTACGTTGCAAATTATGCTCGCGCCGACTGGCCACGGTTTCGCCGTGCTGGTCCACGTTCGCGAGCGCACGCCCTGTCCGTGTCGGGGTGTCTTGCGTACGTTATGGTCCATGGACGTTGGACCATGGGACACGCGCTTGGACGCGCCGAGGTTACACCCTATTCATGCGTGCGCGCGTCCGTCTTCTTCGCATCCAGGGCATGACCGTGGCGCGCCTCTCACAGCGGTCGGCGCTATTCTGATATCTCGTTTCACGCTCGCTTGGATTTTATCTCTGTCTGACACTTCATCTTCATCCGCGCAGGTGCCAGGTCATACGACTGTCGGCGTTGTGTTGTCGCTCCGAACGGCCCTCTGTCGGGCTCGTACCGCTGCACCCATGTCCCGTTCCCATACTATTATTACTAAACCAGGGTGCTGGCTGCAACAGCCGTCGGGCATACGGACTTACGCTGGGCAAACTTCCTGATGGCGTCGGTGACGGGCGCTTCCTCCCGAGAGCTCGGTATCGGTATCTGCACAACCACGCGGCGACGACCTAGCGGGACACGAGATACAAGACGCTCGAATTTTGCGCGGGACCTGTCCGGGAATGGTTCGAGTACGTACCATGACGGCATCCGCACCGATGCCATTCACCGCTTGCACTCGAAGGCTTACCCCAACCCCGCAGGCTGACGATGCCGAGGGCGACCTTACGGCAGCGTGCGCACGGTGCGCGTCGTGCATTGTGCATTTGCGTCCATGTACGTACAACGTCCAAGGCCCATGCCACCGACGCGCATCCTATCGCCCTTCGATGTTCACTTATCATCGAGTCCGCCTTCGTTTGTTCGGCACACGTTCGACTACGACGCCGTGACTCGAATTCCAATCTTCAACGAAGCCGCCCTCGACAACCCCCCGCCATTTTCGCCAATTCAAATGTGCTATTCTCGCGATTCTCGCTCCTGCGCTCGCGTCCTTCTCAAAACTCTCCCATCGATCCCCGTCCCGAGAGCCAGCATTTGGCATGCAGATCGCAACGCGGCGTGCGCATCCAGCATATCTGGCAGACGGACTCCCGTCTGGTCGCAGGCTGATCCTACCGAGCGATCTCCGAGATGGTATCATCCCCCACACTCCTCACACAAAGGAAAACTCGCCTGCTGGATCCTCGATATCGATCCGTGCCGATGCCTCCAAGGCGTTGGCGGCCTGCACGCATTCTGCCGTTCCACCGTCTGGCATGGACGCACCTGCCGCATTTGCAAGCTCGACCCCGCCGTAAGGGAGTCTTCCCATCCCTACGGCATCGTGTGAGGATCGTGTGTAGTGCTGCACGCCAAGCGCACATCAGGGCATCCGCTGGCGTCCCTCGTTCGATCCATCTCTGTGCTCCCACCCACTCAGCTTTGGGGCAACTCACTGCTGCCTAGCGGCGACAGCGTGTATGCTTGCGCAGGCATATGCCGCGGATTCTCCGGTGGTGAGTGCCCAGTTGAATAGAACTCGCACCTGGTGCCGAGGCACACTGCGTCCCGTCCCGTCGTCATCCCTGACACACGTCATTTTCTATCCTCAGATACTTGCTTCGTAACTCTGCCTACCGTTGACTAAAACGGGCTGCATGAAGTTTTGTGCGCGCGTGACGAACGTGGATGCGCGCTGGAGCTGCACTCGGACACCGGTGACGTCGAGA
The DNA here is from genome assembly GCA_026283605.1 of Ganoderma lingzhi. Lineage (NCBI taxonomy): Eukaryota > Fungi > Basidiomycota > Agaricomycetes > Polyporales > Polyporaceae > Ganoderma > Ganoderma lingzhi. The sequence goes on from JAPJYM010000002.1 coordinate 1,536,420, forward strand.
AGCACCGGGCAGACCTGCTCGCCCCGGCACGCGGGCCAGGGAACCGTGTCTTCCGCCTTGTTTCCTTCTGCGCTCGTCTCGCGTCCCGTTGCGCCTTTGTGTCTGTGATGCGTCGCATGACCCTGGCATGACCCAAAGGCAGGTGGTAGGCAGGCGGACGCGGTTTCTCACACCTCCGTTCCGCTGCCAGCGCCTCCCTACATCCGTCATCATCATCGTCTGTGTCGGGTCTGCGCCACGATGAGGTGCATTAGAACCCCCTCCTCCGCGCCTTCCACGTCGCGGGGTGGGGCAAGCCAGAAGCCTGCCCAAACTGCTCGATGGGCCTTCGACGCATCATCGACCATTTTCTTTCTCTAGGCGCCGCAGGGTCCAGCCCCGAGGCGTGCCCGGACGTCATTGGCACTGCAGTGCAGCGCAATGCATTACGCATTATCCTATTTGCCTTTCCCTTCACCGGTAGGGTTTGTCACACTGACGGATTTATATTAGCTTTCATTAGAAGCAGAAGCCTCCCCGGGGCGTGCAGGAGAAATTTTCGCTGGGATACCCACGGGCCATTTCCGACCGCACATCAGACGCCCACGAAGACTCATACGAGTGGCGACGCAGTGAACGTTTGCGACAACGCACCAAACTGGATTGGAGGGCCGAGACAAGAACAAGGCCATGACGAGGATTCTCAGATGTACCGGGCGAAGGCAAGAGAGCAAGTTAATCATCGTGAGGCCAGTCCTCGGCCCGCCTCAATGTTCTCAAACACGGCGTGGGACACAACTCTCCCCAACTTCATCCGGCGAACGACGTCAGAAAAGGACGGCTTGGCGCCGTCGGCTGTCGCACGCTGCAGGGGTCGCGATGCCCAAGATAGCCTCGTCGCGCACCGCGTGCGTCCCGTTTCGTCTGGATGCTATGAACATGGGAGCGCGACGGCCGCGTCGAACGCTTCAACGACGACGGCGCGCACACGGGTGGAAAACAGGCACGTTCGGACTTCGTCTCGCACCCCTCGCGCCCCCTCGAAACGCGATCCACAGGGCGGACTTGTGAACGCGAGCCATTTCGGTCTCGTCGCGCGTCGCTGCTGCGCGCATTCACAACACCCACACCCACCGCCGCGTGCGTCTGTTGTAGCCAAGCACGTCGTCGTTGACACGGACTGCAGCAGATTCAATGCCCAGGAGACAACGAAGTTGTTCCTCTTCGTTGTCTCCTCTCGCGTAGAGACGTCTTTAGCTCACACCGACGTGTCTCGAAAAGGAGATTAGGGAACGCCTTGGTTTCACCGCAACGTCCGCGAAAAACCCACGGTGTTGGGCTTGGAGGCTCGGACGGGCAGGGCCTCCCTGGCCTGTTCGATTTCCTTTGCGTTCCCAGTGCAGGAGGCCTGGGAACATTCCGTCGCGACTTGGGAAGAACCACCGTTGACACGAATGGAATCCACAACGGACAATGGGACGACTGGATAACGGAGGATGCCATGATTGACACCCACGTACGCGTACGTCCGCCCGCAGCACTCTCCAACCTCCGACCCATCGAAAAACTTTCGTCTAACAAAAGACTGGCCACCCTCACGTATCCCAACTATCCAAGCGGCAACTGAACGAATCCTCGCCGCCGCCAGTACAGGCCAGTACTCGTTCACATGTGTTCTCACCTCACCCCCGCACCACAGAAGTCAGCTGACATTGCAAAGTGCCCCTTCGCCGTCGCCGCTTTGCGTTCGTTTCTCAGCGACTGGCGCCAATGCGGTCGCAGGCCATGGTATTCTTACGGCATGATGCGTTCTGTGGTTCCATACGGATGGACTGGCCCAGTGCCCTCCATGGGAGCCCGATCCCACTCGGGCTCCCAGCGCCTGAGGCATGATGCGGCGAAGGCGTTCCCTTGTTCCCTGGGAACGCAAGCTGGGCCGCTGCAGGGGCCGCACTGGCAGCGTGGCGGAGGGGGTCTGGAGTGGCACTGGCATCACTGGGAACGCAAGCTTGCGCGTCCGCCGTACCCACGACGACCACGGTGCTACGATCGTAATCGACCCAACGCGCCGCTTCCAGTGCGCTATTCAATGGATTCCGGTGCGGAAGGAACGCCAAGGCGGCGTTGCAGTGGAATGAGCGAAATACGGCCGAGGTTGGGTACCTTAGAGCGCTAGGCCGAGGGACGTGAGTGGGAATGCTTGGACGATACCGCCGTGGGTGGTGCGAGTGGCGGCGCCGCGGCTGGTAATGGGTAGGTGGGGAGAGGTGAACATACACCCACGGGCATTCGCACCAAGCCGCAGCAGGTTGTGTATGCACCGGCGGGTCGATGTTCGTCACATAGCACTGTGTATGACCAACATTGAACATGGACTGCGCTGACCGGAGGAAATCATTCATTAATTAGGAAAAATGAATACAATGTGTGGACATCACCGGGGGCAAGCTGCATGACAATACGATATCGATGATAGTTGTAGACACCGAGCCCTCCCGATCCAAGGCCACGGTTACCGAAATCGACGTCTCTGGCGACCAACCTCCAAAACTGAAGCGCTGAAGGTTCAATGGATGTGCCACGCATGATCGGAATATCCCAGTTTCGGCGCAGTATCGACGAAGAACCCACGAGTGGATAGAGTCTTTGAATGCCTTTGTGTGCTTTTGGAACGCCCCGAAATCGAGATTCCGTCAAGTATAGTACGTCGCCCGGAAACGAGTGGGGGCGTGCGAGACATCAAAGTCGGGGAGGAGAGGGGGGCAATTCCTAGCAGCTCGGACGGATTCCCTCTTGGCGCCGCCGTGACTCCCGGAAGACTTTGTTTCGTGGCGTTGAGCTCCTGCCTTCGAATTGAATTATGTTGAGCGTTTGGTTGGACGTCTGTGGACGTCGGCGCTTGTAAGTTCAACATTCGAGCGTCTCGGAGAGGCTGACTATCTCGCACTTTGCAGACATACCATGAAACCCTGAGTGTTTGATATCGACCGTTTGTCGGACATTGCGCGGTCGGAAAGGGCGGACGTGGGATGGTCTCGACACTGTCAAGGGCCTGAAGACCACCTGGCCTCGCTTCGCGTCAGCTCAAGTGCGGGACCGTCACAAAGAAGCACATGCCACAACGCAGTCCGCCTTCGCAACGCGTTATGTCAGGAGTGTTTCAGAGTGTTTCGCATGAGCGTTGCGTAGAACATATGCGATGGGAGGCGGCGCCAAGCAACGGAACACTTCAAATAACGTGGTTGCAACACAGATATTTCCCATGCTGGGGACGTTCCATTTGCAAACATGTAAAGCATCCGCCAAGCAGCGACCCGCCTGGCGGCCCGTTGAAGACTAGTGTGTGCGTCGGGAGTGCGGGGCGGCTGGGAAGCACGCAGGGAAGACTGAAGGTTGGGTAGCACGAGACGGAGCGACGCTGTGCCAGGCAATGGCAGGCATCAACCCGAGTGATTATCCCTGCGCGTTTGTCGCACGGCGATCGCGGTAGACGAAAAACGGATGAAGTGGCACGCCGAAAGACGAGTCCCAACGGCAAGACGTCAATTCTTGTTTGCCAATGCCATGGGGCTGGGCCGAGCGGCACTGCAGGCGGGGAAGGCGGGGAAACGCAACACATTGCACATGCTGTCAGCTGAGGAGCCCTAATGAGAGAGTTGTGTAGGGTTACGCACGATGAACGTGGGTGGGGCGCAAACCATGTGTAAGTTTGAAGGCGAACGGGCGGCGTCGGGGTTCGGTGCCGAGCGCTGAGGATGGCAAACTCATACCGTCATAAGCAAGTAGCTATAATCAGGCTAAAAGGCTGAAAGGGTCGCCCTGTTGTGGTGACATCACCCTCCAATGAGCGTTTGGCACCATCCTAGAACAATGAGGTGGACAAAGCACTGCAACATGCCACCACCTCGCTTGTGGTTGGGGTGCGGTGGCGCTATGACAGGGTATTATCAAGTGTGCGGAGGGCCGTACGTTGCAGCGGCAAAGGCGCACAATATGACCTGATAAAGAAGAGAGAAGGCTCCAGCCGACACGCCTGAGAGTCGTGCATGAGAAAATGTGGACGAAAGACGGTCCAGCTGAGCAGGTCGTGTAACTCAGCGTCCTGGCACAGGCGTGCCAGCCGCCCCAGGTGGGCGGATATCCAGACGGACGGGTTCGTCACATTGCGGCGGAGAACATCAGCTGGCGCGGAGAAGCGGCGGAAAGTTCAACACGAATGCGTGTCGGGAGAAGATACCGGACTGGGGAACGAGGCTCGCCTAGATGCAGCGCACCGCCGTATTTGGCGACATTGATGCTGGCAGAAGGTCTATCGATGGCACGGCCATGAGAGTGTCGCAATGTCGTTGAATGTGCAAGGGTGGGCGGACCCAGGCAGAGATCGGTCCAGCTGATGTGCGGATGGCGAAAGCGCGCGGACCGCAGGTACGACGCAGCCTGTGTGATCCCGTTCGCATGCCGCAAGTCAACTGGGCCGCTGCTAGTACGCCGCCGCCTACTCGATCGTGAACCCATGGTCATGACCAGACCCTTCTTGAGCGCGCATAGAAACAAAGAACGGAAAGGGGGACACGGTATGAGCTGAGAATGCACGCCAAGAATAACTCGAATCCCATACACCCCGTCCGCAAACGACGGTGTATGAGCTCAAATGCGAGTCCGGCCGGCAAGGAGGTATAAGGTTTAATCGCCAAGCATGCACTGGTCGAGCCGAGCATGAGCATGTCGACGCCATGGTGGCCAACGGCAGTATTAGGATGCCCTGTGATAGTGGGGTTGGGCGGCAACGGATGGCTATAGCTAGCAAAGACGTAGTGGATAGGAGATCTGTGGGCGGTATCCTGTGCCCGTGGAATTATCGGAGATACTTAGCTGTTCAATAAGGAAGGAACGAGAAGCGACTTGGCCACAATTCTGGGAACAAGCGCTCTCTCCTGAAATCCTCACGCCCGATACGAACTTCTTGACGGTCGCTGACGACGGCCCATCGGCCCATACGGACCACCAATCCGTTCGTCTTCCGTGAGCGGTTCTGGTGAATGGGATCGTCATCCATAAGTCTCCAGGAAACAAGCACCGATGTACGAGTGGGGCTATACCTCGGATAAACGCCCCACCATCCACAAGCACCGCCAGCTTTGGATGAGAACACGCCACAGGGACGAATAGGATCTGACATGCTTGGCCTCGTTGGGTGGACAAGTCTGTGGCGAGGTTCTCCCGCTCCGAGGGAATCACGAACCAGATCGCGCCCAGCATCTTCTCGTATTTTGGGTTTGCCCGAATCTGTTAGATAACAAATGATGAGCCAGAAGAAGCGACCAAGTTGGCGGGGGTAACGTACCAGGGAAGGAAGAGGAGGTATCCCCGGGTACCCGGTTGTCCAGTCGGACCGCGGGGGAGCTTCATCCAGATATATGACTACAACGAACAGGCGTGCCGGGTAGCTCGTATGCCGGTGGAACCCACGATGTGCGCGGTGCCGGTGCAGACACTTGACTTCTACGCACCTCATTAACAACACCGGGTCCTTACATGGCAAGGTCATATGCTTCCAGTGCTGTGCCTGCCTTTCCGAGGCGGGACGGACAGGATGCCATTCACCTTTCGGCTAAGGGAACGCCGGCAGAGAATCAGCGGTATTTGCGGTTGTGCGAGAAAGGGATTAGATGCGAGTTGTAAAGAGACCGAAACGTTACAAGAAGGGGTGTATGTTGCCGTACGCGGTATGGACGAAAGCGTTTGGTCATGAGGAGTAGGGCCGAACTCGGTCCACGGACTCATATGATGTCAATGACAGTGGGCCACAGGCTACACAGAACGTTAGCATGGGACGATGACGCAACCGAATGGCAAGGAGAACTCACGCTAGGAATCCCAAGAGTGTTTGTATCATGGCACCAAGGAATGGTATCCACCTGCAAGCACACGTTCAACATAAGTATCGTGCCAATTCGAAGGCGAAAAGAGCGTAGTAGCAACGGTGAGTGCCATGGTCGTTCAGATAACCGGGGCGAAGGATATATGCATTCGAGCTGCAAGCCAACATGTGGATGCGTATGGCTTGCGCTGGTTTACCGTGGATCCCACAAGGGCAATATCTTCCAACACGAACTCCGCACCGACGCGTACTTGCACCTCAATCTGATCCCCGCCCTCATTACGCTTCACAGAACGCCAAACCTCCACAGCAGCAAATGACAAAGTAACGCGAACCGAAGGAGAGACGTACGTTGACATGTTGTAGTCCCCCGCCTTGTACAGCCCCGCAAGCGTATACCCTATGATCGCCGACCCGATCACCGCGCTCGCCAATGCAAAGGTAGCAAATAGCATAAAGACAAGCACCGCGAACGTCAGCCTCGACCGCGTCTCGTTCTGCCTCGCTGGTGCGCGCGATGGCACCCGGAACTGGCTCTGGGTCCGGGCCCCAGCTCCGGGTCGCTGGTCGTCCCGCCGTCGCAGAGGTATGTTTTCGGAGTGTGCGCTGCCAAAAGATGTTCCTCCATTGGACGCGCCCGGCCTATTCTCGTGGCCTTTGCGATCGGGCCTGCGGGGAGGGAAGGACAAGTTGAAGAAAGTGTACGTCGCGCAGATTATGAAGGCTGGCACGTAGAGGACCAATGTCCAGAACAACGTGAAGCGGAACACGTCTACACGTACACGAGGTCAATTTGTCGCAGAAGACATATGGGACCAAGGGAAACGCACCATTGGCATCGCTCAAGTACCTGCCTGATGGCTGGACGGGCTCCCGGTGGACTATGGGAAGAAGTTCCACAGATATATCGTATAGCGAGGGCCAAGACGGTGTCTCTGGATTGCTCATCACTTCAGACAGGGTTACGGATGTGTAGAAAGCATGACCACGACCAGTCCAGCGACGAGATGGTGTTGGGGAGGACGAGTGGACGAGTGGAGGACGCTACAGTCTGGCGCTTAGACTTGGCTGCTGCGCAGTGTCTCGCTCAAAATGGCAACCGTCGTCGTTCACGCACAATCGACTGGAACCGTAAAAACAGATTATACACGGAATACAGTACCACTAATAACAGTTGTGTACATTAATTTAACGAGGAGGATATTCGATAGAATAAAAACAATGCTTTTAGGATGGTTCAACCGAACCTACAGATCGCCCGCGCCTCCAACTCCTCCTTCGTCACCGCCCTATCCAGCGCATCGTACGCCAGCATCTTCGTGGAGAGGACAAGGATCGTTTTACGATCCCAGGCCTCGATTTCTTTCAACAACGCAGTTCTCCGTTTTGCCAGTCGCCCGATAACCTGAGTGATATATGCCGAGGTGGCCTCCGAGTCATCCACGAAAACAACTCCGCGCTTTGCCCAACCACACGGCATGCCGTTGTCCCAACCGCAAGCAAGTGTGACTGCGTCAAGGGAGTTGACATGGTTCCCCATGGGTATCACAGCGTGGGACGGGGCTCTCCACAGTGGGCGAGGGGTCCCGGGTGGACGGGCCATCCAGACGACGGCATCCTGCAGATACTGATACAGTGTGGAGAGAGGTGGTGGCGGAGTACAGGGGGAAGCATCTTTTAGCTGGGGAGAGGGAGCACGAAGCGGGCTAGTTGGAAGATCGTCCTGGATCACTTCCGAGGCTGTCTTTACGGGGGTTGCGTGCGGCGACCCAGAGGACGTGGGATTGGGCTGCAGAGCTTGATGGAATGGCGATGACGTCGGCGTCCTGAGACCGTGTACGGATGCTCGGAGTGGTGGAGTTGTTTGGGCACGAGGAACATCCTGTGGGACGTGGCAGGGTGTCGATAGTGGAGAGGGCGTCCGGTGTTGAGAAACAAGTCGCGACGGAGGGTGAGATGCGGCGATATTCGTGACAGAACCTAACCGCGCCATTCCAATTCTCGGATTCGGACTCTTGGGAGCTATAGGCTTATCCGTGTGCCCTGAGCTTTGCCCTTGCGCGATGTTCTCGACGTTCTTTGACGTCCGTCTCGGGCCCGGGCTTCGCATTCGTGCTTTCTTCATCGGACTGCCCCTTGAACTCGCATTCTTGTCAACTGTTGCGAACTTCTCCATCCATTCCGTTTCCATCTCCTTGCGCTTCTGCGAGCAGCGGACACCGGGAGATGGCGGTTGGTTCGGACGGAATATACCTTTGACCCAGTCGTCCTCTGCTTTGCCTGGGCGGTCACGCCCGACAGCCACGCGGGCGATCTGCTGATACTCCGTCAGGGATATGCCGTCTATCCATGGTCGATCAGAAAGGCGGTAGACTTTAGCTATACGAGGGAAGCGGAGCTCATACAACTGATAAATGGATTAGAGATCGGCGGTCGGAAGGGGTATTAGGGAACACACTCTGCTGCCTGGGGCCTTCGAAAATCCCGCGCCGAAGACCTCTGCCAAGAAGGGCTGTTGGATGAAGACGACGGGAGGCGAGAGGTTGGCACACAGTGTATACGTGTAAGGTAGCCCCTTGACACCCTAAAAGAGCGTTGGGCTGTAAGCCCCCAATAGGCATGGAAGTAAAACATACCTGAGATCGGTATGAGAGAGGGTCAGAGCTCTTGACCATGAAATTGAGGTCCTCCAGCTCTTCGCGGCCTAGCCCATAGGAGGAGGTGAATATCACTTCGAAATGAGGGGCTTGAGCCGGCTAGACGGATAGCTTTAGCGAATGAAAATGCAGGCGTCAGTGTGGAGACAGAATATGCCTACATTGTCCCGGATGACATCGACGTTGGCGAGCGCCGCGAAGTAAAATGTTGTGTATGCGGTTGGCGGGACTGGAAGGGATTGTCAGGTGAGCTCGTCCGACTGTATCAAACAAGCTACCATACCTCGCAATTCCCTCGCTCGATCCTTTTCCCAAGATGCACCAAGAAGGACCAAGTCGACGGTATCGCCGTAGTTTTGGATGTAGTCCCGCTTGAGCTAGAGGCCATATGTCAGCGCCGTTGGGTAAAATATACCATTCGTGCTGGGTTACTCGCCTTGACCCAGGGCCATCGCCGTTCATTGTAGGTAGCTCCCTCGGCCTTCAGAACCGCGCCTTCCTCTCGGTCAGCCACGAGACTCGAAAAGGCTTTCCTAAACAACTCGTCGGCGTTGGGACGTGTCGTGTCGATACAGGTCCGCTCCGCAAGCATCGCAAAGCCGGGCGACACGTGGATTATTCTCTCCAGGATGTTGCGCCGGTCGGAATATGGGAGCGAGAGGAGTGAGACACCATCGAGCAGAAGCACGTCGAAAAATACAAGTGCAAGGTGTCGGGTTCCGCCATCAGAGCCGTTGGAGATAAGGGATTGCTGAGATTCCCTGAAGGGCATAGCACATTTCAATGGAGATACGAGGAAAGATTTGGAGACTACGTACATCATATCGCAATCCGAGGCTGGCCGTGATACGGGCGCCTTGTAACGTACGCCCAGGGCGGTGCTCCCGATGAGGCTTCGGATGCGCCAAAATTCTACGATGTCATATGTAAGCGACAGCAGGGATCCATTGGCGTGAACGCACCATCGATGCGATCGAGGGCCTCCGAGAATGCGACCATCTCCGCCTCGAGGATAATGTCTTTCGTAAACGCAGCAGCGACTCCTATAGAAACCCGAGCACTGTGTGCTTTCTTCACCATACTGGGTCTCCTGGGGACTCCTAGAGCGTCGCAAATGATCCTGCAACGCAAATGGATAACCAACCACAGGTAAATAGGGCTCCGAGAACATACGTATGAAGTCCGGCACGATCAAGGGTGGAGTCCCTGCCGCTCTTGCTAAAAATCTTGATTCGAGGAAGCCCGTCCTCGTCGAGCCGTACGTGGATCTGAGCGCGTTCGCCGTCGTACTTCGTCTCGACCCAGACCTTCTCCGCACCCTTCACCACCTGCAGTGCCTGCGCCGTTCCTTGACCTTTGACGCACTTCGGGATCTGCTCCTACGAGGTCACTATATGCACACCCATTTTAAGTGATAGTCAACACACCTGAACAGGGATGCCAAATTCGGGTTCAGGGAGCGCGTCGCCCGGCTGAAGGCTCTCGTAGGTGCGTGTCGTCTCCTCCAAGTTGGCCCGACTCTTGAAGATCTGCGACATCCGGCCAGTAGGATCCCATGCATGCATCGCGGCCTCCTTTGTAAGCATCGTGACGGCGTTGCTTTTGTACTGGAGCAGCACAGCAGTGTAGTGCGTAGCGGAGCGAGGTATCGGATATAGCAAGGGTCGGAGATCCTTCAGAATGATCTGAGTCAAGACGGCGCCCTCGGCGGGTGTGAGGGAGGCGAACAGGGTTGTGAGGATTGCCTCCCGGGTCCGCCGCGCTGCGGCCGCAGAGAATGGGGCGCGTACGGAGGCATCTGAGAAGGCGCACTTAGATGCGAGCTCGGTCAGGAGCGCATCAACCTCTGCCAGAGAAACACTTGTGGTCGACGCTTGCGAAAGGTTTGTGGCGGACATTATGGTGAAGACTTCGTTGCCGAGGCATCCTAGTGTGTCCTCCTCTTTCCAGTTTCTGAGCCGTTCTCCTCTACCGTCGGTGTCACTGGAGACTGCCAGGACCTTGGTAAGGTGTTGTGCCAAGCGAGCCTCTTGCATGCCGAACTTCCGTCGACAGTCCTCGTCAGGGAAGAGAAAGCGGAAGACGATTGTGGTTGTATCGGCAGGCAGGGGGGAATATCGCTCGCACAAAGCCGTCACCCATCGCTTGAAGGTCTTGTATGCAGGAGAATCGACGTAGCGAGCATTCCGTGATTGCTTTTCTGTGGCTTTATGCGGCTTGATGTCTGCTATGGCATGCACAAGCTCGACGAAACTGCAAAAACGCTCAAGTTTTCTTGAAGCACGAGGAGCGATCCAGACGATTTGACTCACAAGGAAAACGGAATTGCTGCCCTGTCTAGGGATGCCATAGGATTCCAGTAATAGGTCGGCGATTCGATGAAGCGTGAAGCTTGGAGCGAACGTCCCGAGCGTGGCCGAGAATTCGAATCTGAGTCGTCGTTGTGGCGCCTTCGAGTTCAAGGGAAAGTTGCACTATACTTGAAAGGATGCACGGCTTGTTCTTTGCTGCGAGGGATGATTAATAATTAGTAGTACACTTATAATGCGCCATAACGAGACGTTGAAGTCGCGACAAGACAAAAGCAGGACGCACAGGCCCAAAGCCTGACTGCCAGGCGCAATGAGCATCGATTGTTGTGACAAAACGTCACGTCACAGACGCGTCAACATCACGCGTTTTAGTCATGTGACGAACGCGTCGTTCTGTAAGTATGATACTAAGGTATGTAAGGTTCTTGTGTCCTGGAAACCAGTCCGAAGAGGTTGCCTTGCATGGACACAAGGTTTCGGGCTGATATTTAGGCCAAATGCCAGTCATTTAATACGAGAGACATTTAGGATGCATTGTAAACTAGCGCCGGTACACTGGCAAACGGAAGAAGACACTGTTACTCCATGTCAAAGAGTAGGACCTCGGCAACCCTACCGCCGATGTTCTCCACCGTAAGTTCCTCCCCAGGTGCTGCCATAATATATGCGCCGTCGCCTTCTTTCAGGTCCAGGGGACCACCCTCGGCACCGATAACGCGCACATGGGCACCGCTCGACTCCCCAGCATTGTACCCGGACGTCTGAACGACGTGCACGTATCCCTTGCGCTGCGCTGAGACAGAAGATAATGCGTGCGAGAGCTTCGCAGCAGGGGAAAGAAGCGTCGCGAACAGGTTCAGGGGCGAATGGACGGGAGCGGGTCCTGTCGCCTCGCGCTTCTCTTCGACGCCCACGGCACCGACAGGAGCGACGATGTGTGCCCAGCGGTCCTTCTTCTCGACGTCGGTGAAATGACGGGTGAAGTATTGGGGCGAGAGGCCGCTGGTGGTTGGCAGGCTCCAAATCTGGAGGAAGTGCACCTGCTTGTCGCCGTGTGCGTGCTCGCTGTGGCGAATGCCGGTTCCTGCGGAGGTCATTTGGAGGTCTCCGCGCTTCATAACTTCAACGTTGCCCATAGAATCTCGGCTGTGTAATGATGATACAAATACGATGGTGAGAAAGTGGTGCAATGCTAATCAAGGTTTGAAACATACTGCTCAAGTTCACCGTTAACGATGTAAGAGAAGATCTCGAACTCGCGATGTGCGTGAGTCCCAAAGCCAGTCTTGGGTTCAACGCGATCCTCGTTTATTACTCGTAGGCAGCCGAAACTATCATGTCTCGGATCGTAGTAGCTGGATGATCGGTCAGTTCAATGATCAAGCCAGAAACTCTGAGGTACTCACCTGGCGAAGCTGAAGGTGTGGAAGGTCTTCAACCAACCGTGGTCAGCGTTGCCGCGCTCGGAGCTGGGACGAGAAACGAGCTTCATAGATGCGATAGGGGTTGAAGAGAAAGACCTGGCAAAAGTTGTATGTGAAGTGCGGAGAGCACGGGTCGGATGCAGCAATCGGAGGGAAGACAGCTTGCTTGCGCTTTCGGCTGGTCAGTCGACACTGGTGTCTTTGAGAGGGTTGTGGTGACCGTGTCGACCGTCCTCCTCGCTTATATACCCTCAGGGGACGATGACGTGGTAGTGTGCATGAATCATCTTCCTCTTGAGCGCGATACCGCGGTGACATACGGAGGCATAGCGCGTTCCCTTTCCAAGGCGTTTGGTACCCACAGGGGACTCGATTATCTAATCGATTTTTGCCCTTGCCTGCGCGCTTCGGCATTTCTGGTCTTGCATCCTGCACGGTCTTCGTTTTTCATCCTTGCACCTGCTTTCAGCTGACTCTACCTGCTGACGGTCTACGATGGCGACCTTGCTCCCGCCCCCAAAACGACAGAAGGTCTACCACGGCGTACCCGAGCCGGAGAAGGAGGAGCCGAAACCTGCACCACACATCGTCGTGCAATTTGTGAGCGAGGAAGATGGCGAACCCCTCGCGCCAGCGGTCAACCTCCCGGCGAATGTGTCAAGGGAGGGCTTGGAGGCTATTGTGAATAAGCTGGAACACGAAGGTTCGTGATCGTTCTATCTGAGTCTCAAGAAGTGGGTCTCAGTGAATGAGCTCATTTTTTCGTGCATTACGGCTTAACCAGTTGATGTTAGGATGATGAACCCGTGCCCTTCGCGTTCCACATATCCCTTCCGGCAGATGCGCAAACACCAGGGGCACCGACCCGGATAGCGATAGCGAAATCCATAGAAGAAGACGTGCTATCGCATCCCTCGCAAGCCTTCACACCTGAAGATGTTTTTGTAATCCATTGCTCTCCTCAGGCCGTCTTCAAGGTTCGACCTGCGACAAGGTGTTCCTCCACTCTATCTGGTACGTTTCATTGGATCTAATATGCCTATATGGAGCTGTGCGGGGATCTCGGCTCCGATGCTTCATGTAGCGGGATGCTTTGCGGACAGGCGTGAACCTCATAGGTTATATCTTGAAACGCAACCCTGCCATTGAAAGCCGCGCGCGAGCCGATTGCTAAGCTTATAGCCAGGCGAATGCTTGACAAGCTTGGCATAAGACGGATGTACGCGAAGTCAGTAAAAATCAGTTCAGTCTTGCTCACAATCTCTACCAATTTTATACGGTGGATGAACCGTGGTGGACATGGGACCGAAGCGACGAACGCCGAGCCTCCCGAACCTCTCTTCACTGTTGGCCATGCATCTGACACTTGTATGCTGACCGTATGTTGATTGGCTTGAACAGGCCACACCTCCCCAATTCTATGCGCATCTTTTTCGCCGACTGGGAACCTTCTCGCAACCGGATCTGGAGACTGCAACGCGCGACTATGGGATCTGTTCACCGAGACACCGTCGCACGTTCTATCAGGCCACAAAGGGTGGGTGCTATGCGTCGAGTGGGAAGCCATGGAAAGAAAACTCGCGACGGGCGGGCATGACGGCCATGTACGTTCTTTTCCCTCCTGTCGAAGCACGGGAATATTGAAGGCCTAACCGAACCGTCATCGTTCTTGGTTCTCGTTACCAGGTACGCCTATGGGATCCGAAGACTGGCAAGCCAATTGGCGACGCTCTCAAGGGTCACACAAAATGGGTCACCTCGCTCTCTTGGGAGCCAGTTCATTTGTGCGTGTTCTACGTCGGTAGAAGTTCGGGCCCAGCGTCGTTAACGTAACAACTCATTTTCACAGGAATCCATCTGGTCCCCGGCTTGCGTCATCCTCAAAAGATGGGACGGTCCGAGTGTGGTCAACTCTCGTACGTCGATGTGAATATGCGCTTGGCGGACACACCGCGAGCGTAAACGTCGTCCGGTGGGGAGGCGGGGGCCTAAATGGCAAAGGTGTCCTCTATACTGCTTCGAGTGATCGGACAGTGCGGGTATGGGACGCGAACGGGGTGCGTATTCGCTTCGTTATGTCGTCATTGCTGTCAACTACACCGTGTTCATGCAGCTGGCACATTTTACTAGGGAAAGTGCTTGTACATCCTGAAAGACCACGCGCACTGGGTAACGACCCTCACACTCAACACCGACTTCGTACTGCGCACGGGACCTTTCGATCATCTGGGCAAGAAGACTAGCTCAGACAGCGAAGGTACGTTGTCATCGTCCTTTTCGCAATCGAAGAAGCGTTATGCTCTCACACTGGATCGCTGTCTCGGCTGTGACCAGCTTCTCCTGGAGGGCATCTCGCACCCGCGCCTGCCCTTGAATTGGGAAATATACTCGTTCAGGGTACACCATTGCGGCCGCAGCCGCAGCACCTCTTGCTTCATCGTCCATTCTATCTGTCTTCTACGACTTTAATCCTGTGTGAGATGCACAATATGCCGCGACAGTCGGCGGTCACCGCACTGCGGTTTCCAACCGCATATCACCTCCACCCGGACTCGAACCCGAACTCAACCAGAGACTGACAATCTGCCTACTCGCACAGCCCATTCCCTCGCCCTCACGCGCTACAACGCGCTCGTGTCCACAACAGGGGAATTCCTCATCTCCGGTTCGGACGATCACACGCTCTTTCTGTGGTCGCTCTTCCCTGTGCGCACGTCCTCGGGCGACGCCGCGGCCGAGCGCGGCGGGAAGCTCAAGCCCCTGGCGCGGCTGACCGGCCACCAGCGGCAGGTCTCGCACGTTGCGTTCAGCCCCGACGGCCGGTGGGCCGCGAGCGCTGCGTGGGACAACTCGGTCCGCGTGTGGGACGGCCGCACTGGCAAGTTCGTCGCGACGCTGCGGGGGCACATCGCGGCCGTGTACCGCCTGGCGTGGAGCGCGGACTCAAGGCTTCTCGTCAGCGCGAGCAAGGACAGCACGCTCAAGGTGAGCCCGCACCGGATCTTTCCCCTTCCCTCTCCGCATTAGGTTGAGAAGGTCGCCGTTACGGAAGGGGAGGGGGCGACGGGTGGCGCTGGACGTTCCGAGTGGCGTCGGAGAAGCGCCCTCCCTCGCTTCCTATGCTTCTTTCGTATTTTTTTTCGGTTGATCCATGGACCGTTTGCTGACCGTTCCCATCCTCGCCCTTCTATGCTGGAATCCTCGCTATTCGATCCTCATTCTGCGTGGTGGCATTCGTGCCTGGCGCCGTAACGACCTCTACCTCCACCTTGTCTCAACCCCCTCGACGACGGCACAACCAGATATGGGACCTCAAGACATACAAAATCAAAAATGACCTCCCCGGACATACTGACGAGGTCTACTGCGTCGACTTCGTCGCGGACAAACTTGTCAGCGGCGGGCGCGACAGAACCGTTAAAATGTGCGTTCTCGTTCATTCTTCCCCCCTCTCGTTATTCAAAGATTGTGGCGATCGGCTGTTGATACGCCGTGTGTCTTGCGTTGTTGCAGATGGAAAAATTGAAGTGCTGGACGCTGACAGCAAGCTGCGAAAGAAATCCAGAAGACGTTTGGCTAACTGGCGGTGCGCTCGCGTGAGAGAGAGTCCGGCGTCGGCGTCGAGCGGCCTGGGGAGTTTCATGTTGTACCGTTTGGGTTTGTTCCGGGAGCGATGGGTGGTGGGCAATATCAACGAAGGCCGAAGTTCGAGGTTTGAGTGATAGACATATCGTGTTCTATCCTATAGCTACTGGTGCTTGTCTAGTAAGTGTGATGCGACTCCGGAACCAGCCTTGACTATGCAGATCATGATCATCCATCCGACCATTGCGCTGAAATTCATCCGAGAAAGAAGGTTCGGGTGGGCCAAACATTGCGATTAGGATGAATGGATTGTCCAAGCGTCTTTCATATTGGGCGTTGATGGTCGTGGAGCTGGATATCAAGGGTATTCAAGCCATGCATTCCACGATCCACCGCCGGGGAAGCTGGTACTCTATGCCCAAGCGAGTTGTCGCCGGTCACCATGCTTCTCAGGCGAACTGCACTTTCGATTTTGAGGAATGCCCGCCCTAGAGTCCGTAACATATGAGTCGGAGGCTCAGAGGAGACCCTGGCCACAGAATGCGGCCATGCGCAGCGATTGCGTCACTGGCCGGGTTGATCAGCTCGCTTCAGCTTAAACCACTCGGGCCTTGCACTGGCCTTGCTCGGGTCAGCCGTTGGTATGGTGATGGAGAGGTTACTTTTACTTACCGGACATTCCCACGGAATGGTGACGAACGCACCACGCGCACCTCTTACGGTTACGCATCGCCTCCACTTCGCCCTCGAAAATTGTAAGTGTTGCCCCGTGTTGCCTCAGGCGTCGCAGGTTGATCACTATCGCTATTTGAACCTTTCAATCTTTCAATCCGGGATTTGTGTCGCATTGGGGATAAAGAGGAGGTCCCTCAAACCTTTGCTCACAGCTCGGAGGCGCTGTTTGATCGCGATGCGGACGCGGGGTGACAGCAAGGCGGTTGGGGGATAAAGGTGATGACCAGTATGGAAATCTGCTAGAACACTCGGCCCTAGGGGAAGGCCCAATGAACGCAAGGAAGTGGAGCTTCCCTCCTTTCTATTGCATTGTGCATCACATCCCGGTGGTCCGGCCAGATGTCTATTGCTATGCAATACGAACTCGGGCGATAGAGCACCGGAATATCGCTGTTGAGCTGTGTCGGAAGACACATTGAAAGCTATCGTCTGCGGTCGGCGTAAAGTCGGCAGTTATCAAGATAAGTTTGGAGCGGAGCTGGGTTCTCAGCCGGCTCGGACTGAGTTCAGATAGAAACATTCTAGCCTATGGCGGCAATATGATACATTGTGAGTACTGTGGGACGAGTTGATGAGACAGAACCAAACAGTGGTTTGTACAGGCGATGCTTGTTTAATTTTGGGACCAGGACCGGCAAGGTGTCACCTCCAGCGAAGATGTTTGGATAAGCTGGACAGTATTCCCGGTCCGCCTTGCTCCACCTTCGGCCCACCGCAGCGCGGAGACAATGGCAATTGATTGAGGGAAGTCTAGGGTAGCCCCTTCGATTGAGATGGGATCATCCCAGGATCAGCCGGATGCTTGGCCAACCGTGCAGGATGGGGAACGGGGAGAGGTCACGGAACTGCACTCACGACTCCGGTGCTCACACGATGCTCGCTGGGGGGTGGTGTGATGATATCTCTCGGGGGCTAATGTCGCGAAGTGCGACACAGCAGGGGAGTTTAGAAGGGAGCTGGAGACTGCGTCGCAGGGCCGCATGCATTCATTCAACTGCGGAAACCAAGAGGGCAGCGAGGTGCGCAGTGCTCTGTGGAGGGCATGCGGGACCGATAGGATGGGGGGTAGAGTAGACAAGACGGAGAGCAGCGCGATCGCCGCGGTTGAATGGCAGGGTGCGGGGAGCCATGGCATTGGCACAGAGCAGCCTCAGCCAGAGAAAGAAGCGCTAGCGCTGTCAGGACGAGCGCTCGTAAGGGGGAAAGAAGGATCAGGGCACGGCTGCCGTTCCATGGCCTGTTCCCACTCATACGCCATCCGCCTCCGCCATCCGCGGCGCCCAGTCCGATGTGTGACGGGTCTCGGTTTCGTTACTGTATGCACCTTCTCCCAGGAATCAGACCGGCGTCCCAATTCAGCACCCTGGGTTCTGGATATGGGAACCAGTGCGAGCCCCGTCCACTTGATCCTCCCCCCGATTCCCTGAGCGTTTCCTCCCCTCCCCCCATTTCGTTCTCCTTCAAGTATACCTGTCCTGCGCAGCCTTAGCTCCCCTTCCCGCCCGCTCCCGCCATCGCAGGCGCAATGGCCTCCTCTGCCCTCCTCAAGCTCATCGACATCAATGCCACCTTCGGCGCGCTTTTCATTGGGTTCGGATGTTCCTGCGTGTACGTCCGCCTCTTCCGCTCCGACCATCGGTCCCACATGCTCACGTCCATGACGTTGTTGTTCGCAGGGCATTCGGCGTCCTCAGCATGCAGGCGTACAGCTACTTCAGACGTTACCCCCTCGATGTCTGGTGGTATAAGGCGTTGGTGCGTGCCTCGTCGAGGACGGCTTCCTGCGCGTAACCAGGACGCGTCTCACCGCGTTCTTCTCGTTCCCCCACCATGTCTCAGGTCGCAGTGATATGGTATGTGTCTATAGCATGCATATCTGTCATCGCCACACCACTAACCGCCGTGCAGGATTTTAGAGCTTGTTGACCAAGCATTTATTGGACATGCAGTCTATTTCTATGTCGTCACGTACGTCTGCTCTCCGTTCTCCCTCTTCACTACTTTTTCATCATGTATATATGCAGTAAGTGGGGGCAGGCGACTGTCCTTTTGGAGGCGCCAATATGGTGAGTAACTCCAATGGCCCTTCGCTCGAAGTTCAAGCTGTCTAACTTTTCCCCGCAGGTCATTAATTGTAAGCGTATATGTGCCCCATACGATCTCACGTACCTGACCCTGACTCCCACCGGTAGCTTCAAGTGCCTCTTGGGGTGCGTCCTTTGGGGTGGTTTTTTCATGTCCCGTCCTGAAACCTCTACCTAGGCCGCCGTAGGCGCGATAGTGAAAGTGTGCGTACTGTGCTTTGGCAGCTAATGAACTGACCTGATTGGTCCCTGGCAATAGTTGTTTTGGTCTGCGTGTTTGGAGGTGTAAGTCGTGTGATCACCACCCCTGCTCTCCGCTCACCGTATGCCGCCAGTCAGCAAGCATAATATCCCTGTAACAATGCTTATTGTAAGTAGCACCAACGCTAAGCTCCTTGGATAACATTCAGATTGAAAAATTTGCTCCTTCCATTCAGACGCTCGGCGCCTTGGGACAGTTGGGTGAGACTTCTTCCATTGATCCTCATTCGGCATTGGCTTACCGGATGCAATGTAGCTGCTGCGTTTGGTATGTCTCTGTCAACTTCTAACGCGGATCCGATTGGCACCTTATCATCGCTCCAATTCAGTTTTCACCGTCAGAGCGTCAGTGAACTCCCCGATCCCCTCCACAACTGTCTCCTGACGCGCACTCACGTTCACTTAGTGCCAATGTCCCATCATTGGCCGAGGTTGGCCAACTCAAGGTGAACACCCATTTAATCTCCCCCACAGTCCAATATAGAGGCGACTAACGTTACCCATAGTTAGTCGGAAGTATTGCGCTCGGCCTGGGCATGGCCACCGACGTGATAACCGCCGCTGCGCTGTGCTGGTTCCTCCGTAATCTCAAAACAGGATTTAGGAAGTCAGTAAAACTTCTTCTGTGATATCGCTGTTATAATAAACTGAGTGGCACATAGGGACGACTCCATCGTCAACAAACTCACAATCTACGCCATTAACACTGGCGTTATATCCAGGTGGGCTCAGGCTGTTTTTGGCCCTTTCAAAGTATGATCGCCGACCCCATCTATAGTGCATTCAGCCTGTGCACCCTCGCTCTGGTATGTCAGATAGTGTGCGCCATTCTCCATGCCTTTTTATTTACGCTTCCGGACAGTATGACACCATGCCAACAAACTTCATTTTCATGGCGTTCTACTTCGTTTTGAGCAAAGGTATGCTAACTCCGCTACAGTAGTTGAAGACACAGTGCTGTAGCTGATGTATCCTGACACAGTGTACGCCAATTCGTTCTTTGCCGCCCTCAACACTCGGAGATCCGTTCGCGGACGCGGCACGGACGCTGAACACACCACCATGCCAACGTTCCTGATGGTCGGCCAAACAACCACGATCAAGCATGAAGGCGGGCACGATAATCCCATAATACACACGACGGTGAGTAGTTCGAGCTCCTTTCACAGATACCATTTTCTCATGCCCATGCATCAACCAGTCCCTCCACTCTGAATCCCACGGCGGGTTCTCGCCGGCGACCGACCCGAGGAAACTGGAAGTAAGCAGTATTTTTCGGTCTCATACAAGCTCTTATGCTCAGCCTTATATTCAGCCAACCCCGACGATGGCGCCACTACACTATCAAACACCGTTCTCAGGATTCGACCGCGAATACTCAAAACCATCGCAGATCAAGTCATGGTCATAGGGCCTGTGTCGCGGTCGCTGTATGGCGCAAAAGGCGCAACTGGCGCCGTCTGTACCTCTTCCAACCCTATTGGAAGCATCTACTCCGCCATTTCACGCCTGGTCTATCATCTGCTTGATGACGATCTTGAACTCCTTCGACTCTTCGACCAAGCCCTTCTTGACAACGTCAAACCACTGTATCAACATAGCTGCATCCCCTCCTATTATCTGCACCTCCGAAGTCCATCTGCAACGCTCGGACATCCACACTCCTTCACTTCGCACATTCGTTACTGTACATTGCGTTATTTTCCGTTAGCGTAGTTCCCAGGCCCCTCACGGTTCGAGATTACCACGGGCAGCCGATGTTGGACACATGATGTAGCTTGCTCATTGCCCTCGTTTGTCCACTCCGTTTGTTGTCCCAACCCTCCTAGCACGCGTCGTATCTGTCCCCTGGATTCCGCCGTTTCTCGCTTTGTTGTTGCTCTGTACCTCTAGCGCAGCGTCTTCGTTTCCTCTAACCTCGGCATCAGGCACATGTAGCGTTACGGTCTACCTCGGATTTTCTCTTCTACCTCCCCTTCCGTCGCCTCATGCATAGAGTTCTCAGCCTCCCTTCACTCTAATATTATGTCGCGGCCCTGGGTTTTGCTTGTATGTTCCATGTTCTCATTGGTTGCGACACCCCGTTTACTTATGTTCTCTTTGGGCACCCCGGTCGTTTGTTACTTACTTTGGATTTAGACGCCAGTCTGCAGGGTAGTGTCTTTTGTTTTCGCGGTCCAGGAATGCTTCGTGTTCTGTCTTCGGATTCCGTAATATCAAGTAGTGTAGATTAGCGAATCAACTTGCGGCAATCTTTGCTTGCCATCTGATTCTGGAATATGTACTATCTGAATCGAAACCCCATTGAATAACCACACATGCAGGCAGACCCGGCGAGCAACTGCGATTAGCTAGCGACGCATCCGCGTTTCCGACAGACTCCAAATTTGCATTGTAGGGTAAGCGGATGCGAGCACCTACTCGCTGTCCTTGCTTTGGTGGGCGGTCACTTGCAGATATCATGTGATCGCGTTGGTGGCGTTGAACGCGTTGACGCGCGTCGAGGGCACGTTTCTCTTGGACATCGACGCCGATCGCACGCATATGCAACTCCGACCCCGACACATTCCTTTCGAATGGCGCTTGAACACAAACTCCCGAACGGGTTACTCACCATCCTCCACCTTCATCTCCTCAATTTCCCCCTACAAGATGCGAGCGGGTACGATGAACGCCTCTTCCACCACACCCGCGGCATGCGCGATCGAAACAAGGCAATGGAGGACATAACATACTTCCTGGTAGGCAAGCTCGAGGGCAGCAAAGAGCGTGTAAAGTCTGTCAGTTACGCTCGACGATGTGCTCCACCGCGGCGTCTTGAGCTGACATGTGCTGAGATCAGATCCTACCCACATATCCGTGCCTCCAGCCCTCGGACACGGCTGCATACAGGATCGCCCTCGCCAAGTATATTGAAGGGCTGAGGAACGCTATCGTGCACACAAAAAATGCGCATACAGGGGACGCCAAGGGCAAGCAGCACGCGTCCTCGCCTGAGGACGAGGCTGTCGCGTGGTGGTGGAAGGACGTGGTGGTTCGCAAGTCTATCCTAGAGGAATGCTCCGGCGAGCGGTGCGGTTCATAACTGCTCTTTCAGCTCACGGTTTGACTCGCTGAACTGCTCCTTGTTCGTTTCTTCTAGCTTCGAGCGCCTGATCTTAGCGTTGTCTAGTCACGCCGTCCTCAAGAATGCCGTGCGGTCTGAGACACGGTCGTCCTCGTTGTATCCACCCGCCGCGAGCTCGAGTGCTTCTGGTCAGCAGGGCCTTGCGGTGCGTGCGAAATGAAGGAGCATCTCTTCATCTCCGTGGTCGAGTACTGATACACTCGCCTGCAGCGCGATGTGGGCTCACTATCCACAGCGTACACGACGCAGTTGGCAGCAGCACAGGGTGCGCGAGTCGAATGGGAACGCTCGGCGGCGCTCCTCGTCCAAAGGCAGATCGATCTCGCCGTTATTCGCGTGAGTGCTAGTAGCAGCCATCTCTGTACGCATGCGCGCGGGGGTAATGTTAAATGCATGGTTATCATTTTTACAGGCGCGAATAGCGGATCCTAAGCTCGCGGAGACCTCGAAATATGATGGCCTGACGATAGATAGGCTTCTCGCCCTGCGAGATTCCCGCTATCAGGACCTTTTGCGCAGATATTGGAAGGGGGACGGCGGTCGGTCGGCCCTTCGTCTCATTACGGACCTTGCTGGTCTGCTCGAGTCGTCCACATCCGTGACAGGTAATTCCATCAGCAGTGAAGACATCTGTCCGGAATCCAAATCAAGCTCCACCTTGGCGGATTCTCAACCACAGGTGGGTATATGCTCTCGGAGAATGACCTGCGTGCATCCCGCCTGGTATCCTTGCTCACATCTCGCCCTCTTACTTCCACTCCGGGAGTCCAGGCTAGCCCTGAAACACCTCCCCCGCTCCCAATCGCAGCAGCTCATCACCCTGCCCATCTGCATTCCCTGAGTTTGCCGCTCTTTCCGCCGTCAAGGCCGTCACACTTGCAGGAAAAGGACGGGCAAGGCGAAGACGCTGAGCCCTCGACGCCTCATTCAATATCCGAACGCCTAGTCGCCATCGAGAAGGCCTATGCGACACTCCAGGACGCGCTAATCGGTGCACGGAGTATACATGCACAGCTCCAGCAGCGTCTTCAGAAGGCCAAATCGCAGGAAGCGTCTCATCCGTCCACTTCATCCAGAAAGAAGGGTCCGGTGAAGAGTAATAATGGCCTACAACTTGATGCGACCTTGTGGGATAGGAGGGGCAGCAACTCCATCGACTTCAAGGTAAGGCAGCGTCATTACCAAACTGTTGCACGAAGCCGCTCATCTTGTCTTTACGATTGCCACCCGCTTCACCATCGCGCTTATGACGCTTCATGGTTGTGGTTGGGCTCCCACAGAAAGTCCCCGACGCGCCCATGATGGTGCGCTTCTCTCTCTCGCTCGACGGTGCAGCCCCGTCCGAGACCGCGATCGAAGACCGCATTGCACATATCCGCGCAGCCCTCCTCCCTACCTTCACAGTGGAGCCCCTCCCGGCTTCCGACTCCGAGCCTGAACATGAGCCCGAAACTGAACCACCTTCGACCAACCCTCCAGCTACCAATCAAGCTTCACGCCTCCGCCAGCCGACCGCTCGCGGGCAAGTTCCGACGGCTGTGCCCAAAGCTAACCATCGCGGCACGGCTGTGACGGGCAACAGGACTCTACTCGGACCCTCAAGCAGGGCCAACCCGACCTGGCGACAGCTTCAGGCAGCCGACGGTAGCATGCCTCCACGGCAGCGTGTGCCGTCGGAGAAGGGACCGACGGCCCACGACAACACAGCGGAGGCGAAGAAGGCTCGCCGGCTCTCGCGCCGCGTATCTGCAGCACGGACACGGCGGTCGATGATGTTTAGCCGCGACGAAGACGCCGATATCCTTCGTGTATGTACCTTGCACCGATGTTTATGGCTCTTCGTCGACTGATCTTCTCCGATCGCACACGAACCTTCCGCACACGCAGATCGTAGAGTCCGTCGAAGACCGCTCGTCAGACGCCTCAGAAGATGACGGAGACGCTGCGCTTGATGGAGACCCCACACAAGCAGGCTGGCGAACGCCCTTGCGCACCCCGCACCGCACCCCGGGGAAGGGCCTCGGCACGCGCGCGACGTTGCTCTCGACGCTCAAGAAGTCCGCCCCGCGCCAGTCGTTCGATATCGACAAGTACGAGCGCGTGCGGATGCCTCGCCTGCCCAGCCTCGGCGTGGGTCTCGGTCTTGACGCCGCACCCCAAGAGGACGACGAGACCGACAATACTGTCACCGGGAGGCGCCCGTTCCAGGGAGATGGTCCGCAGGCTGACGGCGACACGGGCGGCGAGGACGACGTGCCGTACGAAGGGAATAGCATGACGCTGGCAGATATTCTGCTCCATGCCGGGCATCAGGGAGGCGTCACAGCTCAGCTTCTGGACGAGGACGAAGAGGAAGGTGACATGTCGGATTGGGAATGAAGAACTGCTCCGTAGACCCGTTACAACAACGGCCACAACATGATCGTTCCTTTCACGAGAAGCAGGACGAAGATCGAGCTTAAGCATAAGGACAACATGGCAGAGATCGTCGCATTTTTGGCAATCAGGTTTGGAGGCACGGATACTGCACCTTCACGCATCGCGACAGGATGCCAGACCTCAATGATCCTCATCCGTCATGATTTAAGTCAGTACCGTGGCCTCCTCAGACTCAATCCAACTCCACGATAAGAACTACTCGATGCCTGATTTGCAAGGCACAACTTCCCTCCCACGTTGAGTATAGCGTAAAAAAAAAGGAGCATCCGATGGAAAGGCTTGGAAAGGCCACAGAGATCGAAGATACATGCATAGAAAGCAGGCATGGCATAGCTCATGTATTTTGCGTGGATGGCAGCTGGTGCCGTTTCTTGTGTAGCAGTATACAGGGGACGAGACATATACGGAGAGGTTGCGATGCGAGACGAGGCTCGTGCAGTACAGTCGATCGTGGGAGGCGTGCCTATGCAGATGATCATGCCTCCGTAGTCTTCTTCGTCCGCTTGACTGCACGCGTGTTCTCCCTGAAACGCGGCAAAACCAATCAGTATCCGCAGGTAACAGGTCACTGAGGCCAAGTCCAATGCACCTGAAGCCGTTCTTGAACCGCCTTGATACGGTTTTGAGGTAGCGCATGCGGCCAGTGCCAGTGGTCTTTCGGCGCTTGGCCTTCTGGCCCCACTCGTAAGACCGGAGCTTCGCGCTGGGGTAGCCACACTGAGCGCAATCTGTCACGGAGCCAGTCAATCCAAACATTCTGAGTGATATTTCCAAGGGTGGCAACGGGGGAGGGGATGTACAGACGGAGGACTAGGGACGGAATACGCACCCTTGTGCTGCTTGTGGAAGGCACGGTTGCCACACCGTCTACAGAGGGTGTGGGACTTGGTGTGCCGCTTACTGTGAATTGCAGGATACGATGAACTTCAAAGGAGGATGGGAAAAGCATAGACGAACTCACCCAAAGGAGGTGGTACCTATGTACCATCAGACCAGAAAAGCAAACATCAGTCCCATCCCCTTCCAACATCCTCCGATCCACGGTCCACGAACCTTTCGTCTGTGCAAATGTGGACGTGATCAGTACGAACGAGATTTGGGAGCGGGACGAATAGCAGGCTAGGGGACAAAAAGGCCAAGGGAGCGTCATCCGAGCATAGTCCATCCAATCCATCCCTTCAACCTCTCCATTTCGCTGCGTTCAAACGCATATGTGCCTCCTTCCAGTCTGAATGTCCTCCTTGCGTGCAGCATACGGGCATAGACTCACCATTGTGTCTTGAACTTGAGGGAGCCGGGTCGGATGTCTTGTACAAAATCGCCTCTATCGGTGGGAAGCCACTGCGATCGGCCCCACGTGGCTTAGGCGCTCTGATGTCAGAGGCGCTCGAGAGTTCGTCTGGCACTTGATCAGGCGCACCAGGCTTCAGCAATCTACGTTCGAACACTTGAAGCTTCCCCAGGTATCGATGTTATTTAGAAAGTATCCTATAGTTATGAATCATGCTGACGATATTTGAGTCCGCTTCTGTGGGATATAAAGCCAGAGTCCAACGAAAAGACGGAATACTATTGAAACACACTGTTCATGTATATATGCAACCGCAAACAATGTACGTTCGACCAAGTTCTAACAGGTTCGTTTCGCGAACCACTCAACAGTGGAAAGCTTATAACACCCCGTCAAAGTCTCGGCCTCATGTATCCGAAACTAAAGCTATCATAATTCGGTCTAGGTACAGACACAAGCAGACACGCGGTAGAGTATCTACTTGGTCCTACTTACTAAGCACGAGACAAGGAAGCAAATGACTATGTCTAGCGAAAGATCTCAACATCATCAGGGTATTTCAGCATCCCCCCTTCATCATGAATCGACCCTGAATCGACCTGAGAATAGGAGGGGGAGATGAGCCATCAAAGGACTTGCACAATAAAACTTATGTAAAGGAGAGGTAAAAAATCACATCGTTAGTATCATTTCCCGTTTAACCACCTATGCAGGTTGGTACCATTGCGTGATCCGCTCTCTGACTTGACCGACTGCGACACTGGCAAGGATTCGTCAGTTGCATTCATGCACGTCCTGACGCGCCTGAAGACTAGACCCGTCGAAGAGAGGTCAGTAGAGACATAAGTACCCACTATGGACGCAGTCAGGGTTGTGTGACATGACTTGGATGAGTTGTTCAGGCCTTGCCTTTGTTCTCGACCCTGACGCCATATGTGCTCCGAGCTGCGGTGTCAAGCACGGCGCGTTACTGAGCTTCAAAGTTCAAGCGTAGCCAGTGATCAATGACCATACAGTCCACTTCTTCTCCCCGGAGCTTCTGAGCGCAAGTACGCGTTAAGTTCAAGTTGGCACGAAACGACCACGACGTGACGCGCCTAGATGTCACCTACTTATCAACGACCGCTCAGTACCTCTGGAAAATTTTCCGCAGTCTATATGGCGCCCCATGGCTTGATTTAAGTCGGTTACAAGCTCTAGGTTGACGTTGGCCAAGTTCAAGACCGGTACCGGGCCCGGGTAGCAGACCCCGGAGCCTGCAACGTCTAATTGCGAATTGCGTATGCCAAACCGCATGGACGTGGTACTGGTAAAACATGTCGGTTACCAACGAGTCGATAGCATCCCCATTTTAAATGCAGGTCTCACATTATATCATGTACTATATACTTTACGGTAGACGGCGGAATACTGGCTGCAACCCACCCATCGACCTTCGATTGGTATCCAACGTTCAGCAAGAAGCCTGGGATCTATTTGCCCGACGTGCAGCGGCCGGGAACCCCGACTTGTAAACGACCCGGAACGTAAGTACTTACGCCGTTGAGTGCAGCTGGATATGCAAGCAGCAAGTGTTTCGAATGGGTCTTATGTAGTATACTACAAGTGACCGACGACTTGCCAATGAACCAATGACCATGCAGAGTCGACGTGGCGGATGGTCACGGGTGTCGGTCTTCGCGGTGACTTGATCTGTTCCCTTCTGAAGTTCCCCCTTGTATGTTACTGACTTTGCGGCCGACATGGCATCCTCACGCATCACAGTACACAAGGACGAACAGAGAGACGATGATGATTCTGCCATAACTTATCTATCGATTTATTCGGCTCGCGAACGTTGTCGATATGTATGTCCGTCGGCGCATGGGGACAGAGTGGTCGATGGAAGCGCCTGAAAGAGCCAGCGCGCCGATCTACGCTCTCGGTGGCGCCGGAAGTTGCTTCCATGGTGTCGGGTCACCAGGGTCTGGGCTCGCATGTGGGTGGTCGCACGGCTTTCGTCATGATGGAGGAATTTCGGCCAGCCTCCCAGTAAGTTAAGTATCACGCGTCCGACGGAGGCAGATTTTTCACAGCGCTGTGAGCCATTAATATTCCTGCATGGAGCGAGGGTTATGCCCTGTTGTGCCTTTGTCAGCTGTTGGATCATTATTGCAGACCAACAATGGCAAGAAAGTCGTTACGGGCGTGCGGTTAGCGGAGGCATATGAAGGGATGGATAGCGCTAGTACTATTACCCGGCGGATGCACAAGCGCCGAAGAACATGAGATCTGTCTCAGGTGGTTGGCTGAGGGAGTTGGCCCTCGCTTCCCAGTCGGAGCTTACGCACTTGGGTCCCCTCCGTCCCTGTCACGAGCACACCGCGCGGGTCCACATTGGGTCGCAAACAAGCAGGGACCGAGCAGAGAGGGTTGCAGACAGATATCTGGCTTGGACCACGGTGAGCCTAGTGGTGGGAGACGGGATGCTATGAACGCCCGATGATAAGATACATATGTAGCGGGATAAGAAGAAGGGGACGGAATGTCGGTGACACTGATAGACGCTGGATGAGCGCGGGCCAAATGGATAGGCGGTGATTGGATGGCGGGTGTGGATGGCGCGTTATCAGCCTTTTTATCAAGACTTGGTTCAGCTCCTGACTTTTGGCCTCTTTACCTTCATCGCTCTCCCCGACCGCCGAGCCTCCACATCTCCGCCTCGCCACCGTCCTCATCCCTTGTCCCCTCCGTCCGGACAACCCTGTTCACGACGTGCTCTGGTTCAACTTCCCCTCACGCCCACGTCTTCCATACTCAAGTTCGGCCCTGACTAATCGCTTCTCTGCAACAATACTCTCACTTAATCTCTTTTCTTATAATGGCTCCGGTCGTTCTTGAATCCCCCGCGGTGAACATGCACAATAGTGCACTCTCACCAATGTCTAGGGTACAGTTTAACGGCCATATACACACCCCTCCTGCCTCCGATCACTCCAGGAACGACGAGGACGCCTCTCCAGTCATCGCTCCCGCCCCTCTCCCGACCGTACAAGGTCGGAACACCAATTCCCCATTTCCCCTTGACCCGGCCTTGAAGCAGCGCGTTGGTGACAACGGCGATCCCGCCGCAGACCAGAACAATCCATCCGCTAACTCCGAGCTGGCGTGCACCAACTGCGGGACTGTCACGACCCCTCAGTGGAGGCGCGGCGACGACGGCAAGTCGATCTGTAATGCTTGCGGTGAGCGTCGCTCTATCTCATCCTTGACCCGACGCATTCCCGTCGTGGCTTTATCGGCTTGCCGTTTTTATCTTCTGTATCCTGGCGAACATGACAATTACTCTCCTGCGCCACGTGTCCGACGCGTTCGTTCGTAGTCTCGGAGGTAATGATATCGATACCTCGCTGCATCTATGTGACGAGCGCATGTTTCTGTCCTGGCCTTGAGGACGCCGTCCCTTGCTCGTCCGAGCCGCGTTGCTGCATGCTATCACGGAGCGCGTACTGCTAGGGGGTTGTGATATCACGAGTTTGGGGCTTGTACTCGCGCTTTCATCTTGGCCCATTCCCTCTGGACAATCCAACCTATGATGGGCCTGCAGCCCTGCTCATGTCGCCTCTCTCGCCCTGATAATATTGTCCTGCCGCTCCTCCCATCACCTCGTTAACTTATCACCCCTTCCCCAGGTCTGTACTACAGGACCAAGCACGTTCCTCGTCCTCTCTCTCTTGGTCGCACATCGACAGTCCAGTCGGCCACCCATCCTAACGCTAAGCAATCCGTCCCGCCCAGCCCTTTCCAATCCCAAGCACAGGCTCAGGCACAAAGTCAAGACCGTCGGACATCTTCCCCTCCCACCATGCCGACTCCCGCCGCTTCGCCCGCCCTTCATCAGACCAAGAACCAGTTGGCCGAAGCGTCTCGAACAGCCCAGAAGCACCCGGGCGGCACTTGCCCGGGCGACGGTCGTTGCGACGGCACTGGAGGCACGTCCGCTTGCAATGGATGTCCCACTTATAACAATGCTGTCCAAGCAGGCGCGATCGAGCCCGCGAACGGGCAAGCTCCGGTGCAGAAGGTGGATCCAGTTGCAGGCGGCCCCGAACAAGGTGGTGCGGAGACATCAGGCGCCGAGTCGTCGCCGGTTATCAGCTCCCAGACTCCTGGTGGCGGCAACAATCGCTCGCGGGTGCGAAGCCAGGTTGGGGCACTCAGTTGTGCCAACTGTGGGACCAGCACGACCCCGTTGTGGAGGAGAGACGATGTGGGAAATAATATCTGCAATGCCTGTGGTACGTGTCCTCAGTCCAGTCCGTCTTACCCTTTGTCCCAATCTGCCATTGGTGTGGCCTGCCCTCAACATCGAGGGCGTGGTCTGGCGTGGTGTCCTTTGTCGCCGTGCGTTGCCTGGGCGTTTGTCCTGGGGAGAGTAGATATATCAAGCGGGTGATATCTTATCAGATAAGCCCCACGCCGCCAATCTCCGATTGGTTGGGCATGTATCTTTCCGTGAGTGCCAGCGACAGCGTGAGCGGTTATCTGAGGACCCGAGGGGACGGTCGTGGGTGCGGCTATGATACTTTTTCCTGGCGTGATGGTATTGGACGCGATGAATTTGCAGTCGAAAGTCTCTCGTCGTCGTTGAACTCTTGCTGACACTCTGCTTTCCCTCCACTTCCTCCCCACCTGGTACACGTAGGACTCTATTTCAAGCTCCACGGCACTCATCGTCCAAACTCAATGAAGAAGACCGTCATTAAGCGGAGGAAACGTGTTCCTGCAGCGGCCGGCGCGCCAAGCTCCCCCACACCGCAAGATCGCATGACGGACCAAGCTGCGGCTGAGGTGCTTGCCAGCGTTGGACGTGCATTACCTTCCGGATCTGCCGGTGCACAGACGGAGAGCGAGGAGGAGCAGCCGAAGAAACGGGCGCGTCGCCCGCGTACGTCGAAGGCGCGTGACAAGGATGCGGAGGGCACGGAAGTCGACGAGGACGAGGATGAGGGCAAGCCCCGCAAGGCGCGTCGGACGACAGGCGGACGCGCTGCCCGCGCATCTCGGGAAGGCAGCAACGTCGCGCAGGCCGGCCAGTGGGGCGAGACGATGATGCAGGGCATAGGCGAGCCATCGGGCAGCCAGCACATACAGCAGCAGGACCTTGACCGCTATGGCCCCGGTGCTCCCCGCGGCAACCCATTTCCCCCTCACGCCAGCCAGACACTCCCCGGGCTGATTGCCACGCTCGGGCCCGAGGTGTTGACAAGTTTGATGAACACGCAGTACGTTGGCGTCCCTCCCCCTCCGCCTAGCAGCTATGTCCGCTCCGGCTCCGCTCAGGGCAACATGGGCGGCCCAGGCGTCCCGAGCAGGACGCACTCACCCGTCCAACACTCGATGAACGCTCCGCCGCCGGGGGTGCCCTACGGCATCCCCCCTCCGCTCCACGTCCCCCCACACGCGCCGTCGTCGTTCGCCCACGTCGGCCCATCGTTCTACCACAGCGGCGCGCACATGCTCCCGCCGCAGATGATCGAGGGCGTGCCAACCCTCGCGGACCTCGACCATCACTACCGCGCGCTGGCGGAGGAGCGGAAACGGCTCGAGGAGATGCTGGAGCGGACGGACAGGATGATGGCGGGCGTGAAGCGCGGTATGGACGAGATGCACGCCGCTGGTGCGGAGGACGGCTCGGAGCAACAGCAGTCCCAGGGCGAGGCGGCGTCCGCTCCGGCTCAGGCGGCGCCAGCGGTGGCGCTGACGAGGCAGGAGAAGGGGAACAAGGAGGGCGCGACTGTGTGGCACGTCGCCCCGCCTGCTTCCCAGCCCGCACGCGAGTGAGTGGCGGGCGGACGGGTGTGTGGACTTGGCCAATGGCTCCCTGTCCCAGCCCTGCCTGGGCCTCCTCAATGACTTCGACGATCCCGCGGAGCATGTCGCAAAATGTGCATATTTCTTCCCTCCCTCTGCTCATTTTCCCTGTCCCTGTCCTGTTGTCTCTTGACTGCTGGATTCTCTCCCGTGTTTCTCTTGCACCAGCTGAGGTCGTTACGGGTTAGTTGGTCGGACATTTGGCGGTATTGTATAGGCTTCACCTTGCGCCTGGAACTGGTATTATGCTTTATGCGTGTATGTATATGGCCGTCGCGGCCGGTAGTGTAGAGCACTTTATTATATTTGTTTACTTAGGGCTGTATCTGCGGTCAATGCACCACTCTCCCATGTCGTGCTCAGCTGACGGGTTTCGACTTGTGGTGGGGGTTGTTGGAGTTGTTGCAATGTTCGTTTTGGAAGGAGACGACGGGCGGCTGGATGAGAGATTTGAATGGGCACGTGAAAGGGGTCGCGTGGTGTTTGTGGAATTCATGTGCTTCTTCTTCTTGGATCCCCAACGGGCTGCTCGTCCTCTCGTCTCTCTCCGCTTTCCAACCCCCTCGACCACCACTCTGTCCCCCCCCTCCACCGTCTCCAATGGCCCTCGCAGACCAGGACGAGTCCGTGCGCATCGCCGTCCGCGCCCTCGGCGACATGCGCAACAGCACACACCGCACCACCTCCCCCGCGACCTGTACGTGCTCTTCGTTTGCGTTTTCCCAGTCCCAACCCCAACGGATTCATTTTGATCTCACCCCCGCCAATCTGCATCGCTCTGCCGCGCTGTAGCATTCCAGACTACCCCCGCGCTCTCGATTACGTCTGCGACATCCTCGCCTTCCCTACCCTCGCCATCCCTGATCGAAGAAGACTTGCGCGAAGATGAGCTCGAGCAGCGCAGGAGACTCGTCGCTGCCGCCGCCTCCTCGTCGTCGGGGAGCCCGCGGGGCGAGACCGAGGACTCGTGGAAGACGCTCTCACGCGTGCAGAGCATCCCCCTCGTGAACAGCGCGCTCCGCGCGTACGTGCAGAGCAAGGCGAGCTCCAGGGTCGTCAAGGTGCGTCGTCGCCCGCTCTTTCCATCCATCCCCCCTCTCGTCGCTCGACGGCTGACATTGGCATCTTTCGTTGTGATCGCACCCTGATCACTTTTTTTTTGCGCACTCTGTAGTACGGCGCGGAGATGATGGAGTCGTCCGTGAAGACCATCTCGCGACCGGTGATCGACCGCTTGCCTGTCGGGCAAATCGACGACTTCGCGAGCCGGCAGCTGGACAGGGTGAGTGTTCTATCTATTTTGTAGATCCTTTTTCTCGTCTTGCGTGTTGCCCCAGTGTCATTGCGTGCACCGTCCGTATCGTTATCTGGTCCGTGGCAGTAGTGGTCGTTTGGATGCCCATTGTGCCAGCCTCGCGCACGGCGTGAGGCCCCCAACCAATCTCATCCACAGGGGAGCGTCATGACGTCTGGGCGTCGTCAAAGCTTAACGTAGGGTATGCCCGTGCCAGGTCTTCCCCACAGCGCTATCTACGGCACCTGCTGCCTTTTCGATCATGTAGGTGAACAAATAGGGGGGTTGATCGCGCCTTTGCCCCAGACAGTCCGATGGGATTTCCTCGTTGCGCATTATCCGTTTTTGGTCCCAGTGCGGGGTACTAACCGAAGATTGTCCCCCAGTTAAACAGCTATACACAGCGGGCATCAAGCAGCGACCGCTCTCGAAGCGACTCTGCAGACAGTCGAGATCCGAGGAGACCTTGGGAGTCAAGAGATGTATCAATGACAAGGAGTCCATCTAGGGAGAGTTGGTCAAGAGAGGATGAAGCAAGGTCAAGAGAATGTGAGTCAGCATCGCACGCTTTTTGCGTTCATTGTATGCTCACGCTGGGAATGCTTGCGTAGCAATACCATCACCGCTCAGTGCCATTCCTGACAGTCGCACACCTACACCGCACTCCTCTACAAGTTCACAGTCCGAGCGACCCACCCTTCCACCTGCGTCCACTTTGACGCAACATGCCGATGCACAAGAAAACCAACAGGTGGCGCAGCGTAGTCGATGGCAGGCAGTCTTCCTTGAAGCCGGGGGTATTAGCGCCGCTTTCAGTGAGGAGAGCATGAGGCGGCTGAAGTACTGTTTGCAATGGCTCCAGGTCAGTCTCCCGGACAATTTTCACGTCGGATTTGGGATTTCATGCTCTCTACTTCATACAGTACGCTACGGCGCAGATCGACGCTCAGATCCTTGTCCTCCGAAACTTCATTGCCTCCCTCCAGCCTAACGACACCCTACCACACGGTGTCTCCATCTCACCCCAGCACTTATTGACCTTGCAGACAGCGAAGCGCGACGTTTTGGACACTATCCGACAGGTCGTGGACGTCGTCAGCCGGTATGCCGGCGGTGCACTCCCCGAACCAGCACGATCCCGCGTTCGCTCATTCATCCTCTGCTTGCCGCGGAAATGGGCGGCGGCCTCGGGGGCGAGTATGGACAGCGCCCCCCAAGATCGCCCGGGTCATGACGCACGCGGAGAGAGCACCGCGACTTCATCTGGCTCCGGCAGGTCCAGACATCGTGGTACTGCACCATACAGCTATGGACCAGGCGACGCTTGCCCTTCCCCGCGGTCGCGCCCCGCGTCGCGTGCGCCGTCGCCGGTCCGCGGACCGAGTCGTGGCCATTCAAGACAGGCGAGCGCTGCTCCGGGCGGAGGAGCCCCTCCGACCGTGGATGGCGCGACCAGGGCCGCGCAGAAGCTGCTCACGCTCGCGACGGAGAGCTTGGATATGCTCCGTGGCGTGACGGCGGTGTTCAAAGACAGCTTGGACCGTGCTGACATGTGAGTGCTTGTGCATCTTTGCCTATTAGTATCCTCCGTGACTGACAAGGATGCCTCCTCAGCTGGGTCGAGCGTTTGCGCGTCGTCGGCCTACAGCGCGGACAAAACGGGAACGTCGAAGGCGACGGCGATACCGAGATGCTCAACACACACCTTCCACCATTGCTCCCTCGCGACCAGCGGGGAGGACACACTCCTTCATCTCCTCTCTCACCCTACCCCCCTCTCAGCCCCATCTCTCCTGGGTCCGGATACAACACCCCGTTCTACGGCATCCCCCGTTCCTCCAGCACGGGCTCCCTCAATGGCCTAGCATTTCCCGGCCCACTCAGCATGGTCCCACCTTACGATGCACCGTCGCCTGCGGGTACGGCAGTCGCGAGCTTCGACAAGCTCTCGCTGTCTTCGAACCACTCCGAGGCAGGGTCGCGGCTCGCAACGCCGAAACACGCCCTGCTGGGCTTGCCCCCCGAGGGTGACTCCGGGGGCGGTGGCCGTGGCGAAAAGCGGCGGAGCGAAAGCGACGAGGGCGATCCTGCTGTCGTAGCTGCGACCGCCTTGGCTGGTATGGCTGGCTCGGGCGGTGGGCTGCCCGCGAAGCGCATAAAGCAGGAGGAGCACGAAGTGGGGATGGAGGTCGACTAGCGACAGGCAGGTGCGGAGTAGGGAAGAAGCGGAATATGTTTCCCGGGGTGTGGGGGATATATGTATGAGAGGTCAGTTGGTGGCGGCGGCGGGGTACGTCAGACTGGAATTCCGTTGGGTTCCGATGTCGGCGTTTTTGTTGTTCCCCCACCTCCTCCTCCACGGAGATATCCTCTCCTCTCCACCTTGGTTATCCGGCGATCCGTTTTTCACGTCGATGGTCGATAATGGTCTCGGCTTCACACGGAGGGCATTGGCTGTATAGCTTATTTTCACGTCGTATGGACGGTTCGCTCCTCCTACTCTCCCTCGCTCCTTTCCGCTTGGTTTTTCGCCTGTATTTATGTAATGGTACTCTGTAGTCCCCCCGTTCTTTGATGTTTCTCATCTTCGGATATGGCGCTGGCAGTGTTCGACGACACGGCCTCTACCTGCGTACATACCTACTTGTACACTGTAACGGCGTCCGTTTTAGCGGTTATAGGTAGTTTTCGGGCACTTGGATCCCGATCCCTCATCACTCTCCTTCCTCGCCCGGTTTTGCGCAAGCCACGCGCACCTATGTAGTTCTGCGGCTCTCCCCCATTCCGCGACTCCCGAGTTCCTCCGGTTGATATCCCACTTCGCGCTGCCTCTTCTCTCTCTACTGAACACTGTATTCGAGCCTCCCGCCTTTATATATTGTACGGATTTCATTGCCTCCTCGTGGATGCTATTAGTTTCGACTGTTTGAAGTAGTTGACTAGTACTGTACTGGTAGTATTCGGAACATACGCATAGGAATAACCCGGAATGTACATGTGTCGTCTACGTGAAGATCGCTGCACGCTAGCACTCGCATTCCAGAGGACAATGTCGTCTGTAAGCCACTAGATCGATAGGACTCCGATTCAAAGACGCACCTAAGTCAGCTTCCCATCTCGTTTTAGGCTCGCGGACTCTATGGAGAGAGAGTATATAAACGACTACGTGTCGATACATGTCATATTATTATTTGGGGCCTACGTTGGGTATATTGTACGTGACGTGACTACCTACTCTATTCTTGATGTTCTGCATGGGGCTGTAGATATAGCGGGGCGAGCGTCCCGACACGAGTTCAAATCTGGCACACAACTCTCTGATAATCACTTCAGTAAACCAGGCAAGGCTAGCACCACGGATCAGGGGCGAGCCTACGCTCCAACACCAACCCATCGTGCTCAATTATAATGCCAGCTGTTGCGTACCCGGCGTGCTGGACACCTCGCTTTTCGCGGTCGGGAGGTCCGACCTCTGCGCAGGTCGTCGTCTGCGGGGCTTTCCCTCCTGTCCTTGTGACTGACCCTGTGGAGCTTGCTCTTGGGAACTGCCCTGACGCTCCTTAGCGCCTTGGCTCGAATCTTTGGCCTGAGCAGCAGGCTTCTCGCGAGACTGCTTCGGCGCGCTGTCGTTACGTGCGCCTTTTCCGCCTTTCTGTGGCTGTTGCGACCCCCGGCCGTCGCCGCCAGGAGTAGAACCTTTGCCCTTCTGGCCCCCCTTGGGCTTCTTCGGCGTTTTGGGCGCAGCCGGGAGGAGTGCAGCGGTGGCAACCTGTTCTTGTCTCAGCCGCTCCTCCTCAGCGGCCCACCAGCGGAGGAAGTCCTCCTCGACCTGGCGGGCTCGCTCCTCTTCCTGGATCTCCACTAAGGAGCGCTTGTCCTTGGGGGGCGGCACATCCTGCTGTGCCTGTGAGAGCTGAATTGCGGCGAAAGACATGGCAGGACGTGGGGACGAGGATTGGACGACCGGTTGAACTGGCTTTACGGGCGGTGGAGTCCAAACATTGCCACTTCTATACACGGCCTCATCTTGAGCGAAGATTAAAAGTGCCAAAACGATATAACCACTTACGAGACGCGACGAATAGATGAACTTGCTGGAGAGGCTTGCTTAGTCGGCGTGAAAACTGGTCCCAAGCCTGGTGCTGAAGGTTTTCGAGGTGTGGTTGGCTGCGACCGAGGATTAGTCGGAGGCCCGCCTGCTGCGGTCGACGAACTAGCAGCAGGCGGTACACCTGAAGGTTGGACCCGAGCTTCCTTGCTTGGCGTACTAGGTACTGGGGGTGCTGCTGGTGAACCGCTCACTGACGTGCCGGAAACCAGCTGAGAAACCCTCCACGACGAACCAGAGGGGACGCGGGCAACCTGACCACTCTCACTCTTAGCCGGGGACTCCATGGAGGGGCGAGACGACAAGCTGCGTGGAGCATCCGACAGTCTAGCAGGCGTCACTGCTGGGGACCGCGGAACGACAGACTTGGTATCGGACGCCTCCGCCATGATCGTCTTCATGTCGGCCTTCGGCGTAGTAGTGATCGTCCTCCACCCAGAAGCGGGGCGACTGGGAGAGTCGCTTCCACTCGGAAGGCGCGGAGGCATCCCTGGTGCAGAAACGCTGGGCGGGGCGGGCGCCGTCGGGGTCTCCATCTCGTCCATCATGAACATTTCGTCGTCCGGAATACCGGTCGTGATGGGCCTATTGCTGAACGTCGGACGCAGCATCGGGCTGTTGGGTGCGGACGTATCCGAGCGCTTGGTGGTCCTCTTGGTCGGACCTGGCGGAGACAGCTTCGGCGAGTCCCTGAACGCCCCCGCACGGGACGTCGGCACGATGGGTTGCGGGATGTCCTGAAGGGCCAGCCAATCGCCCCACGCCAACATGGCCTTGTCAACGATACGGCTGGAACGCGAAAAGGGATACTTCTTGGCTTGCGCCGAGCGAACGAATGTGGAGAGCTGTTTGACGAGGTCCGGCGCGAGATCTTCGAGCATACGGCTTCCAAGGAAGACCTCCATGTTGACCGCGATGTACTCTTGGACGAGTCGGACGAGCGCCCGAGCATGGTAGTGCGTTGCGTCAGCCAGGATGGAGCAGACGTCGTTGATCCACACGCGCTTCATGATCACCCACGAGCAAATCAACATGAGGCGGTCGACGTGCAGCTCATTCTATAGGCGAGTCGTCAGAAATCGCTCATACGGGAGTCAACATGGCACCACTACCCACCGCGACAGCCATGACGTCGAACACATAGTCGATCAGCTCGTCGACTGAACGGACATCCTCGACGACATCGAAAATCTCCCTGTCTCCTCCGATACAGATGAACTTGAGCACAGGCTCTACGGCACGCCATTTCATGTGCTTGAGATTCACGATGACGGTGCCTTCGGGGGTCCAGCGGTTCGCTGTCCAGTCCTTGTCGTCGAAGAACGCCGCGAAGAACGGCGATCGTGCACGTAAGATGACGGAGTGGCAGTACACCTCTCGCTCCGCAAGCTGTAGAACCACGTCCGGCGCGAGGGGGCGTCGAAGGCGGGCTCCAGAGCCTTCCAACTGGTTCCCAAAGAACAGCTTTTGGAGGTCCCTGGACAGGACCGGCTTCGGGGATCGCTTGACTGGTGCATCCAGGACGTCCGAGAGTGCGCTGAGTTCAAGGAGAGACGCAAGTGACTGCAGCTCAGCCTTCAGTTGGGCTGGCTTGACCTTCAGCCGCTCGAGCTGTCGTTGGATCGCATGGGAGACCCGGTGATCCCAGACCGCGAGTGGCTCGTCAGAGTACAAGTAAGCCAGAAGGATGAGGACCGTGAAGGGGTGACAGCCCACAAACGTGACCCTGGCGAGCTTCTGACCGGCTCCCTTCGCGGCATGCCCTTGAACGGTGACGCTCGACTTGGTGTCGCGAATCGTCTTCGCCTCAGATAGGACCTGGTTGAGAATAGAAGACCGCGCCGCGAGGATGACCCGGTGAACAGGAAGGTCGATGCCTTTGGATTGCACGTGAACGACAAGGTCCGCGTCGTAAGGCATGTTGTTTAGATCGAGGCCACTGGTACCATCCGCGCCCTTTCGGGCCTCTTTGAGCTGAAGAATAACAGAAGCCAGGGACTTCAACTGCTTGATGTCGCTCTGTACGGCGGCATCCTCTTCCTCGTCGTCCGAGCCCTGTTCAAGATCCATCGACGGGTCAAACGCCGCGCCAGATGTACCGGATGGCGTCCCCAACGGGTGCTCGTCGGGTGCGATGAGTTTCAAGACCGGTTGTACTGTCGACAGGTCCTGCGAAAGCCGATTGCCAACTACTTGAACTTCTTCAGGGTGCCAATCCGAGCGCAGAGCAGCGAAAGCGCCGGTGGCGTTGGCGCAGACCTGCGTGATGCGTTGGATGTACGGGATGCGTTGGAACTTGAACGTCTTGGCGGACGATCCCTGGCCGGCTTTGAGGTTCCGTGTGCGCACGAATACGTGGCCAGACTCCGTGCAAACCACGATAGACCCATCGGTTCCAAGGGCAACGTCCTTCAACACATTACATGAGGGGTTGAAAGAAGAGAGGTATACGAGGTATACACACCCGAACGGCACTGAACTGCTTCCTCAATGCCCAAACGCGTTGCGGCTGGACATTGAAGCGCGACTTGCTGGAACTGGCACCACCATCTGGCGGGGAAGGCAGAGTGAACGTAAAAAGCTCCCCGCTTGACGAGAGGGCAGCGAAGGTATCCTCGCAGCTGATAATTTTGTCGATGCTGGCACTGTTCCTATTCGCTGCTTGCGGGGGGCGATAGGCAACGAACTCGGATGGAAACGAATATGCCGGGAAGCTATCCAATGCGTTCAGACCGGGAGCGCATGGACGGAATCGGGGTGCTCACTTGACTTTAAAGTGTCCGTCGTTCCAGAGACAGATGACTTCCTGGGTCTCCAAAAGGCACGCCAGGGCAGAATCCTGCGCGAGAGCGATGTTAGGTTGGTACAGATCCAAATTAATGGTACGCTCACAGTGATAGAAACAGAAAGCACAGGCTTGTTGACCTTCGTGACCACACGAGGCGCACTCTGGACCGGCTGCGCTGTTCTGTCGTAACCTTGTGCTTAGGGTCAATATATGCGCATATATGTGTCGTATGCAATCCAACGCACCAAGCTGGCCGTTGTTGGTTCCCCAAGTAAAGACCTCATCGTGGGTCCAGCAAGCTGAAGCGGTCTTGCAGGCAGCGACGCCCCAGACGGTTTGGCTTCGAATCGCTCCTGCCACTTTCCGAGGGGTAGACTGGATAGGCTCTTCCGCGCGACCGCCAGTTGCTGTTTCCACGACGTAACCAAGCTGGGCGAAGCGATTCAGGCCCCAGCTATGGACCTCGCCGTTCTTGGTGAGAATGAGAGTGTGGTCCTGACCCACAGCCACGGATTCTACGGCAAGGTTGAAACCAGGCAGAGGGATAGGTGTGTACTGAGTGTGCTGTCCTGGCCCCAGACTGGACGTCTCGGATTGAGGGGAACTTTTCTAGTGTCACGGGGAACAAATGAACTCACCGGCCACCGCTACCGAATCCACACACGCGTAGGTTTCCACGAGGCTCGTCCGTTACGATGACCGTATGGAGCCGCGACATGGCGATCTGTCGAACGCGAATGGGGGTAAAACGAGTGTCGAGGCTTACCGTCTCCGGAATGGCCGATACGCGCAAAGAGATCAACTCCGGAATAGCCCTATCGTCTCCATCCCCAACTCCGAGTGCGGCATTCCTGTTGGACCCCCAGGTGTAGAGCTCCTGCCCCCTCGTGGTAGAATGGTCCGGTACCGTTCCTTCCACCGTGGAGTTGTACAGATCGAACGGGGTGTATCCCTCGATGTCCCGGAGGGTCGTATCGATGTCCTGCCGCTGAAGTAAAAGCTGGGCCGTCGCGATGTTGCCGTTATACAGCGCGCGATGCAACGGCGTCCAATGGCTCTCCGCGTCGACGACGTTGACGTTTATGGTAGGGTGCGCGAGAAGCAGCCGGACAAACTCCGGGGCGGACGCATCCTGGGACGCGGCGGCGAGGTGGAGGACGGTCCTCCCGAGGTGGTCCCGCGCGTTGACATCAACGCATGGTACGGAGGTCAACGGACTGGGGCGCGACCAGGACTTGCCTCCGCTCGTGCTGAGGCCGCCAGAGTCGCGGTGCTGACTCCGGCTGGGGTCCAGCAGGCGCTGGAAGGCCTGCTGGTTGCGTAGGTTGAAGTAGGCATGGAGAGCGGTCATGCAGTGGGGGAGTGTGGCGAACAGCGACCGGGAGTCTTGTTGACTCCCTTACCGGCCGGGCTGTTCGTCGGGCGTTGCGCGCGAGCGGGGTGCGCAACGATAAGCCTAAGATTGCAGCGAGCAGAAGCTTGCAGGCGTTCAGAGCGGAGAGAGTCGTCCAAAGGCTGGCAAGCGGGTGCGAAGTGAAAAGCGAAGAGAAATAAGTTAAATCCGAAGGCGTTGCACGCTGGGAGTTGGGGGGCGTCGAAAGCGAAGTCAAGCCACTTCGGATTCCCGCCTTCGGTGCCGTCCTCTCAATCTCAAAATCCGGGGTCGGACACGTGTGCCCTTTGGGGGTAAGCGCCAAGTAAGCGCCTCCCGCCAATGGCCACTGGCAGCGATAACGAACGTTTCCTCTCGCCCTTCCCCACCTATCCACGGCTGAACACGTTCCATGGTCATGAAAGATATTCCATGCCATACTTGTCGGCCTCCGTATCCATGCCCGTTATGGATATCACCAGCGATAAGCAGGCTATGCAGCCCCGCTGAGAATTCACGAACATGGGATCCTCCGTTGCACTAATAGTATTACAACAGAAGCCTTGTGTATCAATTGCCGTATCCGATTTCATGACCTGGATAGGGATGCTCGTCAACCACCTGCAAATAGACTGGGTGTATTCGTCCGGACACATACCTGAGTAACCAAAGATTAGC
This sequence comes from Ganoderma lingzhi, assembly GCA_026283605.1. Classification (NCBI taxonomy): domain Eukaryota; kingdom Fungi; phylum Basidiomycota; class Agaricomycetes; order Polyporales; family Polyporaceae; genus Ganoderma; species Ganoderma lingzhi. The sequence goes on from JAPJYM010000002.1 coordinate 1,578,288, forward strand.
ACACAGCATGCTAGTGCATCGTCAACGAGGGCGATAAACTTTGGTTTTCGTCCTGCTGAGGCCACATGCTTCTTGAATGCTCTGCCTCACGTCGTCGACTCCCAAGTGAGGATGAATGTGCGCCGAGGTCAGGATGGGAGGCAGACATGTTGGTGCGGTCTCGAAGATATCTCTCTGCATCTTCTTAACGGTGGCGAGGAGCTCTCCTGTACGCAGCGAGTCCGTCTTGGTGATGATAGCCTGCAGGGTCCAACTGACCCCACCCGACGCTAGGCACTGCTCATCGAGGGAGCGAAGCATCATTCGGTCAACTTCGTTAAGTCCGTGTTTGGCGTTGAAGAGTATGAAAACTCGACGAAGCCTGTAGAACAGAGAACGTCAGCCTCCACACAAGAGAACAAGAGAGAGATCTGCTCAGCTTACTCCCCACGATTCTGGACGTAGTGATTGAAGAGTTCACCCCATTCCCGACGGCCACGCGCACCATACCCTGGTGCGTCGACAAGAACGAGGTGGCCAGGTGGCGGACCTACCCGGTAGAAATTCAGCGTCTGGGTTCGGCCCTACAAAGCAATGCGTCAGTCAATACCGAGACTCCTCGGGAACACCTATAAATGGTACTTACGGCGGTCTTGCTAGTATGCAGCAAATTCCGTCGTCCTAGCACCGCGTTTAGAAGCGTTGACTTGCCAACATTGGCACGTCCTGACCTGTTGTGTGAGCCACGTATATGCACCGAGAACATGGGGGAAGAACACAGATGCCCACCCGTGACGATGACCTAACTCAGAATATCAGCTCAAAAATATCAGCAGTTAAACGTAGGCACTTACTTCCGGTAGACCATGTAAATTGGGTATGGACTCGTGAGTGGCAGCTGCTGCAAGGAATTCTGCAGACCCCGAGTCTGCAAAGACTTTGCTGGGCGCATTTGATGACGTATATCGTCTCGAGCCAGCAAGGACGTTATATGCTACTGTAGACCCTGTCTTGAGGCTGCGACTCATGGCCTCCGCTTCACAGATTTCTGTCCAGAGGACTCGAAGTCCAGAAAGATGATGGTGTCTACAGTGCAGGCCAACCCGAACAGGCGCCCAAGCAACCTTAAGCTTTCAGGCCTTCAGGCCTTCAGGCCTCAGGCGTTGAATTCGCTGAGCTGTTTTCCACATGCATAGCGTAGTACTAGTCGTTTCAATCCTATCCATTCTCCGTCCTTCGCATTCCCGGAAAGAGAGAGCGAGACATACACTGCAGTATACATCAAGATAGATAGGAACCGGCTTTCGTCTTTGACCACCTAAGTACACTGTCGATCTAACTAGTAAAATGCTCGCCTACTTACTTACCAACTCGTAAATATTACGGTATCCAACAAACACCAACCGCCAAAATATGTACGCCGACGCAACACTAGTACTGAAAAGATAACGATGGTGCAAAACACAGCGCGGCTCCAAGTCAGCTAGCGATCACTCCTCATGAAACCCGCCCATGGCCCGTACTGCCTCGACGAGGCGCTTATATTCCCGCAACAACTCTCCGACTTCAGACACCTTGATGTCATCTTCGGTGCAGGCCATAAAGCGACTGTTGGGGGGCGAGATGCGAATGGAAACGGGCGACTGCGCTCTAGACGACGTAGAAGATTCAGGCTGTCTGCTTGCGCCGGGTGGCAACAGAGATGATCGACGAGAACTCGGGGGCGACGTCTACCACGGTACAAATCAATAGCTGCGGGAGCGGAGGCAAAAAGAGACCACATACCTTAGCCGCCACATCGCCAGTCCCGCCTTGGCCGTGCGACAACCTCGACAATCCAGGCACGCTCGCGAGCCGATCCGCGATGCTCTTCCGCGCCCTCGTCGTGGTCTTGCGTTTCCGCGCCTGCCGGCTGCGCTGGCTCATCATGCTCTCGAAGCTGCGGATGCTCCTCGCGTCGTGCTCCCCTTCCTCTTCCTCTTCCTCTTCCTCTTCATCTTCGTCCTCATCTTCCTCTTCCTCCTCCGAAGCCGACTGCTCGTCCGGCCGGACAGACCGGCTCGACCCCGGGCGCGACGGCACGTCAATCATCTGCTGCCCTGACTCCTCGTTCATCGCCGCCTTCGACCGGCCGGGGAGCGATGCCGCGATGCTGGCTATCGAGAAGCCCGTGTCCCGGCGGAGGAGCCCGAACCGCGACTGCGGGACGTTCCACGGCGCGGCGCCCTGGTCAGCATCCACGGGCGGGGTTGACAGGTCGACGTGGGATTCCGGGGTCTGCCCGGGGAGGAGTGCGCGCAGCACGCCGAAGGAGGTGTCCACGACACCTGTGAGCACTTTGTTCGCCGACCCGGCGAGCGCGTCTACTTGTTGCTCGACGCGACCGCGCAGGCTGGATTGTGCTATACGAGGAGACCCCGCATCAGAGCCGGGTCGGGAAATGGGGATAGGCGTAAGCTCCGCAGTGCTGGTGAAGGGCAGAATATGTCAGCATTTTTCAACATCATGAAAAGGGTAGGATCGATAAGAGCAGCCCGACGGCCACAATGCATCCAAAAGCAGTTTGGAGCAGTTTGGAGGTATGATGATCATCGTAAGCAGCAAAGTCAGCGGGCTTCAAGTTCATGCGATGCGGACCAAGGGTGGTTGATCGGGTTGCTCGGACCTCGGCCGACATTATTCGAGCTTACCTGATGACCATCTTCTCGCTCTCCCCGAGGCCGAGTGCAGCAAGGTCGACGTTCTCCAGGAACTCCGCAACGGCCATGAGATTGATAAGGCAGTACCCCTCCTCTCCGCCGGCAGCGCGCTCCCGCCTGAAGCGCTGAGTGAAGAGAAGGTGGGATACGAGATGTGGAGGATTCGCTTTCACGACCGCAAAGATCATCAGTGGCAGGATGATGTCGCCAGAGACGGGCGTTGGCCCTGCCGCTGGGGATTTGTCCGCAGATGAGGGCTCAGGAGGTGGCGGTGAAACCCTCAGGAGAGGAGATGGAGGGTCGGGAGTGTCGGACGAGGTAGAAGCATCGTCGGTGATCGCATCCTTGGGAGGAAGGATGGGCTGCAGCTCCGCAGCGGAGGACTTGGTGATAGGGGAAACTGTGACAGTAGGTGGGGGAGAGACGGCTCTGTCCACATCGTCATCGACTGGACGCACAGACTTGCCGAAGGAAGATGCACGAGGTGTCTTCTCATCCATAATCTCGTCTTCCGCCTTCAGTCTCAGCGGTGGCAGTTTGGATAGACCCTCTTGTGCAAGATCAGAAACCACAGCACAAGTCCCGATACACTGACGATGCTCACCAACTAGTGTTTTATGCACAGAGACCAATGTTGCCGATTTGTCCCCAGGTGACCGGTAAACGGAATCCAAGTGCGTGAGGGCTAGGGTACATGCAAACAAATCAGCGTGTGCATATTGTAAACCGTCATTTAAGTACGTACTTTGCCCACAGGCTTTGACGAGAGCTTCGACTTGTCGCCCTGCTGTGCCTACCTCGACGCCGAGGTGTTGTAAACCAAGATCAAGCAGGTTCACTGCAGCGATTCGGCTGGAAAGGACTTCATCGTGGGAGGCATCGTCTGTACCAGGCGGGAGGAATATTCTGTGATCCATCGTCAACATACCAGACACGGTCGGACAAGGAGGATGACCGACCTGTCGTAGTAGAGTGAACAGACCGCCTTCTCAACGATATCCATGATGCGATTCGTATGAATCGCCTTGGGGCTACTTCGTTCGTCGTCACCATCGTCGTCTTCGTTGCCAGCATCCCCGCTCGCCTTCTCCCCGGCACCCTCCCCTTGATCCTTCTCGACTTCGCCCTCACTCCCACTCCCATTCGTTCTATGCCTCCGCCACCGCCCGCCCTTCTGACTCTCCTTCGCAGTATCCTCCTCCCATCGCTTCGCAATCTCTTCCTCGAGATCATACCAGAACTCCTGTATCCGCCTCGCGACCTCCTCAATACCCCCACCATCGACCAGTTCGATCAGCTCGCCCGCAACCTCCCACGTCGACCCGTCGGATCCACTAGCATCACGGGCACGCCCCCCGATCCCGCCGCTCACGCGCCTCCGGCCCTCCGCCTCAACAGCAGATTTGCGATATTCCGCAGGCCCCAGCCACTGCGTGCGCTCCGCGACGCGCTCTCTTACCCAAGCAGGCACGCCGTCGTTCGCCATCACCTCGTCGAGCTCCGTGCGGAGCGCGGCCGAGATCCCACTCAGCACTTGCCCTCGCTGTATGCGTCCCGCGATGACGTACGCGGAGACGTTCAGCGGCGCCGCGTATTCTGGAGCGCTGCTGGGGGTATCGGGCGAGTCTGAGAGCACTGCTGCCGCGGACGGCTCTGCGGGGAGTGCTAGGGACGTCGTGGAGGGGCTTGCGGGGGGCGTAGACGAGGCAGGCGTCGCGCGCCCGAAAAGCGACGCGAAGGGGTTGGAGAGGCGCGGTCCGGCACCGCCGGATGGGGCGGGGTGCGTCTGCCTGGCATTGGGACGGGGAGGTAGAGGCGGGCCTTTAGCGCTGGGCCGTGGCGGTAGTGTTATGCTCGTGGTGTGTCTGTGGACGGCGAAGGACGGGTATGAGGGGGCATCGCGCGAGTTTTGGCGACGCGACTCTGGGGGTATCTTCTGTGAGACCGAAAGAGGCTTGGGAAGCGGCGAGAGGGACGCAAACGCAGAACCCCGTGTTGACGGGGTCAGGAGCGCTTGAAAGGGCTTTGACGAAGGCGACAATGTAGATCGGAAAGTCAACACATTACTTGGTGACATCACACATCAAGGTAGTGGACAATGCGTCGCATCCATTAGCACATTCCTCGGTACAAGATAACTCTCGATGGCGTACTCAATGATGTATCCTCGTAGTCCAGACAGTGTAGTCACACTAATGGTCGGATAGCCTGCGCCAGCATCACATATTGCGACATGGTCCTTGATGGATTCAGCAGTGATAGGTATACTCGACTGATGAGGCTCTAGAGGCAGAAGCAATGTTGCCTGGGCGCCATGACAATCAACCGAGTGAAACAGAGCCCAAAGTGCAGATCATGCGCACCTTGCCCTCCGAAACCGTTACCCACAAATCATTCCACTCAGGCCCACGACTCGCCTCCAGGGCAAACCTCTCCAAAATCATCCATCCCGTGCTCGATGTGTCCAATCCCGCCTTCTGTGCCGCAGCTTTCAAGTTCATCAGCTGCAGGCGGTTAGCCGCATCACGATCGGAGGGCGTCGGGTGTGTGGTGGTACTTGTTGCTGTAGTCGTAGCCGGAGAGGGTGCGCCCCGTTGTCTCGGAGTGTACGGCACATAACGAGGAGCAGGGGCAGTCGTAGACGAGTCAGTGGTAGCGGTGCCAGCTTCAGTACCTGACGTAGTCGACGAGGGGAACGTGGAAGGCCCAGTAGCGGGAGGCGAGAGGAGTGGATGTGCGGTGAGGCTCTCGTGGGAGGCTGTTCGGGGCAGCGGAATGCCAGACCGTCCAATGGATCCAGAGGGAAAGAGTCCTTCTCGTCGTGCCATAGCTGGGACCCGGGTGTAACGATGCTGCGTGAGGTATCCAGATGAAGGGATCTATTTCGAAAGCGAACCGCCGGTGGACCGCAGCGTGCTTGACCACCCTGCGGGATTCTGTGGCAGGTAACAGCGTCAATGTCACTTCAAGCGAATTGAGCGCAGCCACATAAGCGGCGCAGAGAGAACGCATTTTGGCAGCCTCATGACCGCCCGCAACAGCCCGCCCACTTCGCATGATCGGTACCATGGAATTTAGGCCACGTCCTAACTGTGTCTCTAATCCCATTACTTCCAAAGTAGACTCGTTGGTTGCTTGGAACGCGGGGTCTTCTAGTCCGGCGACAAGGGTGCGGCGCAAGAAGGACGAGAAAAGTGCGGCTTACGACTATACTAGCTCCATGTACCGTCTCGATGGTACGATAATTGTTCTACCCCACAATGAAGACAGATATTTCCGGACGACAATGCCATTCCAGCTTTGAGTCGACAAGGACGGATACATGGAGGACTCCGAGAAAGAAAGAGACCGAGACCACTGAAGACATGGCACTCACTTGGTCGGATCCCTAGAACACTGCGAAACCTGTCGTAAATGAACTCGCCAGTGCTACGCGGCTAGAAGCTTGGTTCCTTCTGCGTCGCCTTCCAAAAGTCGAGGCACAATGGGTCGGCGCACGTATGTAAGTTGAGCGTAAGAGGTCTATGATGGGAAGAGCGGACTCTCAGAAGAAAGTAACCGCTGATTTCGTCTGATGTATGCTGCCCCGGAATCAGAAAGGTGTGAATGCTAGTGCGAGAGAATGCAAGAGCCGATCGTCAGAAGGTCGTGTCGCAAGAACCAAGAGAAACCACAGGTCCTGGCAGGAGTTGCCTGCAGTCGCCTATCCGCACAACTTCATTCATCGCGGCACAGCCGGCGCTTAACCATATTTGGGTATGCAGACGCGCCTCGGCGTGTGAACAATACGAAACGCTGGGCCAGCCTGGCCCTAGGGCCGGGCCACGTGTTTGACTTTGGTTCCTCGAAAGCAATCTTCAGAAAAGGTACAGTACGTTGGTATGATTTATGTCAGTCCCAGCTAGTGGCCCAATCCGGTTTTCTCTCTCTTACTGACCGTCGGCGGCATCCTGTCAAGCCCTCTGACGCCGAATAACCTGACTCTGAGACGTGACTTCACATGGCTCGCCGGGCTCGTACACATGCCAAGCTCGTACTTACAGCATCATAGTCCACAGGTTTCTCCATAGGTTTATAATCCATCTACTTACGGGCCCGATATGCTCGCACCCGAGAACGCTCTTCTAGCTCTCGAGTCAATGAAGGCGCTTTGTCGAGCGCGATTTCTCAAGCCTCCGAACCGGACACCGAGTGTAGACCGGGACGAACCTCCTGATGCCGACCCTTCGACCGACATCAAACCTCTTCACCTCAGACCAAGAGGACACCGTACGACGCTTCTAGTACGTCTCTGCATGGCTTCCCAGCAATTAGGATGAAATATACTGCCATTGACGTCGACATTGCCCAGACCAACGAGCCTGAAGGGGGTCATTGGCAGGATATGGGGATTTTCCAATGTTACTGGACGCGTACTGTCAGGCTGAGACGTCCTCGAATAACACAGTTGCAGTTCGCCACCCTCTCGCACTCTCAGCAACGCTGACGTCGGCAACCCCACGAATACAAATGACTTGCGCCACCCGATCGCTCCTGAGACTGTGCGCGCGCAACCCCAAATTAAGCCAGCCCGACGTTCGCTCGCCCGACGTTCGCCCGTCACGTCGCACTGTACAGCTGTTTCCGAAATTGGTGTCCGCGCGCGCTTTTCACGCGAAAAAATAAAAAATGCCGAAATTCATGAGGTGCACACAAATCCCCAAGCTAGCATCTTGGACACCTGTATTCTGTACGTAGGACCTCCATTGGTAATCTCTGAGCCTTACAGTAGAAGAGTAGGGGAAAATGCGTGCAATATGAGACTGGCAGCCGACCTCGTCATCCAGGACGCGCTGTGGAATATTTGCATAGACAGGGCTCTCGCTCTGGGTGGAACGGACGGATTCGTAGCTTAATACACTTGTGTACTCATTTATGATTTTTGGGGACTTAATTTGGGCTCCAAAGGCTGTCGGGTGGTGTAAATCTCGACTGCCTCTTGACTGCCTCCTTGACGAGCTCCGGGCGTCTAGCGAGCTCGGAGGTCGCTTTGACCAGTTGCAATCATCACTCGACTTCTGGGATCCGCAGTGCATCAGAAATAAACGAGGCTGCATAGGAAATGTTCATTGATAGGAACCAGACCCAAATTCGACGTGAGACGTGTGCAGTTGTAGTGAGGACGGGAATTCCACCCCTGATGACGATTTGCATGTTTCTCGCACGGAACTGACTGTATGCTCATCATTCAAGTTCGTGCGTGCTCTCATACATGTTCTGAACACAATAGATAGGATTACGGAGCCATGAATGAGCCGGAGTCTGTGCTCATGAATTTCTGTATTTTCTGATTTTTTTGCGTGAAAAGCGCGCGCGGACACCAATTTCGGAAATAGCTGTAAGTCCGCATACCCGCATAAATCGAACATCCGGTATCCATATCCTTGAATGAAAGTAACCTCCAGCAGCAGGGTCGTGGGCCTGTAGCTATTTCAAGCCCAAGTAATCGCGCGGCCGACTCACCCCGCGGAAATTGAAGGACGTCGTCCGGGGCCGCGCCCAGCTTGAGCTCGGAAGCTTTGTCGCCCGAAGAAGCACGGGGCGATCTGTTCCGCACCAGCCTATGTATTCCGGCGGTGATGCGCCCCGGGACAGCGCGCGCCGTGCGCGAGGAAGGGCGGGATGTCGGAATTGCATATCTACGCGCGCGCAACTTCCAGGCCGGCGTTCTCGTGAAATAAGTACGGATCATCCGCTCACCGAAAGCAAGTTCGGCGGCGGGTCGCGAGGACGCTGAAACAGCCCGACCCTATTTACGACCCCACCCACGAGTGATATGAGTCCGACCGGCAGTAAACATTAACCCGAGCGTGATTGAAACACCGGACGAGCTGAGGAGGGGCCCCGCGTATGCGAGTCGGCCCCGGTCACAGGGACGCGACGTCCATGGGTGCCGCTCGAATCCCGGATAGCAGTCGTTCCTTCGGACACACGTAGTTTATGTCCTGTCTCCGTTGTCTTCCGATGGACTCTGACGAGAGTGTAATAATAATAATAATAGTCCATGGGTGCCGCGCGCGATGGCGACGACTTGGCGACGCCATTCAAGCAAGTGGACTTAGCGCATGTCGTCATGCAATATGCAGGGTGCCGTCTTGACAGTCGGAGGGCATACCGAGCATCTCGCGTCCGAGGTGGGCGGCGAGCTCAAGCTCAAGGGTTGCCACGTCGCGCGACGCGAGCGCACCCGCTGCAAGCTCCTCTTATACACCATATTCGCTTCTAGCTCAAACACGTAGCAAGCTGCTCCTATAGCAGCGGGACATGGGCGCGACAACGGTGTGAAATGTGCTGAAAGGGGGATGGACGCGCGCACTCCGGAGGTGCGCTGGGGCGGTCGGGCTGCTCGGTTTAGTGAATATCGCCGTTCCTATCGGGTTGCTATTGAGTGGTCGAAGAAATATAGCACTTTCGTTGCGAGCGGCAGTACAAGAGTCATACATACGGGTGGGTACGAGACCACGGGTGAGCGCACTGCAGGCAACCATACATCCAAGGATCGGCAGACGGATTTCAAAGACGCTACTTATCTATGTCTAAGTATAATGAACGGATTTGCACGCAGCACTATGCACTACTGTGCACCATGGCCAGGTTGATGACCGGTTGATATTACGGTGAGCCCAACGCAGCTCACGATAATGAAATGATCTCCGAGCAGACTACGGATTATCTGGGGGCGTTCGAATCTGACGGTTACTTACTTACTCCCATTCTGCTGGTAAGACACGCATCAAGACATGCCCTCGCCGGTCATTCTCATTATTATAGTATTAAGTATAGAGAGGGGATAGTCTATGACCACGGAATGCTGTGTGATTTACCCGGCTTTCCCAGGTGCCCAGCTCAGTTCCAGGCCGAGTTTCTCATATGAAGCGTACCCAACATACAATATGGGGAATGGGAAGACATTCGAGCATTCCAGGTGGCACTCGCGATCGTACTTGCGAAGCTGCGATCGCATGTTGGATGAGTACAAAGCAAGCAGAGCCGAGGCCCTCTTCGATCGCGTCGGCGTCTCCATGGTTATGCTGCTCAGAGTATCTCGAGACAGCTCGGCAGGCTGAACCGCAGGCCAGTCGACGTCAGGAGGATCTGGCAATATGGCATCAAGAGCCCACGCGCACCTGGAGACACGGGTGGTGGCCACGCACGGCGAAAGAGGGTGCAAGTCGGGGCCCACTGCATGTGCAAGAAAGTCCCCAGTCCGGCAGCGCGGCATCACTAGGCAACGGCGACGTATGCTCTCACCTGGACTAAGGCCCGACTCACGCCCCCTCCCTCATGATTGCGCGTTGGATATTGATGGGTAGTTGCATGCGGGATGAAGGGCGCACATTGCTCGTTATGGCGAAGTTGATCACCGTTTCGTTGACGCGACTGGGGCGGGAACAGTGAGGGTGAGCACGGGACGTGGATGATCAGACGGACGGACAGTTGGCGTGGGCGCTAGAGGCGCGAATACGCTCTATCGGGATACGCCACTCGGGTCGATAGCTCCGGCACCAAGAGATCTGAGGTGACGCAAAGTCACGACGACGCCTTTTCGAAAGCATCGACGCCTCCTCTGCGCCGGGCAAAGATCATGATGGTGATGGTGCGCTCTCAGATTGGGACTTGCTAGGCTATCTAATGCAAATATCTGAATCATGGACCGTGCTGAGTCGGTGGGGGCTGTGAGCGTGGAGAAGACCGGGCGCGGATAGAGGCAAGAGGAATGGGAGGTAGAATCCACGGACTGGGGGTACGGGTAGCGAATATTAATGTCGCCAGAAGAGCTTCGTGTGGAGGGGTGGAATAAACACGCGGGGGTCAGGGACGGGATGCCTGTTTTGGGAGCTGCTCGTGGGACGCGGCAAGCCCGAACTGAAACCCGACCGCAGATGGAGCGCCGTTGAGATCTCAGATACGACGTACACCTTGTGCTTCGCCAGATATTCTAGAATTCGCAGGTCGCAGGAAGGTAAGCAAGTGGTAAGCACCCCAAAGTGCACCCGTTGCGGTCAGAGCGGCATGGACCACCCGCCTCTCCACTCCTCCACGCCGTCTGCAGAGAGTGGCCATGGGAAGAGCAGACTCGCAGAGGAGGGAGCTGGACGAGATTCAGATACACTGACAGACAGAGTCGATTGCCCATGCGGGTGGCAGAATCCGGTGCTAGGGAGGATTATGTAACCGGAAGCTCAGAAGCGTTGTGGCGGCGAGCCCGGCGGCAATGCGTCCAGGCGAAATTACTATATGAGTACGGATTGGGCTAGACGCCAAGAAAGCACTCGTCCCCCGCTCTCGCCGGACTCTGTCTCTCCCGCTCCCATCGCCGGCCTTCTTGCTCTATAGCCGCGCCTTACATATACTCCCCTTCATCATCTCCCATCCTCATCCCGCCTCCCCCGCCATCGACTCCCACACACTTCCCCACCCCCTCCTCATCAGCCATGCAGGTTCCAGTCCACGCCAGTAGCTTCGTCATTGGCCAGCCTATCAACCCCGTCTCATGGCCCCGCAAACTTCCCAAGCCCACCTACCTCAGTCTCAACGTACGTGCGGTCGTTCCTGCTAGAATGTCCCTGTCCCTGACTTTCTTCCAGATTGCTCGCCGCCCCGCATCCGCCGATTCGACGTGCACCGTCTCATCAACTGAGTCCTCTCCCATCTCACCCCTCCCATCATCACCCTCGACCGCCAGCCTCCACTCCTCACACTCGCGCCCCGAGTCCGAGGTGCAACGCGCTGTGTCGCGACTGCTCAGTCTCACCAAGCAGCTTCAAGAGGTCCTCACGCGGTGGGCTGCCGGCGCTGCATACGAGCAGGACGTCAGCGATGCCTTCGTCCTCGTCGGCAGTCAGTTCGACTCGACCGTACATGCCTTCTGGCGCGTCGGCGTTGACATGAGGTGAGTCGCGTTTCCCATATTTGCTCACCCTTCTTTCTGTTGTTCTACTTTCTCGTACATATTGCACTTTACGCCTCCTTTCCTTTTTGGGTAGCCTTCCCCTCCTGCTTTCTGCACCCTGCCCATCTCCGTCCGTCTTCCCGCTCTCGCCCGCGCACTTTCACCGAAGTACCACGCCGCCCCGTGCATTGAACACTCCGCCCTGCCTAGGGTGGCGCCGCGTCCGGCACGGTCGGACTGCGCCTCCTTGGCTCGTTTCCTATTCACTTTTCTAGCGCTCCGTATCCACACCCCGCCAACCGGGGCCTCATTCCGGTGGCCGCAGCTCCGGTCGTCGCATGTGGCACGCCCGGGCTTGCATACCCGTCTACCTTCCATTGTCGAACTTCTAGTTTCTACCGCTTCGGGTTTTGTTCTATTATATCTGGACTCTTCTTTTCGACTCCCGCAGCCAGCAACCTTTTGTGCCTCGCTTATTACTTTTGGCTTCAATTTACGTGCTTCCCCTTTCCGCATGGTGCATGAGTCCGACATTCATCTGACTCAATTTTCTGTGTTCCAGTGATCTCTACGACGTGCCTATGACACTCCGCTCTGTCCTCGAGGGGCTCCTCGCGGAATACCCTTCACCAGAAGTCCTCGAACGGTATATGCCCAGGATACGTACTGCGCTTGTCAAGCTGCTCCGGGGACTCCAGGCCAAGCAAGCACCCTATTGGGCTTCCGTCTCGCGTTCAGGAGGCAGCCCGCGCTATTCAGGCGTTCCCGGAACCAGTATCCGTGGTGGCTGATTGCGTCCGCCTCCCCCCGGATTCCCGCTGCTATGAGGAGCAATTGCACATCGCTGTCGCCCTCTGTCATCATCCTGCTACTACTGCTTCGCGGGGGTGCGATACCCCCGCTGTACAACATACGCCTTCGCCCTTGGCCACGATTGCCACGACCGGCGGACGCACGGACGCGAACACAACTGCTGTATCAATAGACCACCCACAGGACCCTCTGGGATCTAGACTCGGAGGCGCGCATGGTCCCGTCGCAACTCGCGCTCCGTCTTGAACCCCGGCTCCGCCACCGCTACGTTCCGCGATGTGACACAACGAGGGGCCCATTGCCCTAGCTTATTCGTTCTCGCAATAATCCCCCTCGTCGCAGTTGATCGCCTCCCTCGCCCCCTCTGACCAGATCCTCCTGGACGGGGCTGTTCTTGTAGTTTTCCCCTTCTGTTTCTCTCTCGGTTCATCTCGCCCTGCCCTGTCCTATGTTTTGCACGGGCACGCACACGTACAAACGCTGCATTCTCTAGTACTGGTATACTTGCACCGCACTAACGCACTCACATTGGCTTTGCACATGCGCATTGCAATGGTTCGCTCTGTAGCACGATTTTCCTATGTTACTCGCACTCGACTAGCTCGCTCGCTTTTCGCCTCGTCGCGTTTCGATACTAATCGCTTTACGAATACCGCACAATTCTTTAACTCGCACCTCGCCTTGGTATCGTCAGGATGTTGACCACGTCCCGTCGTCATTGAGAGGGTTACAACCATACGCTCACTCCTTCACACTGCTTTCAGTTGTAGTTATTCATTGAACAACCACCTAAACGTGTCACTGCCCCACGTGTACAGTAGTACTCCCTTGAACATCAATAAACATTTTAAAGATTTCGCTCGCTGCGCAGTGCCTCACCCATGTGGTGAGCGTTCCATTCGAACACGAAGAGAGTTCTGGCAAATGGCAATTCCAGGCTCCGGATCCTGCGCCCGAGCTTCCTGGGGAATGATCTAGGCGTCCGGATATCCGCCCACCAGCATGCGCACGCATGCTTTGGAATGGACGGCACAACGGTTGACGAATACTTAGAACGAATCGAACGTTTCTATGGAAGTGGCGCCGCTAGCTGAGCTGGCGCCGGCGAATAGTAAGTTAGCACGCCACCGAACGAGCATGGAGGAGTCGACCACGTTACATATACATGCGCACGCGCGTGGCGGACGGGTGTTCGAATCGCGAGTCGGAGTCTGCGGACACGACGAACTGAAGGCTAGCTATAGTAAGGGCACCGCCGGGTTGGAATGTTGGCTAGTTGGAATGTTGGCCAGTTGCCTCGGACTCGCCTCTGATAGCTTCGATCGCGCCGCCCTTGGCCACACCGCGCCCGCGGTAAGTAGAATACAAGGGCGTTGCATGTCGACGATCACACGAATCCCTATGTAGTGACTCGACGGAACCCCTTCGAGTTCCCTGACTCCGTGCACATCCTGTGCATTCGATGGGCGCCTGCAGTGCCACACCGCGTTCGGAATGTTCGCAGCCCAGAGCACGACGACTCGGAGTAGAGAACAACGTATGGGGGCTGATGCCATCATACGAGTACGGGGCTACCGGGACATAGAAGCGTAAGTACCTCCGGATAGCTGCCGTGCCTGGGTATACGTGTGACGCGCCCGGTGTTGGACTCTGAGGACGGCGTGCCCGATCGGACACCGGCCGGTGCTTCGAAGTGCCAGTCATATTGAACGGTGCTTACCCAGGTACGGGTACGTAGGTACTCCACAATTTGAACGTCCCAAGGAAGCTTCCCAGGTACGATACACGTATGTACTGCGGACGCCGAAGAGCTTGAAGCTCCGAGGCCGCAGGGGACCCATATGCGCCATCGGATCCATACTACCTGCAGCTGTATCAGTGCATGATATCCGGATACGGCTGAAAGCGGACATGACAGAGAGAACTACTTACATAGCAGAGTACTCGCCTCAAAGCGGATAAGGTTTCGTGCGGCCTGACTTACAATATGCTCAAGGTTTAGTGGCGGGCCCTTCACCCACTTCTATCCGGTCTCTTCACCTCGCCCCGATGGACGGTGGAGGGAAGAACGATGTGTCAAACTTTGACTACTCTCGTACGTAGACAGCTACGTACGCCTGGACCACAATAGAACTGACATCGCTCTCCCACACTGGCATTGCAGCTGCTTGCTACGTGTGTAATAGCCAATGTGGCAGCGCAGCGCAGCGGCGCTGGACAACGGTCAATTGGAACTTGGAAGTCTGACTCGACCACTAGATACATACCCGTCATGCTGGCTTCGCGGATTGCAACTCAAGTTCCCAAGCGGGGCTACCATCGCCTGAGCCACGAAGAGACACGGCAGCCTGAATGCGGTGTCCGTTCGCAGATCCGGCGAGGAACTCTCCGAGCGGCGAGCTGCATTATTGCAAGTGCGAGCGCCGCGGGGAACACGCGACTCCGTACAGTATGGGCCAGCTCCCAGCTGGCACAGGCTGGCACTGGGTGCTGTCGAAATCCTGAAGTCCGGATGGCGGCGACTCGAAATCCTGGAAGTCCGGATGGCGGCGACTCGTCGGCCAATCCGTTACAATGGAGTGGCGATGGTCACGGCAATTTAATGGATTCGCGGCCGAAGCAAACCTTAAAAGGCCACTCCATTGCAACGTTTTCTCTGATGCCGGGACACAGGTGACAGGAGAAGCATATACGCTCCTCGAGCTCGGCCTAGCCACTGGGACGCTTCGCGGACAAAAGGGGGCTCGGTGGGGCCTCCGAGCCCGGAACGCAACTGCGCCGCTGACGGTTGCGAACGAAGTGTTGTCAGACCCTGAAGCTTGAAGGGGGGCTTCGAGCCTCGAGCTTCGTGATCATGCCCAACAACTTCTGGCTTATCGCATCGACGTCCCACGCCTGTGCACCTCCACGTACGCACACACGCGCACACCGGCGGCGGCGAGCAAAGACGAGGTTGCGGGGTGCCGGACTTGGATGTGAAGATGGCGTCTTCGCGATATCGATTAGAACGGGTTCACAAGCTTATGACAAGACTTGACGAGGCTTCTCCGACTCCGGTTCGGGCGAAGCTGCTAAGAGCCGAGGCCCGGGGTCCGAAGGCGACAGTGTTGCCAGCTATGGTCGTCGTGCGCTGCGAAGCCGGCTTATTCTCGACGCATGTGGTCGCCGTCCGATAGAGCGGTCTGTATGCGCGCGCCAGAAGGGCCTTCTCGCGCGGTCCCATCTCACTCGACCCACTAGCCCAGGCTACTATGGGCGAGGGAGAGAGGGACCGGCGTCCAGGTCCAAAGTCGACGCCGTGGTTCTCGCTCGATGCTGACGCAAGGTCGAGCTTGTCTGAACGCGCGTTGCCGAGCGAGCGTGGATGCATCCGGATAACATATTGCGGCTTCTCGTGAGAGCTGGTCCCGTCGTCATCTGGTCCCGAGGGCCGGATGTATATTGAGCGCACTATGTTTGGAACTGCATACGTATGGGACGCGTAGCTGTACTGGAATAGCATGGTCGGAAAGCATGCATGTAGGAAACGATGGCCAGCAGCTAATCCGGGCAAAATCAATGTGCTGAGTCGTGCATACCTCGGCGTGGGTCCAATCGGAGCAGAACGTAGCTCATCTGGCGAAAGTATCGGGTTCGATGGGGCCGGTAGGCCTACGGGACCAGTGATGTCATCTTGCAGCTGGCCAGCGCCATACTGGGACCAATGGTGTCACGTCTCGCCCTGCGACAGTAGTCAGAATCAACGCTTCCTTTCGCACATCAGCTACGCGAAGCGGGACTGCAGAGGCACTGCGATTGGTCTCGAAGCTTGAAACGCATTGCTATAACGTGACTTCGGAATCTGTGAGTACATACCGATGGTGGGAAGCTCTGTTTAATTACTCTCCCTCGGGGCGTGTTCACTGGTGGGCTTGTCGGCACTGTCTTCAGGTCCGCGGAGATGATTTTCATATCGACGTTGTTCGCGTCCGTTTAGGTATCTGACTGGAGTACACCTTGTGCCCTTCGGTCGGATACCTTAATGGAAAGCCATTGCCTGTAGATGCCGCACTTTGTTAGGACACATCGAGCATGGCAGTGGCAAATTAACTCGCATGGTGCCAGGCAACCTTTAACTCCGTCGCATTGCGCGGCGCCACTAGCATATGTCGTTATGACCCATAGAAGCACCGTGGTCCGTGGGGCATATACACTCCCCCACGGCCGGCATATTTGGCACCGCGGGGTCACTGTTTGGAGTATTGGATCAGTGATAGGGCGACCGGCCGGACGCCAACAATCCGAAGACTCACCGTTACTCACCAGGGGAAGCTTCATCACCAACTCCGCTCCAGGGGGTCAGAAGGTGAGAGGAACGCCGGAAGCCCCGAATATCAATGTCAAACTTGAAGCTTGAGGACAGATGCACGCTAGGAACGTAGCAACACGACAAAGCTATCAAGATGGAAGGCGGACGAGCGATTGGGATCACTGGTGGATGTTGTCGTCGTGGCCGTTCGGGTGCATGGAGATGGGTCATGGGTGCGTGAGTATCGATAGTCCCGTGAAGCCCGTACACGGTGGAACTCCGCCAGCAATCGATGAGCTGCTATGAGCTCTTCTGGCAGCGCGCTTCAGTTGTAGTAAGTACAAGTACATCGAGCAGAGAAGTTAGACCCTGACAGTCCTGACCGGAACGCTCGCCAGCCTCCAGGTGCCACGGGTTGTTGCAGCATGGCTCGTCCCGAGTGTGATGGTCGACTCCAGGAGGGCGACACGCTCGCTGACCCCTTCGGGCATTGCAAATCCGTGGCGCCACAGAGGCTGCGTCTTTCGTGGTTGTTACATATGCATGGTTGCCCGAGCCACAATGGGGAGACAAGCCGGATGGTACCGGTGACCATGCATGGCATGGTGCAAGACATGTATGTACTTTTGAAGTTGGTGGAGGCAAAGTTACGTAGCGGAATAGTGGCTTGAGAGGGGAGTAGATGGGGTGTAGCCTGGCATCGGAGGCATGCAAAGAACTTACAGGTGGACGGGTGACGTGCAAAGCACAAGCTCCCGGGTGGACACGGAGAGCGATTGCAGTAGCCTCTAGGGCACACGCCCAAGGGTGGAAGAGCGCGTGCATTGCCCGTATGTCGGCTTAACAAACTTGTTCAGGACATTGGTCCCATGCAGTAGTATGCAGTAGTACTAGGACGCTCAATTTCGGTGGGAGGAAAGATAAGGGAAGATTCTGTCCAACAAGACTTGCGAAAGGCGACGTGAACATATGAGAACGTAAACGTGCCTCAACCTCCTAGCTAGCATCAAGCTCGACTTCCTGGGTACGGTACATCTTCAGCTTACATAGTAGGATGTCATTGCCACGATGTGGCCCAAGGTGATGGGAAGCGGTTGCGAGTACGTACTGGGGACATCAAGACCCCCCGAGTTTCAAAGCTATTGGGCCCGAGACGAAGCAAGTGACCGGACCCATCCCCGACGTGAATTCATTCGCATCGGGCGGACCATAGAGGCAGGACCACCGCTCTATTGAGTACGTACTCCGATGGTCACAGGGCCATTCGAGCGGGCTGCGTGAGACAGCGGGGGACAAAATCCGTCAAGCGGTCGGCCTTGTCAGGGCAAAACAGGGGAGGCGAGAGGGGAGGCGAGTGCATTGAAGTTGCGGTCCGATGTGGGGCAGATGAAAGGTATGAAGGCTAGCTGAAGGCCAGGTGCGGCAGGGAATAGAATGTGGCACGGTATGCGCACGGTGGGAGCCAATATTGGACGTCCACAAGAAAATTATGTCGAGACCCGACCTGCGACGAGGCGGCGGTCGCCCTAGAGGCCTGTGGGCCATGCTGGGGATGGGAGCAGGCGAATCCTAGGATAGAGAGCCAATCGGCTGATGTGGCGGGAGGAGAGGAAGGACGGAGGGGCGGGCGAGACGCGGGGGAGGCCCGTTCCGAGAACACACGATTCACGTGTCGCGGAGCCCATTATGTACATTTTTTATTTTTCGCGGCAGTGGCACTGGCAGTGGCAGGACGGCGGGCGATCGCACCGAACGAAGGCGTCCAATAGAGGGGCACGAGTCGTCCTCTGAATCGCCCCAACCAGGCCTCCTCAATGCGCTCCTCATAACCATCTTGTCAACGCCTCTCGTCTCCTTTCCCCTCCCCTACCCCCTTCGCCTCTTACGCCCCCTCAACCCTCTAAACTGGCTCCAGATTCGCGGATACCATCGCCCCCCGTAACCCCATGTCGGACGAACCACCCATTAATGCCAAGACGTGCACGCGACCGGGGCTCAAGAGCTGCCTCAAACTGACTCCTCCGATCACTCCAGAGCTCAGTGCCGCGCCCAGTCCCTGCACCTCTGGCCGCACCTCGCCAGCCGCGGTGAGCGACAGCGGCTCGTCTGCCGACTGTGGTTGTCGGAAGACAGTTTCCTTCTGTGAAGAAGACGAACTCGAGGAGATTTTCTGGGCAGATGAATGGGACAGGACGCCCGCTGCCGTGACTCCCAAGCTGTCCTATCAGTGAGTAGCCATTCTTTCTGCTGCTTCCCATGTCCCTACGCCCTTGATGCCATGGCACACCACAACCATCGCCGGGAACCAGCGAGCCCTGTATGTGTATGCGCGCTCCATCAGGAGCTTCGCGTCCATGACAGATGCCCAAAGAAGTCAAATCAGCCACGCTCTATCCACCGCCTGGCATCATCCTGGGCGAATGTCTTGTGATTTGTGCAATGCGCATTCATTCCTGCCTCGATGGTCCGTTCCATCCAATTGATTTTGGGCATGTGAGCGCATTAAGCGCCGGTTTGCTCGTCCAACACAGCGACGTCATGGATGACGGCAGCGTATAACCGTCGGTGCCTGCTCGTTCTGAAGCCCTCATCGTTGCCCTGATTATTTTTTGCACCACATCGGTCATTGTTTCTCCCCGCCTCACACTCGACCCACTGCTAACCGCTTGTTTGTCGTTGCAGAGACATACTTGAGCTCAAGCAGCTCCGTGTCAATCTACCGTATTCCCCACCTCCCCCACCACCACGCCAGCCTTTCACGACCTCTTCACCATCCGCCTCCAAACCCCCTTTCCCGTTGTCCCGCTTTGCCAATACCGTCTCCCATACCCCTTCCAAGTGGAAGAATCGGTCTGAGCCCCAACGCGCGGGCGTCGACCCGGCCATCCTCCCGTACCTTGACGCAGTTCCCATTCGCCTATTGCCCCTTCTTCCCCAGTCTCCCACAGAGTCTGAACCCCCAGCATCCGATCCGCCCGAACCCCACCCTCAGACACCGACCCCAACTGCGTCTCCTGAAGCAAGGCCGACGATCAAGCCTCCTACAGAGCCTCCAGAACTTCGGATCGTCGAGCCAGCTATCCCGTTGTCCGTTTCACCAATCACTGCACGCCCACCACAACCCTCGCCGCCGAAGGTGAAGAAGCCAAACTTCTCCTTCTTGCCTTTACTTCCCGTTGAGGACCCACCGATAATCCCTGCACCAGTCATTCAGAACACCCCCGCCCCGCCAAGAAGGAAGTTTAACATGACCTTCTTACCAGTGAATGCCATGCCAGAGCTAGAAATTCCAACGGTCTCTCCGCACAGTTCCTTGGACGAAAGCCTCGATACGGAGCTGGAGAGCGCCCTGTTGTCATCTCAGACATCCTTCGGTCAGTCGCCCTGATCCGCCCTCGCGGCCAGACGCTGGCCGCCTCAACTCCGAAGGTGCCGATTGTGAGGTCAGTTCTCTCACTCCTACCACCAGCACATCGGCAAAACCTTCGATGTCCCCGCCTTCCCTATCGCTCTCCCTCTCCGCGACACCGTTCCTGCCACTCACCGCGGAATCCGATACCGACACCGACACCTACACCGACACGGACGGCGAGAGCGACGCCCCTAGCACGAGCACGGTAGCGAGCTCGGTGCCGTCACCGCCCTGCGAATTTGAGGACGGGCCAGAGCTCGACGACCTCAAAATCGGTAAGGAGCTTGTGCTCACAGCTGTTACCGTTGTATGTATTCATGGAGATATTCAGATTCAGGGTCGTACTTCCCCGAAGTGCCCCTTGTTCTTCCGGTCATGGACCCCACAACGCCTCTCCTCCGCTCATCATCGCATAAAGCGATAAATATCGTTGCTTCGTCGCTTTCCGCAGAGCCTGGTCAGACTCCGCCGCTCAGCGTGCTGTTTCCATCCCCAAGGAGGCGGAACCGTGCCTTCCCTTCCCTCGACGCTCCCCGCTCTGGTCTCGGCTCGCAAGTCCCGGCCGAAATGCCTACCATCCTCGCATCGCTCGAGACTGATTCTCCTGTGCCACCACCCTCCGACTGGCCTTCTATAATGTTGCCGCGGCCGGGCCTGGTGAGCAGTGCACGGACGACGGAGTCGTCCCTACCCCCAACTCCGCTTTCGGTCAGCCGCGTGCTGCGGAAGAAGCTCATGCTCGAGGCGCTCCCCAGCCCCGCGTTGGTCCCGCCCAGTCCGTTCGAGCTGGAGCCTCACCGCCGCAGCGCAGCGAGCCCCAAGTTCGCACAGGGCGTCCTGCCCGAATTTGCATCCGTATCGACATCAGACTGCGACCCCCACCACGTCCTTGTCAAGAAGCTGGAGGGCCTCCGCGTCTCGGAGGCGGAAGCGCTGCCATCGGATCCTGCGGATTCGGGTCTGGATTCGGGGGCGTCCGACGCCCTCGTTCCCAAGGGCACTCCAGGCGAGTCTCCCAGTCCGATGCTCACGCTCGAGAGCATGCGCGTCGCGTGGGACGCGAACGCGCGCGAGGGCATCGCGCAGGTTCAGGCTGCTGCGAAACCGAATTCCGCGCTTAGGCCGAGTTTGAGCAGGAGGAGGATGTCGTGATGCTTACCCTCGCGTACGATAACACACGACGTGAGAGGCGCGTACGCCTGGGCTGTTGCTTCATCTGGCGGTCGCAGCCGGAATCCATGTGCCATCTGTTCCTAGTCCTGTGTCCTGGATACTCTCGTCTCTATTCTCGCCTGTCACGCCCACCCATTATTATGCTCACCTCGTACTCGACACTCAACAACGCATAGTCCCTCATCATTGATCGCTCACCTCCATGTTCATCCCTTCCATCCCCATCCGTCCTCCCGCTCGACCTATCGACACATGGCATCCAACTCCGCCAATATCCTATCAACCCTACATTATTATCTATCCGCTCGCACTTCCGTGCATCCGTGCATCCTCACGCATCCTTCCCCACAATGCGCATGACACCACGTCCGATTCATGTTGTTACATATAACTTGGCCTCCGTACCCGTACTACAGTATACCACCATACTTATCATTCGCGTTCCGTCATGGATCAACAACACTGACCACCGCCCACCCCCGTCCCCAGCGCTTGCATGCCGCTCTCGCATCGGACATTCGCGACGAGCATAGACTGGGCTCAGTTGATCGACAGCTTGACCTGTACATATATATGCATGTAGATGTTCCCGGTTCTGCTTGTCTATATAGATCTATTCTCCAGCGTGGAACATATCAGTGTGCGAGAAGTTATGTTCAGTTCCTTGAGTCTCTAAGACTTAGCTGACACGCGGGTTAAGGAGATCATATACGTATACATATATTTCGTAGGGCCTGTTAGGACCGAGCTTGCGCACACAGCATGCAGCACAAGAACAGGTTTGTTTGAATATTATATTTTTAGGAGCATAGAACAGGTGCAACAGCGAGCCTCTGCCCATTCAAGGGAGGACGCGGGGTACAACCTAGCCTTCCTTGGGTCGTCGTAGATGACATACGTCCGCCCTGCCCCTTGGCTGGAAGTGCAGGCATGCCGCCGCCGGTTGCCCCAGCAGCGGCCAAAACTCCCCCCGGGACCCAAGTCCCACCAACGTCCGAGACTCGCTGCGCGTGCCTGTCCCGTACAGAGACCAACTACGGCCACGGGCCGGCGCGAACGCGATACATGAAGCGGGTGCCTCAGGTCCACGCCGCTTGAGAAGATACGATGAAGGGAACGCTTCCGCGAGACGAACGATC
Source organism: Ganoderma lingzhi (assembly GCA_026283605.1). Lineage (NCBI taxonomy): Eukaryota > Fungi > Basidiomycota > Agaricomycetes > Polyporales > Polyporaceae > Ganoderma > Ganoderma lingzhi. The sequence continues at coordinate 1,600,723 of JAPJYM010000002.1, forward strand.
CGCAAAAATATCACAGAAGCACCGACGGACTAATCTTGACAGTGAACTTGACGGACCGATTGGGTCTACCGCGTTGGCGGCGTCGAGTTGCCTGAAAGTCCTTTTTAAAGACGTCGCTCCCGAGCCACCCTGAGACCCAGGCAGGTTGTCGTACGCATCACCACCGCATCGTCGACAAGCTTGTCTAGCGCCATAGAAACCCAGACTCAACGAGAGGTGGGGAAACCTACTTGGAGTGAAGGCCAAACACTCGACCACCGTGTAGATCCAGAACCCGAATATCAGCCACAGTGAGGGCTGAGATTTGAAGCTTGTGAACGATGCGTGGAAGGGCAGAGGCGGCACCCGAATATCCTGTGGCTTTCCCCGTTCTTTGTGGTCGATGGTAGAAGGTCGTTGGTAGTTGTTCGTGTGTACTTGCTGCTGGAGTCGGTCGTTGCTCGGTGGCTAGTGGTTGATGATCGATGGTCGGTGGTTGGTGGCGTCGTAGGCTGGTCGCTGACGCGTTGACGGTCGGTGGTTGGTGGCGTTATTGAGTGGTGGCAAGCTTGACAGACGATGTTGGAGGACGGTGAGCGTCGACAATAACCGCGATATCCATTGAGGATGACCGTGCTCGGATCCGGTGCGGGAAGTGGAAGTAAGAGGGCAAGGTCCTGAGGGCGGATGGGGAGGAGGTTGGGGATTATATATGTTCCGAGGAGAGGCTCACAGGTCGGTCCAAGCTCCGCTGCGACTTGGAAACGATTATGGCGGGACGCGGCGGACAAAGCTCACCTCAATAAGGCAAGGGACTTGCCCTCCTTGAGCAATCATCCTGTGCCGCATGATGCACGTGTTATCCTCGAAGCAACAAAACGGTGGTCACTTTCAACAGCCTCAGCCTCAGCCTCAGCCTCAGCCTCAGCCTCAGCCTGAAATTAGAGCACCCAGGGAGCTGTTGAGGTATACCGGGAGCGAATGTTTAGAGGTGTCAAGTCTCGTTCGGACGACACCCTAACGTTGAGTGTCATCAAGGAAGACGTCGCCAACCACAGAAAGGAGGGATACCTCATGTCTCGATGTCTTTAACTGGGCCTTCTAAGGTGCGTGAGAGCAGGTTCCTTTCGAGTCCACATTCCTGCAAGATATATTCATCTCTAGAGCTCAGACCGGACACAGAATGCATGTCAGGTACGAAACCATCGTGAAGTCAAATAGAGTCTGGAAAGCCTACATATCACGGGAAAGGTGTTATGAGAGGCGGGTCGGGCATGTAGCTCTTTTCCGTTGTTTGCTGGGGGTGGTCTGAAGGCAAGGAGGGCCTAGGGACAAGGAGGGCCAACTCTATTTGATGTTCGGCTGAGGGCGCCTGCCGATGGGTGGAGTACCGCACCAGTGACGGGTCGCCCATAAACCCAGCCCATCCCTGTTTCGCCTCCCCCGCTGTTCCTGCTCCCAACCACGCGCCATCCCTCTCGTCCTTCCCCCCCCCCCCCGACATCCCCACAGTGAGCAGAATCCTTATAGTCAAGGTTCTGTCCCGACCTTCGGCAGCCATTGCACCTCTGACGGCAGGCTCTATGGCTTCTTTGCGGTGTCGGCCACTGTTCTCACATACCATGTACCAGTTGAGTTTTCCAATACGACAAGCTTTGCTCCCCTTCCTATCGCCATCGCTGTGTGTCCCTCTACGCCCTTCCCCACGACCCCATTTCATCTTCGCTGTCGTTACCCAATCTCGCTTGCTCCATGAGTCAGCGCTGTGTGGGAACGCCAGCAGGCCAGAGGTGGTCCGTGCGCGGGCTTCTATCTTGCCTGCATCCCCGACCAGCCCGTCGTTTATGACGAGAAGTCGGGACCCCGAAACTCGGCGGCCGTCATTCCTGAAACGCTGGTCGCAAAAAGCAACAGTTCTGCGGTCCACTTGTAGACTAAGTGGGCTGGACGATGCCTAGCCATTCGGGTGGCAATCGGTAAGCCGGAGGAATGAAGGCAGGTGGACGGGTGCCAACAGTCCCAGTGTGTTGGCCGCCAACATTCAAGCTGCGCGTGAATCGGCGAGGCTTGTACTTCTATGCCACGCCGCACGGGCCTCCTTGCGTGTCCAGTGTCCAACTTCCCCAGGATCCCCACTCTTCCTTCCACCCCAACCATGCCAGGCTGTTGCAACGATTTCGGCTGCGACTCAGAAGCCCGCCGAGAGGACCAGACTGATGCCACCTCTTGTGCGGACCACAAGCACGAGGAGAAGGCGTCCGACGCTGGCTGCTGCGAGGGCAGCAACTGTGGTTGTGATGGTGGGTCTATACCAGTCTTATTCACGATTAACCTCACTGAATGCGTGCCCCAGATACATGTATCGACCAGTTCGCCCGGGTAATCTGCGCCGCAGACGAAACTCACCTTCATGGCAGAGAGGCCAACCGTGGCGGGCTGAACGGCGATAATTGTAAGCGGGGTAACCTCTACTCTGAACTTGCTCGATACTGAAGCGTCCCAAGCCTCTGTTTCCGACGGTACTTGTTGCGGCGAGGAGGACTGCAAGGAGAAGCTTAAAGAGGATGGTGACACCAACACGTCCTCGCAGGCCTCTCCCGTCAAGGGCTGCGAGCATTCCGGTCTTCGCAAGCGGACTCCCAAGTCTTCCTCGACTCCATCCATCCCCAAGGAGGCATGCGGCGAGCATCGTAACATCGCCCGCAGCCGCTACAACGATACCCTGGCCGCCTTCGGGTGTGTTTGCAAGGCGCTCCTGGCGCGTGGCGTCAAGTCCTGCTGCACACCCCCTTCTCTCGCCGGGAAGGCAGTCGCCCGCCCTACATCTAGCCGACGCAGCGTAAAGCTCAGCATCCATAACAAGCGCACGTCCCTCGACAGTTGTCGTGCCCCGTCTATCGATTCGTGCTGCGGCAAGAGCGACTGTGGCAAACAGTCTCCCAGCATCCGCAGTGTCCCCTACAGCGGCCGCAAGGGCGCCCCGTCTACTCGATCGCGCTCGTGCGCTTCCCTCGACTCGTGCTGCGATGACAGCTGTTGCGGGGGAGGAGCGGACAAGAAGCGCGACTATGGCGCCATCGATATGGCCGAGCGAGGCGCGGGGATGTACAACGAGCATGTCGTACTTGCCATCAAGGGCATGACCTGCACCGGATGCGAGAACAAGCTCATTCGCACGCTCCGCGGCATACCCACCATCGGGAACGCCAAGACCAGCCTCGTCTTGTGTCGCGCCGAGTTCGACTTCGACAATGACGCGACCGACATCTCGTCGCTCATCCAGCTCATCGAGAAGCGTTCTGGCTTCACCGCAGAGGCCGTCAGGGAGGTCCAGGGATCTACCCGCGACCTTCTCCTCGCCGTCCCTCAACCTTTTCTGGAGCGGCTCATCGCTGCAGACTGTCCGAACGGTGTCAATGGCGTCGTGCGCGAGGGCAAGGCTGCAGTCGTGGTCTCCTATGACCCCAATGTCATCGGTGCGCGCGACATCGTAACGGCTTACAAGGCGTTTTCGCCTGTTCTCGCTCCCGAACCTCCGGATCCTGCCATCGTGGCTGGAGCGAAGCACATCCGTCTGCTGTTGATGCGCACGGCCATCTCTGCTGTACTGACTATCCCAGTCCTCGTCATGACCTGGGCGCCCCTCCCTCCTCGTGCTCACGCCTACTCGATTGCTTCGTTGATCCTCGCTACCATCGTGCAGGTTGGGATCACTGGGCCCTTCTACACCGCATCCTTCAAGAGCTTAGTATTCTCTAGGCTTGTCGAGACCGACTTGCTCATCGTTCTCAGCACTACCGCCGCATACATCTACTCCGTTGTCGCGTTCGCCTTCGAAATGATCGGTCGTCCGCTGGCCACTGGTCAATTCTTTGAGACGAGCACGCTGCTCGTGACATTGATCATGGTTGGACGAGTCATCAGCGCCGTCGCCCGCCAGCGCGCAATCGAGGCGATCTCGATTCGGTCCCTCCAGGAGAAGACCGCGCGCGTCGTCTTCCCCGACAAGAGCGAGCAGGTGCTCGACGTCCGCCTCCTCCACTTCGGCGACACGTTCAAGGTCCTGCCCGACTCCGCCATCCTCACCGACGGCACAATCATCTCCGGCACGAGCACCATCGACGAGTCAATGATGACGGGCGAGTCGCTCCCCGTCGACAAGGGCCCGGGCGACGCCGTCATCGCAGGCACGCTGAACGGCCCGAGCGCGCTCGTGGTCCGGGCGACGCGCCTCCCAGGGGACAACACGATCAGTGAGATCGCGGGCATGGTCGACGACGCACGGTTCTCGCGTGCGCGCGTCCAGGAGACCGTCGACTGGATCTGCGGCTGGTTCGTTCCCGTGGTCCTCGCTCTCGCCATTGTGACGTTCGCCGTGTGGATGGGTGTCGGCATTGGGGTGCGCCGCCAGCCCGCGGGGGAGGCGGTCGTCGTCGCGCTGACGTATGCGATCTCGGTGCTCGCGATCTCGTGCCCGTGTGCGATTGGCCTCGCGGTACCGATGGTCATCCTGATCGCGGGCGGGGTCGGGGCGAAATTGGGATTGGTGTTCAAGGCTGCGACGACGATCGAGCAGGCGCGCAAGGTCACTCATGTCGTTCTGGACAAGACGGGGACAGTCACCTTGGGCAAGCTGTCGGTCGTGAGCCGCTTCATCGAGGAGGACGTGGGGTTAGAGCCTGAGGCGGTCGTCACAGAGCTCGTAGCGAGCAGCCGGCACCCGGTCGCTCGCGCTGTCGCTGCTGACCTCAAGATCACTCCGTCCGGAGAGGCCACGATAGAGGAAATTGAGATGGTCACTGGCAAGGGCGTTCAAGGCAGCTATCGTGGCAAATTGCTCCGCGGCGGAAGTGCTCAATGGGTCGGAATGCAAACCCATCCTGCCGTCCAGCCCCTGCTCGCCCAAGGCCTCACCACGTTCTGCGTCATCCACGGTATGCGCCTCGTCGCCGCCTTCGGGCTCTCCGACACCCTCCGCCCGGAAGCGAAGTCCGTCATTCAAGCACTCGCCACACGCAACATCCGCGTCTCGATCCTCAGCGGCGACCACCCCGCCGCGGTCTCGTCCGCCACTACCGCCCTAGGCATCCCCCCAGAGCGTGTGCGTGCAAGCTGCCTCCCGGCTGACAAGCAGGCGTACATCAAGGAGCTCTCCGCGAAGGGCGAAACCGTGCTCTTCTGCGGGGACGGCACGAACGACGCCGTCGCGTTAGCGCAGGCCGACATCGGCGTGCACCTGCACACCGGAGACGGCGCTGGGGTCGCGGCGTCGGCCGCCGCGGACGTCGTGCTCACGCACCCGTCCCTCGCGGGCATCCTCACGTTGCTCGAGCTGTCGGACGCCGTCGCGCGGCGGATCGCGGCGAACTTTGTGTGGTCGGTGGTGTACAACCTCTTCGCGATCTTGCTGGCCGCCGGGGCGTTTGTGCATGCGCGCGTCCCGCCTGCGTATGCTGGTCTCGGTGAAGTCGTCAGTGTGGTTCCGGTGGTTGTGGTCGCCGTGCAGTTGAAGTGGTTCAAGGCCTCTGTCTGAGGGAACGCAGAAAGCGTTGAAACGTTGACTCCTAGATGCGAATGGCTCTTGACTCCAAGGCTACGATTTTCTCTGCCCCTCTTGAGATCTAACTGGTGTTCGTGACCCGGCTTTTTCTTTCGAATGTGTACGCAAATTGCACGAAATATGTACGATGTTAGAGTGGTGATAATGATATGACGTCTTGATATCCCCGATACAGAGTGGAGGAAGCAGGCGATTAGCTACCTACAGTAGCAAAGTCGTCGAGAGCAAAGGCAAGCCCGTCACACTGAACAATAATACAAAATCTCAGCACCACTGCCCTTGCGATCCTGCAACCCAGGAACCGATTTTCGCAGGATAGGATCAATTTCAATGCTCATCTTCGTCCCCATCAGGGTAACCAGCATTTGCTTGCGAGGGCGAGGAAGGGGTATCTACGCGAAGGGCGGACGCGCACGCCTCTGTGGAAAACGAATTTAGTGAATAGGTCATGGTTGAAATAACCACATTGTACACACGTAGGAAGCGCGCAACGATACCACGAGGTCGCTCAGGAGGCCGTGGTTCTGGTGTATATACGTGGACGTCGGTTACCTCGCAGAAGCTCACCGACTTTGGAGCATGGCGGGGTGAAGCGGAGTTAGACGTCGACGTCGACATGATGCTTGTGCCATCGGAGCCGGCGGTCCCCCTGGAAGATCTGCCGCATGTGGTGGAAAGACTAGGTGTGAATAGGGAATCCCAATCGCGCATGCTCGAGGAACTCAGGTCGTATTCGTGATCGTATTGAAGAAGATCTGAGGGATGGATGACGGGGAAAACAGAGGGACGCTTGAGACAGCCCTTGGGATAAGAGGAATGGGCAGGGGAAGGCATGACGGCGGTAGAACGATGAGAGTCTGTGAACGATGTGATGTTGAAGAATAGACAGGAGACGCAAACGAGCGGTGGTGGTCGAGGAGACACGGTTGCAGAACGCGGTGAGGTGGTGGAGGGAAAAAAGGACAAGAGACATGCCCCAAATCTCCTTATAGCATACAAGCCAACGCAGAAAACACCCGCAGTCATCGCCAAGGTCCACTACGGAAGGTCTCGCAATCGAGCACGATGTGGGGCTAGATCCAGTTTTTTTCGAAGGAGGAAACGGCGGAGAGAGGCATGGCGAAAAGTTCCCAACTGGGTAGTCGGCACAACGACATCCGCGGAGGCAACGAGCGGAAGCGGGTGGGATACTAACAATAGAAACCTGGCATTAGTCGGATGCAAGCGGTAGCGATCGGCGACACGTTCGTTGGCCTTCATATACCCCTTGGTTTACATTTCTTGGGACTGTGTGGCGTAGGTGCTTTGGCCGACCGCAAGAGAACTTCAACCGCGACTAAGAGAAGAATGAAATGTGTGAGAGAGGTGTGAAATTGGAGAAATATATGCACATACAGCGTATACCTCGGTCCCTTGTAGGGGCGCGGATATGGATTCTGCCCGACCGAAGTCAACTGAGCATCGATATTGGACGTCGGCGAAGTCACCGTTTCTAACAGGAGGCTCAAGAGGATCGGCCTCCTAGGGTAGAATCGCGCTGTCGTCATCGTCGGCACCCCCTGGGTTTCTATCGAAAAGAACTAACTCGCCTATGAACGTGACGATGCACGGTCCGGCATGACTGTACCCACAGTCGCGAGTAGAAGGCTTCAGGCCATAACGTGCCGGGCCGATCTAATAGCCCGGAGGAATACCGGATACTGATTCGACTTGTACGCTGGATTTTGGATTGAACGTATCATACATTGGCTGACAAGAGATGATGCTTTGACACAGTACTCCGCTCGACCATTGTGGGAGGTTCGGGTGCTCGTCTGTGAACGGGGGAATCGTACAACATCCACTGGCACCTCGACGGTGTGGCAACGTACTAGGTGGACCTTCCGGCAGTCATCGAAAATCCTTAAAAGCACAGTCGGAATCGACCAGCGTCAGCTATGAATTCGAACGGCGGAAAATATTGCAACGTACCCTTGAGATCACTCGACAGAATGGCTGCACTTCGAAAAGGGCGATTCTCGGTCAGAATATTGGAACCATAGTTGAATATCTAGTGTCTTGCATTTGTGCAGCGTCGGGAGCTTCTGCTGGATGAACTCCAATGTTCTCTCCCGGAGGGGGGACAGTGCGTCCCGGTATCCAGCAATGCAGAAATCCAGCCAGCTTAGATCCTTGAAATTGTCACGCGACAACACAGGATCAAGAAGCTCTAATCCGTTAATTTTCATTGCCTTGAGTTCGCCGTCCTCCTCAACCAACCGGTCATCGTTCCGAGTTCTGCTCTCGTGAGAGACTTGGAAGTGCAGGGTGTTAAGCCGACCGGGGAGACTTCGCAGCATGTCCGCGATGCTTGTCCACTCATCCCTACGGATTTCGAGACGGAGGATGTTTAGGCTGGCGAAACGGGACAAGGTGATCCTGCCTGAATGTAATACGTTCAACATGATGCGTCATAACGAAGGATAGTATCGGCTTACATGAAATATCCTCGGAGGCAGACAGACACAATGACGCCTTACGAACGGCCGGGGCAAAGATTTGTAGGTAATAATCAAGGTCCGTATTGGGGAATGTGATCCGGTGCTCCTGTGGCCAACGATTCGTGTACCACGAGGGTAATAAGTCAATGTCAACAAGCGTCGAAGGCGTAGGGGTGTGAGTAAGCCACTCCAACAGCGCCAACGTGCAAGTGCGACAAAAGAAGGATATACTGAGGGAGTGTAGGGCAGGTCGGCTCGATGGCAATGCCAAGATGGAAGGTTGCGGGGCGGACAGCCAATGGACATCGTAACAAATCAGGTCCTTCAGCAGGGGTAACAAGACGAGAACGCGCCGGAATGTGCAGAACGATGGGAAGCCGCATGAATTGAGGACAAGCTGGCGAAGAGACGTGAGCTGGGAGAAACTGCCAAATGTGATGGGATGTGGTGGACACTGAGCCCAATCCACAGTGAGGGTGAGAGAATGGAGGTTGGGAGTTGACCCGCCAGGACGGGGAGGACGTATTGTCCTCTCCACGTTGAAACCGGTCCGGGAGGTATGCATTTGCCGTCCGGATAATGGGTGTGTATCAATGGGTCGATAAACTTGAAGCGATGTATCGACGCGAACCATGGTCGCATTTCCTCCGAGTTTATTACCCCACAGAGGAATGAATCCCAAGCAGCTGTGGTTATCAGCTCGACACAAGAAAGGAGGGCATGTCGGCTTGCAGGCAACCAATCCCGGTGAACGAGAGCGCAACTGCGAAGGGTCCGTTTATCTTCCGATGTCAACCACCCCGACTCGGACACACAGGAGATGATGACATCAACCAATTCATTTGGAAAGTTGGAAGATACCTGAGATTTTCCATTCAGCATGTTTCAAAGGGACAACTCCTAGCTAGCTCACCATTCTGCGAGTGTCAGCTGGCAGCGCGTGGTTCAGAGGAACAAAGCCTGACTTGTCGCACAGATGGTCCGCTAGACTTGCGGTCTTGCGTCTGCGGGGGTCTGGGATCTAGAAGGCTTGCAGCCGTGTCAGTCTTCCTGTGGCTTAAGTCAAAGCGTCCATTGTGCTCACCAAGGACAGGAAGTGGGTTTGTGGGTGGGTGAGACGTGAAAGAGTAGTTATATATACGTATACGTACCTGCACCCGGAAAGTTGGCCGCCCGTGGCTTCTGCACTTTACAGCCTCAGCGTATCGCAAAGAACCCAAATACACCAGCGCTAGCGCCGGTCCATCGTCGTATTGGTAAGTCAGTTGGAAAACCTGGTCTAGACAGGTACAGACACCCTCTTCTTCACACGAGCAAATGCGCGCATCCTCCGGCGCATCTGATCATGTCGGTACAGAAGAGTAAGAGCACCAAAGACTCACTGTATGCGCTCTAACTTGCTGTGTGTGGTAGATACCTCCACGAAAGCGTTCTTTCCTGCAGAGGGTTCCCTGGTAAATGGTACCCTTGAAATAAACAGCGACCTGTCGGGTAATTACAAACTTCAACCATCCTGAGTCCCCCGAGACTTCATGCTGAGGCAGCATATCTCGTCACAGAGAGGGCGAACGATCAGGTTGTTGTAGTGGCAGCCAATCTTGCTTTTCGGGGATCACGACTCTCCACCTCCCGAAGGAGCGTTTGAAGGAGTTCGTTGATTTCGTTCCTGAATGCCTCCTATGAAAACCATGAGATGTATGATCTCATCCTCGCACGGACAATTGCGCCAGGCATGATGGACTGTCGCTCGGATGCCTACACTTTCTTTATATTCGTTGCATAGAGACGCGGTTTTCATATATGCCCAACCGTATTCATCCATCATGCGATCGCGCGTGATATCGTCCGAGGTTAAGTACCGCGCGATACGCAGCTGGGTACAGCATAGACGAAATGAGCTTGGCCGGTATTCGGGCGCAAAGGGGCTGCCTACCTGAATGTCTTTGCTACGAATGGCGTGGAAGTCTGCAAGACTCGCTGGGAATTGCTTGTCCCTCTGCCTCTGTATTTCCTCCTCCAATTTCCTACGCATATTGTATTGCTCATTCAATGGATAGAGCGAAGCCAGGTGGGCGTAGTGGTGTCTATCGAGCTGGTCGTCGAAGGAGGCGGCGATCTCGAAACCCGAACGGGATGTTCGGTAAAAGGCCTGCACGCATCATGGAATTGACTGGCTGACTGAAACAATGGCTGTAAATCCTACCTCTACACCTGGATCCTCAATATCAGGTTGAGAGCGCGACATGTCGAGCACTTCATCATAGTAATCTTGCGCGTGCCATTCGTACAAGGTCCGAACTTCCTCTAGGTGTTTCTTTTTGGCCTCCTGAATGCGCTCCTTGATATCTGAAGATGTCTCGAAGCCCTCGTTTGCTTTACAAATGGCAGACATCCTGCAGGGTCATCGTCACCATCACCTCAATACAGCAGGCCCATCAAACTTGAATGTTTGCGCAGACGTACCCCGGAAAGAAGGTCCCCTTCAGCTCCATCATATCCTCGACGAACTGTCTCCTTTGTACAGCGTCGTTGAGTGCTTGTCTTTCTTCTTTTGTCGCGCCGTCGCCCTTCTTGGCGACGGCGTGCAGGTTGACGGTCGCGGACGGTCCAACGGCGGTCCCTGCCATGGCGAGCTCAATGGAAGTCGTGAAGCCATTGTGGTCCCTGTAGACAGGCTTTGGTTGACGAGTTGAGCCACTAGAGCTAGGATCTGCCATGCTTCAAGCGTGAGAGAGAACAAGGAGAAAACACACGGGGAACAAGTTGTGTCAGACGGAGGAGGGGCCGACCGCGAGTGCGAGCGCGGTTCGGACGACGCGCTTCGTGACAAGAAGCGCGCGATCCAAGACGGGACTTCGACCTCGACCTCGACCTCGTCCCCGGTGTCTACCCTTCTTTAACCTTGAAACGATGGCCCTGCCAACAAAGGGACGTGTAATAGTGGAGACGACGGTGGGGGAGGTTGACATCGAGCTCTGGTCAAAGGTACGTACGTGTTCGGCCCTCGTTGTTCTCGCAGTTACTGAGCAATGTATGTGCCCAGGAAACTCCCAAAGCATGCAGGAACTTCATTGCGTTGGCTATGGAAGGTACGCCGTGGGCCCCGGTCCAAGATCTTGGTTGTGCTCATAGTTAGCCAGGTTACTACGATGGTGTCATATTCCACCGGTGCGAACCACTCGAACAACTTAGGATGGCGGGAGGACTGATCGCGTGTGCGCCACAGAGTTGTCCCCGACTTCCTGGTACAGACTGGGGATAGGACGGGCACAGGAGGGGGCGGGGAGTCGTTCTTTGGAGGTACATATCGCTGCTCCATTCTTTCAACATTGACCATATGGCACTCGTACAGAACCCTTCGAGGATGAGATCCATCCGCGCCTACGTTTCGTGCACCGTGGTCTAGTCGGAATGGCGAACAACGGTGCCAAGAACTCGAATGATTCCCAGTTCTTCATCACGCTCAGTGAGTGTGTTGCCAATTCGCGCCCTCCGTGTGCGATGTTCACCCGGTCCAGACCGTGCGGACGAGCTGAACGGCAAGCATACCCTCTTCGGACGGATTGTAGGAGATACCTTTTTCAGTGAGTCCTTGCCTCAGGCCGCATATCTTAGTGATTTTATCCCTTCCCACTATAGACGTCCTGAAGATTGGTGAAATGGGTACGCACGTCCCACTTGTTCATACGCCGCCCGTGTCTTAGGTCGCTTCCATTAGAGCTTGATGACAATGAACGTCCACTCTAGTAGGTCCCCACCTCTATGCTAATTACCCTTGTCACGCTGACCCAGACGAGCATAGTCCACCCAAAATTAGGCGTGTGCGCATCGTCGACAATCCCTTCGAAGACATCGTTCCCCGAATAACCGCTGAGGAGAAGCGTGCACAACAGCGTGCCCGCGAGCAAGCCCAACGGGAGCGCGAAGAGGAACAGAGGCGCCGCGGCGCAAAAAAGTGGGTCTATGCGCCTCTTGCGATGATGTTATGGCTAACCATATGCTCGCGCGCCATAGAGACGTCAAGCTATTGAGTTTTGGTGGCGACGAAGAGGCAGAGGAAGAACCGGTGGTGTTCAAGAAGAAGCCCATTGTGCGACCAGATCGTACGTAGCCACGCATCTCATCTGAGCACCCACTGATATACGATGAGCCAGTTATTGACAATCCCGACCTCATTTCAACAATACCTGGAATGCTTGAGTCACCGCCGAGCAAGAAGTCGTCGAAACGGGACCGCGCCGCCGAGGTGGATGATCCAGCTGTCAGTATCTCGCATGTGTACGCATCGATGTTCACGCTCACACCGCCCGTCAGGTTGAGAAGAAAACGTCGAAGAGGGAGAAGGACGAGAGTGACATCACCAAGATCCGCGAACAGCACGAGCGCGAGAAGGCTGCCGCGGGCGACTCGCGCAAGTCCGAGATCGAGCGGATGGAGGCGGAGATCCGTAAGCTGACGCAGCGCAAGGGCGAGGGCAGCGACGACGACGAGCCGGAGAGAAAGAAGCCGAAGAAGTCGTACCTCGAGGAAGAAATGGCGAAATACGAGAAGGGTCGGGGCCTAAAGAAGAAGGGCAAGGGCCGCAGGGACGAGGGCGACGTGCTGGCCGCATTGAATAGCTTCCGCTCGAAACTCAAGAGCACGACGGTCGATGACTCGCCACCGCCTGAGACACAGCAAGAGGGCGGCGAGGGCCCTGAGGACGAGCCGCCGCCGAAGAATGGTGAGGAGGAGGAAGGGATGGAAGTGGACGACGATGTGGATTTCCTCGGACATCTGTTGCATTTCCCGAAGGGAAACGAGGAAGAGACCGCCAAGGCGGAGCGCGAGTACGAGGTCATTGACCCGAGGCAGAGAGGGGCGCGTGCGAGAGAAGAGGAACGCGAGCGCAAACGCGCATCGAAGACGAAGGACGTTACAGGTGGTCGGGGTTATCGAAGGTAGCCACCCTACTATGCACATGTATTGCAGTAGGTCATCGTACATTACTTTCTTGTCTGCTTCACCGAATGTATCCCCACAACCCAGAGGCCTGGCGATCAGCTCTAAATGTACAGATGCGCGTTCCTCACCCGCTCGTCCAAGTCAGCCCACAGTCTCCCCAGTGGTCTATCCGTACCCTTCGCCAGAGACTGCACGAGCCGCCACGCTTCCTGCGCAACCTCTTCTTTGCCTTGATCCGCATCCACTGCGAACCATCGCGAACCATCGCCCATCTCCACTCCGATGCGCTCGAACACATGTTCGACGCGCTCCTGGAAGTCTGCCTTCTCGTAGCGCTCCTCTCCGAACCCACCACGAGCGCGCTGCTGCTCAGGCGAGACGGCGAGGAAGAGAGTGATGTCCGGTGCAGGGAGGGCAATGTCTGGGCCACGGCACCACTCGTAGGACATCCCTGCGGCGTTCTTCGCAGCCGAGAAGGCGATCCCGGAGAAGGCGTAGCGGTCGCATATGACCGTTGTACCAGATTCAAGCGAGTCTTGTATTGACTTGCTGCATGTCCAACGCGAGGAGGAGCGATCAGCACACGGAAAGCTGGGCGAGTCAGGGTGGGGAGACTTACGCAAGCTCCCAGCGGTTGGCAGAGAAGAGGAGATGGATTGAGCGGTCGTCCATCTCGGACTCCGAGCGCAAGTACGAGTCGATCAGTTTACCGATGGGCGTAGTACGGTCTATAGACACACACAAAGGCGTGGAGACATTAACGTGGACACAGGGGGACGTTGAGACAAAGCGTCGGCGACTCACTTACCAGGGAACTTGACGAGCCTCACGGCAACGCCTTCAACTTTCAAGCGTTCCTCGAGGAGCGTAACTTGGGTGCTCTTGCCAGACCTATCGAGGCCTTCAACGACGATAAAAGCGCCACGTATCTTCCTTTCAAGCATCGCGATGAATGGAGGGAGGAGATTGGGTTTTGTGCTAGAAGATGCGATGAGGGCTGGTGGTAATGGACATTGGAGATGCGGAGACGCGTAAGTGGTTGGGGCGCCTGGCAGTGGCCGCCTCGACAGTCGGACGCGTCGCCCGCACGGATCTCTCGGGCTATAACTTTCGTTTCTCTCCAGCGCAAATGACACTTGGAGAGAGAAATTGCGAGCGTACCATAATAGTGGACGTTCCCGATTTCGGGTAGATGGACAAACATCGTTTACATCCTTGCACAAGCCGCCTCTCGGAGGTTATCAAAAGCAATCCATACGATTAACATCCAGAGAAAATGACCAGTACATCACAACATTAATAAGTGTCGACATAACTCACAGCACACAGGAACAATTCACTGCACGAGAGAGACGCGGAGAGGCATCTGCGGGCCAGCGTGCATCTCGCTCTTAACGAGCGGAGCGACGAGGCCAGCAGGGAAACGGATAATCTCGGGCTTGTCCTCCGGGATATTAAACTCGAAGTGCTCAATGAGCTCAACGAGGATCGCCTGCATCTCGATGATCCTGGGTAGCAAGCGTATCAGCCTCAGTTCCGCCGCCAAGCAGCAACGCGAATACTCACGAGAACCGCCAGCCAAGACACGCCTGCAGGCCTGCGCTAAATGTCATCAGGTTCGACGTCACGCCGACGTACGTCGCACCCATCTTCTCGTGCTCGATGAACCGGTGCGGGTTGAACTCCTCACAGTCCGGGCCCCAGATGCTCGGCAGCCGGTTGTACGCCCAGATGGAGATGATGCAGGTCGTGCCCTTCGGGATCGGGATTTCGCTCATGACCTCCCCGTCCGTGTTCGTGATCGGGTTTGCGAGCGGGAGCACCTCGTCGCGCGACGCGACGCGGCCGAGCATGTACACGATCGGGTGCAGCCGGAGGACCTCCTTCATCGCGGCGAGGCAGTACGTCATCGCATCGAGGTCGGCCACGGAGAAGTCGTCGTCGCCGCGCTCCGCGACACGCGCGCGGATCGCGCGAACCTCGTCACGCATCTTCTGCTGGTACTCGGGATGCCGCGCGAGCTCGTAGAGAAGCCAGGTCATGGACGATGCCGTAGTCTCGTGCCCTGCGAGGAGGAACGTCGCCATCTGGGACATCATCTCCTCGTCGGTGAGGCGGGACTTGGGGTCTTCCGAGGCGTTTGCTTTGACTACCGAATTGGGGCGGACGTTCAGTATCGGCGGTGATGGAAGGGGCAACGGACGCACTGAGGATGCTCAACATATCCTTCTTCTTTTCGGCAGCGCCAGCGAGGACAGCCTCGGTCTTCTCGTCGATCAGGGACTTCGCGAAGTCGTTAATCACCTTGAGGGTTTGGCGGAAACGAGTGTGGTCCTTGGTCGGGATGTACTGTACAAACTTGAGGATTGACATGGGAATCCAGTGCCAGAAAGAGCGGAAAAGCAGCGTCAAGTTAGACGGAAATGGGATGGCGTCGGCGCTGCGACCGGTATGTCAAATGTAGCCTCGCGGAAGGCCGAATGAGAGTAGACTTACAACATGTTCTTATATGCTTCCATTACGGGGTTGAGTGAATCGTCGAGGGCACCGCACTGGATGTCGAAACCGACTACCGGCGCGGATGTCAGCATGGTCATTGAAAAATACCACGGTTCGGTAACGTACCCTCTCCAATAACATCCAGTGTACACCTTGCAAGCCAGGCCTGGACGTTCACACGCTCGCTCGAGTTCGAAGTAGTGGCCAGAATGTCCTTCCACTTCTGACCCAACTAGTATAGGTCCAACATCAAACTCAACGTTGCCTGACGCTCCCAAGCGCGAGGCGTACCTTTTGTGCTGACGAACGGAAAAGCGGCAAGAACGACTTCAGTTGACTGGCAGTAAATGCAGGGTTCATGATCTTGCGAATACGCGCATGGTCCCTGTCTGCCATGTCAAATTCAGCACCAGGAGTGTTCTGCACCAATGGCCGTAACATACCCATCGCGTAAAGGATACCCTCGCCGGTAATTTCGCGGGAGATCTGCCTAGCAATCACGCTCTTTGGGAAATGGTAACCGGACTTGTGGAAGATGTGTTGGAGGGCCTGAGTGGGCTATGAATAAACGACGAACTGTCGCCGAGGAAATCGCGACGTACTTTGGGATCCGCGACCATCACCTCGTCATTCTATGAACGAAAGCTTGGATCGAAATCTCGACAGAGATAGGCATTTCACTCACACCCATGATGCCTTTGGTTCTCCAGACCGTACCATACTCCTGCACCCACTTTCCATCCAATTCTCCCACCTCCATCTGGTGATTCATCTGCTGGATGTGCCCTATAGGTGGTTTCAGTGTCAACACCACGCCATATCGCGGCGCAGAGGTGTCTCTTTGACTCACCCATCCACCAGCTTGGCGAAGGCGGTCCCCGCACCTTCCTCAGGTGGCGACCGGCAAGGTAGCGCCGCACGGTGGCGAAAAGGAGGAGACCTCCAGCGAACAGTAAGAGCACCCTCGCATCCATAATCTGGCGGGATACTGGTGAGCAGCGATAGAAGCGAATCGGAAAACCAGGTACTCACTGGGAGGGTTGATAAAAAGACGGCGAGGATTGGAACCAGCTGCGGGCGAGGAACGGAGGACTATATAGCCGATGTCGACGACATGCCTATGCCTCCGCACGACCCTCGCTTCTTTTTCGAAAAAGCTGGCTTCCCACGTACATAGCTTGTTTCCAGGCGGCACGGCGAGTCCGGGGCCCATGGGGCCCGCGTTAGCAATCGAAATCAGCTAAGTCAACCCGGAGGGGAGGTGGGAAAGATTGTAACTCGACCAAGCGCGCTTTGGCTGTGTCCCGAAAGCCGGGCTGCGTGACGGTTCAATGAACAACCAACGCATTCAACGCCACACAAAGTCGGTGTTTCATATTCGAGCTCCTTATGGGTCATAGTATTAGTAAGGGCCCACTGGGACGAACGACCGCCAAGGCCAATATTAATGCCAATTTAAAGACCGCGTGGGCTATGCCGTTGAGGCACCGATGCCATTTGGGGGTTTGTCACTAGTATGTGTCCGCTCGGTTATGTTAACTCCGAGGCTTCAGGGCGTCTTTTTGCCTCGTCGAAGAGGTTGTGCTGCAAATGCATCCGTTCGGGTTAATTTGGAGGGTGAGACTTGCAGCTGCTGGGAAAAGCGGAAGCTGAGAGGCACGGCGCGGGGTTTCGGAGGCGTAGGCGACGACCAGAAACGGATCGAAGTGAAGAAGCCGCAGATCTAGATCTGCCTAGATCTGCCGGCGAAAAGTACCACGAGGTGTGACCGTGGTTGATCATCACGCGTACCTAGGCTCCACCCTCCGACCGTCAATATTAATCATCTCCATATGGAGATAATTATGTAACACTCGTTCGCCGGGATGCCCGATATTCATAATATTAATGATAAGTACTGGCAATATTAATGAGCGCGTTCTCCTGCCTACGGACCTATCGCTCAGTGAGACGATGAACATCCGAGTAGGTTTGGATACGGGTACACTAGCGAAACGAAAGCCGCTGGGATCTTAGGGGGCAACAATTTACGAAGGTCGGAAGTTGCTGAAACCGGAAAGATGTATACTCACCTCGGGCTCGAAATTTGTATCAGCGCGAAACTCTCGCCCTGCACTGTTGCCTAACGGCCCTATCATACTATACAGCACCTCAGGCGTCCCGAGAACAACGTCTGTGCGCCACCGAAACAACCTGCGGGTCAGATCGATTCTGAGCAGGGCCCACTGCCCAGCGGTAGCCTGTACACGAATAGTGCTTCAGTGCTGCGCTTTTATACACCCTTTTGCGTGAGCATCATAGAATAACGCACATGTTCAATAGTTTACCAGCCGAACAAGTTGTCCAAGTCGTCTTCTTCATCCTCCGTCGACTCTTGTTCCCACCTATCCCAACCCACCTCCACGACGATCTCCCGGAGGCGACGAATGTCGTTCCGTATCGCGTATTTGCAGTGCCAGACCCGCAGCCGCTCGAGCGGGATTCCGTAGTTGCATCGCACGATCATCGAATCGAGAAGCTCGTTGAAAAATTCGCCGCGGTAGGAGGCCCTGCCTCAGTATCGGAAGTGGACACTGTCAAGCTTCAGCTCGCGTAATCGGGGAAAGGGGCCCGACGCGGGCCCCGACTGCCTCGGCTTTTTCGCCGGCAGGTCTTGTCCGGTGCACAGTGCCTGACAGAAGCTCTCGCCAGGGTTCCCTATGATCTCGAGGGTCTCCACCGCGGGCGTGCAGGCGAAAAGACTGCGCCAAGCGACGTCTGAGCCGTCGTCCAAGAGAACCGACAGGTTTTAGACTTGCGAGAACAGCGTACCAGCTGCTCTGAGCGCTGCTGTGAGTGGTCGCCCCCCGGGGTGGAGGGCGTGGAGGGTAAGGTTGATGGCACTGAGGTCGTCGAAGTCCAGCTTGCCAAGGTCCGCGTCCTGGAACCACCCTGATGAAGACCTGCAGCATCAAATGGCGGTATAACATCTTCAGCCCCAGCAAAGGCGTTGAGCGGGAGGCATGTGCTGAGATGATCGCGACCAAGCGTTCAATTCCGGGCCCTGTTCCCGGTTCCCAGTGAGATTCATCGCCACCCTGGAGTTAATGGAGAGATTGTCCATGAGATGAACACAGTCGTTTGTACTGCAGACTATGCGCAAGGTCACGGTTTGGAGGGAGTTGAGGGAGATGTAACGGCGCGAGCTGCTTGGGAGCAGAGGTTCAGTAGCATGCGATCGAAGCGGGGGCGCAGAATCCTTGAGAGTCAGGTCCACGAGTGAGGATGCCATTGGAGTCTGTAGTCGTCGCAGGCTGCCACACCGTGGCCGGATGGACGACGCGCCGTACGTTCATGCACCTGACATAAGCGTTAGGTTTCCCGCTCTTCTGGCTGCCGGCAACGCGACGTCGCGAACGGATGGTTTGCTAGATGGTTGCGGCGAGAGAACTTACAATCAACATACATATACATATCGATACTGAGACAATATTTGTGAATCGCTTGTGAACTCGCTGTTCGCAAGTGCTAAGTCACGGTAGTAGTCGTTGAGCGCTGAGCGCTGAGCGTCCTTGTTTTGACTTGTTATGACGGCGCTTAAAGGACCCCACAGTGTTGGAATTTTTTTCTCTTTCTCCATCATCCTCTGTCTAAGAAGCTCTCTCCGTGCGATGCAATGCGACATATCTTTCGTCTACACTCTATGCAGTCCATCCTATCGTCATCATCCCACCGTTTCCTTCATCCTGGCGTCTTTCTGCCCGAGCAGTGCTCTACGCATCCACCCTGCATCGGTTCTGGTGAAGCGCCAATACCAATGACATCCGCCGTCTAATCAACGGCCGGATGGGCGACCTTTGAGAAGTGCTGGCTTCGGTACGCATGAAGCTTGTCATGGTTTTTGTTCGCCCCACATCACATACGTTCCGTCATGCACTTATGTATCCCATGGCACAACATTATCAATGCAATTCTGTTCAGTCGATTATATCGTTCCTCATTGTGAATCGTCCGAAGGAAGCGAGAAACAACGTTGAAGGACTTTGTGGGAATTGTGAGAGCAGTTGTTCCGGAATGGGTCGACGATATGTTTCACGCCTCCGGGGGGGGGCATGAGGCTTGTTCGGACTCCATGCAAGACGGTCTTGGTCAGAAGAAGTGGAATAAATCTAGGCCAATTCCGCGTAGTCTAATAATGATACAGCGACAGGGAGGTATCGATACAGAGAGGATACAACAAAAGAGAAAGATTATGCCCCGGCTCGTGCTCGCGCAAGCACGGCCGCGATGAGCCGGGGGACGTCGTTCGCCTGTATGTGCGCACCTATGACATCCCCGGCATCTTCCAGCAGCCCCTCGACTTGCGCGTCGGCCAGCTGCCGGGAATTAGGAACAAACAAGAGCTTGATAAAAATCGGCCGAGACTCCGTCGAGCCGTTGGGAGTGATGTTGTATGTGAGATGCAGCTCGTTCTCCGACTCCGAGTGGGCAGACTCGAGGGACAACAGCGAGCGATGCAGCGCCAGCGCGGCCGTATACCTACGTGACGACAAAACCAACAGGCCGTTCAGCATTATTTCCACCATGAGGACACGCGACGGGCGCACCAATCATACAAGCCCACGACTCGCCCGTCCTGGACCTCCTTCTGCCCCGCGTTGACAGTCTTCTCGAGGTCCGCCCGCTCGACGCGCAGCCGCTCGACCTCGCGGGCCCCGTCCTTGACCTTCTCCTTGACGTCCTCGACCTGCGCGGTCACCTGCTGCAGCTCATCATCGAGCGCCTGCATTTCCTCGATCTGTGCGTCGAGCTGCGCGTTCGCGGCGGGGATCGTCAGGCGGGGGTGCGGATGCGCCTGGCGGAGGCGGGTGAGAGTGAGACGCGCGTCGAGGATCTTGCTCGCGAGTGCAGCGGCTTCGAGGGTGAGGGTGCGGGCTTTGGTGTAGTCTGTGGAGAGGTGGCGGGACGGTAAGAGAGACGACGAAAAACAACGAGAACGCAAGAAGGAAACAGGTGAGGAAGGAGTAGGGAACTCCGGTGGCCTCGTACGCATATGAGAGGCGGTCAGAAATCGGAGCGACAAGATTCACCTTGCTCGACTAGTGGTGCAAGCGTACGCACATCGCTGTACTTCTCCGCGAGGCGCGCCTTGGCGGCCGTAAGGACCTCCTTCTTCTTGTCGTTCTC
This sequence comes from Ganoderma lingzhi, assembly GCA_026283605.1. Lineage (NCBI taxonomy): Eukaryota > Fungi > Basidiomycota > Agaricomycetes > Polyporales > Polyporaceae > Ganoderma > Ganoderma lingzhi. The sequence continues at coordinate 1,621,351 of JAPJYM010000002.1, forward strand.
GATCCGGAGCAGCTCGTTGTCGTCCGCGTTGATGTTGGGTGCCTCATCGCTGACGATGGTCTTCACGTACTGGTCCTTCGCCTTCTGCTCGAGGTACTGGAACTTGAGATTCCGCAGGAAAGACTGCGACCACGGGATGAACGCAGGGACCTTTCAGATGAGAGGAGACTCACGATCTGCGATGCGACCTCTGCTGCGACAATGGCAGGGTCCGTTGTGCCAGCCACACCTTCCGACACAAGTCCGGGGTCCTTCGCAAGCGTGCTCTGGAGCGTGTCAAAGCGAGACTGGTCCGCTACGATGTTCAACTTTGCGGCTTCGAGCTTGGCTTGTAATGCGCGAGCAGCGTCTAGCCTTCCAGAATTATCGATGTCCATTGATGTGGAAGGCATTTTAATTTGCAGCCTGTGGTGGCGAAGGTAGTGAATGCAATCCACCCAGCGGATTGCGACGCAGGCGCTAGAGAGAACCTTCCTTATGAGGCCGCAGTGCCCTTCAAACGCGATACATTTTCATAACAACCGTAGCCTTGTAAGGTCCTATGGGGCAGCGGTAAGGCTGCCCTGCCATATTTTGCCGTGCGCAGGTTCGAATCCCGATGAAGTTGGTTAGGGTTTGGGTTCGGTTAGGGTTTGGGTTCGGTTAGGGTTTGGGTTCGGTTAGGGTTAGGTTGGTTAGGGTTCAGGGAATGCGTCCACTGTATCTCCAGAGGGGAGGCGGTCTGATTTTTCGCGCGAACGAGGCTTTAGTGTGCCCGCCTGAGTGCTCCCGGCTCGGGGGACCCCCCGAGCGCAGCGAGGGAGGGGAGGGAGCACGAATGGCGGGCCCTCTTCGCGCAGCCTGGGCGAGAAGACCACTTAGGCGCCTTATATAAGAAAATTCTCCTTATTTGGGCTTGCGTCGCAATCCGTTGGGTGGATTGCATTCACTTGGCGAAGGTGGAGGAAACAGGGTACGTTGCTATGTGATGTGAGGAGTAAAGGTCAAGCCCAGTCAAAACCCCTCCCATTTCCAGCGATTGGAAGCCAATTCTCGCAATTGGCATCTTTTGCGCTCCATTGACGGCGCTCAATAGATCTAATTTCGGTTCTAATCCGTGTACATAGTTGTAAATTCGAGTGACATTTATATAACGACTTGCTCGATTTGTACAACTACGTCGGGCGCTTGATGCGTCCTATGTCGAAAACTATAACGTACTGACACGGTCATATATATAGTTCCTCCATCCGCCCCTTCACCAGCCTAAGCCCGACATGTCCATTTCTGTCCCTCGATCCCGCCCCCAACGCGAGCCCGACATGTCCATTTTAGACTGTCCTCCGATCCCGCCCCCAGCACGACGCCATCGGAGTCCCCGACATATATAAGGCGGGCCAACATGGTCGTCCTTTGTCCCCCACCTTCTTTCCTCCCCCCACCATCTCCCCACTGTGCGACCTCCGCTACCCTCTGCCTCCTCCCTCCCTTTGTTCTCTCGGGCGCGCGCCTCGCGCACAGCACAGGTATGTGAAGATACACACGCACACCCTATGACGTCAGCTAATGGGCGTCATTGTTAGGACCGCACGCGACGGCTGCGCGCGGCTCAATCAGAGCAGCGCGCGGTGGGAGGGAGCGCGCGGATTGAATGGGCAGGACGAGCGGGAACGCGCGCGCGACATATGGGTGTCCGCGCAGGTGCGCGTGGCGGGTGGGTCGGGCGCGAGCCCGTACAGTCCCGCGCGCGCAAGCTGTTGACTGGGCCCGCGAGTAGCGTACGCCCAGCTGGTGTAGCTATTTTTGGATCCCAATAGAGCTGTTTTATTGTACCGAATAAACGCGATCGAGCGGTGTAATCGAAGCTTCTTTGAAGATACCGAGTCTTTCCTATCTTTTTGGGGCCAGGGTACAGAGGGAAACAGACTCATTTCGAAGGGAAAATATTTAAATATATTACAAAAGATAAATCCCCCAACTCGCTTTTGGACGCCATATGTATCCATTCCCGTCTTTTTCTCCCCAAATATACCCATATCTGGCTATGTATTCGACGGAAAAAGACAGAAAAGCTAGGTAAAGGGAGGCGTTCTCACTGGGGGTCAAGAGGGACTCTTCAACGCAGCCGTGGCCAAACGGCGAAACGCGCGACGCGTTGGCCTGTACTTAAATACTGTAGCGTTCCCGTGATCGTTTCATCTGAATGGTAAATTGTATTTAATCCCGTCACTCGCACTATTTGTGCCACAACGCCTTTCATTCGCCGTCTACCATGCTCCTTGTTCTTGTATCTTTCGCACTGGGCTAACGCGTACGGTTTGCAGACACCTTGACGCACGTACAACGCGCCCTGCACATACTCATACTGGAGAGGTACGGAGGTACGACGAGGAGCGGGCCATTGGCATATACCCTCACCGTGTCCGACACACGAAAGACGTCTCTAAGTGAGTACATTTGAAAGCTTACCAGCAGACATCACACTCCCTGTGATTCAGATGCTAACTCCCAGACTCAGACGATGGCCATGAACTCGAAGACAACGCAACCAAGTCCCGGGACCGTGAATCTTGCCCGCGCTTTCTACGAGCATGTAGAGAGTCTACGAGCCTTTACGAGGGCCGGAAGCTTGATGTAAGCCTTGATATCGCTGTTGCTTACTGGACCGCTCTGATTGAGAAAATGACGTGTGTTCCAAACCTTGCAGCAACCCGCGTACCATGAACGTGGAAATGGTGCGCCACCTTCTTTGAACTTAATCGTGTCGAATTTTTGTGTAACTAATAGCTGTTGGTACCCAAAAGCTAGAGAACTTGCTTCAATTCACGGACAATGCTGGCCACATTCTTCGCGGATTAATCAATGGATGTCGTCCGATCAACCGACTACCGTACGAGGTTCTGGCCGCCATTTTCTCGTTGGTCCCTCAACCGCATCCCCACGCGACGAGGCTCGCAACATTTAGTTCGCACAAAATGGTCAAAATTTCCGACCTCCTTGCAATCACTTCTACGTGTCGCCATTGGCGTGAAGCCGCTTTGGCCTCCTCTTCGCTGTGGTCGACAGTTGTAGAAACCAAAGGTGGCATCCCCGGCCAACCTCCGTCACGTACCCACTCTCTCGACCGATGCCCTACCGGTCCGCTAAGGTTCCTTATTGCTCCTCCTGTTTCCCAACGAATGTTGTCCACCCTGGCGGAGCAGAGCTCCCGCACTTCCGAAATCGTCGTCATCGTCGCGGACTCCCATTTGGCGACTATAGTGTCAACTCCATTGCCCGCTCTTCAGCACTGTTGCTTTGGCCATTGTCATTCAACAACGCCGACAGTGGTGCTATTTCCCGGAGGATGTCCTAGGCTGAAGACGCTGTCACTGGAGCAGGTCAATTTCGTGCCATCCACCGGCTTCTCTTCGCTCACCCATCTACACATGTCATATCCCATTGGTTTCGGCGGCGTCGTGTACACTCTGCGCGAGGTCTTTGCATTCATCTCGGAGTGTTCTAACCTGCGGACAATGTTCTTTGAAGGGCCACCATGGGGGTTCGCTGTCAACGAGTCCGAAGGTTATAGCAGACCAATCGTGCCGCTTTACCACCTCGAAAGACTCGTGATCATCGAACATCACCTCCGTGACTATGAACCAGAGCCGCAGGACCAACGAATGGCCTTCCTCCGAACATTCTTCGCACGTGTCTCCATCCCTTCATCCTGCGTCATCCGGTTGGGTGGGGTCCCCCTCGTGGATCTGTCCTACTGCACGGATCTCATCGGGTTCACCGATAATCCCACAAGCTGGCGCATATTCAAGGGCGATAACAATGCGATCTTCACGGGCCACACGCAGGTCGTTAGCATTCAAGTGCTCAGTCCCATGGATGGTCGTTATCTTTGGCTCGACCTGATGACGACCCCACTCATCGCGTTACCTATGGACGATGAAATACTCCAGCTCTCCACCGCCCTTGCCCAATCACCGATCTTCACGAACGCACGGAAAGTCTGGATCGACCCCGGCTTTGCATGGCTCCTCAGCACTGGACCGGAGCCCCTCCTCTCACATATGGCCCAGCTGGAGTCACTCATCGTCTGCAGGGACGCGAAACCTGTAACCATCCGCGAGTCGGGGATACTCCAAGCATTGGAGATTAAGACGACTGGCTCGACGCCCGAGGGCGCTGCACCCGCAGAAGACCGTGACCCCGCCATTGCCTGTCCGCGGCTCGCCACGCTGCGCGTCGACTGCCTGACGGACGAGGACGCGGTGTACGTGCTCCAGCTCGCCGCATCGCGCGCCACCGTGGGCCTCCCCTTCGAGCGCGTCATTCTCGGACGCACGTTCCGGGGGCGGAGCAAGGTGTGCATGCTACACCAGTACGACGGGGGCGGGGAGGTGGTCAAGGTGGGGGACACGCGCTCGGACGCGCTGTGGGCTCATTGGATGTCCCAGCTCTCGCCGATCTGCCTGGACGAGTCGGAAGACTGCGAGCCGTACTGGCGGTCGTGGAGGTGGGACCCGTAGGGGAAATACTAGGAGATGGGGCGGCGAACAAGGTTGTCTCGGGGCTAACTGCGACTATGCAGATAAGCAATGCCTCATTGACATCTGCCCATGGTGGGCTGAGTCCTCGGAGGGTGTCCAAACCCGGATAATCTGCAGGCTTCAAGTTGGGCTATTGCGACCCTGGTGTCGTTGAACGAACCTTTCGATGCCAAGCGGCCCCATGAGAATGTCGGAACAAATGGCCTCATGAGTTGGAAAGCACTCTGTAATCACAAGAATTCATCTTGGATGTTGGCAATCAGTATATGGACTTATGAAGGCGAATGTACTTTTCGAACTGAAGAACGCGTCCTAACAAAGACCACGAATCCATAGGCATCCCGTAAACACTGCTTTCCGTGCATGTAAGTACGTATACTATGATGTGGTCCCAATCGTGAAGGTGCTGATAACCGCCAAACTTTCCAACGTTATGGTCGATGTTGTATTTGGATATAGTTGCGTGCCCGAATCGATGACAAACTACATGATAACCGCTTGAAAGCATTCGCTCTCAAAGCATGTCCGACAGCTAAGCCGGAGCCGCATGCTATGAGTGAGTGAGTCGTATCAGTTCGCGCAGTCAGATGGTTCTAAAGAAACCGTCGCTTAAGTACCGCGGTACAGCCACGGGTGGTGACAGGATGCACATGATGTGTCCGCCGAAGATGTCAGCTGGCAGCCGCCATGGGCTCGATTACGGGCAGAAGACGAGCATTGGGAGCATGATTGAGGCCTGAGGGTTGAACAATCCAAAGTTGTCCCCATCTCTACGCCACGCGATGCAAGACGCCTATATTCAAAGGATCCTCAATCCGTCAACTTTCCCTCCGTCCCCTCTCCCTGCCTCTCGTTTGCGACGATGATGTTCCTCACCCTGTTAGGTCATCTCTCCCTCTACGCCGTGGCGATTGGTGCCGCTTCGAATGATTCTGGGCGTGGGTGCCTGTGCCAATTGCTTCACATGTTCCATCCAGTCTTACCTAGTCCCCCAGTTGCACCGAAGAAGTATTTGAATCTACCTCTCGGGAGTGTCAAGCCGGCGGGATGGTTGTACGACCAGGTGAGGTGAAATTTGATTCTCTTCGGCGATGCAACTTACCATGAACACCCATCGCGGCAAAGCTTATGGTCCAAACCAACGGACTAGCCGGACATGAGCATGATTTCTACAAATAGTGGGCCCCTTAGAGTTGATCGAGGATCTACGTTGACTGGCCACGTAGCGTCTCGGATAGCGACTGGACTGGCGGCTCATCGTTCTACTCTAACTTAGAAGAAGGTACGCATGCGGCATGATATCCCTTCTTTGCACTCGCCATTCCTGATCAACATCTTGCTTAGCTGGCAGCTATTGGTTTGTGCGTGGTTAATGTTCTTCGGTCATCCAACTGCCATGCTGACCAGGGCGGACTCCATAGAACGGAATGGTGCCCAACGCTGTCCTTTCGGGCGACCAAACTATCCAGTCCCGCGTTCAATACTTCCTTGACTACGTTCTGGATCATCAAGACTCCTCGGGCTGGATCGGGCCTGAGGTGCTCGACTCTTCCAAACCACGCTACTTCTGGGGGAGGTGGGTGGTCTTTTTGACGTGCCGGAGCTTGTCCGTGCGCTTTAGCCGACCACGTTACTAATCATCAGGTTGCTGTACATGTATGTCAACTGCATAGGTATCCGTTCCTGCTCGGCACTATCCAGATGGTGGAGGCGGATCCATCCCAGACCGACAAGATCGTTAGCGCATTACACAAGTTCGTCAGTCTTGCGGACAGCATGCTTCAGAACAACGGCACTGGCCTCGAAGAATGGGGCAAGGCTCGCTGGATGGAATTTGTCATCACCCTGCAGTGGTATGAGACCTAAGGCTCCCTGTACCATGCATAGTGCATCTCATTGGACGTTTCGCAGGTTATACGACTTCTACCCTAATGGAAAGGAGGATGACCTGCTCAACATGATGAAGACCCTGAAAGCAACTGGCAACTCTTGGGAGGCTATCTTTGCTCCAGAGGTACGGTCGCTCATTGCTGCGAGTGGGGCCGTGCAGAGGGACCGGTCTCACACTCCGCCACGTTCAGAACTTCCCTACCACTGCCACGGACGGCATGAACAGCCCCATCTCGGACATTGCCTGGCACGGCGTCAACGTTGCGGAAGCCCTTAAGGCGTTCCCTGCCTCGTACCGCTTCACGAAGAATCAATCTGGTACGTCCAACCTAATCTATGTGTCAGTTGGTGGATTAATTTGGTTCCGCCGCGCTAGATATTGATGCTGCGAGTGCCGCTTGGGACATACTTTTCAAGTATCATGGCCGCCCATCTGGTGTGTTTGGCGCAGATGAGTATCTAGCTGGTCTTGAAGCAGTTCGCGGGTACGATCCCTCGCCCTAATTTCCGAATCAACGAAGGCTAAAGAACCTGGTCAACTCAGATCTGAACTGTGTCTCATCGTGGTAGGATTAAACCGTCTGCTTTGAAATTCGGATGGCTGATACTGTCTTCGCCTTTGCACATAGGAATTGATGTTCTCGTACGAGTTACAACGTTTCCATGGTAGTGCCCGAGTTTAATATTCTACAGCGGTTCCTACATGTACCAGGTGATTGGCGACCTCAAGTATGCAGACGGGGTATGTCATGATGTCGTTCTTGAGTGCGAAGGCAGGTCAACTCACTGCTCCAGTCTCTTCCAGGTGGAACGCATGACATACAATGCCCTACCAGCAACGCTCACCAGCGGTGATTCCACATATCTTATTTGTTGTCAAGGAGCCTCCCGCGTCTAACATGTGTTCATAGATATGTGGTCTCGCCAGTACTTGCAGCAACAGAATCAGGTGGCCGCGAAAAACATGAATCCGTATGTTTTGACATTTTATTGCATTTATGATGCCGTTCATAGTGTGCTGTTCATATTTGTAGTGATCCGTTCCCAAGAGACGGGTATGCTTTACCACATTCTTTGTGATATGGCTTTGACTGTTTGAAAGGGCCTACTCGAATGTGTTCGGACTCGAGCCAAACTACCCGTAAGCTATCGTCAAAAGGGGGTGCAGTATTCGTGACTCACGACACTTTCGATAACCAGATGCTGCACCGTCAACCATCCGCAAGGATGGCCTAAGTTCATCAGTAATGCCTTCGTCACCACTTCCGACAAGACGTCACTTGTACACGTGTACCTCGGACCTTACAGCGTAAACACGACCCTTGCGAACAGTCAGTATACCATTGTTACCCTCTCTACTGTCGCTGTGCCACTGACTCTGGACGGTGCAGACAACAAGGTCTCAGTGTCCGTTGCCACCATCTACCCTTTCAGCGACTCGCTCACTGCGACGATCATGGCTGACAAACCCTTCACTTATTATGTCCGCATCCCAAGCTGGGCGAGCAATGGAACCATTGCTATCAATGGCGGAAGGCCCCAGGCTGTTCGTCCTATTGACGGGCTGCAATCCGTCTCTATTGAGGCTGGTATCACCGAGTTTACGCTACACCTCCCGGCGGATATCACCATCGGTCAGATCATCCGTTCCTCAAGTTGTGGTGAACGTGTTGCTCATTCATTTATCGTTTGTAGAGAGCCGCCCACACAGCTCCGTCGCCGTTCACCGTGGACCGCTTCACTATGCGCTTGATATTCAGCGTAGCCAGAAGGTCCTCAGCCAGAATGCCAACGAGTCGCTCGCCGTTGATCTCGAGTTCGATGCCACTACCGCCTGGGAGTACGCCATCGATCCATCGACTCTCGTCTTCCATGCCAACCCGCCTGCGAATGGGACACTCCCCTCGCCCATCTTCGACTTTGGGCTGTCGCCGTACACCATCACTGCGACTGCATGCCCGATCAACTGGTCTCTTGCTGGAGATACATTCGTAATCGTCCCCACCTCAAAACCCAGCATGTACTGGCGCGCCAGTGAACATTACGCTGTCGCCGTACGGGGTATGTTGCCCCCATCCTTGTGTACCTTAAGATACATGATTGACGGTTGATTTTTAGGCCACGAAGCTCCGCATCTCCGAGTTCCCGATTTTCAAAGTCGGTTCTTGAAGTACATTTCGCAGAAATGTAATGCTACCAGTATGTAAATGGACTTTGCTTTGTTACGATAGTGTTTGGCTTCGACAGTAAAAGATATGATACGAACATCTAAGACCTTCAATGCAAGATATTATTTAGGTTCTATAAGATGCCATCCGTTATGGTGATTGTGCATGCGCCTTCCCACCGAGGTGTTTCAAGTCTAAGTTGGCTCATCCGCCGCTGCCCGCCTGGTATTCATATCCTATATGCAATTCCAACCAAATCCATCTATATATCTAAACACCGAAAAAATGAAGATGATTAAAACCCATCAGACCATGGCGACCAACCACACCAGATCACACGCAGCCCTTCTCAGCGCACATCCCCACCACCGCGTCCTCCGCTGCCCTATACTTCTCCACCATGCCCGCATACGCTCTTTCCTTCTCCCAGTCCGGCTCCGCGACGCACTTCATGCGCGCGCCCTCCCCGTCCATCGCGCGCATCTCCTCGAACGCGCCCATACCCCCGTTCTCCGCGCGCCACCACGCGAACCGCGCGAGCTGCGCGCCGCCCTCTGCCGCACCCTCCTTCCCCGCGACGAACACACGCATCCCGAACACGTCCGCGGCCGTCTGCTGGATCACGGTGTTCGCAGAGGAGCCGCCCGAGAGCAGGAGACGCTGCAGCGGCGGCGCGTCTGGAGGCAGGATCGCGGCGATGCGGGAGCGGATGGAGAGCAGCTGCGACTCGAGGATCGCGCGTGGGTGCGCGTCCGCGGGTATCTCCGCCTCCGAGCGCGGTTTCGCGTCGGGAGTGGAAGAGGTAGAGGTAGAGAAGTAGAAGTTTCCCTGGACGTTGGGCGGGATGATCTCGGGGAGCGGGAAGTAGAAGCCGAGGACGCCGGCGTTGCCCGGGGGACGCTGCTCAACGAGCTCATTGAAGCGCGTCCAGTCACCGTTGGCATAGGAGTCGCGGACCTGCTCGCGCGCGAGGGCGCCATTCTTATAGCACAGCATCGCGATATGCGCTTCGGCGGTGGTCGGATGGGAGAGGAGGTGCGACGTGGTAAAGCGCCTCGGGGCGGTCTCCGCAGGCGGTATGGAGAGGAGGAGGGTAGTTGAGGTGCCGAGGGAGAGGATGGCATCTCCGGGGGTAGAAAGGGCGACGACGGTTGCGGGGTTGTCGCCAGTGAAAGGCGCGATCTGACAGTCTACACAAAGGCTCAGTTCGCGCACTGTTTCTGGTAGAGAGCACGGCTCACCTGGGTTAAAACCCCAGCGTTGCACCCAGTATGGGCTGATGTTACCGAGGTACTCGCCTCCGGGGGCGGGCTCTGGTCCTATCTTCGAGCGAAGATCCGGGCCGCCGCACGCCTCGAGCAATCGGTCATCCCATTTGCATGTCAGGACATCCATCAGGTTCATCCCACTCGCATCCGAAACTTCCACCGGCGCGATGGAGCCGAGGAACAGCGATGGCATAAAGGACGAAACCAGTGAGATACGGGCCGTAGCATTGTATGCGTCCGGGTTGACTCGGCAGATCTGTGGGAAGAACCATCAGTCAGCAAGTGTTCAGGATCTCGAATACGACAGTGCGAAGGTGACGCAAACAAAGAAGTCATAGCGCGCGAATCCCGGAGCTAGAGAAGGCCAACAAACAACGCGGGTGGAGATGGCGCTCGGGTGAAAAGGAAATGATAAGGAAGGCCGCCAGAATCCCACTGTCTTGCAGTAGATTTGGAACTGTGTCAGACCTCGCCCCCGAACCATAACCTGGTTCGGGATTCACAAGTTCCCTGTCCACTTCATTAGCTGCGATACCCCGCCCACGACGAGGACAAGTTAGGAATTGTACATTAGATGATTGCCCCCGAGGGCAAAAGCGGAAAGCCGATCAATCTAACCACATAACCAGTTCGTGATCAACGGAGAAGGGCGACGGATTGTCGTTAAGCTTGAGCCGGAGGTAGGATCTCGCATCTAATTAGTAGACCATTCCTCAAGGGTGTGCACCATAATCATCGACGAACGCATTAACGAAGCATTGTCCCGAAGCGAGAATAGAGAAACAAAAATGGGTTACTTATCCAGGCGCATAAAGTCACGACTCCGGTATCCCATAAGGGTTCCGCTTCCGGATAACGCAAGAACGGGGATTCGGGGCACACCCGAAACGAATACAAGTAGCAAACTCACCCTCGCAATCTGGTTTCCGGTAAATCGCTCGTATGCCCTGCTTCCTGTAAGATCGGCCAGGGCTTGAGCACCACCAATTGCCCTCTCGAGTTCTCGGCATTCCCGTGTCGTAGAAGAGTCCTGCCAGATAGGAGCGCGAGGCAACGAGAAGGCGTCAGGTGCAAGCTGGTCCTCAAGTGTCCGGGAAGGGTCGAGTGTGGCGAGCAGGCGTTCCGCTTCCTTTGACCAGTACACGGAGCCGTGTTGCTGGAGGGAAAACAATGTCAGTACGTTCAAGGTAGGCATATACAATGCTGCTAAGAACACGCACCTGGCCATCTCCCGAAATACCAAGGATGCGGAGGAAGTCGACGCCGGCGTCGCGCATGCGCTCCATGATGGAGTCGTACGCATCGAGCCACATGCGGACGGGTGAGGTAACCTCGCCGGGGTCGGGCCCGCGGACGGCGCCGTTGGTGGTGCCATAAGAGGGGAGGTCACGGTCGAAATTGACGGAAGACTCGTGGACGAGGGTGCCGTCGGAGTCGATGAGGACGGCCTTAAGGCCCTGGGTTGAGAGGTCAAGGCCGAGGAAGAGGGGATCGTCCATGGTATGGTTGTTGAGAGGAAGTGGTATGGAAATGGAGGTGTGAGTGAGGGTCGCGGTCGTTTTGCAAGAATTTATACGATCGGCAGGGGATCACATAGTCTGGGGTGGTCGAGCTAGTACTAGGCAGTCTGGGAGTGGAATGGCCACGGACCATGGCCAATGGTCGGAGGCAGGATGACGGTCCGAGTCCGGGCTGCACTCGCACAGAGTCTGAGATACTACAGCTGTTTCCGAAATTGGTGTCCGCGCGCGCTTTTCACGCGAAAAAATAAAAAATGCCGAAATTCATGAGGTGCACACAAATCCCCAAGCTAGCATCTTGGACACCTGTATTCTGTACGTAGGACCTCCATTGGTAATCTCTGAGCCTTACAGTAGAAGAGTAGGGGAAAATGCGTGCAATATGAGACTGGCAGCCGACCTCGTCATCCAGGACGCGCTGTGGAATATTTGCATAGACAGGGCTCTCGCTCTGGGTGGAACGGACGGATTCGTAGCTTAATACACTTGTGTACTCATTTATGATTTTTGGGGACTTAATTTGGGCTCCAAAGGCTGTCGGGTGGTGTAAATCTCGACTGCCTCTTGACTGCCTCTTGACGAGCTCCGGGCGTCTAGCGAGCTCGGAGGTCGCTTTGACCAGTTGCAATCATCACTCGACTTCTGGGATCCGCAGTGCATCAGAAATAAACGAGGCTGCATAGGAAATGTTCATTGATAGGAACCAGACCCAAATTCGACGTGAGACGTGTGCAGTTGTAGTGAGGACGGGAATTCCACCCCTGATGACGATTTGCATGTTTCTCGCACGGAACTGACTGTATGCTCATCATTCAAGTTCGTGCGTGCTCTCATACATGTTCTGAACACAATAGATAGGATTACGGAGCCATGAATGAGCCGGAGTCTGTGCTCATGAATTTCTGTATTTTCTGATTTTTTTGCGTGAAAAGCGCGCGCGGACACCAATTTCGGAAATAGCTGTAATAGTCCCGGGTCCGAGCCTTGGTCACATCTCCCCGTCTGACGCCATCATCCCCCACGGGGAAGAGGCAGGCGTCCCGGCCCGTCCTGGGGCGACGTTCTCCGTATCGTTTGAGCCGAATGCCGACGAGGAGGATTAATATGGTATGCCTCACGATGGCGAAAAGGGGGTGCTCTAACTTGAACGCAGATCACGACCGGAAGATGTGGATGTTGTCCAGGAATTCGAAACCAGCCTCAAGACAAGTTTCTCCGGGAGGCATGAACGAGGCGGTCGAGTCTGATACGTCGGGGATAATCTCCGAGTCCGAGTCGTTCCGATCTTCCTTGGCACATACCTGGAGTCGATAACGTCGTCTGCAGCTGGCTGCAGACCGAAAACTTGAATACGTAGTAGTGCATTGTAATAGATTATGATGTCGAGACCGATAGATTTGACATTGTTCCTCAGCCAGTAAGTTGAAGTTATCTATGACCGTGACAGTAACTTTCAAAAGAAAACCAGCGACAGTGGTTGTGCTCGCGTGTAGTTACAGTAGTAGCTACTACTATAGTAACTGTTAGACTAAGTATGTAGCGGTGGACCGCAGTAGCCATGGCTACACGACCACGTGATATGACGCGTCGAACGCGAGGGGGAGTGCCACTGGTGGTTCGGATTCATGAACGGTTGCAATTTGAATTACACGCACGGTTCGTTTCCTCCTTTTACGACCCCGCCCCCGCCCCCCGCCCCCCGCCTCCCCCCGCCCTCAAGAGTCTGCCACGATACCCCTCACCCACCAATCCTTCTCGCTTTCCCATCATGGGCTTCTTCAAGCGTTTCCTCTCTCTCGGTAGCGGCAAGTCCAGGAAGAACAAGAAGAAACAGTCCGCTGCCAACTCCCGCGTCGACGGCGAAGGTCGCATCCTTGCCGACCAGCTTCCCCAAGAGTCCGACTCAAACGCAAACAAGTTGCTACGCTCATCATCTACAAAGTTCTCCGTCATGTCCGCCATTGACTACACCAATCTTCCTCCTATCCCCCCTCTTCGTGAGTAGTACTCTTCCACTCTTCCCATGCCCTCAATCTCTCAACGCTATACAGCCCACTCAGTCAACGACCTTTTGGCGACTCCCCCTTTGACCCCCACACCCTCCTTGGTGACTGTCGCAACTACTCCCGGCCTTTCACGTAGCGGAACCTACCTCGTCAAGGTCCATGGTCGTACAACTCACTCGCGTACCGAGTTCCCTCGCGCGAATCCCCCGTCCTCTCCGACTAGACCTCGTCGAAAACAGGCTCCTACCACTCCGGAAACCGAGCAACATGACCCTTCAGATGATGATGATGAGGAAGAACCTGTGCAGCAACCTCGTCTCAAAGCCGTTAACTTCACGCCAAAAGACACGTCCCGTCTCTACAAGCTCCGCAGGGATCCATCTGTTGCTAGCTTGCTCGACCTCTATGACGACCACGGTTGCCTCGACTCTAACCTCTTCGCTAATGACCCACCATCTCCTGTCCCTACTTCGCCTGCTACTGAAGGACGCGCCCCCAGGCCACGCACTGGTTCTACTTTCCGCCAGCTTTTGGGTGCCCCAGAGGCCACCTTCGCAGTGAATAGCACTACTGAAGGTGATCTCTCGTGGGCTGAACGATTCTTGGAGTAAGTTTCCTCGTCCCTTCCCCTTTGCCCAAAGCAAACTAACGTCTTTTCCAGTGAACAACTCGGCGATGACTCGTCCCTCCCCTCCCCAACCACCCCCAACCTCGAGACTCCGAAGGACGCTCTCTTCTCCGACACTCTTTCAAAACCACGCGTCGCCACAATCGACAACACAGTCTCTTCCCTCGACCCTGACTCGAGCGCAAACTATCCGGCGATCTCATCCATGGAAGTGGAAGTGAGCGAAGAAGAGGTCAAGAACGTCCCCGTGATTGAGGTCGTTCCCGTTCCGAACTCTCTTCTCCCCGACCCGAAGACGCCCCAGCGCGCTTCTGAGGTCTTTGGCTTCCTGAGTCGCCGGAACACTCTCACCGTCAAGGAGCGAGACCTCCCGCTCCCACCCCAAGCCATCACGCCCGAAACCACCGGGGACTCCGCTCACTTCCTGCACCCGCACGACACTTCCCTCGGTGAGACCACCGACGCGACACACTCCGCCAACACCAGCCACTCCTCTACCCAACTCACCACCAGCGACACAAACTCCACCACCTCTCACGCCATGATCCAGACTGCGACGATGACGAAACTCTCAACTGCCTTCGCAGCGTCTACGATTTCTCTCAACCTCCTCATTAATGCCGACTCTGCGAGAGAGTCGGACGGTGACCTCGACGGCAATGAGGTCACCTCTAACCATACCGGCACCACTCATGCCACCAGCCACACCACCGGCTCGTCACTATCGACGAGCAACAGCACGAAGGTGCCCCCAAGCCGGATCCCTCGGGGTCCTAGACCTCGCCCACTCTCCATCTGCAAGCGCGACACGCCGTCGCCCGTGGACCTGGACGATGACGCTGAAGTCGACAACCAACCTGGACCCGGCAGAAGTTCCGACAACACAAGCAAGCACCCAGAAGCGCCCCCGCACACACGCGAAGCGTTCACCAACATACCCCAGCGGCAGCACCGCCGCGCGACGTCCCGCTCGTCCGGGCGCGACGTCGACGCGTTCCTCCAGGACGCGACCGCCGCCTTCCTCAAAGGCCCCTCTTCCTCTTCCTCCGTTCCACAAGCACACGAGCCCGCACCCAAAGGCCCCCGCAAGCGCTCCACGCGCCCCGAGCACGTTGTCGCGCGCGACAAGGAGAACAGTCCCAGCCCCCCTCCCTCGCTCTCCAAGGCGGCGTCGCGCGGCGGGCCGATGATGCACACGCTCCCAGGGCTGATGCAGACGCCGGTGCGCGCGCGGTTGCAGGCGCAGGAGCCGCCGTCGCCCGCGTCGAGCTCGGAGCTGTCGCCCGTCGCGCGGAACATGATGAGCGACCTGAGGCAACAGCGCATGCGCGCGAGGCAGGTCGAGCGGCGGCGCGGGATCTGGGTGTCCGTGCACGACTGAGTCGCCAAGTGCCGACTCGGAATGGATGGATGGACTTGCGGTGACGACGGACATGCGCTGTGATGTATGTTGTGTTTTCGTTATTTTCGCGTAGGCAGATTTTCTGAACTTTCTGAGCTGTCTCCCTGATCGGTTTTTGTGAGCTTTTACCTTTACTTAGGAAGCATGCTATGCAGCACAGATGTGATGTACAGATTTCCAGCATGTGAATTGGTTTCAACCAAACTCGCCGTTTCAATCCGACAAACTCGCCCCCATTAGTGTGATTGTGCATCCGCAGAGTCCTATGGGATATGGTAAGGCTATCGTACATTCCATCGTGGCGACTGCTCATTGATCGTCAGCCTCTCCCTGCGCGTTCTTTGGTCTGGGGCCTGAAAGCGCATTAGAACACCAACGACACCTGGATGAAACGTCAGCGGGGTGTGTTGGTGCATGGGTCCAGGGCGTATGCCAGCTTACCTGTGCGATCCGACCGTGGATGCTCTGCACTGCCGCGTCGGCAGCAGAGAGCTTCTTCGCGAAGTCGAAGCAACGTTTGCACCAGAGTGATAGGTCCTCCTCCGCAACTGCCGCGTCGAGAGCTGTCGGGGACAGCTGAGCATAGTTGCAATGGGTGTCCGCCCTAGTGATCGGATTTTCGAGGTAGGACCTGAGCCAGGCGTCTTGAGTTGTTCGCATGTAGGCTTCTGGGTCACTCCTGCCCTAGACCGGGACATCCAGGGGACATCCTAGTCTCCTCGCATTCCACCTCTCGCCGCCTAAGGAACGGTGCGGCCCGTGGCCGATACTGGACCGCCGGCACTGGTGTGTCACTATCCACGTCAGGCTCGTTGTTTGAGACTGGCGCGGGGAGAACGTCGCGAAGCACCTGTTTTGCAACCGCCCGGCACGAAGCGTGGTAGGCGAGCAGGTGGTGGTAGGCCGCGACTGGGGAACACTCCATCTCTGCCACATACCGTCCTTCCAGCGGATGTTGAAGGGCGCACTTTGCAGCAACCACCATACAATCCTGCAGACGTGAGCGATCAGCGGCGATGTACGCTCGAATTGGACTCTCATCAGCGACTGACTTCCAGAAATCGACAACGGCGCCGCGAATGCTAACCGCTTGTACGCGTCGAGTGCTACGAGGATGTCGGCGAGTTTCGAAGGGTCCGATGGGAGATCTGACGACTTTCTGTCCGGATAGCAAAGCCTCAGCAAGTCCGCGAGAAGCCCTGATTCAAGATTGTTCGCTGAACGTAAGGATGGGGTGACCTGCATCGGTGAAGTTGGAGGCTTTGAGGATCGTGGACGCAGCAGCGATGCAAAGCTTGTGCGTAGAAATCTCCACGCCATCGGACGATAGGCAGACTACCTCTCGATGGGGATGGGGCATGTCGATGGAAAGTGCAATGCTGGTGGTGGGTACAGACTCGGTTGCAAATGCTTCGCCGGAGGTCAGGAAACGAAAGGTTGACGAAACCTTTTCCTCCAAGGGCTCCTTGAGGATGGCTGCCGCATGGCGTGCCACACGCTCCAGCCCAGTGCGACATCCGACTGCCCACACGGCGAACGGCGATGTTTTGGCGAGCTCAAGCAGCCCGTCCGACAGCACGGCCAGTGGCAACTCCATGTCATACTTCTGCGCTGCCTTCGCCGCCCGCTCTACCTCCTCCAGCTGCAAAGACGACTTGACCTTCACGATGTGCCGACGGCGTTGACTTCTGCGTCCGCCGCCACATCCTTTTCGGATCCTCCCCAGCCTTTGAGTCCATCCTCTCCATCCCACAACCCTCCGCCGATCCCCGTCCGATCGTCGACCTCGCTGAAGACCAGAAGACCCTCGACACCATCTTGCGTATCTGCTATCCCTACGGAGGACGATGTCAGCCTCAGGCTTTGTCGAATGGTGCGGACGCTAGGCGAATAGCGGGCACTGGGTCTGACTGTGACGTTAGAGAGCTCGATTCAGCCATGGTGAGGGCGACGAAAATTGGTGGCTATCGCAAGTGTGCAACCAACAGACCAGAATCCTTGGGAGGAGAGAGGAAAGGCAGTAAGCATCCAGTATACCGCACCACAAGGATCGATCTATGCACGCTATACTCGGGCAGGGCGGAAGACAATGGTATTGGGCGCGCGCTACGGGAGCTGCGCGGGACCACCGAGACCGCGTCGCCACCGCTCTCTCGCGCGACCGGTGGGCCGAGCTCAAGCCAAGGAAGAAGTGAAGTGAAGAGCCGGAGGCTCGGGAGGCTGAGCGTGAGGATCGGCCCAATGGGAGTGATTGGAAGATGATGAAAGGGCAGGCGGTGGTGGCATCGCACTGCCCGGAAAGGCGAGCGGATCGCCAATGAATCCGAGGGCAGCAGTGGCCCGGGAAGGCGAGCGGATCGCGGAAGAGTGAAGCGCTGAGCGAGCTGGTGGCAGCGGCGCGGAGACGAGTGGCGGCGAGCGGGTCGCGGCAGTGACGGCACTGAGAAGGCAGCGGGAGGTCGCGCGGAGCGAGCGGGCGGCGAGTGGCTCGCCATGGAGATCTGAGAGGGCAGCGGAGGCCCGAGCAGGAGTTGAGCGAGTGAACGCGAGGTCGCGCGGGCGAGTGGGCGGCAGCGGCCCAGAGGGAGTGGCGGCGAGCGGATCACCGCGTAGGATGCCTCGGAGGCTGGCGAGCGGATCGCTGGTTGAGGTTTGGTGGGCCATCTAGACGTAGACTGGCCCTAGTGAGCGGATCACCGAGTGCTGGGAGGACGGGTGGGCCGTGAGGAAGAGTGCCACTCCGGATCCATCAGCACACAAGCTGGGGGTCCCCGTGGTGCGCCGATGAACCTGTTGTGCGCAGTCAGGAAAAAGGAAAGCTCGACGCTGAGTACGAGCCCCCGTGGGCGAGATGACGAGAGCTTGGGGTACAGGACCCCCGGACTATATACTAACGTGAGACAAAGAGTCCTTTGTTCACCCGGAGAGGGGTGCGCGAGTGCCGCTGCATAGACCCTGGATAATAGTCATTATCCACAACATTGCAGACCCCATTCCCGCACATGTAAACCGTTCTGAACGTGACATGCCGCCATGCGGTACGAGTTGACTAGCCTGAGGAGCTTGGTATCTTTGAGTCGAGAAAGGAATGGAGAGACAGCAACGATTTGGCCATAGCCTCGAAACCTTTCATTGTCAAGTTCGAGGTAGGAAGGCAGCGCCCGGCGCCTGAGGCAGCCTGAGGCTTCGCTCAAATCGGAACACGTGGGGGGCGCTTCGCGTGTTTGTCGAACTGACAGAACTTCTTCACGAACCACTACCTCGCAGGATGCGTTTTCGAGCTACTATAGAGAATGTCGACACTTTCGTGAGTGCGTATTTACGCCTCATTTGCCTAATAGCTACCCACACATTTCAGTAGAAATCGTACAGTCAGTCGATAAACTGCAAAAGAAATGTATCATCAAGTTCGGAGAGCAAGAAATGCGCATCATCTGCACCGGGGACGCTAATGAAGGCGGTATCCAAGTTTGGTCGTAAGCAATCATACAGGCCATATTACCCAAAAACTTCTACCAACAGGAATTCAGCACGGTCAAGGTCTCGTCTCTGTTCACCGAGTACCGCATACAGTCCAATTCCAACAACGAAATAGCCATCTCCGTCTTCACCGATGCGCTCCTTTCTGCCCTGCATTCTGCAGCTGCGACGTCGTCAAAGAATCCATCCTTCTTATCGTCTGATTGCCAGGTTCTCATGAAGTAAGCCTAGTTTTGACTTCTTCCACAGTCCAGTGGTTGACGTTGCTCCCAAGGCTGGCCAAGAATTGCGAGAAGAAGTCGGTGCTGAGTTTCGAGATACAAGGAACAACAGTTATGGGCAGTAACGCTCAGATAAACAAGCAGCTCCTCATCGACGTGATGCGACATGCCGACGTTGATCGTCTCAAGGAACATCTGTGTCCGGAACCAGACGTCCGTTTCGTCCCCATCCTCCTTTTTAAAACAGGCCTTAAGACGTGCGCATATATCCCAGGTTCACATTCTGCTCCCGCCTCTAAGCAAGCTTCGGACCGTCGTCGAGCGGCTGCGGTCCCTTGCAGAAGAGGGTATCCACTTCCGCGCGAACCATTCGGGGGAGCTCCAGCTGTCGACCAGCACAGAGAATGCGCGACTAGAAATTGGATGGAGTGGGCTCACTAATCCTCCTACGTGTACGTGTACAACAGATTTAAACGATGCCGGACCCAATGAAGGCACTGTAACTAATGCTCTACAACTAAACAACAGCCATGAACCCGGATGGTACTCAAAACACCCAGAACTCGGAGGATAACAAGGATCCGGCCGAAATGCACGGGATACTCGTCTCACACAAGTGCCTCACCAAGTTCCTCAACTGCCATGCCATCTCATCTACAACTATTGCATGTTCGTCGCCTCCTCTAATCTCCTCCGTAATTCCCCTGGACCTACTGACATCCTTTGTCACTTGCGCAGGCATATGTGCGAACCACTGCATGATTCTTTATGTCTACATTGGGGACGTCTCTGACGCGGGCGGCGTGCTCACATTCTACGTCCCCGCGCAGTTTGACGAGCCTATCTGATGCGCTGCCGGGTTGTCGTTGCTCGGCTCGCGGCGGACGCATCTTGCAAGCCGCTCAAGCCTTTGTCTTCGACGTACTGGTTCATGACATAGTATCTGAACGCGACGCCTTCCACAGCTAAGTGGGACCATCTGAGGAACATCGTAGGGTGGCGGCCGAACAGAATGGTGTCGCTAGGCCACACTCCAAGCTTCACAGCAGGGACAGCCTTCACCGCATTGCATGCATGGAAAATGGGTCTATGGTTAGCAAGTCAATGATATGTGGGATGGCCATATCTGTCTTAGACCCCACACTGGGAAGGATGTAATGAAGGCATCAGACACAATGTAGAGTGAGGGATGCAGGGGCTTCTGTTGTCGGAGGAGAGAATGGCATCCGCCTCTCCAAATCCGCGCAACATATGACCACGTCAACATCGACGAGGCTGCATTCTGTTTCTCCTAATGGTGTCGGAAGAAATCAATGTTACACCGGTTGTGCTACCAACGACACCAGCTAATAGCTGGTCCCTTTGAAAGTGAAGTTAGAACAGCACCGGTACCCAGAACGCGTGCCGCCTGTGACGCCATCGAGGCATCCGCGTGCAAACGACCGATGGACACCCTCGTTGGCTGTATCGCTCCCGACTTCTATCTGTCATTATCATTGGGTTCATAGCATTGTGGTTGAGGAGGAAGTACTCTTGATGTGTTAGCCTAAGTACGTGATTCATAAAGACAAACGCAAGCCTGTGCAGGCGCCCGCACTCTGGCGCCGTTTGACGCTTGGTTCGTTGTCTACGCAACGCTACCATCTGGTCCATCATCATCATCACATTGACAATCCTCCATGGCTCGCGAACACAGGATCAGAGGAAGTGAGGCGCGAGATTTTGCCATGCTCGAACGCAACCTGCTGTCCCATCTTCGTCTCGCCCTAATCATATCCCTGTCATTCGCATCGCTGCTCCTCCAAGCTCGTCTCCCCACGCCCTCCGATCCTGGGTCGGCACAGACACCTAGATCACGCATCGGCCTCGCCATCTCGTGGGTCGAACTGATCGCGGCCGTGCTCGCCATCGCGGCGGGGGTCTGGGAGTATTGGCAGGGATACGTCGATATGAAGTCACAGCGAGGCTTCTTACGGGCGAGCCAGTGAGTCTGCTTCCAGGCTGGTCCTGAAACCATTCGTTGCCCGGACACTCATCCTTCCATCTGGTTGTATCCATTCATATACGCAGGGCGCATCTGGCTGTTCTCAGCCTCGTCGGAGTCCTCGTCTTTGCCACCTGCCTGATGCTCATCTCGACCGACGTCTGAGAATGCGCGTTTCCGCGGTGTTGGTCCACTTCTTTTAGATATGAAGTCTCAAGTCTCCAATCCATTTCAGTCCCTTCCAACGGCGCAAAGGATTCCGTGTTACGTGAGCCCCGACCGGTCTGCATCGGCATGAGCCACGCCATTCCCATGAAACCCTCGTGGACGGCCAAATCACGGCATGGCGGCGACTCGACGGGAGGTTTCCTATCTATCTTTGCTACTGTCTCCGAATGCGTTCTTTTGATGGTGTTGATACCTCTCCCGCCCTGATAGTTCGCATCGTGTAACCAGATACTGTATTCCGGGGACGAGCTGCAGATCTTTCCGCGCCCAGGCTCGTCCACTCCAAACTCAAACTCAAAATGCACCGCCAGCGGCAGGTAGCGATGTCTATCGTATCTGTGCCTGGGTGCTTGCGTTCACGAATGCCCCCGCCTTCCATGCACTGGCCAGAGTCAAAGAACTCTTATTCTGCCCCGCCAG
Organism: Ganoderma lingzhi; assembly: GCA_026283605.1. Classification (NCBI taxonomy): domain Eukaryota; kingdom Fungi; phylum Basidiomycota; class Agaricomycetes; order Polyporales; family Polyporaceae; genus Ganoderma; species Ganoderma lingzhi. Next base: position 1,643,086 of record JAPJYM010000002.1, read on the forward strand.
TCACCTCCAGGCTATCCCGATTCCCCGCCCTGATGAGAGAGATGGCCTCCCTCGCCCCCGCCAAAGCTTCCAGGCCGCCTCGGACCTTGAGAACGAGGATGCACGGTAGCGGCAGTGGAATGACGCGCAGGTCGTCCTTCCGGCAGCCTCGCAGTCGGCGCGATCTCCGGGACCATACGCGCTGCCAGCGTGTCCACGTCAATGCTCCTGTCCACCGGTCTTCTCAGCATTCGCAACAGACGCAGGCACACTTCCTTCTCCCCGTGCACCGCTCTACGCCCCAACTATCTTATGGCCCGGTCTCTTCAACGGGCCCTCCCACCCGTGCTGCTCTCGTGGGCGCCCCTCCCTCTCTGCCCAGCACCATGTCTGCCCCCGTGGTGACTATGACGTTTGCGCCCTCTGCGCAGATCGGCGCGTCGACCGCGACCACCCGCCCGCTCGTGATACGGCCCCGGCGGGGCACAACTCCGCTCTTTCTACATCGCACGCCGATCTTTACACCGCACAGCAGCCCTCCCATCTCGCAACTCGGCCAGCCTCGCAGCAGCGCCTCGACCTCTCCCACACCCTCGCCCTCGTGCCTCGGCCAACCGCGGGCTGCGTCCATGTGGCGGCCGCAGCTTGCACCAGTCAAGCCCTCACCCTCACCGCCGACTTGCGTCGGGGCGTCTGCGCCTCTCACGGGCTCTGGCTCGCGCAGCGCAAGTGACTCCACGATGGGTAGAACACAGATGGCATCATCAGAGGCCCACCCACTTCCCAAGCTGTGCGCGACGATGGATGTCGATGGCCCCTCACCCCTCGCCCCACTGTTCTCAAGGCCGGCGACGGCCACCACATCTGTAGATAACTGGGCTTCCTCGAGTGACGGATCCCATCTATCGCGTCTCTCGCCGTCTCCGTCTCCACCCTCTTCTGTATTCTCGTCGCCGTTGCCCTCGCCACTATCTCTACCGTTTCCGTCCCTAGTGCACATTGAGAAAGACCTCCCACCCGTCCCCCCTCCCACGGAGCCCGCGACGCCTTCCGAGGAGCACGTCTTGGACTCGTTACCAGAACGACCGTCTCGCATACCGAGCATCCGGCCCGTGTCGTACGACGCTGAGGCGACAATCCGCGAGCTCGAGGAGCTGGCCGCGTCGATCATGCTGCAGAACCCGGTGCGCGAAGTCGAGCATCTCGCGGCGTCGCTGAAAATACTCGGTATTCCGAGCATCGAGACAGACCTGTGGCGCGAGAACGGGATGCCTGCCGCCATCGCCGAGGAAAGCAGCCCGATCACGCCTCGCCCGCCCCAGTTTCAACAGAGGATCCAAGCACGCGCCGTCGATATCGTCTCGTCGCCACAAGCGAGACTCGCAGTCCCACATATTATGGTGACAAATCCGTCGACTGAGAGCTTGCTGGAGCAGTTGGGCCACAGTGGCTCCTCGCTCAAAGCTCGGGATGAGGACACTGAGGATGCGGAAGAACTATCGTGGATGGATGACTATGGTGCGTGGGGCACGTCCGAAAAGGGGAAATGGAAGGCGGTCGAGGGGGAAGAGGAGGAGGAAGAAGTTATCGAACGCGAACAGGTCAGTCCCGTCGTTCTCCGCCCCCAAAGCCTTCTCCGCGTGGACCCTGACATCGGGCGCTCAGTCATCGAAAGCGGGGATCTTCCTTCCGACGCGGCCAAGTTTGGAGAAGGCGTACATCTACGAACCCGTCGTGCGTCATTGCCTTTCTCCGCGTCGCTTTCGCAACCTTGACTGACGTTCATTGTGCCTTGGATTTGTACAGGGCGCTCCCGAGTTCCTGATCGGGTCCTCAACTTCCTCCGTGGCTCGCGCTGCGTCCGGCTACCGCAGTCGTCGCCCTTCCCGACGCTCAGTTCCTGACACCGGTCGCGTGCACCGTCGCAGTCGCAGACCTGGCCCCCTCGTACTCGCCAATCCCGCCCAGGCGGACTGGGAAGACCTTGAAGCCCAACTGGCCGCCTCTCTGTTCCTCCGCACACCGAAACCCCGCCGCCCGCAGACCTCTCCTAGCACCCCCCAGAACAAACATCAAAACGCACCATCCGCATGGTCATCGCTGAAGAAAAGCCAATCAGCCAACCCCTCTGCCAGTCGTCCTGCGGATCCCCCCGCGAGCCCCAGTCCCGGCACAACAGACGGTCACAGGCGCCCCGGGTCGACCCCCGCAATGCCCCTGACCCCCGTTCCCGTTCCGCCATCTGGGTCTCCACCCACCTCGCGCGGCGCAAGTGGGCGGAGGGCAGCATACCCCGATGAGGACAAGACCCCGCAGGCAGTATCGTGGCCATCGTTCCAGCTCCCCGCGGGGAGCGAGAGCGAGAGTGGAAACCGCGGCGGGACTAGCTCGGAGCCGAGCACCCCACGCCCCACTCCGCGGCCGCGGCTTAAGTCTCTGAAGTCCCTGTTCAAGCACTGGTCGAAGTAATGCTGACCGCAAAATAACTTATCCGCCCATCTCCTGTCCAACTCCCTCGTCGCGCACCGTCGTACGTTGCACGGACGTCCGCTCCTTCACCGTTCAATTGTTCACATGTCTTTCGAATCATTCTCTCATTCTGTGCATAGAGCCAAGTCTTAACTTAATCGTGCTGCGCGCATCGATGTCCTTCCTATGTGGTGGACGGATCTGAGACGCGCAGGCGCGTATTGTACATATGTGTAGTGCATCTGCCTCTTCCTCCGTGCAGGCAACATTATATGGGCTCGTGCATTGAGGACTTGTATCGATATCTTTCCAATCCACCAATCATAATAAACATACATATACATCTCCGTCGTATATTGTGTCGACGAGCAAGCTATTAGCACAAATCTATTACAGTACCCAAACCTCGTTGCGCAATTGTGGCGTTGGTGTGGGGGTCTCTAGCGTGCTTGATTTTCTGGTCCTAGAAACTTCAACCCCTTTACCGACCCAATTAGCACGAAAGTATAGGCCCCAGTCGACGATTGACGTGTGTATGGCTTGCTTCCCGGACAAAAGATAGAGCGGGGCTGTTATGTGATGGTTGAAGGAGCATTACACTAAACCTGTAAACTAACTATGTAGATGACCACCCGATTTACATCCATCGTGCTCCCCCTCGAACTAGATCACCCCTCCAAGTCGGCAAGCTCCTCCTTGTCGAGCGGGAGCGCCTCCTCGTCCTCCGAGCTCTCCTCGTCCTCGATGGACGCAGCGTTCGCGCCGCTGGTGCCCGGTGGAAAGGAGGTCGCGTCGAAGCGCTTCTTCTCCCGGAACGGGTTGTTGCGGTACTCGCCGCGCTTGATGACGGCCGAGGCGGGGATGACGCCCTTCGGGTTCAGGTACTCGAGGTCGTGACCGGCGTAAGAGTCGATGGAGCGCACCCAGCCGTCAAAACTATTGGGGGAAAGTACGGGCGCCGGGCGGCAGGGTAGGGTAAGCTATGTGTGCGCCACGCGGACTAAATACATTTAGTAGAGACGTACATGCCAAACTGGTCCTCGATCGACCGCATCTTGGAGTAGATATGGTTCTGCTTGAATTCATCCAACTGCGCACGGTGCACCTCAAAGTCGATCGAGGGGCGGTACTCTGGATCGTCGGATTGAAGCTTCTCGTTCACGCCTGCAATGCGTTTGCTGTAGCTCTCGAAGATGGGGTACTCGAGCAGGAGGCCCAGTGCGGGCATTTTGGGGATGAATACTTGCCGGGGTCCGTATATCTCAGGGACGGATGTAAGATAGTGCGTGCAAAGTACGAGAGGTTCCACAACATACCTCTTCGATGAGATGTGGTGGCGTACCTGTTCGACACGAAAGGACAAGTGCGGAGATCATTTTACGCTGAGGACGGAGGGTGCGTTAATGACGGTTCGAGCATCGACTACCCGGAGATCTCTTACGATCTGGTGGCGGGATTAAGCATGCTAGTACAGGATTGTCCACTAACCGTACTCACTTGGTGCAGCATAAAACTTTGTCCATGCAACAGGACGGCGATCCATTCTGTATCTCCATACACCGCAGGGTCCAGAATCTAGTATATGGGTTAGAGATGCTATCCCGCCACGTTGGACATCACGACCTACCTCAATCGACTTCAAGAACCGCTGACAGCTCCGATCTCGGAAGTCCCTCCCAACGGTGAAGTTGTGGAAGTTGTGGGACCCTTCAAACTTGTTCGCAGCCTCCCTGAGGGATGCAAGTTGTTCTGGTGCAATGCGATATGCGCGCTTTCTTCGGAGGTCGTCCTGCGGGGTCGCCTGCTGCTCATTGTCAACACCTTCCCAGAACGGGTGCGCAGGACACTCCGTGCCTTGGGCTTTGAGGGTGTTGGCCAGGCCGCTTCCCGGTTTTGGAGGGATCATGAGATATGAGGGGAAGAAGTAGGTGTATTTCCGGCTGTCGCATGTCCTGTCGTCGTGTGCAGGGTCAGCTAAGAGGCGGTAAGTGTGTGCGAGATGGCACGGACGTTCGCGCGTTGAACGAGTTCTGCACTCGAAGCTGGGGAGATCGGAGAATGCAAATTCAGACGCACGAAAATAAGGGGGGACGGCAGACGTACGATGCTCCACAAACGGATTTCTGGGGGTAGCTCTTCGTTGATCCTTGCAACTAGGTTTGGCACGCCAGGAATAATATTAATGAGCTTCATGGACACTACGTTGCCCGCAGCATGCACGCCCGCGTCTGTACGCGCAGCTCTGCCAAGTTTGACCTAAGGAGAGTTCTCCAGTGATTCATCGCGTGATATGTGCCATGCCTTAACGCACCTTTGTCGGGTTATCTGAGTTGTCTTTAGACACAGCGCCGACTTTGATGAGGGCATCGAAAAGGACACCCTCAATGGTGCGTGTGTTGGGGTCTGGTTGTCTAGAACACCACGCGCGATGAAGAAATTCTGAGCACCGGAGAAAGAGAGATAAACGCACATCTGCATCCCATTGAACCCATCACCACAGAACCCAATGAGAAGGGCACATTGCCGCTTGGGCAGACGAGGAGCTTTCGGTTCGCCGTTCTCTGTCGTAGGAGCCTCCTCTCCTTCAGGACGCGTCCCCCTCCTCCGATTCCGCACGTAATCTTTCTCCTCTCCCTTCTTCCCCCGTTGCTTTTTGTTTCTGCCGCCGCTTTTCCTGTCCTTCTCCTTCTCCCGCTCCTTCCTCTTCCCCTTCTCACCTGGTGTGCCCGCCCCACCCACTTCGCCTCCCTCTTCAACCTTCGCATCATCCCCCTCGATTGCTTCGGGCTCGTCCGGCTTTTGGCGTTTCAACGCGCTCGCTGTGCCCTCAGGTGCGTCTTCCTGAACCCTCTTGAGACTAGCCGAAGCCGGTACGGGTTCCGGTGGGGACTCCGCGGAACTGGTCGGGTCCACGTCCATGAACACGCTGAAAGATGTTGCCTCGGGACGCGTTTGTGAAAGGTGCGGGCGTTGATGGAGTGTATACGGGCGGCGACTTAGAATGAGGGATAAAGGGAGGAAGGGGATCTGCTGACCACCAGAAGTCTGCTCCACATGTGCGATGCCGAGAATCTGGGCGTCTACATGATGCATATGTTCGCGCGTTGTGAGTCGGAGTCGGTCCGAGTCCGCTTGTCCACATTAATTGCAGTACGTACATGTGGAGGGACGATCCTCGTAGGCTTCTGTGGCCGGGACTAGTGCTACCAAGTACTTAATATATTAATATTGCTCACCGCTGGGAACGTGGAACCCGGCTCAGACCTTTCTTGACCTCAAAACGTCCACACGAAGCTGGCCAGATGACTCCGAGCATTGGGGTTAACGCAGCAATCGTGTCCCCATGCTGGGTAGGCAGGGTATGTAATCCACATTCACTGAGAACTTTCGGAACAGATGGTCCATGGACTCCGCGATGCCAGTTCGATCGGGAGACCTTGGCGACTTACGACACTCACATAAACTTCATCTGAACAACCTCAAAGCAGCGCAAATGACGTGGCTTTCTGGGGGAACGAATGTGCTTGTGACGGCACGCAGTGACCTAAGTACTCGGTTGTGTAGGCACCACGCTCAGCTGAGAAGGTGAAGAAGCGAAGAACGTTGCGTTCGCACTGAGGTCGCGTTTGCGAATCAGCCTGGTCGTACGAGCGGCGGGTGGCCAATCATCCAAATCCACGACGACACGGATGAACCTGATTCACGCTCCAGGTGAGACTGTGGCCCTCTGTGCCATTGGGGAGTAAATGTCTTCGGATTCCTGCGCATGGCCGAAATCATATGCACCCGAAATCGCAGAAAGCAGGGCATAACATTGAGCAAAGATGACAGTCCTGGTTGGAAGATGTCTGGAAGATGTGATCGAGGTCGAAGAACGCGGCCAACAGTATGATGTACTATGATGTACTTAGAGTGCGGAGAGCGCTCGGGGTCGGCAGGCGCCTAACGGAAGAGGTTATAAAAGTCAAGTGATCGAGGCCTCGGACGATTTTGTAAATCGACGCTCACCAGTCGCTCACCCTTCCCTTCCCTCTGACTCGTCTCGGATTCCCCTTGTCTGCCTCTCCAAACCATACATAGATCCTATAATAATTCCCTCTAGACTTTACGACTAGTCATGAAAATCAGCCGCAAGATCGACCAGGCAGCGAAGGAAGACCGGGTTTGGTGGTCCTTCGAATATTTCCCACCCCGAACAGCGCAGGTCTGTGCGCGGCCGCCGCTAGCCCCATTTGTTACAATGTTCACCCAGTGTCCTCATTTCTGCAGGGTCTCCAAAACCTTCTGGACCGTATCGAGCGCATGCGCGCGCTGGGACCGGAGTTCATAGACATCACATGGTGAGTACAATCTGATATTCAAAATCACAATATTGACGTGGTGGCTCTCGACAGGAACGCGGGTGGACGAACATCCGAGCTTACGTCCGAGCTTGTCAAGACTTGCCAGAAGCTCATCGGTATCGAGACATGTATGCATTTGACGTGCACGGGGATGCCAAAGGAGAAGGTCGACACGGCGTTGCGGGTGAGTGACTCGTTGGCCTAATGCTCCGCGGTTCAGCCCTTCCCCAATAAACCTGCGAAGTTCGTCGTGGCGTTTCATGTGCGGCGCAGTGGAAGGACAACGCCACACTTCATATCCTTCCACTGCGCTGAAGGCCGAGCACAGTCCTACCCTTCCCCATTTAATGGCCGCCGCTTCTACTCTACGGCCCCGCATGCGGATCTAGGAGGGAGAAATATTGTATTTCATCCCTCTTAGACCTCGTTATGTCCCCTCGGCTACCGCAAACCCGCAAATCTCGCCCCGCCGGGTTGGTAGGTTGTGGAAGCCGGGTGATTCCATGCGCGCAATTCATCGGGGCTCCGACGTGGACCATGTCGTGTCCCTCGAATAGTTCTAATGAATGAACCGTTTCACAGGAAGCCAAACAGCATGGTTGCCGGAACGTCCTTGCTCTCCGCGGTGACCCACCTATCGGCAAGGAATGGGAAGCCGTCGAAGGTGGTTTTTCCTATGGTGTGGATCTCGTCCGCCACATCCGTGCCGAGTACGGTGACTACTTCGATATCGCCGTCGCGGGCTACCCCCAGACACAGAACCTGCCCCCGGAGGAGGCCGCGCGCGAAATGGAGTACCTCAAGGGGAAGGTGGATGCCGGCGCGACCTTCATCTTCACACAGATGTTCTACGACATTGAGATGTTCGTCGCGTGGGTCAAGGCGGCTCGGGCTGCCGGAATCACCGTGCCCATCGTCCCCGGGATCATGCCCATCCAGACATGGAACGGCTTCCAGAAGGCGACCTCATTGGCCAAGATCACGGTCCCGCAGTTTTTCCTGGACGAGCTCGAGCCGCACAAAAACAACGACGAGAAGGTGCGCGAGATCGGCATCCGGCTCGTCGCCACCCTCTGCAGGCAGATCCTCTCTGCGGACATCGGTATCAGGGGCCTCCACTTCTACACCATGAACCTCGAGAAGGGTTGCAGGATGCTCCTGGAGGAGCTCAACCTCGTCCCCCGGGTAGATGTTGTCAAGCCGCTTCCTTGGAGGCAGGTGCGTTTTGAACGGTCATCCTTTTATTCGGATCGGGTTCTTACTTACCCCCTTTGCAGTCGCTCACTCCCAATCGCCGTACGGAGAATATCCGCCCGATCTTTTGGGCGAACCGCACTCGCTCCTACCTCTCGCGCACGGAGAATTGGGACGAGTACCCGAACGGTCGTTTCGGAGACTCGCGGTCGCCCGCATACGGCGAGCTCGATGGGTATGGTATCTGGATCAAGCAATCTAAGGAGGACGGCTTGAAGCTTTGGGATACCCCGACGACCATCAAAGACATCCGTGGACTATTCTCCAAGTTCTGTCTTGGCCAGCTCGGCGCGCTGCCGTGGTCCGACACCGCTCCCTCGAGCGAGACGACTGTCATCGCACAGCAGCTGACGAAGCTGAACGACCTCGGCTTCCTCACCATCAACTCGCAACCTGCGGTCGACGGCGCGAGGAGCGATGATCGCGTGCACGGGTGGGGCCCCTCGAACGGATATGTTTACCAGAAGGTACAGGCGTCTTTTCTTCACTGGTCTCGTGTTCAAGCGTGGGTAGCTGATACGGGGCATACACTTTACACTTTCAGGCGTATCTTGAGTTCTTCGTATCGCCAGAACTGCTCGAGCTCCTTATCCCTCACATCGAGCGCGACATCAACATCACGTACTATGTGATCAACCATCGCGGTGACCTGCGCACAAACACCCACTCCGACGGACCCAACGCGGTCACTTGGGGTGTCTTCCCGGGCAAGGAGATCGTCCAGCCTACCATCGTCGAGGCGATCAGCTTCATGGCGTGGAAGGTGGGTTGTATGCGCTTTTTACGTCACGATTGGCACTTATCACCATTTTTCCAGGACGAGGCGTATGAACTTGGACGTCAGTGGGCGACGTTCTACGATCCCGACTCGCCATCGCGCAAGTTGATCGACGAGATCATGAACACTTACTATCTAGTGAACGTGGTCCACAATGACTTCAAGAAGGCCGACGCTATCTTCGAACCGTTCTACAAAGCTGGCGGCGAGTACGCCGCCAAACATGCCGCCCTCAACGGTACGGCAAACTAGGTCACGATGCGCTACCGCATCCCTTCACATCCCAACTCCTCTCTTTCTCTTCTTTTCTCCACGACAGTATCCCCGCTGCATCCATAGCAGAAATATGGCAGTTCTTTGAATTGTCGGCCCACGGTTGGCTTGCTCTATGTTTTTCCCAGCATCGTCACCGGGTTCAACCCCCACTCTCCTTTCCCCATCTCCTTTCTGCTTTCACCTCTGGACGTCCACGACACGCACATAGCTATCTTCCCACCAATGCTCTGGTTCTCCTGTTCCTCATCGACATTCAGCACGTGTATACTCACCCACATCATCTCTGCATCAACTGCATCGTCGGGGGCTCATCCTCCCGGCCGGACCTATCCTACAGCAGCGAACACTCGGCCAGGAACCATCGCTATCTTACTGTTGTAGGGCCACTCTGCATCCAACTGCATGTATTTTATTGCTTTCATCTCGTCGAGCGTATGCCCATGCTGTAGAGGTCGAATGTAGAATAAACTCCACCGCCAAGTAGTCAGTCTATTCTACTCAAATGCGCATGGGCATGGAGAACGATACAGCTCCGGATCCGCAAGTCCTAGCATGGATCTAAGTTGACCGTAGCCTCATCCACATGCGCTCGAAGCAGCTCCTCGACACGCATCCGCGTCTCCTCCGAAGGTGGGTCGGGACGTGGTAACTGTCGAAAATTGAGGTCGGCGTGGCACCGTCCAGCCCGGAGCCAGATCTCTCCGCGGGCAAGGCGACGCCCCAGCACCTCGTTCCGGTATACCAGCGTCTCGCGAAGGAGAGCGCAGAAGTCGGCAAATGTCCGGCCGTGTACCACCCAAAGCTCCAGTTGTTGCAGCCAGGGACATCGAGGCGACCTGGAGGGATCTGCGAACGGTCCGAGGGCCGCCAGGAGCCCGCGCCAGCCATCGGAGATGGTGCACGCACATTTGCGATCCTGCTGGTCTCCGCTCTGGCTCAAAACGCTGGGCGAGTGAAGGAGGGACTGGCCAGCGGGGCAGTGGTGCCGATACTCCACGATGAGGGTGGTGATGTTCGCAAATGCGTCAAAGAGGACAGCCCATTCGCCCTGGCGGAACACGGAGACACCGTCCAGGATGTAAACCTGCAACTTGCTGACCGTAGCAGGCTCCAACAGGCGGCGCAAGTCCCGGATGACGAGCAGGGGTTCGTCCGAGGGTGGCCCCTCGCGTTCCATGGTACGTCTGCCCGACATCTCGATGCTGAAGCGCGGATCGGTGCCAGGATTGCACTGGCAGTAGCCCCGAAGGACGAGCGACGACGATGCGCGGGTCTCGACGAATCTCGCGTCGATCTCCACTACGTCTACAGTGGACAGGAGTGCTTGGTAGTCTGCGCGGCGGGGGACCAGCTCGTGGAACGAGGGTGCGACGCCGACGGGCCAGAATCGCACCCGAATCGACGCGGTGGGCGGGGGGGAGATTGACTCCAGCGCGTCTTGGAGGGTGGCAGGGCTTTCCCATGCATCAAAGTGTCTCAGCTGCGGCAGTGCGACGCCGGCGGGGTGTACGTTGCTGAAGTCGGTGTACTGTAAGAGGCAGCGCTGAAAGACGAGATGCTGCAGGTTGACCGTGCGGGCGAGGGCGCTCAGCAGGACTTCGAGGCGCGGGCTGAAACGAGACTTGCAGAAATGACAGCTGCAGTTGCTCAGCTCTACGCTCGCGAGAGAGTTGAGGGCGGAGGAGCTGGTGAACAGGAACCCCGGGATGACGAGCATCCGCAGGCACGGCACGCTGGACTGTTCCAGATGTGGCAGAAGACTAGGGCTCGTGGTTCGCGCCTCCCTCAGGGACCTCGCGAGTTCCGCACCGTGTTGCGACAGCCCAATCTCGAGAGCATTGAGGGTGGGCAATCCGATATTGATAGCTTCGTATAGGTCAGGGAGATTGTCCAGCGATATACCTGCCTTGAAGCCTGTTATACGTGAGAAATGGGGGAGCAGAATGTCGCGAAGCAAGGGCGGGAACTCTGATACGTAGAGTTTGAGGGACCGAGGCGATGACCTCTCCAGTAGTTCTCGCAGTACGCTGTCGGATGCCGCACCTTCGGTGGACAAGGAACCGCCGATCTTCGTCTCCAGCATCGTCGCCCAAAACACGGATGTCCGGATGAGTACTGACCGCCAGAGGCGGCATACGTGTGCCAGCGCGATCTCTTTCCGTAGTGTGGGGCGGATGTGCCCGAATATCTGTATGAGGATTTCTGTGGGAAGATAGGCATGAAGGGGCGTGGCAAGGTTGTGGATGGACCCGAGAGCCAAGATGCGTGCCCTATACTGTTCTATCCTCGACAGTGTCCACGTTCTGGTCTGAAGTGGGGAGAGCCCTTTGAGACATTTACGATCCTGTAAGGAGAGGACGTCCGCATAGTCGTGATAGGGAAGGTTATGGTCATCCCGCTGAACCGGAACTTGAAGGCTTATCTCCGGTGTCGTTATTCTGGCAGCGATATACGTCATCTATCCAACCATCAGCAAAAATATTGTCCGGATGATGCTACGTCGCAACAAACGTGGTCTTTTATATTTCGGCCTCTGGCAGACCTCTGCGATGTAAGATCGTTCTTCGAGCTGATTGTCGTGCTGGCCAAGCGGGTGGTGACGGCGCCACGCAAATTCAAGTCGTGACACAGTAGTGTCACACACCAGCGAGTAACAAGCAAAAGCAGTGCGCCGCGGCACGAACTTGAGCTTGAAAGCTTGAAGGAGTCAACTTGCACCTCGACCGCCGTCAGCTCATCCGCCATTAGGGGCAATCTCGACAAGCCGGAGCTCATAGGTAAGCCGCATTTATGGGAGTCTGTAAGATTCAGGGATCATTCCTTGTCGCAGATTTCACCCTCAGCTTCGATGCAGTCGCCAGTACACGGTGATCAGACCTTCGAGTCGAGCACCAGGTTTGCAGGGGAACGCAGTACAATTCTGGGAGATATCTACGTCTATCAGAGGAATATCCTTGACCTCAAGACCCATCTTAATGCTTTCACCCATATCAACCGACTCCCAACGAGATAAGTACTTGCACAAATTCTAGTGGTCTACGCCCGAGATCATTACCATTCAGTGACTAACGATAACCTGAAATCTATTGTCTGGACGCGTCCCTCATGGATCAGGCTCGCGCACGTCTGCCGACGCTGGCGTGATGTCGCGCTGGGTACGCCGCACTTCTGGAGCCACGTCTCCGTGCGGAGTCTCAAGACATTCAGCGCTCTCCTCCCATTGTCGAAGATTTCACCCCTCTGTATCGATCTGGGGAAGCATGAGGATGTCTGGACTGCCATTGAAGATCGGAAGTCTGCTTCGGACCTTGTTGGACAACAGTCCCATCGCCTTTGAGAACTGCATTATGTCTCGACTGCGAAGCCTCTCGTGAGGCTGGCTGAGAAACTGAGGCGCCCTATGCCCTTGTTGGAGTTATCGCATTGGAGCTCACCATCCAAACAAATACGACAGCCCCTTCGCATTCTTTCTACCGCGGGACACACCCCACGTCTACGACATCGACATCTCATCTCGAGCTTCACCACGTACCGGTTGCGTGGATCTGTTCTGCTCCATGTTGACTACGCTGATCGTCACCACGAACAGACCTGCCAGCGCCACGCCATTCACTGGGACTTTCGGACAATGCCTCGATGCGCTCCGGGCGATGGCTCCCTCCCTTGTCTATCTCAGACTGGATGAATCTGTTCCACGGCTTGGATCGCCGACCACTGAACCTCCCCTCGCTAGCGGCCGCTCCATCGCACTCACTTCTCTCCAAACATTGTCCGTCTGACGTCAGCTGCAGGACGAACGATTGCGTCCACCTCTTAGACCATCTGTCCATCAGCCCTGAAGCGAAGATATATCTATATCTTACTGGGCGCGGTACTACGACCAGTGGTATTCAACGCCTGGCGAAGCTCCTCTCGGGGCATTTTTCCGGCTCCGAAGCGCCGTTGAGAACATACATATGGTTCAATCAGTTGGCGGCGTTTCAAGCTACCTTGACAGGTTACAGAAAATCTGAAAGTCCTGAACCCAGCACACTACGCCGCGTCGCCAATGATCCTGCAATGTGCAGCTTCACCCTTGACACCTCCCCAGAAGCCGCGCAGAGAACGTCGTTTGCCGCGAGCCAACACGCTGTTCTCGCGCGTCCGAACCCTGTCCATGGTTTTGCTACCTGACTACAGCGCTAGCACCAGCTACAACCTGAGCTGGTCCAGGCTGTTCGCGCGCACCCCATGCGTGACGACCCTCAATATCGTCGGGCATCCCGTGTCGACTCGGAGTAGCGAGAACCGCCGGGAGAAGGCGCCTAATTTAATACCCAATGAGACTCAAGCGCCTAAGTCCACGAACGCCCAAGTTCAAGACTTCAAGTTGAAGTGGGGCCCATTACGATTACGTATACACGTACCTTGCCACCTCACCCAGTAAGACTTAGGTCACCTTTCCGTCAAACACACTCACCATCATAGACAAGCCCGATAATTGAAGGCCAGTAATGCTGCTGTATAACTTGGAGAGCCAAAGAGTTCACGCGAAGCTTTGTCACAGGCTTCACGTTCGAGTCGCAATCGGCGTGGACCCGTCCATGAGTAGCTGCCGAGTCCCCTGAGTCCCAGTCCAGCCTCATGGACTTTACAGCAGAACGGAACGCGATCTTGGGCAAGATCGACGGCTATCTGTCCAAAATCATCACCCTCAAGACTCGCCTTAACGTCTTCACTCATATCAACCAACTCCCCAGCGAGATTCTCGCCAAGATCTTGGTAACCCACGCCCGAGATCACTATCATTGGGCGACCGGCCTCTGGGACAAATCCAGCTACACGTGTCCCGGATGGATTAAGCTGGCCCACGTCTGCCGACACTGGCGCGATGTTGCGCTAGGTACACCGCGATTTTGGAGCTACGTCTTCGTGCGGAGGCCCAAGACGTTCTGCGCACTCCTACCGTTGTCAAAAAGCTCGCCTCTCTATATCGATATGACTTTGGAGCCTTCCGTGTGGGTTAAAGCTGAGGCCTGGGACTCGGTCACGGATCTCATCGGGCAACACTCACATCGTCTACGCGAGCTCCGTTACGTCGCGACTTCGAAGCAGGTTAGGACGCTCACGGAGCAATTGGACAACCCCATGCCCTTTTTGGAAAGGCTCGTGTTGCATTGCAACTCGAAACTTGAAGGCCCACCGGAAGCGGATGGCACAGAACCCCTGCACCTCTTTACTACCACTGAACACACGCCGCGCCTGCTCCATCTCGAAATTCGCCAGCTCCGGCTCGCGTGGACGGACGCCGTATTCTGCCCCACGTTGACCACATTGATCGTTGTGTGGCCCAAGGCCGCTCCTCGGAATACTGGACCACCCATCGGGACTTTCGACCAACTCCTCGACGCGCTCCAGACGATGGCTCCCTGTCTCGTTCGCCTAACACTAGAGGAATGCGTACCACCGCTTCAACCTCCCACCCTCGAACCTCCTCCCCCTAATCGCACCGTCGCTTTCACTTCCCTGGAACGCCTGCAAGTCGGCGGCAACACTAACGATTGCGTCCGCCTTATGGACCATATTTCCGTCAACTCCGCGGCGAGGGTGATTGTCACCGGAGTCGGTACGTCGGGGATCCAACGCTTGGTTGAGGTCATCTCCGACCACGTCTCCCGCTCGGCGCCTTTATTGTCGCTGGAGATATCCTTCCCTCATTCGTCCCTGGTCACCATTGTGGGCTTCAAAAGCGCCAGCCCCGGTACACTCGGCTGTGAGGCAATACAACTCACAATCCGCAACTCCCCGTTGGACGTAACTCGGGAACGGTCGCTCACGGCAGTACTCAAGGCAGCTAAGACGCTATTTTCGCGCGTCCAGACCCTGAGGATGTCGTCAGACGAGGAGGTTTTCGACGTCAACTGGACGAGTTTGTTCGCGCGCACGTGGTCCGTGCAGAGCTTCGACATCACCGGCCACCCGGGAAAGGACTTTTTCAAGGCCCTCTGCAACGTGCGGCGGGTACAAAGGGGGCAGTCTTGGGCCACACTCGTCCCTCTCATCCGCCTTCGTGAGCTGAAGCTCGACAACGCCCGTTTTCACCACTCGATCTGGAACTACGAACGCGGCGCCTCGGGCGACTTTTTCGACCAGCTCCTCGATTGGGCTATCCTGCGCTGCAACTACGGGATCCCGCTCGACAGACTTCAGATCTGGGAGTCCAAATACGTGACGGCGACGGACGTCAGCCGCATCCGGGAGGTCATAGTCGAGGTGGTGTGGGACCAGTGGGAACGGGAGTCGACTGAGGAGGATGAAGATGAAGACTGCTACTCCGACGAATATCTCCCTCCCTGGGGGTATTGAATGATGTGCGCTATTTGATGTGTGCGTGATTCTACCTTCCATATTATTTGCACAAACTCACGAAACATATTGTGTAGTTGGCGGCTAAAACCTTACATATCTAGGTGAGTTCACTCAGCAAGGCTAGTAGCTGCTAGACTGAACTCCGCGAAGTCTTTGTCAACACGTTGTTTAAAGAATGTATCAGCTACAGCTATACTACTGATCCGTGAGAGATCTGTCTGTCTATGTCGGTGCTGGCATTAGACGTTTGGCAGGGGCGAGGGAGCTGCCGTCGGCCACACGCCACCACCTGAACCACTTCCAATCCCCGTCTATCTTCCTTTACAACTGGAAGGTGTCCGATACGTGGGCGGAGAAGGGCGATATTTCGGCGAGTCGCGGATATTTACTGGTACGTGTGCCGAGTATGCGCAGCATATACGGGGGAAGACGATTACCAAGTCCAGGACTCTGTCTATTCGGCTCGCGTAAACCAGGGACCTTAATCGCTGGGAAGCTGATCAGGAGCCCTTCAAGGACGTCGGACCCGTGCCGATATTAGGTTCGACTACGTCGAGTCATCCTGCTCTTCCCTCATCAACCACTGCGCATCCCCACTCTCTTTCCCTACCCCCCTCTCCGGTTTCTTACTTCGGAAGTATGGCGTATTACCAACCCGACCCCCTCACCCGATTTCCTCGACGGGGCCTGTTTACGGGCCCATCTCCACTGTCATGGGTCGGTCTGTTTAACAGGATGTCCTGACCGCACAATTCACTCATATTCTGCTTTCTTAGGTTCGAATGTTGATTCCCTGGCCACTCCTACAACAACGCAGCCGCCCCAAGTCATCGCAGCTATGCATCCAATCTGGAAGGATGTACGAGGGGTGCGTGACCAGCTCGTCGACATAAACAACCATCTCGTCAAAATGGACAACCGATCTCGCTGATACACATTGTCGGTAAATAGCCCTGATTTCCTTTCTCAGAATCTTGGTCGCTCAAAAGTCGACGCCAACACATGTGTCCTGTGTAGAGAAATCGAACCAGGTCCTTGAGACAACGTTTGACTGTCTCAAAAAACAATGCGAACGCTTTAACACAGAGCCGCAGTCCTCGCCGCAGAGCGTGCAGTCCTCGATGCCGAGCGACGAGAATTCGACCGTCGATGGGGGTTGGAGGGTATCTAAGCGTTTCTTGTGAGCACCGAGAGCCGCGAGTGCTTTCATCGTGCTGCCGGATCTCAATACTCCAGTACTTGTCCGGGAGGACTAGTCAGGTCCGAGTTACAACCGACAGCGTCGTTTCTTGGCAATTTAGTGCTTCATCCAACAACCCAAGCTTATGGCTGGTAGTCTCAGACTCTTCAGATGTTCCAATACAGTACACTGGGGGCAAAAGTAACGACAATACCTAACCTCACTTCAAGTTGTCCAAGCCGATATTCAATCCAGATCAGTCACCGCGTTCAACTCACATGCCGCAGCGCTCATCCTCAACAACGTGAATGCACTTCTAGTTTCTTGTAATTGACCGTATTATACGTCTACTTGTGCGCCATTGAGTCTGGCACAGATGATTGAACCTAGATATACCTCCAACGTTTCGAGAAATTTCAACCATACGGCTGCTTACCATGGACTCAAACCGAGTCCAAAACTGTAGATACAATTGAACCCACGTCACGAACTAAGGCTCAAGGTCTAATTAAACCATATATCTCCCAAACAGAAACAAAATGATATACTCCGACCGTAGTACTGGTATCCAACAAGGGCAACATATTAGGCGGACGTTTTACATACATTCATTGGTATCACCTTCCACATCGCGACGATAGCAGTCGCCGCCCGAGCATACACAACGGGAACATGGATGCGCACTGGAATCAACAGTAGCGGCAATAGGCGGGGAGGAAGCACTGGGCACCGCAGGACGGAGACGTAGAATCGACTCGTGAACAGAGCATGGCGGGCATGGCGAGGCCGAGAATGGGGGCGGGGACGAGGTCATGACTCATGCCTGGGGGTCGTAAGACAAGTCCGAGAAGAAGAAATCGCTGTTGATCGGCGGCGGCCCAGCCACGAGCCCGCTTGGGATCTCGACCTTCTCTCCAGAGAGGTCTGCGAAACAAACGTCAGTTCCGTTTATCATCCCACGGAACGATTCAAGGATCGACGCACCTAGTAGCTTGATCTTGAGCCCAATCTCCGTGAGCGCCTGTACGAACAGCTCCGTCTCCTGCGACGCGACATGTCCACCGTCGCGGCGGAGCATGTTCAGCCCGTCCGTCCAGTCCGCCCATCGCGCCTGGTCTGGCGCGATCTGGTCCGCAAGCGAGCCACCACTCGTGCTGAGCAGCGAGAAGGACAGGCTGGACGCGAGCAGCGGCGAGCTCGCGCCAAGCGGAAGGTCCGTCTGGTCGCTGCGGATATGCGGGAAGGGCGCGCAGGTGCCTGTCGCGACCTCGCTGACCATAGCGATCTCGATGCGCTCGGGCAGGTCTTCCAGACCTTTGCGAACGGGGAACTTGACGGCGCTGTCGACGTAGTGAAGGTACTTCAGGCCGGCGTCCTAAAATGGCGCATATAGTGAGTAAGGTGGCTGTGAATAGCAAGAACAAGGCTCGCATACCAGTCGGAGGAACCTCCAGGGACGTGTTGGTCGCTTGAGCGTATCTCGGGCAACGGTGGTGGCGAGTGGTAAACCATTCATAAACCATGCTCCTTCCAGCAGACAGTGTATGCGCTGTTGGCGGACGAATTCGAAGGACTCCTTATACAATTTCGCACGGAGATTTCTGTGGGGCATGCATGGTATTGACTTTCAGCAGAGTACGCAAGAAAGTGTCTTGACAACTGTGCGCACCGGATGGGGGCTTTGCTCATGATGTCGTCCTCCATCTCGAGCTCTTGCATCTGGCGTTCGCGGACAGCACGGTACTCGCACTCGAGGAACTCCTGCTCGACCTCATGCCAGGGGCGGATGTTTTCTTGCTTTAGTGCTACCTTTACTCTGGATACGCACAGTCAGTCATTAACTACGGGCAGATCGACCTAGGAACGGAACGCGGGGGAAGGTGGCGACGGTAACGAAGGGAGATAAAGGGGGAATTGAAGGAGATGGAAAGAGGAACGCACTGGCTGCGGGTCAAAGCGACGAGGCGAGGGAAGTCGCCGGTAGACGACCCGCTCTCGTTCCACATTCGGAGGAAGAACTGGAGGGCGAGGGAGTGCACTTTGTAGAAGTTGAGGAAAAAGGGCTGGAACGTCGTTGCCGTCGAGTCTGCGGAGGAGAACAAGAACAAGCAACGATCAATATACATATACGGGAGAAGGGAGCGGGACACTGGCAGAAGGCGGATACGGACATCCCGGCTCGTAAATAGCCCAGTGTTCGGACAGGAGGTCCGCGACCTCGTTTGACGCCTTCGCTATTGGACAACGCCGCTCCTCGGGTCGACTCAGCTGTTCCTGCACCACCTTCGCCCAGTAGTCGGGGTCCTTCTCCACAAAGTATTTCTAAATAGCGCTTTAGTTCCCGCCCCGATCCGCGACGCGTTGCCGGCCAGCACCGGACGACCTACCAGACAGTCCAAGCCAAGCACGCCGACTTCCCGGAACTCGTGGCCGATGTCTTCCGTCTCGAACCCGAGCTTCCGCCACTTGACCGCGGTCATGGGGTCCTCGCGGTCCTCCTGCTGGTGGCTGCTTTCCCAGATGAACTGAAGCGCGGCGCTCTGCAGCGGCTCAAAGTCGGGCTCAATAAGCGTCGTCTTCTTCCGGAACGTTACTCGGACCATGTTCGCCTGGAAGTCCAGGATGCACGACGTGAGATCCTCAATGGTATGCGACGACATCAGCCGCTGCGAGACGAGTCAGGCCACCAGCCGAGCACAACAGATAGTGCTGCAACACGTACGATAACCGCCTTGCGAACGTTCAGTCGTTCCAGCTCCGCGATGAACTCGTCCCACCGCGGGTCGCTCGCGTGCGCCATCAGCGAGTTCATCAGCATCATGCTAAACCACCACCCTCAGCCTCCACTCCACCCAACCACAGGACACAGCGTATAGCCACGCACCTGTACAGCGCCATCGTCGTATCCGCGCTCCCCAGCCGGCTCACCACGGTCTCCAACAGCCTCCTTTCCTTGCGTATCTGCTCGAACACGACATCGAACCCGTACCGGTACACGGATCCTGGGGGTGGAGACGGCGGACCCTTGCTCGAGCTCGGAGCATGCACCCCGGACGCGCTGCCCGGGTCCGCCTCGACGAGCTTCTTCAGGATCGCCGTCGCCGGGCGGCATACGTTGATCAGCGACTGTTCCGAGGACAGGATCTGGACAACCTTGAGGATAAACGCGTTGTCGAGGTTCGCCCACCCGTAGTCGAGCTCCATTAGGTTCTGCATCGCGGTGAGGGCGTACTGTACAGGATACCCGCATGTCAGTCAGTTAAGGTACACTCATGGCATGACAGAGCGGGGCCGGACTGACAGCAAGGGTGTTTCCGTGCGTGCAGTTGATGACGTCCATGAGTTCGTGGAGACCGTCTCGTTGGAGGAATTCGTTCGCGAATTGCTCTTCCTGCAAACGATTTGAGTACACGCACAAAGGAGCCGGGATATCGAGTACGCACTCGTATTAGCTTGCGCAACGATGTAAGCGCGAGGCCTAGCTTCCCGTCCCTCTGAGCCAGCTTCTCCACAATCTCCGCCGCCTCAATTGCCGGGGCATTCACGAGTCTAGAGGACAAAGTAAGAAGGGTAGGCATATGCATACACTCGGACAAGATGCGACAAATGGATCGCCGTGAAACTCTGAGTAGGAAGGAGGGGAGGGACAGGACTTACTTGAGGTTCTGCTTCGCCTTGATCTTCTTGCGTAAATTATCGTTCGTGACCAGCTCGTCGCTCTCGTCGCGCAGGGCGTACATCGCGGGCGGGTCCTTCAATTTCAGGCTGATGCAGAGCTGCCGGATGACATCCTCGACCGCCAAGCTCGGTTCGATCCTCGTCCGCACCGTGATGCCCTCCTTCGTCGTCACGTTGTTCGTCGGCACCAGCCCGACCTTGCTCCCCCCAACTTTGCCGTTGCCGTTCGTCGGAGCAGCGGAGGACACGGGCGGCGGCAGTGCCCGCGAGCTCTCCCCATCGAGGGAGTACGAAGACATGGTGGTACGTGGGCGCAAATCGGATTAGCGGGTCTAGGGGCGAGGACGTAAGAGGATGGCATGACGCGTTAATATAGGCTTCAAAGGACATGAAACGCGAGGGGACGTTGGCAGTGGCAGACTGCAGGGATGCGCGTCAGGGCAGGCTGGATAGGATTCAGTGGATAGAAGATTTCGTGCGACGGCGAAGGTGATGCAGTCCACCTCATAGGCACACGCGCCTGTGAGTAGTCGTACTTCGTCCGTCCCTGTTCGTCGACCGCATCTTGCGCTCAAATTCATCCGTCACCCTCCATCGCAAGCCCAACTTCCTAGCCTCCTGACGCGCGCCCCAACGCTCGGGCACTGTCCATACGTAGATAGGAGGACTCACAAGTCAATGAAAAGTCAATAATTCCCCAAGGATTCTGTCCTGAAGCGATACACTGCGGAGGAAGGCGTATCAGCGTCTCAGACAAACTTTAATGAAACGGGAAACCGTAAGATAAATCAGATATGCGAAATTGGCATCGAGCGCACCCCAGATGGGGTGCTCAGACTGACGTGCAAATGTATAGAAAAAGTGCTCATCACGCGAAGGCAAACAGACAGACCGACGGGAGGAAGGGACTCACCAAAAGCCAAGCGTGCGCGATCCGTTCGAACGTTGAAGGAGACGAAGTGTATAAGTTATTCCAGGTCAGCCAGAGACCATTTAAAGGCGCGGATGTGCAGATAGAGCGAGATTCGGCGGCAGGCGATGGGGATATGCGAGGGGGTGGGGCTAGGGAATAGAGCAGCAGAGGGGCCTCAGGAGCGTCGTGGGCGAGAATGGGGTGGCGAGGACCGTGCGAGGCTGGGGGTCGGGCTATGAGCTTGGCGGGCGGTGCACTGGAGACCGGTGTCAATTTTCCAGAAGGGATAAGTTATGAATGTCGGCGTTCTTCTTCGGCCAGGCAGGCAGGCACGGCAGGCACCAAGCAAGCACGTATGGAAGCAAACGAGAGGACGGCCGCGGCCTGGGATGGCGGGAAAGAGACTCAGAGCGGAGAGAAGGTGGGGGCGGGGGAGGACCTGGACGACGAGTCGGAAGACGGCCGTTGGATGCGATTGCGAATTTCGGGGGTGAGAACGCGGAGACAAGCGACGGGATACGCGACGGCGCAAGCGACGGCGTCAACGTCGACATCATCACCTCGCTCGTCCAAAGTCGAGGACGCCACGCTACGCCACGATGCTCTTGCTCATCATCAGCCATCATGACTAACCTCTCAGTGCTCTCCATCCCTACGGTTTTGCCTCGACAGATGGCCTACGGACGATCACGTTTATCAGGTTGCGATACGCTGTCTGAATCGATGCGACCAAGACACTCTCCATGTCAACATGTTTTGGGAGAATGTTCAGATGATGGAACAGGTGCGTCTGCAAACCCGCGACTCTATCGAGATTTTCAACAATGACAATATTCACAGCATGCCCTTTCTAGGTGGATTGCTAGCTATAGCAACATCCCGTAGGAGCCTGAATACAGCGGAGGCGATAAGTAATTCATGGTGCACCTGCAGCTTGGTGTGCAGCCGAAGAATATGCTCGATCCTCGGCTAGCTAACTCGGACGGGAAGACGGTCAGCCTCGAGTCGTGTATGTGGTCAGCCACTACCCGTAGCCACTGCACGACCGTCCATTCTCCAAGCGGGTATGTCTGCCAGTCTTCCTCGACCGGACGCCAACGTTCATGACGACGGCAATGGCAATGGCGGCGTGTGCCTCACAAGGGCATATCACTTCAAGGCCTCAACTGCGTCACTGGATCTCCAAACCATCCTCTCCTCCTACGTCGCCGAAAGTCTACTATCGATTCGCCTCAGCTTCTCATCCACCTCAAGCAGTTTGCAGTCTTTTGAGTCTTTTGACGACATCCCTCCATGTCCCATCCAACGCAAACCCCAAGCCTTCGTCAACGATCTCGGTTTGGCTGGGCAGCCCTCTGCGGTCCAACGAACTCCCGGCACACCCCGTCGCTCAGGCGATGCCTACCGTGCCCTCGTGTTCTCGCCCATCGCTCCTCGCCCTCAGGTGATGATGATGCAGAAAGCTTCCATACAGCCGTGGGTGGTGAGTGGTTTTCCGTTACCCGACGATGCACAATTGGAAGCAAATACCCACAGGCATCGGATGACTCCCATTCCGATCATCTGAATGGTGCACTCGACCGAGAGGCAGGCAAGGGCAGTGGCACTTCACCATGCGGCCATTCAGCTTCTCCTGATCCATTCCAATACACGCGACGCAGTCCACCCAGCGGTGCTTCTCCCACTGCTCCCGTCGCGAAAGTGCATCCCGATATAGGTCTGGTGAACCCGTTCAGTGTCCCCCATGCTTCTATGAACTCCGTCGGCGTGCATCCCACAATCATGGTATCGAACTCAACTGCGGCCCTTGCCCTCTCCCTCGAATCTTCTTCGAACCTACACAGCCATCAAGACGTGCCTTTAGCCATCCGACGGGGAAAGAAGCCGCCCCCCGCATTGACCCTCGACCACCCCGAGAAACCGAGTATGCCCGAGAGCGCTGATAGCAACTCCTACCCCGACATTCCGTCTGCGTTCCTTGGCGCGTCTCCCACGAGCCCGTCATTCAATGGAGTCAGCGCTGTAACTGGGGAACCCTCCAAGTTCGATATGGGGCTGTCCACCATGTGCAGCAATCTCAAGGCCCTCGTTCCGCCGCCGCCGTTCACGCCGACCGAGGCGGAGCACCATCCCCCTTCACACCCTCCGCCAAACCTGGAACCAGAAACTCGATGGGCGATGGCGACAGCTGCACAGCTTCCAGATGCGGATGACGAGGAATGGCGGTTTGTGCAGGACCTCGTCGTCGAATGGCGCGAGGGCAAGGGTCGTTCCAGAGAAGCATGTTCTCCCCGTCTTCGCCACCCCATATGGACGCGTATACAGGGATCGAGTTGCCCGTCATGGACGTGTCCAGCAAGGGCTCTCCGGCCTTGACAGCTGCAGGGTCCCGCATTGACGTGAATAAACCTAATGTCGACGTCCAACAGCCGGCGGCGCAGAGCCCATCCTCGGTCAAGCAGTCGCGGCGCAAGACCGTCATCATCCAGGCACCGGACGGCGATATCCAAATCTCCCCAGGCGACGCGGACCGACCCGCAAAGAGTGGCAAGCTCTGCAACCCCTCAGGCGACCGAAGCATCGACTTCCTGCTCGACGAATTCGACGAGCCTGTCCCGTTCGAGATCCCTTCATCCGTGCCCCTATCAGCCCCGGCTTCCCTCGAGGGCTCGTTCTTCACACCGCCCAGCTCGCGCCCTGCGAGCACAGCAACAGCATCCAGCGCGGGGCTCCCTATCCGCGGCATCCTAAAGGAGAAGAAGAGCGTGCGCTTCTCCGCCGTGCCCAGCCTCTACGAGTATGCGGCGGGGATGCATGACGAGCCTGCTGCCGACCGCCTCGGGACGCCGTCCACGTCCAAGCACCACTCCCAGTCCGATCTGGACGTCCTCTCCGCGCTCAGGCGCGTCGCCATCCCCAACGCCGCGCCTACCGTGACGCGCACCCCCAGCAAGAGCTCCCCGCTGCGCAAGATGCAAACGCACACCACCCATCCCCATTCCCCGGCAGCCACGGGCCCGAGGAAGCGTCCTCAGCTTCAGACGTCCAGGTCCAGGTCCCATCTGCTAGCGCCACGATCCCAACGACCCCAGCGCCCGCGCCAATGACTCCTCCTCGCTCTACCCCGCCCACGTGTCGCACCTGGAACAGAGCGAACAGCGCGAGTACGAGGGTGACGACAATGGCGAAGCACCCTGCCGTCCGCGCGCTCGCGCACAAGCCCTCTCCTGCCCACCCGCCTAGGCTCCAAATTCAGTCGCCCATGGTCGGCGCGGGCGCGGGCGGCGCCGTGGTGGGAGCCCCAGCGCTGCAGTCCCCGTATCCGACCATGCCGTCCCCGTTGAAGAACAATGGTCAGCACCGCACGCCGCTCAAGACAGTCAGCACCGATGCGCGGCAGAACGCGGCTACTGTGGAATGCAGACCGAGCGGAGTCTCGAGCCCGGTCAAGCGACTTCAACACTCCCCGGTGCGCGTCGGGCGCAAGGAGCCCGCCCCCTTTGTGGGGAACAAGGGCAAGGAGAACTTCAGCCGTCGCACCTCGCAGCCGGCGTCCGTGCGGACCTCGTTGGAGCACGAGTGGGGCGAAACATTCACTCAGACCATGCGGAGGCGGTCGGCGGGTGTCGTGACTGGCACTCCGCGGAGAGGGGAGAACGCCTGCGGAGGGACGACGCTCGTGGTCGCAGGCGCGGGTTCCATTCGGGGATCGCAGGGAAACAGCGGTGGCAGCAGGATGCCTGTGCCGTTGCGGAGCATCTTCACCAAGCTCCGGGCCTAGGTCGGCGTTTTTCTCCGGACGAAAGAGGGCGATGGCGAGATGTTCGTGTTTGGAGGTTCGGCCGCCATGAGATATGCGATTACTCAACAATTAGGTCTGGTTTCTGGGTTCGGATGCTGCGAGATGTAATTTGGATTGCGCAGTACGAGTACACTCTCACGCGCAAGCGTGTACTGTGGAAGAGTGGAATAGGGAAGAAGGAACAGAGGAACATGTATCCACGAGAAGTTGCGCAACACGCCAGAGTCGGGCCCTTTAGTATGTATCCTTGTTCCTGGGTAGACTGGCGCCGCTGTGGGTGTACTTACACTGACTGGTTGTTCAAACGAACGATCGATGACGGACCTCAGGGCAGTGCGAGTGCTATACAGATACAGACAGATCTATGATTACGTTCGACGTACGCAAGATAGAGTATGTAGGTGAGTCGAGATATAGACTACGTTTAGTGTAACGTATAGTTCAGTCCATCGCGAGCACGGACAGACAATGAAAGACATCTATGGATTAACACGAGCTGCAAAGATCCACTCCAATGGCAACGGGCCAGGAGGAGGGGTAGGAATATCCTGCAACGGTGCTGTTCTATAGCGATACAGAGACGGTTAGTCATGCAATGGGCAATATAGATATTTAGGGTTCACGATCAGAACGAACGGGTAGCGGTGTGGGAAAACGAAAAACTGTACAGCGAACAAGAAAAGGAAAATCGTCACGCATCCATAGGTGATGCAGACTTCAAGAACCAAGAAAAAAGGTGGTAGCTGTGCTGCTTCTGCATCGCCACTTCTATCCGGAACACCTATCATGGACGACAGTGCGTACGCGCGCTCGGTGCGAGCACGGACGACTGCGACTCTTGACCTTGTTCTCATTCAGGATCTGTACTCACGAGCGCGCCGACCGGAGCGAGGCGACCTGTGTATCTGTCGACAGGGGACGAAAACCGATGCGCGTGAGCAACGAGCGAATGATTCGATCAGCATGGAGAAAGAGGGCGTCGACGTACTCATCAGTGGCGAGAACGTCGCGTTCTGGCTCATGACGGTCACAACCCTCTCCATGTCCGATTGGAGCGTGCGTTCGTCTGGGGTGCCCTGCGACGATCCCCCTGCGCCTGCCGCGCGCAGACGCCGCGCGGTCGCTATACCCTGAGAGATCACCCGAGCCACCGACGCCCATAGAATCTATTTGGAGCAAATGGTGGTCAGCATTCGTGCGCTTGATGCCATGAAAGGGGGGTGGATTGTAAGGGGCGGATGGGTGACAGGACCGGTGACAGGGAGCGGGGCGGGAAGGGTAGGGTGAGAGACTCGACTCACCCCATTGAACGGATTCATGCAGTAGAGAATGGGAGCATTATTGAGGTGCCGGAGGTTCAAGTTAGCGATCGCTGCGTGCGCCGCCTGGTACGTGCGGCTGTTCGCGGTGACTCGGTCCTGAACAAGAGGCGTGTGCAGCTGGACGGTCGCACAGTGGGCGAGGGTGTGAGTGAGAAGGGCCTCCCGGACAACGTCGGCACGCATGGGGTCGAACTGGTCGATGCGAGGTAAAGCCTGCTTGAAACGCTCGATGCGGTTGTCCAGCGACAAGAAGCTCGCTTGGGAGGCTAATTCATCTCGCAGAGAATCAGGAATCGCAAAATATGTGAGAGTAGTCTGATCGACTTACAGGGATTGTACCGAGAAGCCAGCCGGGTGGCGCTCTCATACAATATCGCCGCCTTCGCGTGCATCGCCAAGAGGCTCTGGCTTCTCATGTTCGCATCGCCGTCGGCTCCTGCGATAAATGACTTCACCGTGTTCTTCGTGCGGAAGTCGACCGGCAATGGACGCTGCATTATAGCCATGTCAATGAAACACCACGCCCAGAAAGACAGAATGATGTACTCACGCTCTGGTACATGGGCAAGTCCATCGGCCATGGAGTATCGATCTGGGTGCCGGTAGCTTCGTCATCGGTGAAGGCGGGAGTAGAGCCGGAAGCAATTGCCCAACAGCGGTCCAGAGTAAACACCGTCCAGAAGCCATTGATGCGCTCGCCTTCTTCGACGGCGTCGGTAGGAGGAGGGAGCCTATAGGTCGACGAGTCCCCACTCCTGCTCCGACCGGCCGAGCGGATCGTGTGCAACTTGGATGCCATCGCGATTGAGACAGCGGCGTTCGTGTGGTAGACACCCTCGAGTTGACGATTGGCGTTAAAGAAGTAGTTGGCGAGAAGGACCTCGGCTTGCATGACATAGATGGCGCTGCGGGGATCCTCCGGGAGGGCCGTCGGAAGACCTTGCAGAGCACGGGTGAGGTACGTCGGCTCTTGAGCCAGCATCTGCGGATTGTTCGAAAACTTCGCGCCGAGGAGGTAGATGACCCCCAAGAGGATTCCCATGCTCTGGCTTCGACTCGGGGACTGCGTGAACACCCTGTCCAAAAAGCGGTGTATGTCCAGGAAAAATCCGAACTCGGTGGCATGCCTGACGAAGTTTTGGACCCTATGACATACAATCACGCCCGTCAGAAGGGAGCCTCGTGAATAATTGCGAGCGACGTACAGAGTGCTTGAGGGGTCGTTGGCGTTATGCCGAGCCCGAGTGTTTCGTTGCTTCTCGTTCCACGCGGCATACGGGTCGTACAACCTGAGAGGTGCCTGCCCAGCCGTAATGTTGGCGATTCTGGTTTCGAGGCGTGCGATTTCGCCCTCAAGGATCTGATTCTGTGTCGGCCCGGGTCCGTCGAGATACTCGCAGTCTTCGGCACGTTCTGCACGGACACATTGATTGCAGGCGGGGCGTTGTCCGTCGCAACGCTGGCGAAAGGTTCGGCCGTTAGCGTCCATGTGAAGTGACCATACCCAACGCGTACCATTTTGCGACGTCTTCAAATCGAGCAGGTTAGTATGGGAAACATTTGTAGTCCTCAAGGAGTGATTTACCTGCACCGCGAGCACGCCTTGCCACGTTCAAGAGGGGCTGCCATGTTAGATTGACGGTGTTGGAAAGATATGTCTAGGGGTTGGGATGGGAAGAGAAGTGTCTGTTGGCTGTCATGCTCCGACCACGCGTCCCATGTTATATAGGAAGGAGGAGTATCGGCTGTGCGCTCTGACTACCGCCTTTAACGCGTGCGTCGTGTCCCAGGGACCAATCCCACATGATGCAGGCAATCGTGTTGGTAAACTACGCCGCCTGTGACGAAGTGTCTATCCCGCACAGATTTGGCTGTGGGGAGGGAGCGGGCCGTGACCATGGAGAAGTGGCGTAACGTCGCCTTGGACGCTTGGACCGTTCTTTCTTCGGCCTCGGATGAGTCCGCAGGGACGAAAACGGTCTTGACGAGGAATCCTAATGAGGCAGTAACATGTCAATCACTGACTGCGAGGCCCTTGTTCTTCCTTTTGACCCGGACTGTCGGAGAAGCCCCATCTGACAAGCATACTGTGTTGTATGTTCCATGCCAGCGCGTCACCAGTCACCAGACCTTCCGTCCACCGGATGATGGTCCTTGGACCTATGTCGCCGGTTACACCTTTTCTGAACATGGCCACCTCCGACACTCCTTCCGAGGCATCCACATCCAAACACTAAATGAGCCGAATTTTGCCGCCTGCGGCGGGCATGTCACGGCCTGCGGGCCTTTATCACTCCGGTCACACCGAACTCCCGCCGGTTTGAAGCGAACAGCGTAGGACTTACGTGCTCCATTCTAGTGAACGCCAGAAACGTATGCCCGTTTTCCATTCTAGGAAATTCGTAAATCAATGTTACGGGCGCCACCCTACTCCTCACGGCCAGGCTATGCCGCGTCTCCCCAAGTAGCGGAACCCAAGTACTCAGCGTTTCCAGGAACCTAGCCCACCTCCAGGCTGCTCGTGGGTTGTGCCGCCGGATGAGTAATAGACGGTCCTCGTCCCAAGGAATGATAGAATGCATGTGTCGCCCGGAACTCACGGCATCATCAAGTGTGTGCATGTCAATGCTCGGAAAGAACTATGGGTCAGGCTCTGCGGTTCTCAGGCTCTGCGGTTCCAGGCGACAATCAGGATGCACCAAGGCACAGGTGCTCAAAGCTATGCAAAAGCAAGGTCGACGGACTATCCTCCCCTGGGCGCTGTGACTCGTGGGCTCTAGGGAACCCAATAGCCACATGGCCTGAGATATTTGAACGGAGATGGAGTCCCCGGCACACATACAGATACGGTTCCGCATCGCGACATCCCCGTCACTGTGGGAGTACGCATAAGGTGTCCCAGGACACCGATCTGGCAGTCTCGCGACCCCGTCCGAATCATGCAGTGATGTATTGGATGAATGGCACATGTATGCCCTGCCCGGGGGTCATCTCAGCCATGATCATGGCTGGGAGACCGCTCCAGTATGTGCCGGCTATGCTTAGATGGAAGCTCAATTGAGGCAACTGACGAACGAGTGCCCGATCATGTTTGAAATAAACTATCCCACTAGGGGGGGCATGAACGGACCGATAAAATTAACAATGGATCGGGGAGCTGGTTACTCACGTCAGATCTTAGTGGCGATGAACCTCAAGTCGAACCGAAAAAAGCTCAAGAAACGACTTGCCGCAGGCATCCTCAGACGGGGGTTGCAGGTCGCCAAGGTATGTGGAGGTCAGTCACAGAACGCATGCACCCACATTAACTGGGGCGTCATTCTAGGTATACCATGCTCAGTGACCGCATGTACAGTGTACGTCTATATATGCAACATACCTGTGCCGTGAAGTATCAATGCACCACCGGCCGCGTCATAATGTCCTCGGCTGGGTTCACGGGGACGCCGCGGCCATCGTAGAAAACAGCTACACGATGGATCAACGCTTGTGGGGCTGTGGCACGTCGCATGGCTGGCCGACCGACGACCGAGGCAAGCAAAACCCAGTGCTGGAATCGTCTGGTCGCACGGTTCGGGGTATTGGTCTACAATGCCTCCGTTCCACTTGCAAGCACGGTGGTGAGGTACCCACGCATTGAGACGGATTAAGGAAAGATGGCATCCAGGAATGTGTGAGATGGAGGGAGGAGGAGAAAGCAGCGAACCGCCGGGGCCGCCCTCCCCGTGAGAACACAGCCCCCCGATCCCCATCTCGGGGTGATCTCCCTCAATGGGAACTCGCGTGGCCAACTTCTCGCACACCGTTGGCCACAGCTAGCACTGTCTCCACCTTCCTAGGCCTCCTGGCCCTCGCTGTGCTTCGTCGATGTCTGCTTCATATCCGACCACCACGGGCAGATTCACTCAGAGAACAAAGCCAACAATGAACGTTTCACCATGACCTGGAAGCGCCACCGCACCCGAGCGCTAATATGGCTCCGTGGATCCAGGCTCATCGTGTAGGAAAGCCTGCGGGAGGCCTCCTCCTCGCTCCGAGGCAATACACAGCCCACAGTACCTTCGATCAATCTGGAAACGCGCAGTATGTCCACTGATAGTCCTTGTTCTCCCTTAGGGACAGTCGTCACAGTTGATCGCCCATTCCTCCTCAGGCTCTCCAGATGCCGGTCGTCGCCGCAAGAGTACCATACGCGCAGCGTCTCGCTCCGCCTGCAGAGCCGTCAATTGTCTACTATGACTTAGCATCTAGTGACGTACTCAAGGCGGCCGCTTCCGTGATTCATTCATCCCGTGTATCACCTAATGTCTTTGTGCTTAAGTGACGTTCCAGCTACTGATGACCGAACCTGTCTTCCATCTGCCAGCACAGGGACAATCATATGCTGCTTCGATCGCATATATTTACGCCACCACTCAAAAGGCTGGCAATTGAACGGTCATGGTTGAGAATACTGTTCTTCCTGCACCGTAAGATTTCGTCTGAGCATACTTTTTTACCTAAGTTTTAACCATATCAAACGGCTACGGGTTCGATACAGGTGAGAACAAGAACATACGTACTCGGTACTCCCGACACTGGTTTGTAAACCTTGCCGCCAGCTATGCGGTTTCCGAGTACATCGTGCCAGTGCCATACATCCCACTGTACTCGACCCACGTGGGCCGCACTACGTACCACAGATCTGGGCACACGTACACAGTCCAGCCTCAGGACTGTGTGCCGTCTGTGGCTGAGCGCGGTTCGCCGAGAATGTATCCTGGACCGCGGTTGAGCTATACTGGTGCCGAGAGATCGTTAACTCGCGACCCTTGAAACGGGGAGTGATTACTCTGGAACATTGACGGTCGCTGGCTCCACGGCCTGACAGGTACTCGCTCTAGAACTATTGACTGTTGCGCCGTAGGCGTTGAGACCTCCTGGCGTTGTCATTGCCGGAAGGTAGGCATATACGTCGGTCGTCCACGTCGCCGAGTCGTCGTGGTTTGTATGAGATTGGTTTAAAATGGAATGTTGTCACAGATCCCTGAGGGCCGCCAATGAATATCAAACTCTGACTCAACTCGCTACCTGGAAGTTCGGCCCTCGAATAGTCTTCCGTGCGCTAACATTGGTCCCGACCCTGGGACAGAAGTGCAGGAAACGGGGGCGGCTCGATACGTAGGAAGATTACATGTGCCGAAGATGTAGTAGGCAAGTCTCACACGTCCTTCACAACGACCGCTGTTCGGGAGAACTACGTGTCCGACAAATCGACGCCTGACAAATCCTCAGCCTTGAACATGTCTGGTTATGACGGAAGACAGGTAGTTCTGCAAACACGGAGAATCGAAGTGCTGGCACACCATCCTCTCCGCAAAAATACTATCAAACCCTAGGGAATTCCGCCGCTCTTCTGACGTAAAAGCTTCACCAGAATAGCGGCAGGGCCGTAGCGCGAAGAGACACTGAACAAGGACGCCGGTTTAGTTGCCCCGACACCTGATCATGGTGTTCGCAGCTCTTCTAAAGATGGTGTCATTGCTCTGGCGGTAAGACGGAACGCAACGGAGGTGGGCGGGGTGTGCGACCTGACAACGAACCTCGGTAATACTGAGAAGACCCCGGTTAGAGCGTTTGCTTGCGCCGTCCGAGACCGCACGGTGAGCTACACGCCAGCCGCAGCACGATTATGTTTCTGACATACGCTCGCAACAGGGCAAGAGCTTGACGAGAGAAAACGGGTATAGTACAGGGTACTCAACAAAGACTGTTAGAGAACCCATCGGAGAAAGAACCGACCAAGACTCCATACTTCTCTTTCCTCCGACCAGTTCCCCCATCAGTATTCGTCGGCTTCCGAAACACCCTGTCGGCGGCCTTCTTTTACTAGGATTTTCTGTGGAAGCCCGCCGGCGGATCTATCGGCGGGAGCATCTTAGAATGTAGGTGCACGGGATAAAATCAAACAGTGACCATCCACCGAGATGCGGAGTAGAGGGGCCAGAATTCGGAGAGGTGAAAAGACAAGGATCCAAGCCGCGCACATCGCTTCCCTACCTACACATGCTCGGCACGAGTTGTACGCCGTCGGTGCACGGTTCGAAGGGAGGAACTGAATTTATGAGCCGAGTCCAGAGGCTATCGCAGCCGGGTCGAGTCCTTGGTCAGTCTCCCTGATAGAAAGGTTGCTGGAGTATGAGTACGAGTTAAAAGTCTATGTTCTCACATTGGGTCCGTATGTGACCGGTGCGGATTAAGCCGAGAGCACTCGGCCTGAGAATTGAGACTCTATGCTCCATGCGCTTCTAGAGATCCAAGAAGGCCATGAGCGTCGAAACTCGTCGACGGCGGCCGCGGTTCATTGGCGATGCGCTGAGCTCATGATCAGAGGCTCAGTATGCCATAGCGATGGCGTCACGTACCTTCCGGCCAGAGAATCTCGGGGGGCGGCTATGGTTGGGCTGTTCGTCTTCCATGCAACATTTCATTCGATGCCGGTCGGTGGCGGCTAAGCCTGTGGCCGATAATAAGTATTCAACAAAGCAGAGGAAGATACTGAGGATTTACATACCTTGAGCTATGCACTGGATTGATATATCGATCGTGTTGCCTTCTACTCGCTGCACTTCGTGCATCTCTCCATGATAACCGGTGGGGCTTCACAGGCCTAGGGTACTAGTACTTGCGTCAGCGTATTGTGCAATAACCACACTATGGGACTCTATGGTATCCGGCGACAACATCGATGTCCGTCGCTGCGCTACACACATGGCGACAGAATGGGTAGAGCAAATGTATTCATTATAAGTTTCCAACGAGATGAGACCTATTTGGAGCCTACAGGATAGGTAGTCCTCGAATTTTGGCTTGGCTTGGCTTGGCGCCCTAGCACTTAGGGGTGGAAGAAATCTCAAATAAAAGGGCCTGGCCGGGAATTGAACCCGGGACCTCCTCCAGATGCGACAAAGGCCCTAAGAAGGAATCATACTACTAGACCACCAGGCCATTGTCGTTGGACGCTCTTAACATATTATATATGCTTTTTGTAGTGCTAAAGGGAATAACGCAGAATGTGCAGAGCGCTATGCGCGAATATATCTCCGTCCTCCCATCCCTGACACTCGCTTTCGCGTGCTTTCTCTGACGACCAGGACTCTCCCTTAGTTCAATGCCTCGAGGAATTCCAAACGCGAAGCGAGACGAGTCTGCCTTGCGGTACACTTCGTTCCATGTTCCCCTTGCGTGAGTACTACAGTAGTTGTCCTCACCTAGTTAGCCAATGCGACGAGGCGTCGATAGGCCTAATCCAAAGCATGTCGGCTCGACCTACCTGAAAGCAGAGTCCCAGACGCTTTGGGCGAGGAACGCAAACCGTGCGCACCGAGCGAGGTTGGATGATGCAGGAGCCGCCACTCCTACAGAGGTACGCCCCCTTCATGTACATTTGGTGCTCGTCTAACGCGGCATGCAGACAAGAAGGGGTGCGAAAGTGGTTGTGATCCACCCCGGATCCCGTTTCCTTCGAATAGGACGTGCGTCCGATGTGACACCCTTGACTATCCCCAATGTCATCGCCCGCAAGCAAACATCCTCCGTTCCTCCCCATACCTACGTCGAAGGGATTTCGCGACCCCGAGAAGAGCGCAAACGGTCCACTCCCTCCACAACTGCGCCGGCAGGAGATGAGTACGCAGTCACCATAGCGTCGGACGATCCTGTGCGTACATATGATGCCGTGGACCGATCGTATGAGTCCGGAATTGAGCCTCCTTGTATCAGTTCGATACAAAGGTTGCAGCGATTACTGTTTCGCTGCGAGACCGCATGCGGTTTTACAAGCTGCGCGTCACGACGAACGCGGCAAGCATCGCAACGACCTTCAATGCACAGTTCAAACCGGAGATCATCCCCGAGGCCAATGACCCTTACTGCGTGGATTGGATATCCTCTTCGGAGGAGCCGTACCTTGTCGGTGACGCAGCACTCCGGTTAGCCAACCCAGAGGAGATGGGCTATGCTGTAAGATGGCCAATATACGGTGGTAATTTCAACACACGCGACTACCCCTCCGCTCAACTGGTCTTGAGTGACATCGAACTCATCCTTCGCGAGGCTTTGAAGGTGAAAGGGATCGAACCGAGCGCATTCAAGGTTGGTGGTTCTACTACAGTGAAGATGATGCGCTTCTGCTTATTGTGCATCCTAGGATCACTCTGTTGTCTTGGTCATTCCCGACTACTATGACCGCTCATACGTCGAAGCAGTCATTAGGATCCTACTCGTCGACATGGGATTCAAACAGATTTGTGCTCAGCAAGTACTGGCATTTGTGGTTTTGTCATGGACCCCTGATAATCCTGGCTCCGACAGGAATCGTTAGCTGCAACCTATGGCGCCGGTATCTCAAATGCTTGCGTCGTGGACATGGGTGCCGTTAAGACGAGCATTGCATGCGTGGATGACGGGCTGGTCATCGCTGACACGAGGTAACCATCGTGTACCTTTTCTATACCCCACGTCCCTAATTCGTATAACAGGATGGTCCTCAGCATGGGCGGGAACGATATCACAGAATTTTTATATGTCATGCTTGAGAAGATCGGCTTTCCCTACCGCGACCTGAGCCTAGCACGTTCGTATGACTGGAACGTGATAGAAGATCTGAAGGCACGACTATGCACACTGGCGGAGGTGGGTACATGCGCGGATACTAGGGTTTGAAGACTACTAATGAGTT
Source organism: Ganoderma lingzhi (assembly GCA_026283605.1). NCBI lineage: Eukaryota > Fungi > Basidiomycota > Agaricomycetes > Polyporales > Polyporaceae > Ganoderma > Ganoderma lingzhi. The sequence goes on from JAPJYM010000002.1 coordinate 1,678,147, forward strand.
ATCTCGCCTTTCAGGGAGACGTTGCGCTCAACCTGTACGACTTCTTTGTTCGACGACCTGGCAATGCGACGGAAAAATACGGTCTACGTGCGTATGATGAGATCATACTCGCACCTATGGTATGAGTTGATATTCACCATTGACGGTACACGACTAACTAGTTTTTTCCAGTGTCTTTTCGAGCCTCGCGTGATCGAGTTCGAGCAGAAGAGGGCTGGGATGCGCTTCCTGATGCGCGCACCAGATATGGCTGAGGATATGGTCGAACAGAGTGCGGACAAGTTCTCTGAGCGATACGTAAGTTTTTCGGCCACCGTCCCAGTACACGTCAGTGGACTCAAGCTGACCCTTTCTGGATAATTATCTACAGACTCAAGCGATGATGATATCCACACAGCATCTCTTCCCCGTCCTTCCTCCACCTGTCGCTGTGGAGCAGGCACTGCCGATAGTCACTCCTGCAATTCAGACTCCGGCAACCACCGAGGCACAGTCTCTTGCAGTAACTCCCCAGCCGGGTGCGAGCGGTGAGTTCCAACAAGAGACCGCCCAGGTATTTCGGGGTTGACTTCGGATGCCTTTGGTATAGCTCCAGCGACGGGTACCGCCACTCCCACCGCCGGAGGACCGGCTCAACCAGTCAATGGCTCGAAGGAAGACCCGGATGGCGATGTGGAGATGGGTGACACGGAATCTGGTGAGAAGGACGAGAAGAGCGAGAAGAGCGAGAAGAGCGAGAAGAGCGAGAATGATGAAAATGGAAAAGGGAAAGAGGCGGCTAAGGCGAACGGCGACGATGCTCAAGAGAAGGAGCCAGAAAACAAGGTCAAGGAGGAACCTGACTCGACGGACAAGCCCGTGGAGCCAGAAGAAAAGGACAAGGACAAGGAGAAATTGGACCCTGCCAACGTTGAAGTCATCGACGTCGATCAGCTCGACGACAAGGCGATCGCCCCACTACCTGCGGCAGCGCATATACCCCCTCCTATCCCTATCCCTGCCCCGCTCAGTGCCTTCAATATCGATGTGGCTTTTGAGGCCAGCAAGCTGCCGTTGGATGTCGCGATCTTCAACAGCGCGCGAGCAGCGGGCGGAGACGAGAAGATCCGCAAGTACCTTCAGGCGGTGTTGGTCATCGGCGGGTCTGCACTCGTCCCCGGGATGGCGCATGCTCTTGAAAGTCGGTGCGTATACGAACCCCATGTCCCTTCCTCCCGTGCGGGCAATCCAGCCTTCAGATGGTTGACATGTGGTTAAAATGCGGTTTCTGTTACAGACTTCAAGCTATTGCGACACCGCTCGTGCCGAACATGGAGAAGGTCCAGATCATCCCTCCACCCAAGGACGTTGACCCGCGGGTGCTCGCGTGGAAGGGTGCGGCGGTGCTGGGTAAGATGGACGGAGTTGCCGACCTCTGGGTCTCCAAGGCGGACTGGGTACGTGCACTTCCTTGAGCTTCGTTCGTGAGATGGACACAATCTCTGCTCCATCATCTTGTTTCTGGGCCCAGGCCTCCTGTTTTCGCCCACGAGGTCAGCCCGGCTGCTATGTTGCGAGTAAACTGTCACCCCGTTTTCCGGTGTCAATCTGGGTTTTCATTTCCTTCCTCGCCTCCTCCATGATGTTCGGAGCCTTATCTGTGTGCTGACGTCGGTTGACACCCTTCTCGCAGGAACTGTTCGGCATGCGGGCCCTTAAGGAGCGCTGTTTCTACCTTTGAATGTACCCTTCTTGGTATTCACGGTGGGACCACGTCGTTTCATTTGCATGCGAAAGCGGGGCCATCCCATGATATCTTGGTCAATCAATGTTCTCCTCCCACGTACACCTATTGTCATTCATATGCTATGCGTTCGCCCTTTGTCCAGACCGCCGCATCTTTTGAGCCGTATCCTGAGCTTCTCATGGGGTCTCCTCATGACTTGTTCCGCCTCCCCCACCGACGGCATGACAGATTATAAACTTTGTTTTCCCGAGCGTGCCGCCCCGCGCCAGTGATGCCTCCGTCCATTCTGCGCGGCAGTTGTGGTCGGGTGGTGCCTACCGGAAACACGGCCGAGCATCACATGCAGCGTCTGGAGCGGAAGCCCCTGCGCTGCCTTGGTGTTGGCCTTCGACGCGCTGTCAGCACTTCTGGGCTGGAGCTCGAGAATTCTAACGCGGCGTCAGAGCGCGAACGCCTACGCGTTATGATTGTAAGGTTTAGAGGGAAAGGGTTCGCGAAGCCGAAGGACATCGTGGACTGGTATTGCATCCATCGGGGGCGAGTCGCCCGGGCGAGCGCAGGATGGCTGGACAGGCGATGCATATTCATTGCGCGAGGCTAGAAGACCCTGGACCGTTCCCCGCAGTCAAACTCGCTATCTCGGTGGAGCTTCCGTGCGCGCCCGCCAAGGCGCATATATGGGCAGGACACCTGCGCTGGTCGTTGCTGGGCATAGGGGTCTGCCTGTGCGATCCGACTCATGGGGAAGTGGGCGGCCCAGCGACGAGTCATGAGGTACATGAACTTCGAAAGGCGAAGAGCCACATCGTGCGCCGTCGCGTCTCTCGTCTCGCACCGAAAGGGACCTCATTCCATCGATCGCCCTGGATGTCTGGATATATGCATATCCCATGGACCTCCCCAATACGGACACGGGCTGACAAGAGGAGATTCCGGTTCTCAAGGAATGACGATTGCGTTGATGGACAGGAGACTCGGAGTTGACCGCTCAGGAACACCAGGTGCACGACCACAAACTGGGATTCTGGCTCCCAGCGGCGAGAACTAAATTTCGAGAACACTGTACCGGGAGTCGGACTGAACGTTGAACGGTGAACTCTAGTTGCCAGGGGCATGACATGCTGTTGGGTCCGGGGAAACTGGAGAAGGAAAGTGGGCATCAGGCACTTGGACGGGGCGGTCGTATTAATATTGTCATGTACACCTCGAACTCGTCGGATGTGCAATATCCATGGATACAAAGTCAGTCCGAGTGCTCCTATTAACTCTGTCGGCCACGAACAGACGGGACTGGAATGTGATGTACTGTATCTCTTCAAACGATAGGATCAACGAAATTGGAGGGCGATCGGCTGTGATTGAATATGAGGTGTCTAGACTACGATGTGATACGATGACAGGACGGGGGTATGTACAGATCCCTCGTCGTGTAGGGGGGAGTGCGGATCTCGTGTTGTACAACGACGCGAAGTCAGAAGGAACAAAAGAACGACAACGAGAGTACAGGAAAAGAAGGAGGCGAGTAGTGACGCGGACGAGGGCTAATAATATGTTGCGGTAATACAGTACCATGGAAAGACAATCGTAATTTACAACGCGGATCATGTGAAGGGATATCGGCAAACAGACGAAACGCGAGGGAAAACGTATCGCTCGTGGATGCATGGAGGTAGGAAGACAGGCGACAGAGAGTGGTAGAAGGAAACCTGAGGACACTACGGAGAGCTCACTGTGAATCAAGTCGATCCTTGAAGGCGACGAACTCTTCGCCTTGAAGATTTGCCCAATTATTGGCCAACATCGCCATCTCAGCGCGGCCTCTCCTGTGAAAAACAGTCAAACAGAGATGATCAGCAGGAGACAGATAAAGAAGGGTAGGACTCGACACTTGCGCATCGCGGGCTTCCCATTCAACCTTCGCGTTCCCGTTCGGGAACCACGCTGAGACCTTCTCGTCCAGTGTTGAGCTAGAACCAGTGCATGTGTCTCGAGCACTAGCGTCGATGTCTACTGCGTCCTTCAGGATCCCGAGCAATATCTTGATCGTAGAGTCCGCAAGGCGACAGGGAACAAAGGGGAAGGTGCACATCTGCCGCGGAATGGTATCGGGGGTGCATGGAAGCTCGGCGCGACAGAGCGGACATTCAAGCACGTCGTGCCAGTAACCGCAGCCGCGATGGACCGCTGCAAAGCACCACTGTAGTAGGCAGAGGGCACAGAATGCATGTCCACAAAGCCCGTGGTTAAGTTGGTACGGGCAAGCCCTGGGGGAACGCGTTGGCCATAGATCAGCGTACTGGACTTGAAAAACGGACTGTTACGTATACGTACATGACTTCAAAACAGCTGTTTAAATGAGAACACAATAGCATTGAGTTATCATATGAGTAGACGAGACGAGGTACGACATACAGGGAGCATTGGAACTGCTCTTCGAGCTGTGCGAGTACCCACTGCACACCCACCCCGTTCCCCGACGATATTGGCGAGGTCGAAACCTCGGCATTCTTCTCATGAAACTTCTTCTCTAACGTTGCGTTCGTTGCAGTGAGCGCTTTAATCTCTCCTTCGAGCTCCTTCAGTTTCACAGCGGTTACGGCCTTGTCAGTTTGAAGACGCTTCAGTTTCTCTGTATTCTTGCCCTCCCTCCTCGCCAGGCTCCTCTCCTTCTTCTCAAGTGCATCCTCTCGCTTCTTCAAGTCGAGTTCGCGCCTTTGTAGGGCTTCCTCGTCGACCTTCAAGCGGTCGGTCAAGGAAGGAGCGTCCGCCTGTTGAAGCTCATTGCCCTTGGCAGCGCGGTGCCGTTTCGTGTAAGGAACCACTACTTCCACTGTGTCGGCCTTCCTCTTCCTCGTGGGTTGGGCGAGCGACGGTGCGGTCGAAATAATGGAGGAGACGTTGCGACTGGGTTGGGGCTCCGCGGGGGCAGGAATGGCAGTTCCACGGCGACTGCGGAAAGACGCCAAAGTACGCTCGACATGAATGGGGGCTCTTGGCTTCTTCGCTGTAACGGGAGACGACGCCGCGGCGCGCGAGCGAGTCGACGTGGAGGATGCTGCCACACGACTGTAGGAAGCATCCGAGACGCTCGTCTTTGTGCTCCTTGCTTTCCGAGCTTCCAAAGCCTGAGCCCCGAGTAGTTCAAGGATGAAACATTGCATGAGACATACCTGTACTCTTCGCTTTGACTCCGGCGGGTCCACCAGGAGATGTGGGCTTTGAAAGGGACTTGCTCCTCACGCTCCTGGAGGACGACCTGATCGGCCTGCTTCTCGACGCGGTTGTCTTCACCATACGCTGGAATTGAGAGCAATCAATAGAGGCAAGGAGGTGGAGGAGATTGCTGTCGACGACGAAGGAGCATCCCTTCATCCGAGTCAATCGCCGGATGAATGAGCGTGCAAGAGCGACCGTAACTCAATCATGTGACCCCGTTGCTGTCACGCTCCCGTTTCCTCCGTGCTGTTTTGCCTTTTCTTTCTTTCCCCCGCTATTTCCTGCTCCTCGCTATCCTTCCCTGCCGCTGGCGACGCCGAACGCTCAACATCTTGTGAACAGCGGCGAATTGGCGATTGAACATATATGCTTGACGGGCTGCCCGTTCAGCTTGAAGGTTAATACCGACCGAGTACGGGAGGGGGCACACGGAGATTGACGGGTGCGCTTGAATGGCAATCATTGGTGCGTTCTATAATACAATTAGCGATTATTATATGCGAACTTCTTGAATGTGTTGCAGAACATGCGGGCTATTTGTACCAATCGACGAAGCACAGGAAGTTCTCCAGAGAGACGATCTCCGGCGTTGGTACAATGCGTAGCGGTTCTCGTCGCATCAGACCCAGTCATGTCCGTTGAAACCAGGTAGAGGACTGTGACCATTAGTCTATCCTCAGTATCTATCCTGATTCTGTCTTTAATCCGATATATAGACGACGACGGAAATGCGGGTGCCTGGCCCTGAATGACGTCGTGCGCGTTCTTTGTCCATCGCATTCGGACCGGCACATCCTCGCAGTCAATCAGGGTCTCGCCGAAACACTCCTGCATTTACGCGTCAAGATTTGAGTCACTGTATACGCATTCGGAAGTCTGAAAGTCGACCCTATGCAGTCACAGTGCTTCGTACGTCCGCGTCTTCTGTGCACTTGCCCATCTAAGCTGAACCTTACGTCCTCAGACCACCCAATCCCTCGTCCACTTGACGCGCCTGTCGAAGACTTTCAGTCGGCTGGGACAGCCTGTGCGAAGGCAAGTTCTAGGTCAGCCTCGTCCCAGTACCGCTGGCGACCAAATAATTCTACTTATAGTAATGAATGTTCGTGCTACTGCACTGATACCGGGAGTGCAACGTCTACACAGGAACCGGCATTGAGATTTATTGACCGACTCTCAGGTAACACTAGCCTTCGTCCCCGATTTAGGTGTGCCCCTTCAAATGTAGCCTCAGCCATATACAATTCATCTCCTTTCCCAAACCCGCTTAGGTACTGCAACAGTACGTATCCAAAGCTAAATATCATACACAAAGAGGCTGACTTTTTCTTGACAACTGCTTACGTCCTCTCCACCATCAGTGACCAACCGCACACAGTGGACGCAAGTATCGTTGTCCGGGAGTATCCTTAGCGTTTTCTTCCTATGAGAAGCCTTCGCAAATACACCTCCCTTGTTGACCACGCGTGCTTGAGATTCTCATAAGAAGCATCTCTTCCGTAACGGTGATGGCTCGTGTTTTGTCCTTGAATATCAAGAGTGTCGATCTGAAAGCTCAATCTGCTGCTAGGTACCCATACCACCCACAAACCTGAGGACCTATCTTCGATGCGTGAGCCTTTGGTTTCCCCTAGGTTCACCCACATTGTCGACAGTGCACGCGCTTAGTACATCTGTCCCCTGGTGAGCGTTCATGATTCGCGGCCGCCTTCGCGCGCTTTAACAACCTGCATCATTTTCCGTGTAGATTTCTAGTCCTTGTTGCTAGAACATTCGCTGTTATTCCGGATCCACTCTTACCCTGAGCGCTGCAGTCCTGACCCGGTTCTACGTTCAATCATAAACGCTGTCGGAAAACTCGACTCGCGCATCCGTTCTGTGCGCTCGGCGTCGCAAGCCGGAAAAGACGCTCAGCGCTCAGCTTCCATCGTCGTCGGTCTCGCCCAGCGTGACAGCCCATCCAAGTCACAAGTCGGAAAAACAATATATTGTGTAACGTGCGTTCTGCACATTAATTCAATGCAATGCGGACCTTGTCTTCCCATCCACTTTAAACGGCATGTGTGGGAATTGGTTGCGCGGTGGGTAAACAGAAGACGGCGCTGTCGTAACCCTCTTCGACCTCGCGTCCAATCATATTATTCGTGATAACTTCTCAGCGGTAAGTGCCGCTAAACTCCTATCTTCTTCGCCTCGCCTAAACTAACCATGCATCAACCAGTGCGGTGGTAGGATGGTTGTTCCTCAAGGGTTGTCGGATTGGACTGTTGCGATCGTCGCACATCCGTTTCAAGCCCAATACCATCGCGCCCTCTAGTAGGGGTATGTCGCTCTACTCGTCTCGGTGTGTCATGTATTGACAAAACACATTGGTCCATTGCACAGTCCGTTAAGGTAACCGTTGAGCCCTTCCGGTACACTTGGACAGTATAAGCGGCATTAGACAGCGTATGGAACTGTAAGATCCATGTGGTTCCAAACAGCGTGCTACGAGGTAAGTTTGAAGGACTCTGCTCGAGTGCAAGGGATGGAATTGGGATGGAATACGCCGTCTGGAGCGCAAACCTCCGCGCGGCGCACGGTTTCGTGGTGAAGTTGGAGACTTGCTAGCGCATCCTTTGACGCATAACGGTGTCCGGATCTGATCAATGTCCTTGGAAGTTGCGTTTCACCTGTATGTATGCACATCATCATCTGGATATGCAATCACTGTGCGGAGTGTACATCTGTTGAACATGACAAGACCCGATGGTGGCGTGCGTACTCAAGGGTATAAACCTCTTTATCCTGACAAAACAGGTATGTATGCATTATTTTGGTCCGGTTGACAAACTGACGTTGCTGCACTCCTCGCGCAGACGGGTGCTTCCAATTCAGCCACACCATTCCCTACCATTTCTTCGAAACCAGGTGGTCAATAGGTATATATGAAGACCACGGAGAATATCGCCTTGAAAAAACCAAACCTTCCATTCACCACATAAATACACCGCACCGTACTTGGACACCGAACATGACGCCTTTCCTTGGTACGCTCATGAGCCCTGCCAAAGTGGCTCGAGCGCACAAATTTGAAGGTCTTTCTCAGAACGCCGTCCAGCTCCCAAATACGGGGGAGGAATCCTCGGAGCATTGATACCATGGTGATCTCCGCTGTTCCAGTGAGTTTCAAGTCATATTAGGGTATTGGGACGAGCGTTTTGGCTCAATGCGATGACGTAGTTCCAGTCCATCATACGGAAGGATCGATTGTCATCCTGATCCGGTAATGGTCTGCAACGGAGACTAGTTCCAGTCAGCAAGTCCGCGTCGGAGCGAGGCCTTGTTTTGGTGTCGCCATCCGGAGTTGGGGCTAATAGAATACGCGACAGGCGGTGCATCGTTTGCTTCCGCACGGGGGCGCGTACCGTCGTGTTCCCCTGTTACAGTCCGAGGGAGAGTGTAAGCAGTGTAAGCACTATACCGTTGCCTCTCCTAGCCTCGGCTTTCAACCTCGATCGAAACGACAGGATCTAGGGTGCAAAATAAAATCGCAATCCAACTCATGTGAACGGCCACGTTACCTTTTGCCCTCTTCAGCGCTATTGCCGATAGCAGCCGCTTGTTGAGCCGCCCTCAGGCGTCCACTGCAGTCTGCTCCTTCGGGCACTCTCCACCCGCCTCGTTACGTGTACGCGCCTGCCGGCCCCCGAACCCCAACATATGTTGTGCAATGCCCATTCTGTGGGTAGGCACATATTCGGCCTCAAGTGTACGTCTCGACGTCTGGAAGAACATGTATGTAACGCCCACAACCGTGTACGGGTCATGAGCACGCTTCTTTGGGCGTCCACGCTTCTCGATTGCCCTGGATATGGAGTGTCATAATATCAAGACGCGCCTGAAAGGTGCTCCTTTCCAGCTGTGATGTTCTCAACTGTATCCACTATCGCGACCCGTCAGAATGCACGCACTCTGTGGACCTATCTGCTCCTACGGTGCAATAGTGGTTCAGAATCTGGATCACTCTTCAAAGCTTCAGAATCAGCATTCGTGCAGCCAAGAACAATTACGTCCTATCTCCGTAGGTAAGTAATCCGCGTGCTGGTCGGAAGCTTGGTGAAGATATATGTCGATGATAAACAAGAACTCCTTCTGATCAAAGGTCGAAGTAGGACCATCGTCTTGGGAGAATTGATTCAAAATCACCTGAGATTGCGCACTGGACACCGTCTCTATCATTTATTCGATGTCATGACACTCTGGGTGAGTTCCAACGTGATGCCTCCAGTATGAGCGAAAATTTAACTCGTTGGGCTTTGAGTTGACTTCTAAATGCTCTCTTTTGCATAATCCCAAGGAAATGCATTGTGGTTTCCTTGGTCATTTGGAGTAGTGCGCTTATCCGCGTCGTATCTCGAGCGTTGTAGTTAATGGAGGAACATTAGTCTTACTAGAACCATCAAATCTATCTCTGTTGCTGTTTTCGCAACCTACAGTTCCCCCAAGAAGGCAAGTCACGCAGCTATTTCCGGTCACTACTCGAGAGTTTTGATTAGAGCCTCCAGACGGTCATTCCCTCATATCCAAGTGTTCCCTGGAGTCTCGGTCGACTATTTGTTGGAATATGATGCTGGCAGGACTCTGACATCCCCTACAGAAAATGACAGTTTAAACCGTCCTGCAGCATTAGGTATCCGTTTCTCTCTGCCTGAAGGTGACTCCCTTCAAGAACGTTGGAGCAGTCTCAATGCTAGGTTCGCTTTTTCCATGGCATATTGGCAATTGACGTAAAAAAGTACTTACCCGCAGGTTATAATCCCGGTGGAAGCTCCGGAATGGTCCCGCCAGTGACTTGAAGGTTCCTTAGCCCAGAATCCGGGCCAGGTCTCTATGTTCGAAGTTGAATATACTTTATATCTGCGCAACGTCTTAGGCTGGGTCAGGGGTCCGTGGGTTTGAGTACGGTTCCACTCGCTGGTATTCGCGGGAGCGTGCAAGCTCAGTCCCGGTTCTGAGCTGAGCACGCAAGATCCCTGCAGACAGCGCCACGTTGCCTACCGGAGTCCCGAGCCGATAAAGAAGGAACCAAACGTTTATTGGCGATCGCGCGACGAAGAGCCGTTATTTCACCGGCACCCTGCATGCTGCGAGTCTGGCAAAGGTCTACATACATCACTCATTCAAACACCGGGGTTACGCTTGCTGCGTCCGGCGAATGGCCCGACTCGGCGGACGATCGCCGCGCGCATGGCCGAGCGGATAGTTGACGTTCGAAATACCGTACCATCAGTTGGGCCTCCCAATCACAGCTCGTCTTGCCATTCATTGCCTTTTTCAGGGACCTCGCTTCATCCGAGGTGGAGAAAGCACGGCTCATCCTGTCCTCCAACGCCAAAAATTTCGTTCCACATTGCACAGGGACCAACTAATCATTCGTTCGAGCTCTCGCGGTTGTAAGTAGTATCAGAATTTCCCTAGGGTCTTCTATGCGGTGTGGACCTGCCGTCGCCACCGCCCTGTCGGGGCGTGTGGTCGATGAAGACCATATTCGCAACCGAATGGGTGGTAAGACGGCGGTAAGGGTTCCAGTGATGCGTCCGCTCGCAGCCGGCCGTAGTTCCATTGGGTTCGGTAAATGATTCGCCTTTGCACATTGTGTTTTGGCGGACCTTGATGTTCGAAACCTGGCCTGCTCACGAGGGCCGTTTTTTTGTCAGGAAACTCACGACAACCATATGACATATCGTCCCCCAAATGAAAGGCCAAGAAATTACGAAGGGAAGTCCGAAGAATAGCGATACGAACCCCACCGGTTCCGCCTGCACCCTCAAACGATTCTCGATCACGCAGCCGGCGCTCTCTGTTATACAGGACGATGTGCGTCATGATTTGTCTGTCCTCTGTGGCTCGCTTATAGATATGTCGATCACCATGCTCAAGAACCGCTGAGCCTAGGCCCGTGCCGCCAGGGTCTTCTCCGCGATTTGGGGTCTCCACTGAATCACATTGAACGTACATTCTGCCCCGCTCATCCAAAGGCGCACCTCGAGCTCAGGGTTTCAATCCCATCGAACCCTACATATGGGCACGCACCTGTTCTCAAGCTGGACGATCGAAAACGGGAAACTTCCGACATGTGGCAAAGACAATTGGACAAACCGCGAGCCGCGGCACGCGGACGCACATGCGATCAATTGGGCGTTTGGCGCAACCCCAGCCGAAATCTATCTCATTCCTCCATCGCTTGCGGGCCCCGTACAGCGGTGCCGGGGTCCGCACACTGGGGGCGCACTCCCCGCATCCGGATTGAGTGCTTGGCGGCTCTTGGCAGCTCTTGGCGGGTGGCTCCATAACACGGCTGACCAGAACCGTGACCATGTGCCCGCAGCGTTCGTCGCTCTCATCGAAGTTCCTGTCAGTGTCAGGAGGGAGGGGCAGGCGCTGGTGGTTATCGGAAGGAGGCACCGTGTCTCGCGCCTGTGCATGTATCTGAATTTATTCCGGAAACAGAAGGGGCACACGCAGGACAAAAAACTCACACGGGCGATCACGTTTAGGAATGCGCGCGGAGAGGCGCGGAGTCGCCGGGGTGAGTACGCTTCCACGCTCGAGGCAGAGAACTCCGGATTCGTGCCAGGAATAACGGGACTTGTTCGTAGGGACCAGCGAAGCCGAAGTATGTGCGCGCGGCGCTGGGGTGGAGAACTCAAAAAAGCGAGAAGATGAAATCACGAAATGTATGTGAGAAGGCATCAGACATTGGGCTATGGAATAACTGACAGAAGCAGCGATCCAGGGCCCCACCAAATCTGAATTGGAGGGGGAGCCTCACCATAAAACCCTGAGCGAGCGCATTGCGCATCGAGCGTTCAAGCTCAAGGGGAAGGAAAGTGTCGCGAACTCAAAAAAACGCACGTCGACTGGCAATTCACTTCGCACGACTGTTCCACGGCATCTGTTCGCAAGGGGCGCCAGGCCCACGAGGGCTGGCGAGCCGCGAACGCCCCCGGCGCGTCCAATAACTTCGCGAGCATAGCTCGATTCTGACGTCCTTGACGCGTGCGGGCGCCCAGGGACCCAACGAAGGTTCGATTCGAGTGCGGGGTCGATGTGTGCGTGCCAGTGCCATGGCCGGGAAGACGTTCATCTGAACATTCGGAGACAGCGCGGCACGGGGGGTGTCTGCAGCCGCGACGCCGACGCCGGGACCGCATTCAACAGTACCTGGGATGCAAACCACCCTGGCACATTCTATGACGTGCGAAGTACGTAGCAAACACGCGCGTCCGCGACAGCCCCCCCCGCCTTTGACTAGCAGTACGGCGCATGCATCTCAGCGCCTTCGCATGAGGGGGAAGGCGACATTGCGCAATGCGGTGGAACGACACCGCGGTGTTCCTGAAGACCCTATCGCCGTACGCGTTGCGCTTCGCAACCAGCATGTCGACAAACGTTGTCGCCACGGGTTGCGTGCACAGACTGGAGTGGAGGCTAGTAATAGCAGCTGGAGAGTCTCCGTCTGAGCGGGAGCAGTCAGGGAGCGCTGAGCAGCTGACACGCGTACGGGGGAGGTTGTTGGGCGCGGATCGAAGGCTTCTGACGGGAACAGGGAACGGGATCACCAGCATGCCGGGTGCGGGGCCACACTGTGTGTGGAAGGTGGGGGTCGCGCTGTCGGGCGCGCGCCCGCTGCGTCGGATCCGCTGTCCGCCGTCGCTGTTCGTGCTCGCCAAGGCGCGTCCGAACCCGAAGTCGTCGGGAGCTGCAGTGGATCGCCCTGGCCGTTCACGTGGTGCGGGCATGTTTAATACTCGGCACGCGCCGCTGGCCACATGTCCGGATGTGGAGATGCACACTCGTAACGATGCGACTGTGCCCGCACGACGCAACCCCTCGACGTTTCGACGCTCAACTCCTCCTCGCGCTTCTCGGCGACGGGGTCCGTACTTATATGTACTCCTCCGGTCGCAGAAGATGACACACCTTTGCGGCGGGCTGGACACGGCCTGAATGTTGTTCGTCAGACCGCAGTTTACAGTGTTGCTGGCGTTCGCCGCCCTTCGGGCCTTCGTGGACGGATGCTATCACATTCTGACATATTGGCATCAGCAGGGAAGCCACACGCGCAATGGTGTATGTAATACGCACCCCAGTGGAGAACCCATGTTGGGCAATATTTGGGGTGTGAGGACGGGGTGGCGCGTTCGGCGAGGCCTCCATCGGGACCCTTGTGCGAGTTTCAGAACATGTATCATATATGTGCGCAGAACCGCATCTTCTGGCAGTCGAGATGTGCGGATTCGCGATATCATTCCTGTCGATGACGGCGAACTTTCTGCAAAGGCTCCTTGAGGACTCGCCCGGTCAAAGGGCACAACTACAGTGTAGCCGATGCATAATAGATCAAGGGTACTCATACGAAGAGCCTTGTCGAACTGGGACGGGATGTTCGACAGCTCGATGTTGACGACGGATGAGAAGATGGGCCAGAGATGGTTCGCGACACCAAAAATATTGTAAATTCGAGAAAAAATTAGAGGCAAGGGGTCATGCCTGCATGAGGACATAATAAGGAGCCACGCACGGGCTTAAGGCGGTGACGGCCTGAGGCCACGCAAGCGAGGCGGGATCAGGATCATTTGTGCAGCGAACGTCCACGGTCCCACGGATGTCGAAGCACGACGTTCTGTGGAAGGTCCGGAATTCGATATTGGGCCTGCGCAGGGTGAGAGCGGTGACGGAAGGTGTCCAACGAGTGACGTTGTGGTCTTGAAGCCTAAAAGCTCGGACAGAAGACCCCGTGCACGGGAGGGTCCGCGCGCCTCCACTGACAGCCCCGCGCGAGAACCCGACACGTTCCAGGCTGACAGACCCTGTCAATGGACATCTGGCGAGGGAAAGAAGTGCGTCAGATACAATGTCACCTTTGTCTCAGCTCACACATGAACTCGAACGTGATGTTCAATGGCGACTCGGAAGACTGTACACTTGTGCAGTACTACTTACTCTACCCGTTGTCACGGTTGTCAACACTGTCCGGACCGGTCAGGCAGCGGGATCGCGCGGCGCGGTGGAACGACCGCGCACGGCTCAGCTGACTGTAAGTATCCCATTTGGGGGCGATAATCTTGGTGGCCACAACGCCACCAGGAGCACAGTACACACGAGGCAGATTCGTTCTGTCAGAAACTTCACATGAAGAGGACGTGCAAACTCATCAACTGTGCATGCGTGAACCCGTCAGGTTCGTTATCGGGTTACACGGGGTGCATGTCAGGGTAATGTGCCCTATATTACGGTAAAGAATATTGTAAAATTAGTCTGAATACCTTTACCATCCTTCGCTATGGACATTGTAAAGCCCTTTGTATAGCGACGGTAAAAGGTGGCGCACGTGGTGATAGGACCGTATTCCACTACAATGAGGTGATACAGTTATTGCAGCGGAGAATGGTAAAGTTATTCAGACTAATTTTACCGTAATCTTTACCGTATTTCGGATGGTGTATCCTGATTTGCACCTAGTGTTACCGGAACTCCGGCCCTGAGTTCGGTCGTGCGCGAGGCCGACGTTCAATCTCACACTCTGCGACATCAAAATCGGACACCACATATTACTATCAGCGCACCGTGCGGCGATACTTAAGTATGCGTGCAAGTGAGCGATCGGTGAACACCCACACCTGTTCCAGAGATTTCCAGCAACGGCGATTCAGCGATCCAGAACATCGCGCAGATTCGCGCCATTCAGGAACGGCGCATATGTCTTGTATATCGTAAAGAGATCGTAAGCAGCGAGGGGAGTACGGTACGAATGGTCCCGGAATGTACATACTCACCCGAGGGAGACCTTGGCACAGCGTATTTATCACTTTGCACATCCACCTGATCAACCTCGTCGTCATCCGTGCGCTTCCAACACGATCGCAGCGATCGTGGCCACCGGCACTCCGAAGCATCCAGGCAGAAGGGGATCTCGTCGTGGTCGTGCTGGTTACGGTTCTGGTTACCGAGCGCTGAGTCTCAGCGGTCACCAGTCACCAGTCACCGGTACGAGTCACCAGTGACCAGTACTTTCGAATCTGAGTCCGTCGGCAGCGCATCAGCCTCCCCAATCAGGCCGAAGTCGCCGTCGGTCTTGGCCGAGGCGGCACGCCGCAGGAACTTGAAGCCGTAGGGCGCGTATGATCAGATGGTGGCGCGCCGGGTGTGCCCGACCGAACGGCGGCTAACCATCAGTGCGGCTCTGCTAGGCTCTACTTTGGTTTGCAGCGACATTGACGATTGGTTGGAACATCACGCCGCGGTCGCGAGCGGGGACCGAGCAAACACCTTCGGACGCCGTTGAGATGGCCCCGAGAGACGAACCTGAGGCGAACATTGAGCGAGAATACGTTTCATGTCTCGAGGAAAAGAGTTGGTCATCGACACATGCACATGGCGACGAAGCCTGGAGGACTCCCCGAGGCGCGACTTTTTTTCGGGGAGGGATGGTTGAGGCTATGGAGTTTCTTAATCCAGGCGAGAGGTTAACCGGCGTGAAAATTGCTAAGACCGAAGCTGATGCGAGCGGGGGCCTGCAGGCCCCGGATTCACCTTTCGGTTTCTTATCGTGATCGAGGTGCACACCACGGGCCGAGGGACGACTGGAGCCCCAAGCCAGGGCGAGGAAAGGCCGCTGTGGGTGCCCTGAGAGGCATCGACGGCGGTAGATCGCATGGAAGCGTCCGAGAACGGGGTTCCGCAGAGAAGCAGGCCCTGCGGAGGAGAGGAGAACAGCAGCAACGGAAAGATTCGGTCAAAGGAAGCCATCATGGATGATTCGAACGAACAGCGGCGACGACCGTCGACCGCGACCACGACCACCACGTTCTGGGGATCCTGATGATATCCTGGCGGTGGCGTGACGGGGCATGGGCGAGGCAGATCGTGTTCGCGTCGAATCCACATCCGCGGTAGCGCTCGCACGGGGTCTGGGATTGGCTGCCGTACCCGCGAGGGTGCAGCGTACATGCACTAGTACTTTAATGTACAGTGTAGAGAAGGGAGATCGCAAGGATCCGGCAGGCGCAAGGGGTCGTACGGCCACGATCGGGGTGGCCACCTGGACCCACCGCGAAGTTGGCAAACGCTGTTGGTCCACCGCGGGGGGGAGTGGGAGCGACGCTGACAGAACAGCTCTCGGGGACGTGGTTTGGGCTTTCTAGAAGGGCACGGCGTGTGGGGCTGTGAGAGCGACAACCATTGAGCGGAGCCTGAGGCTGGAGGAATGCAGAGGAAGGCCTGCGCTGTCCCGAGGACGTGCACGGCATCGAGGGCGTTACGAGACGGCTGGACGCGCGTGAGCAGGACGACGTTCGAAGGGGGAGACGTGAAACGGGTGGACGCTCGCCGGAGTCGCCGGCACCCACCCAGCGAGGTGGCCTGGGGAAAGGGCGCGAGGCAGCATCGTTCGATCCTCGGCGCCGCGTCCGAAGTCGAGAAGAGACCCGCCCGCCTCGCGGCACAAACTCAAACGCTAAAAAGGAACACAGATGTAAGTTGGAGGGCGATCGCGAGCCCGGCGGGCTGCGTGTGTAGTGCGCACATTCCCTCCACCGTGCAGCGCCCACTCAGGTCCACGGCCGCACCCGCGGGGGACGACAACGAGAAGGCTAAAGGTTACGATGGGGTCCCCTCATGCCTTCGCCACCAGCGCACGGCGGGGACCCGAACACGCCCCGCGGGGGGACGCGAGTAGAGTATGAATCCGAATCCTCTGCCGCACCGGCGCATCGTCGCCATGGGAGTGGCACGCTCGCTGCTGGATATGAGGGCAGGCACGCCACCATCATAGCCGCGAACCGGAAAAGACGGCCTGGGGCACTCCGGGAAGCGAGAATGGAGGAATCGGGACGGGCGCGCACACACGAGTCACGGTAGACACGGATCGTCGTCGTTGTGCACGGGCGGACAGATGCGCTTCGCGACGGGGCGCGCCCGTGCCCGTATACAGTCTCCCAGTCGCGGGCGATGCACGGGGGTTACGTGAGGGTACGTACACACTCCATGTCATGTCTGCTTCGCGAGCTTCTGCGCAGTCTGCGTGAACGCCAGCCCCGAGAACAGAACCGTTTGGCACTTACTTTTTGGTACGCGACGCTCGCACGAGCAGTCGACCGGAATCGGAGGGCCACATAGCCAATCAGTCAGGTAAGGTCGAGAAGGGTCGCCTGGCTGGAGCACGTTTGAGTAGGGTTGGGGTGATAGGCAGACCGCAGGCCCCGGGAATGCTGCTGCACTCTTACGGGCGCCTATTCCTTCCGGAGTACAAGGGAGCGAGCATACATGCGGTCCGAATTGCGCGCAGTTCGTTCATCTGCGAAGGTGGCTCAGCTCGATCGACAGAACGAGGCGGTTCGTCGCGCAGAGCATGGAACACAGAGGAAGAGTGATGGCAAGCGAAGTGAGGAGGCAGGGCACATGGTTCAGCTTAGAGCCCTAGCGGACCTGCCCCGTCGGGGAGGTGTTCGGGATCGGACGTGGGAAGCGCGCACAACGTCCGAGCGGACGGAATGGATGAGCTTTCGATTCAGGCGCTGGGGATGGTGGCAGGTGTCCCGTCGCCTGGGCAATAGAAGACTGGGATGTGGGAGAAAGGGAAGCAGAGGAAGCGTGCGGATTACAATCCTAGCCATGAAGAGGACTCAAGCTCAAGAGCTGCCGGGTCGACGGGACCGATCAGCGGGGAAGACGCGTCCCGCGACGCGCTGGGGGCGCGCAGAACGCATCGTATAGGCGCAATTGGGATGAGCAGAGGAGAACTTGATCGAATGGTGTGATGATGAGGACGGTGAGGAGAGTGGAGGGCGGACGGGGGAGGTCGCGGCAGCCGTCGTGGATGACAGTGACAAGCGTGGACGGTCGAATGATCACGCGATGGACACGCGAGCCATTGGGCGTCCACGGAGGGCTTCGCAATGATGTAATGGGACAACTGTCGGGAGCGCCAGGAGAGTGGGAGGATCAGAGGACCAAGGCGGAGCCGGGAAGCGAACAGGGGGCGGGGCGATAGGAGGAGGGCGACGAGGACGACATGACATATGGTGACAGTTGGTGGCGTGGGTGACAGTAAAGGGGAGGGACCTCGGTGGGATTGAGCGGGCGGCGCCGGTTGGGGGAGGGAGACGACGTCGAGTGGAAGGGGCCCGGGAAGGAGGGGCGGGGTGGCGAGGATGGCTGTGGGGAAATTTGGTGTCGGAGGGGGAGGTGCGTTATCGTCCGAGAGACGCGGGAGAGCGTGGGAAGGGGAGAGTGGGTGGGAGTGCTGGATTTGGGCAGATTGCGAGGAGGGCCTAGAAAAGGTGAAGGGGAGGTGGGTTGGTGGATGCCCAATGGAGAGAGGCGTTGGAAATTAAAAAATAGATGTGGATGGGATCGCAATAGGAATCTGGAGATGCGGAGATTGAATGGGGAATGAATTGGGAAGGGCAGTGATGGGAGAAGGCGCTGGAGATCTGGAGGGGGCAGATCTGGACCCTGAGGACAGTGGCCGTCACGGTCGCGGGCACGGCAGTCTGACGAGAGAGACCAGACGCAGACGGCGACCCCAATCGAACCCGAATCCGAATCCGAATCCGAATCCGAATCGACCTGGCGCGGTCACGGCTCGTCACCCGCATGCCCGTCATGTCACGCCGCTCGCTGCTCGCGCCAGTCCGCTGCATGGCCAACGCTGATAATATTGATCTCCCCTGCCCTCTAAACAATCCCCCGATCCTCCATCCCGTCCGTCAATGCTTCTCCATCCTCCCCAGCCCTCCTCCCTCCCCCACCTCGACTACCCTCCCCAACACGCCCCCTTCAACCCCCGCGCGACCCCCCGCTCCCTCAGCATCGTGGACAGGCTCACCCTCCACCACCACCCCGCCCCGTCCCCAGACGACCACAGCCAACACGACGCCTCCCTGGAGCCCCAGCTCAATTACAACTATGTGCCCCGCGCCCAGCCCGTGCACAGTTCCCCAAGCCCCGACGCAATGTACCACCACCATGTACTTTCCCATTTATTCCATTCCTCCCAGCGCACCCATCCTGATCCCGTTCCACAGCACCAGAACCCAGATTACGATCCCCACTCGCGCCAGCACCCGCCTGCCATCCACACCGACAATCTCCTCTACCCTTCAGACCCAGCCAACTTCACGCCTTCACCCATTTCATCCCCCACAGACAACCCCGCCGCGTCTCAGTCCACCCTCACGCGCCAGTTCTCCTTCCCTCCACCCATGAGCGCGCCTCACACCCAAACCGCGTTCCCCCAACGCTTCCCGACCGAGTCAAGCCTCGCGCGCATGCCCTTCACAAACCCCACCCTCGACCGTCGCATGTCCGAGCCCGTCCTCGGTGTGGGGCGCCCGACATACGCGCAGCCTCCACCCTCTCAGCACGACACTTTCGCGTATTCCGCGACATCCTCCGCAACAATCGTCCAATCCTCTCCGCTTTCCCCGCGGCCCTCATCCTCTTATTCCTCCTACGACGCGTACACGGAGCACCAACGCGACAACAGCGGCGCGTCAATCGGCTCCGCGGGCCTCTCGGACCCGTACGCGAACCCGGTCGCGGCATGGGGTTCTGGACTCAAGCAGGCGGACCTCGAAGCGGACGCGCATCTGGCAAGCTCTCCTCTCTCCCCTCTGTACGCTGGCAGCGCGGCGAGCTCCGATGTCTCCGCGACGGGCCTCCCCTCGCCCCCAGCACAAATGCATCCATCACCGTCGAAAAACAACGCCGCGATTCCGCCGGGGGGAGGCGCTAAACCGCAACAGGGCGTGCCGGGCCAGGCGAGCTCGGGGTCGACCCCGCGCCCGGGCGGGAACAACAGCAAGACGTACTCGTTCGTGTCGCTGCCTGGGAACGCGGTCAAGAAGCGGCCGCGCCGGAGGTACGACGAGATCGAGCGGTTGTATCAGTGCAGGTACGCCCCCATCACACCGTCATTTTGGCTTTGCGCGCGAAACCACACACCTTATTCGCCTGTTTCCCCCGCCCTACCCCGTTTCGCGTTTCACGCGGATTTCTTCGATCGACGGCGTGCGCATTTTCCTTTGTTTTCTGCGCGGCCGGTACGTGAGTCAGCGATCGGAGGATGGTTTACTGAGCCGCGCGCGTTTCCTTCGGACAGTTGGCCTAATTGCACAAAGGCGTACGGCACCTTGAACCACCTGAACGCGCACGTCACTATGCAGCGGCATGGCCCGAAGCGCAGTCCCAACGGTACGTACCTGCTGTGTAAGGAATGTAGGGTCGTTGACATGCTGACTTAATCCCCAAATTTTGTGCCCCAATCTGTCGCGCAATATCCGTGGATACAGAGTTTAAGGAGCTTCGGAAAAAGTGGCGCCAAGAGAAGAAAGAGGCGGAGGAAACAGAGCGCGAGCGCGAACGCGAGGCCGCCGCGCAGGCGATGGCGATGCGCGACATGCAGTACCACCACCCGCACCAGCCGATGGTCTACGACGACCACCGCTTCACGTCGCGACGGCGAATGAGCATGGTCGAGCCATACCCCGATCCGCACGGGCACCGGGCACCGGGTGGGCCGCACTCGCTCCCAAACCATTCCTATATGCACTCCGCGATGCAAGGACAAGCGGCGGGTGCCGTGCAGGCGTTCGGGAACCCGCCGCAGGCCGGGCCTTCGTACGGCTCGCTGCAGG
Organism: Ganoderma lingzhi; assembly: GCA_026283605.1. Lineage (NCBI taxonomy): Eukaryota > Fungi > Basidiomycota > Agaricomycetes > Polyporales > Polyporaceae > Ganoderma > Ganoderma lingzhi. Next base: position 1,698,772 of record JAPJYM010000002.1, read on the forward strand.
GTGCCGCCATGGGCATGGACGCGCGGTACGGCTTGCCTTCTCCTGCAGAGGAGGTCGGCCACTTCCGTTATCCCACCGGACACCACCCATCGTCCCTCAGCATCCCGCACCACAACCCAGAGGAGGACATGTACTACCGACAAGGACAGATCACCCCACAGGGCGAGCTTGGGTGGGGCAACCAGCATCCGTCGCAACACCCCCAACACGGTATGCGCCCGCCGCACCACCAGCAGCAGTTCTACGGCGCGCAGGGCAACATCACGCTCCCTCCCCCACACTCACTCAACCCGCTCTCCGTCTCTGCGCCCAACCCCAGTCCTCTCTCCGCCGGGGGATTTTCCTCGCTCGGCCCCGGAGCCGGGCCTACCCTGGGGGGCGATATCAACATGAGTATGGCTGGCGCAGGGCAGGAGAGCGGCTCCCCGACGCCGGAGCTCGCCGCGCACGTCTCCCTCGGCTCGAACCGCCTGCCGCCTGACTCGACGCTTCTCACGCCGCTGCCCGGGTACGAGCCCGACGGCGAGCAGCAGCTCGAAATGGCCGGCCGCCCGCGCGAGCGATCGCGCGAGCTCGAACGCGACGAGTACGACCGGGAGCGCGCGCCGTGGGGCCGCGACCGCGAGCGGTACTACGCCGCTGTGGGGAACGGGCAGGGGAATGGAAGGGAGCAGCAGTACGAGTAGGCGTGGGCTCAGCTTCGTGAGGCTTCTGACTTCTTGGTGCGTCTGCTTGTGTCTGCGGGGGCTGTCGTTGGACGTCACTCCTGCCGGCATTTGCTGAGTCGATCTTGTGTAGGTCCTACCTCCTGACGCCTGCTCGCGGCTCGCGCGACGTCTTTTCCCACCACCATCATCACCCCACCACCGTCATCACCCGCGCTCGCTCGGATCGCGCATGGGACGAACCACTGCCATCCCGACACGCCCCGTTGCATTGTCTATCTGTGGGCGTGCAAGGCTTCCGGGACCAACTGTGCATAATGCATGCGGCCTCGCTCCGCGCTCTTGTCTCCTGCCGTCATCGCCGCCCCGCTGTGCTGCGCTGGTGCTCACTAACTATGCCTTGTGTATTGCCATCCTCGCTCTTCCCCGTTGTCTTTGCTGACATTCCCGCGCCAATGCTCCGGCGTGTCCACATCCACGTCCCTCCTACCTCTATCTCTACAAGCCGTGCCGAATCATATAAGATACGGACAAGTGTATAGTCGGTGCATCTCGTGTACCTGTATCCGGTAGTAGATACCTCTAGTTATTTCGGTATACATAGTTCACACCTCTTTTGGTTTACACGATTCTGGATCTCCCTACCATTCGCGACCTACTATTACTACTACTACTCCCATTCTCGTATGCTTCTCCCCCTTCCGCCGCCTGCTTCACTTCTTCTTCGCCCAAAATCTCCCCCTCCGATCTCTCTCCGTCGCCCGCAGCGCGGCGTAGTCCCTGCCCGTTCACGCTAAACCCGGCTGGGGCAAGCGATTGTCGACCACTGCCTCCTCGCGTGTACCCCGTGGGTCCGTCCGGCCTGTCTGTGTTATCCCAACATACTCGTATTACATGCACTTATTCGGCTTCTGGCGCGCGCACCCGCATCATGTATTTCTTACAGCTGTACATAGGACCATCACTTATTACTCGCATGTCTGTTCTGGAATTCCTTATGTCCGCATCATGGTCTTCGTTCTGTCTTTGTTTGCGGCCGTCCCCTTTCGATTCTCCTCCATCCCCATCCTTGGATATCGTTCCCGTCTTCGTTCTCTTCGCGTTCTTACTGTACAGCACTAGTCACAGTTATCGACAACGGCAATGTACCAGATGTATATAGTGTATATCTACTACCCAACGTTGATTAAGGTTTATCTCTACACACCCTCGCCTGCATCCGTACGCACCTCCGCTCGATCTCGACCGTCTCGTCCTCAGGCCTCCAAATTCGAAGTCCCTGCTTCTTCAGCCCGCGTCGTATCGCAACATGACCCGATTCCGACCCATCTCGTATCTTGTTCCGGCGGCCGAGGAGTCGAGTATCTGCTGGTGTATATTGTTCTACCCTGGAACATCCAACCAACTCGATCACCAATCGAATCGACGACGTCGACCGCAACAGGGGGCGACTTGGACGTCGTCCGGCACCACCTCCCTCGATCCTCGTTGTCACGCGTACTGGGTTCGCCGTCAGTCATGGCCCGATCGCGACCGGTCATAAGTTTATGGCGCGCCCTCTGCGGTGCACGTTCCTGTGGAAGATCCAATTGAGAGCGTGCCATCGTGCCATCGTGCCGCGAGGGTGAGACGTGCACCGGCTGCCAGATGTGTGGTTCAGAGCTGATCGTAAGCTTCGCCGACGCGTGGATCTGAATCTGGGCCGCTCCGATCCCCCGCGCTCCCAGACAATTAGACTTCTGAATCGTGGGGGGCCTCGAGGGCGTGCCCCTATGTGCTCACAGGTACAGTACGTACACGTACAGGAACGTACGTACAACATGTGCACGCCATGCCCGCGCAGCGACGCTCCGCATGTATGGGACTAGCGAAATAGGCAGTCACCAGGCTCGATTTCGTCCCATTTTAATGTTGACAGCGAGCGCCAAGGTCGTCCCAAGATGGGGCCGAGGACGCGTCGGCAGGCGCCCAGCGTATCGTAAGGATGAAGGCCCCCCCTCGCCTCAGCTGGCTCCGAATCGTAACAATTAGGATATAGGACGCGGCACTTCTCACTCTCCCACAGTCCGAGCAAAGATCAACCGAGTCTCGAACGGCCTACAAGGCGATCGATGCAGGAAGTTTTCCGGTGTCCGAAGAGAAACCCATGGCCACGACGATTCAGTTTCCCTCGAAGCCGCTGTTGCTGCAGTGACTGAGGAGGTACCTACTTACATACACATCGAGAGGGAAACCCTAGGCGCAATATTCAAGCCAAGCCCATCGTGGCGGACTGCTTGGCAGTGCTGGACGAGCGACTCGGACGCGGGGGCGGGGGTGATCGATACAGGAGGGCGCGACGAGAATTCGAAGGCGAGAGAAGTTCCCCCAGAAACAAGGTTCGGGTTTACATACGCATCCACACCTCGGCACGTGTCCCCCCACCCGCTGCGGGGCACGGGCAGCGGACAGCGGACAGCGGACAGCGGGAACAGCGATCCCGGCGCGACGTCCTTCCAGTGTTCCAGGCATTCCACCGCTCCCAGACTCGTGCTTCGAGCCTCCAACGTTCGATGCCATCGCAAGAAGAAGCTCGCCCTCCGTCTGGAAATCGGGGAACGGCGCACGGGATCCGGGGCGTGGCATGCACGCGAGTGGGAGCGTGCCCTAGTCACGGGCGTGGGGGTGATCATGAAGCTACGACGGCAATAGCACGATGCAAGCCGGGGCTGCTCGAAGAGGCAGGTGTTCTAATTTTCTTCACGACGCGGGCTGCGTGGCGTCCCGCGCCCTTCCTCCGACCGTCGCAGAGACCGCGCAGGAAATCCGAACGCGCGAACGCGCGCGTGGGCAGTCGAGACGACCGCCGGCGTGGGTACCAGCGTGTATGAGCGTGGGGAAGCCCAGAGCAGGTCATCGGCATCGCGGGGGGCAGGGGCGGGGATGCGGCCGCGGAGATCGCTCCACGAAGGCTGGTGGCGTAGAGCCGCGACGAGCGCGGTTCGGGGGTCGTACTGCAAGAACCTCGTAGTGGGGCGCGTTCGCGTCCACGTTCGCTTTCGCAGAGACGGATACCAGCGAGATGCTGTGGCGCCGGTATTCAATGCGATATCTGCACGCGCGAATGGCAACGTCAATGGATCCTAAACCATGCTCCCCATGCACCATGTACGAAGACAACGAAGAGAGGAATACAATACCCATAACGCCTTCCTGCGCTTGATCACGGCCTGTGGGAAAGAGTTGGGGAGTCCACGCGAAGCCACTGCCAGTGGCCGCCAAGTGCTCCCGCGCCTGCTTGAGTTACATACGTCATGGGTCGCATGCACGACCCTCGGGACGCTGGGCACCCGGCGCCGTGTGCGCACGCCTCACCCAGGCCCGGCGTGCCTCTGTGGCGGATCGAGCGTGAATAAGCTGAACACCATAAAGAGAAATTAGGATCCAACGCACCGAGCACAGACGCGACAGCGGAGAGGGACTTGGAAAGCCAAGGCGACAACAACAATGTTCATGTTGCACCGGTGACGCCACGTTAACCCATGTTGGCATTGCAGGTCCGCACGCACATGCGCATCCGCGTCTTGTAAAGTCTTCATCCGGAGATGTGTCGACGGAAAGAATTGAATAAAGGTAGAAAGCGGCCGCGGCATCCGTGCCGGACCGCGAGCCCCCGGTGCTTGAGTACTTGAGTCTCTCTTGAGTGCGCTTTACTCGTACTGTACGCCATCTATGTAGAGATTGTCAGTGTTGCCGTCCAGGTACAATTTCTTGGCTCTCCGCGTCGCACAACGCGCATGTTCTCTTGTTCTCTTCTCACTCCTGGAAAAGCTCGCACCATAAACAAGCGTACCTTCCAGGTACTTCTCTGATCGTCCCGACCACAGTAGAGCGCGCGCTGCGAGTCTGAATCGACGTCGCGACTCGGGTTCGGACACGCAGTGCGTAACATGCGCGTAAAGTCGGACCGGACACACACGGCTGTGGACGCGAACGCAGCTGATGCCCCGGAACCCGCTCGTTGCAAGCGGATGCGGATACAGACGCGAGACGCTGATCCCGCGTTCTGAATTTCGAAAGAAGGCTCGGATTGCGAGCGACGCGGATCGAGAGACGCGACGTGCGATTGAGGCCGGGGCACGAGGGGCGGGGAAGAACCGTTCTCGCGCTCGGATGCCGACGCGAACCTGCTGGGTGCGAACGCGTTCCTGCCAGTGCTGGCGATGCGGATCGCGATGGATGTCGGGCGCGAGACGGCGCGAGATTGTGCGAGAGGAGGAAGGACTTCGGAAGTGCCGTGCCGTGCGCAGAGCGATGTCATCGTGTCCCCACGTGGGAGCAACCGTATCTGTATCCCGGGCTGCGAGCTCGGATGGGCCATGGCGGGGCTCAGGGTTGCTCAGCGCTCAGGGTTGCGAGGAAATGCTGTGAAGCACGTCCCAGGCCCCTTGCTATTTCCGTGCGAGGTGAGCGAGAGATAGGCACGGCGCGGGACACGCGCTGCGCATGCAAAAACACGTTGCGCGCCTTGGCCGGAGAGAGGTGGCAGCTGCGCACGATGAGCGCAGAAGAGACGAGACGAATACGAACGGGAGCGCGAAGACGAAGCTTGACGAATGTGGAGAACCACGGGCGGAATGAGGGGCCAGATGCGCCAATCGAGGGCGCCGGGCGCTGAATCGGAGCAGCGCGCGATATCGATCCAGTGGAATGCACGTATGTATCGGGGTCCAGGAAGGGGAGCACTTCGAGACGCGCCAGAAACAATAGCGACGAAGCGCACGCGCCTCCATGTGCGGCCGCGCCTGGAACGTGCACAGAGAAGTCCGAAACTTCGGGGAAGAGTGCGTGCGCGCGGATGGAGCGCTGACCCATAGCCAAGTTCCAACGCTGCCAGGTAAGTATTCATCGAAGGGCGTTGGAGGTGCGCCACGCGCCACGGCGACCCGGATATGGGAGCCATGCCGCGTCCAGGAAGCTGCGGAAGTTGAAAGAGGCTGTTGAAGCTCTCGTCGGGTCATCGAGGAGATCGTGAAGACCGGTGGGGCGTGGTGGAAGACCGGTCGGTACGTGCGCCACGGGGCTGGTAAGCACCTCAGAGTTGGCGGCCGCTGTTCCAAGGACGGCCGGGCGGAGAGCACTGACAGCAATACTTAGAAATATTGTGATGGACGCGTCAAGAAGCCTGGCGCGCGGGCGCCCGGCGAAGACGTCGACGTCTGTATATCTTGATGCAAAGAGTCGATGGCTATAGAGCCCGAGGCCGAAGTCCTCCTAATCAGACTCATCTTTCGATGGGATGCGTGGCCCACGGCGCCGCTGCTTCTTGGAGTCTGGGGGCGTCCGGATGGATGAATGCTGCGCTGAAACATGCGCGCGTCAGGCTGGCAAGGGGTGTGGAAATATTCTGATTAAATATTCTGACCACAGTGGCAACCATGGTATGCCTAGAAAGAAGAAAACATACGAGGCCGGAAAAACGGAGGAGGAAAGGGCGCATACGTATGCGGGCACCGATACAGCGTTGTAGACACTTGTGGGCGCACTCTGATCATTTCGAGTGGACTGACATACTTACCTGATGCACTCGATACATGGTGAAGGGGCGTGCGCCCCAACTAGGCCAGTGCCACAAGCTTCATCTACATCTCCAAGCAAGCAGTACGTTAACCACGTACGTGCAGGTGTTCTGATTTGCATGGACGACCAGCGCCGGGGAGGGGAGCCAGGGCGGGGAACAGGGCTGCCGATCGCGGTGAGAATGTCAGTGGCTGACCCGTGTGCGCGTGGCGCGCGAATCGAAGCGCAAAGACAGAATAGTTCCGACTTCCAAGGTGGCACGCACGCCGCCATCGGGGTCAGGCCCTCGGACAGCCAGTGAAACGAAATATGTCGGAGAACCGAGTCGCTGAGCCCAAGCCAAAGCCACAGCCCGGCTTGCGGAAGCGACACATTCCCGGCGAGCGCGTTCGCACAGTCGGGCCTGCATCGACCGACCTGCGTACCCGGCATCAACGTGGCGACGGGGAAACAGAGCCTATGAGAAGCATGAGAGTTCATCGAAGAGGGCCTCCGACTCCCGCCCACGGGGTGCAAGCCGCAGCAAGCCGGACGCGCGGGTCGCAAATTTGGCTGCAGCGTCCGAGTCGACACCACCACCACCGTAGGAGTTGGTGGACGTCGCGCCAAACCGCCCCTCGCTTCCAGCCTGCCCGTGCTTGTATATCGATTTGAACGCGCCTGTGAACACATTCCGCGACGCAGTACACGTCTTTCGCCGCAGCCGAAGGCAGCGAGTGACGGGATTTTCGGGCGTACCATCGACGTGCCGCACTTCCTGTATCTACCTATTTCCGGGCACAGTCAACCTAGCTAATGGTAATCGCGTCCGCGCACTCACAGCAATGCAAGATTGACATGCTTGTGTTGGGGCCCCTGAGAGTCGAAGCACCCTGGGCCATTCCCTCGTCAGAAAGAGAATAACACGCTTCGCACTATGTAAGACGATATGACACACCGAGCCTCCCTCCCATCCTGGGAAGATATGTCACATACCAGGCAGAGAGGGAAGTAAAGAGGATCTGTGAAATCCAGCGAAGTCACAGAATTCGAAGCGTCCCTCGGCGTGCTGCGATGTGAACATGCTGGGGTGGCTCAGGCAGAAGAAGCGAGTTCATGTGCAGCGTCGAAGGCGTCTTGTCAGGCGTGATTGGGGCATGTTTGATAAGCTGCGGCGTGCGGAGGGCTTCTCAGCGTAAAGCCTCGTAGAAGTTAATCGGATCCTGCATCTGCCACTCACCTTCAACCTTCCGTTTTGCGAAACACCGTCCTGAGCCGTCTCCGCGTGCTTGACGCGGACCATCCTGCAAGTACAAATTGAAATCGATTTCCCCAGAGATGCCGCGTTTGCGTTTGTTTCATCTGTCCAGTTGCGTTGTCAGAACATGTGTCGAGCGTGCCGGCGAGGCAAAGAAACAAACGTACAGATAGTTCCGGAGGCCGCTCGGAAGGAACAGTTCCAGGTAGTTGCCGAATGGATAGGGAGATACGTTTACGCCACCTGGACCTCTGGCAGAAGTCCCCCGTCGCCCACGCGACATCGGAATGTTCCGTACCGTTAATCTGTCTTCGTGGTTCGCGATATTGCGAAGGGACAAGGTCCCCAGTCTCGGGGAAAGGGTTTCGGGAGATCGAATACATGTTGCATGTTGAATAAGTGGATGAGTTGGATGGGATGTCTTCAATATGGACCTCGCAATGTCCGCGGCTGGCGGAGGGCACGCACGTCACGCCGCCACAGACAGTCTGAGCCGAATCACAGTGGATATCACGAAGGGACAGCGTCACCTGCAGCAGGGAGGAAGGCGTCAGGGTCATCTCAAGCCCGACTCGCGGAGGCTGGTGAACATGCACGTACGATGTGATAGACGTCGACGCGGACCTTGAAGTTTGTAATTGAAGTGGCCGCCCTTGGGCGGCGGGCGGGGTTCATTAATTTCCATGTCCTCTTGTCCTCGATGGAGGTAAACGTTTGCGTTAGAGACAGACCTAACTGGGCCGCCTCTAGAACACAGGGAGTCAGCCACAGTCGTGCGGCAAGCATCCTCGCTCGACGGCCTCGACTCTGGTCGTCCGGAAAGCGATTGGATGTAGCAGGGAAGCCAAATGGATACGGTTTTCAGCATATGCATCGTTTCGTAGGGAAGCGGAACCAGGACGGGGGTGACAAGAGGCATCTACGGATGTCTCCGCTGAAGGGTCTGAACAGGGTTTCAGCATGAGCTACGGGCCCTGTTTCTGAGTCGCCCTGCCTTGCTTCCAGGACGCGTCTGACCCAATTCATTAAATGCCGCAGGATGCTGCGACGGTTGTTGACGTTGATTCCTTGGGGTTGGCTCGGCAGAAGCGCGAGAAGAAGACAGGTTGTGATAGACGTGGCGGAGCTCTGCGTACAGTACGACTTAAGGTCGGGGATGCTGTGGCCATGCCAGCAGGTTGGGCGAGACACTGTCGAGGATTGGAGGCGCTGGAGCGTGGCACGAACGAACTGGGGGGTGGATTCACTGTCAGATTCTGGGTGGATTTGAGGCGAACTGGAGGCGAGTGGCCGAGCGCCGAATGGAATAAGTACAGTACTCAGACTGGGACTGGGAGTCGGAGCCCGAGCTCGAGGCGGATCGGGAAGCCACAAAGATGGAAATATGAAAGAGGCGGACAGGCGCCCATGCCCACGGCGCCGGCACGCTCACCGGGGACCGGGGGTGACGCGACCGATGACAGTGATCTGCGCGCAAACCCTGACCGCCGTCTTTCTCGAACTTCTCGAAGCACTCGCCGCCGCACACATCACGTTTCAGGGAACTCGAAGAAAGATTCGTAGAATTCCAACGCGTGGAAGATTCGACGCCTTCTCGCCCGCAGCGCGGTCGACTTCAGGCTTCCTTTCCCGCCGCTTTCCTCACGCTTCTTCCAGCCGTCACGGACCGACGCCGTGGATCAAAGTCTGTGCGGGACGTTCTCTTCTGGAAGAGGCAGGGACCCGGGGAAGCCACCCGCGACGTCAGCCGGGCTGGGGTTCTGTGCAAATTCGGCGTCGGTGAAGGAGGCGGGCGATATCGATCGCTCGTCCGGTGCGCGTGCTTGCCTCTCCTGGACGTCTTCTGCTCGGCCCAGCCACCTCAGCCCAACGCGCCCCGGCTCAGGCTGCAGCAGGGAAGCTCTGCCAACGCTGCAGCGGATCCTCCAGAAAGGTGCATACAATGCTGCGGCTACAGCAGCACTAAATCCGTCAACGATCATACATTTACAGTATGAACCAACAAGACCGCCTCGGCCCATCTCTGGTTTATCGCCATCTCTCCTGCACATCGCTAACATGTCTCCAATGCATCTCTAGATCGCACTGACCGGCCATATGGGACCGTTCACCCGCTATTTTTCGTGCCGTAGAACATCGTCCAAACGATCAGCCAAGACAGGGTTCGTTTCGTTTTCAACCTCCCTCATAAGGCGGTACCTTTGGGTACGTCGGAATCGCCATTCGCCGAGGCAGTCACATGTATTAATCCAGACGGAATAAACACGCCGACTGCACCGACGGAATATGTCACCGATCCAGTATATGCTTTTGGGTTACGTCCTTTTGACCACATTGATGGAATTTGGCTCCAACGCGAAAGATAACCTAGTAGTCGGTGAGTTTTGCCATCCCCACACTAATCGTTAAGTACAAAGTGGCTCTACAGCGCCAGTGAGCTTCAGTTAGTTTTGACGAACATCAACATTGACATCTATGACCCAGACTACTCAAAAGTATATGTTCCCCACATGCACGGCGCTGTCTCTGAAGACCCTGGCAGAAAATCCTCCGGAGCCCATCGACACCCCCTTTGATCATGGTGGCGTCATGTTCTGTCAAGTCTTGTGAGTGAGTATCTGATTTATCGCGATAAATGCGCTTTGATGGTTTAGTGCCGCATGATCCCGGGGACGCCCTCTCTCGAGGCGACGGCTGGATGCGACCGTGCCCCCGGCTCCCCTCAACTCCAAGTCCGCCAATTCCATACCTGCAGCTCCGTTCTAAGTATGCAATCATCAACATCTCACCATCCAATATCCAATGCGCGCTGGGCCCTGCACACCCGTCCCGGGTCGGGGTCGGGGTCAGTTGCACGGAGCGATCGCCTCCCCGTCCTTTGCGTTATTGTCTTCTTTTGCACCCGCTCCGCCACCCTGCGGCCGGCGCAGATATCGAGCACCTGGTCATGTTCTACAGAGGAGAATGCCCTGATCCCGCAGGCGCGCGCCATGTCTCCACAGCGTCCAGGCACAGTCACGGGTGATGGTTCACGCTCTGAGCACTCCATTCGCGGCGGCCAGGGATATGTCAAAACAGAAACAAAACCCGACCGCTCATGTCATCGCGGACGATGGCTGCCCTCAGCGCCCCCCAGCGGCGACATATGCATATGACAGTCCCAGGTGCGCGGAAACCACGAGGCGGGTGAGTCTGAAGGCTATCCGTCGCTCCTGGGGTCGATTCTCCCCTGGGATCGCTCCGCTCGGGGCGGTCTTTTGATACCGCATGCGCCTTCTAGGTGCTCATGACGTTGGCGCAACGCCGGTGCCATTGCCAACGCGGCAGTGGGGTTTGAGAGGCATGTCAGTGCATCGTGACACTCCCTGACTGTGCGGCGAAAGGCAGGTCTCTCTCCCAAGCTTTTGCACCCCCGATCCTCCATCTAACCCGCTTGTCACCGGGCACAGGGTCTCTCGCGGGGCTCTGGGTCTTCCCAGCTTCGAACTGCTTGTTCAGGCGGAAAATCGTCTAGCGGCGCGTCGCCCACCACCATTCCGGCCTACTCTGGGCTTCTATGGCTAAGCCGAGTGCTGCAGCGGCTCTGACCGGCGCATGTCAACCGCGTAACAGGTCGCTCTCAAAGTTGCTCGAATGTTCCAAGCTCGAGGAACAGCAGCTGGGCGTCGATAAGGGTAAGTAGGCCCCAGGCCTACTATGAAGACGCGCATAGACACAAACACGTTCTTCCTGTCTGGCTGACTGCGTTTCTCACGCTCATAACCACGACCAGTGCGGCCCGTTTTGAATCCTTTGCCTTCTCCAATGCCATGCCTGACGCTGACGATTCTGTCAGTGGCGCATCCTGAGTATTGCGGCCGTTGCTGCGGAAGAGCTCCAATGAAGACGCAGGTCGTTCAGGTACCCAGAGGTACCCGCGTCCACTGTGCGCGGGACCGCTCACATGTATCCCCCCTGGCCGCTGTACATCCCCATATCCATACATTCGGAGGAGCTCCGAACGTGGCGCACTCCACAGGAACCGCACTGCTTCATATGTCGCGTCCAGGGCCGTATGTCCTACAATTTGCAGCATGCACCGCCATATGTATCGTGACAGTCTCCTGACTATCCTCTCCCTCGCTCGAATGGTAATCGGGGCATCTCGCGACCTATCTAATTGTCTCCGACGCGGCGACGCATACCGTGGCGCCTTTGAAGTTTGACAGGGTCTGTGGGAGCGAACAAGTTTGTGGTTCGGGCGGCGGCGGTTACTAGGTTTCTTTCAGGTGAGTCTTAAGTTAAGCTCGACCTTGAGGTCGTTGCTGACGTTGGGAGTGTCAAACAGTGTTTTTCTTTTCTTTTTTGGGAATATTTTGTTGGTGTTTGGGACGCCATGTCCCCGGTTCGTGTGGGTCGACGCGGCGTCCTCAGCCTTCTAGTGCTTGTTGCCTAGCCAACCATGTGTGGTTCACCGCGGTCTCAAAGTTAATACCCTTATGACGAGAGGCAATCGCAAACCCTCTCATTCACGGAACATACCTGTCAATTCGACATGAACCCCGCCGGTTTGTGCGCATGTACAGTTCTCTGCTCTTGTGTGGTCCACCTGTAATGCATTTACAAACCTTCCTCTTCAAAGTTCATAGGCGAGGCGTGTAGAAGGTCACCCCGCGTTCAAGAAAAATGTGGTGAGACAGCATCTATTTATTTTCATAACAAGCAGAAGAAAGCTGACATCCGGCTCCGGTGCTCAGTGTTAGGGTCTGCTCGATTTTCGTGGCCAGTGACATCCACCTCTGACCTTGACGTCTACACTCGAACACAAGTTGCCCCGGCAGACGAACGTTCGATACAATGCTTCCAATAGTACGGGAGGTGCGTCGTTGGATGTTCAGCTGTAGGACATATGCGGATAGTTTTGACTGATCAGACCATCACCGTGGCCTTGGAACCTCGTGTGCAATATTGCGGCCTAGAATAATGTTGAGCGCGTGTCGCGCTTCCTGCGCCCAAGCAGACATTCCGCTTCCGTGGTGCTTTTGGCCTTGTGGGCGAATGGAAAACGTAAACTAGTAGACCCATGGCGCGGTTCAAGTTTGAGCTACTTACGTTGATAGCCTCGAGGAACGTGGGCGACCGGAGGTACAAATGCCGAAGCGACCTCCGCGGGATCACGTCTAAGTGAGTGTCCACGCATCCCTCTCCCCGAGTCGCGTAGCATCCACGGCACCGACGACCAGCCGAACCGCAGGTTGACGCAGGGGACAGACTCCCCAGAACTCCATGAGAGACCTGTCCTTTGGCGCGGTATGATGTAGTCTTACTATGCGTTTTGGAAGCGGCCATGCGAGGCCTTGAAAGTCCGAGTGGCGCTTTTTCTAGTCGCATCGCGTGGGGGCAAGCAGGGCAATTGGAACGGTTGCGTTCCAAAGTGTACTGCAGGATCGATTCTGGTGATTATAAGTCTATGTAGTACTGTAAGAACAAAGTTCTCATGGCCTGGTGGTCTAGTAGTATGATTCCTTCTTAGGGCTTCACAGCGTTTGGAGGAGGTCCCGGGTTCAATTCCCGGCCAGGCCCTTTTGTTTTGGTCATTGCGGGAACATACACTTTGTCAGAATGTTTTTTTACAGACTCATAATCCGACAACAGACCCGTGGATGCGAAGCTTATCGCGCTGATACACCTACAAGTTATGTGGCACAAGACCAGTTTGACTTGACTGGATATTGAGACTATACGTGAAGCTCCCCAAGATTCTGCCCATTTCGGTGAATATGAGGAAGTCCTACCCTTCAGTTCGCGACTGTTCTCAGTTGGCTCGTTCGCCCCGAAGTTGCCCACCTCAGCGTGGGACAATAAGAGCATGACTATCTGCCGTAAGGAATGGTTTAAGTCGTGTCCTATCCAAGCGGAAGACAGCTTTCCAGGGGGGGTACGCTTTATGATCTACATTGAGAAGTACACAACGTGTCGGGGGCGTACTGAAAATAGGAAACGGTGCAACCGCGGCCCGAGCTCCAGATCACTGGTATCGACTCGCTTGACCAGTCCAGTTGAGGTATGAACGATGGGACGCAAGATAGCTCCTCGCAAATAGTGGTGATCATACGACTCTTGAACGACTTGAATGCCGAATCTCACGTCACGACGCCCAGATAGCGACAAACGTGAGGCCACCGATGGTAGTCCGACGTGCAGACGCATGGTCTCTGTCTGAGGTGAGGTGATCAGTTGAAGGGTTCCATGAAACGATATGAAGGCAGACCTCAGCTGGCTTGGGAATGTTCGTCATTTAGGGCATCTGCAAGCTTCTGCAATTGGACGGAAGTGGTCGTCTCACCGCTGTTCTTGGCAAGGTTGCGAGTGCGGAAGCGATGGAGAAAGCTGTCAAGACGTTTTTGGGCAACGTCGGACGAGATTTGCTGGACAGAGACGGTTTGGAGACGGAGAGGCGGAGTCAAGGCGGCGTCGGACATGGCAGTATGGTGGCAGGATTGTGAAGGTTGAAGCAGTCGCGATGCCTGCTCGAGCAACGATTGAAAACTCTGCATGAGGCGGGCCGGTCACGTGCGGGTGGATGTGGTACGACCGCGAAATTCGGAATGACTGAAAGGCGGTCGGTCGTCTCCCCGCGGTCTGCAGTCTCAGTCTCGCCAGCGTGTCTCCCCCTGCTCACCGGCACCTCCAGGCCCTTCTTCCCCGCATCTCTATCTTTATTCTACTACCAACTCTTTCGTCATAATGGGCGCGACGTCTATGCTCACCCTCCTCCTCACACACCCCTTCGAGTTCCGCGTCCTCATCCAATACAAGCTCTGGCACGAACCAAAACGCGACATTACCCAAGTCTCCGAGCACCCGACTTCAGGATGGGACCGCCCTACTATGCGACGGTGTTGGGAGTTCCTTGACCAGACCAGCCGGAGTTTCTCTGGGGTCATCAAGGAAGTGGAGGGTGATTTAGCAAGAGTGGTGAGTACTTCGTAGGCTTTATGCGCCGGCTTTCGCGTCGCACCAGTTTTCCCCGGTACACGGCATTGGCTAGCTAGTAATGCATTAGTGCGGAAGTCGTCCCATTTGCGCTCTCAGTGTATGGAAGAATGGTCACCAGCGACGAGCATGAGCTAAAACCTGGCGTTTGTTGGCTGCGTTGGCGGAATGGGTTTGATATCAATCATCCACATTCCCTCCTTATCAAAGTTTGGTTTATTGGGTTGGGCGCTGTTGCGCAGTGCTTGAACAGAGACCCTTCGACTTTGACCGCTCTGGCCGCTGCTGTGGACAATGCGTCGGGTTGGTTTGGGATGAGAAGGTTCAGCACTTCTCGCAACCTCCCCCCTCGTGCAACGTTGACCGGCGTCTTCAGAATCTTCAATGTTGTGTATATGGATATTGACGCATGGCCTCGTACAGATCTGCTTATTCTACCTGGTGCTACGAGGCCTGGACACGATCGAAGATGACATGACGCTTCCTGACGAGAAAAAACAACCCATACTCCGACAATTCCACAAACTCGCCGTGAAGCCCGGTTGGACATTCGACGAGTGTGGACCCAAAGAAAAGGACAGGCAACTCCTCGTCGAGTGGACAGTTGTCAGCGAAGAGCTCAACCGTCTCGACGCATGGTGCGCTCCGCCTCCCTCATATCTGCCCTCCGCGGCAAGTTCGGCTGACTGTATGCGCCCACGTTCCGATCCGACAGCTACCGCGATATTATTATCGACATTGCGGAAAAGATGCAGACCGGGATGGCCGACTACGCGCATAAAGCAGCGACCACGAATTCGATTTACATCGAAACCGTCGACGAGTACAACCTCTACTGCCACTACGTCGCCGGCCTCGTCGGCGAGGGCCTCACGCGCTTCTGGGCCGCGTCCGGCAAGGAGGCGGAATGGCTGGGGGACCAGCTCGAGCTGACGAACGCGATGGGCCTCATGCTGCAGAAGACGAACATCATCCGTGACTTCCGCGAGGACGCCGAGGAGCGCCGCTTCTTCTGGCCGCGCGAGATCTGGGGGCGCGACGCATACGGCAAGGCCGTCGGCCGCGCGAACGGGTTCCGCGAGATGCACGAGCTGTACGAGCGGGGCAACGAGAAGCAGGCGCTGTGGGTGCAGAGCGGGATGGTCGTTGACGTGCTCGGGCACGCTACAGACTCGCTCGACTATCTCCGCCTACTCACGAAGCAGAGCATCTTCTGCTTCTGTGCGATCCCACAAACGATGGCCATGGCCACCCTCAGCTTGTGCTTCATGAACTACGACATGTTCCACAACCATATCAAGATCCGCAGGGCTGAGGCTGCCTCGGTGCGTCTCCCCCCCATTCCTCTCAACTCACTTTCGCTGATTGTATCCGTGCTCTTCAACAGCTTATTATGCGGTCAACGAACCCCCGCGACGTCGCATACATTTTCCGCGACTACGCGCGCAAGATGCACGCCCGCGCGCTGCCCGAGGACCCCTCCTTCCTCCGCCTCTCCGTCGCGTGCGGCAAGATCGAGCAGTGGTGCGAGCGCCACTACCCCTCCTTTGTCCGCCTCCAGCAGGTCTCGGGTGGGGGCATCGTGTTCGACCCGAGCGACGCGCGCACCAAGGTCGTCGAGGCCGCGCAGGCCCGCGACAACGAGCTCGCGCGCGAGAAGCGCCTGGCCGAGCTCCGCGACAAGACTGGAAAGCTTGAGCGCAAGCCTGCGGTGGAGTCAAGCCCCATCGAGCTGATGCTCTACGTCGGTGGTGCGTTCACCATCGTCATCGTCATCACCCTCCTGGCCGCGTGGGTCCTCATCCACTTTTTCGGGTGAGGTGGGGCGCACGTCTGGCTTTCCTCGTGGGTTTGGGATTTGGTGGTTGCACGGGGATGTGATACGAATACGCGGACTTAAGCCTTCGATATACCTACCCATACGCAAACACACGGTGCCTGCTGGGTAACGGCTGGTCGATCTGTTCGTTTGTCTACGTAGGAGATACCCATTGACATACAATAATACAATGTCGATACAGCCGATACATAGAGGCGTGACGACTACATGGTCCCACTTGTGTTCGTACCGTCCGGGGATGTGCGAGAGTGGGGGAGGGGGAAAGTGAGTGGTGAGACCTACTATATACATACACAATCCAAGGAAAGGGGCGCATATACTAAAGAAAACTGACAAAGCAAACCGAGGGCGGGATTGGGGATCAGTACATAACGTTGTATCGAGGACATGACGACATGTCGACCCGCGTTTAACACGCGGACTACTTCTTGCGCTTCGTGGCTGAGCGGAGATGCGTACGTCAAATTTGGCTGGAGACACGGGAGAGAACGAAGGGAAGACGTACGACCAGTTTGCGGAGCGCCCTTGCGCTTTTGACCAGGTTTAGGTGAGCCATCGCCATCGTCATGTTTGGCCTTCTTGACCTTGGGCTTCCTTCGTACACCGTCCACCGAAACAGGCGCACCAGGGTCTGTTTCGCATTCCGGACAGAACCACTCACCGTCGGGCACGGCGTCCAACGGAGGGTCTAAGCACTTCAGATGGTAAGGGTAGTCGCACTACACACAACGTTACTGAGTAAGTACAAATACGATGTGAAAATGAGCGACCCGACCTTGTCGCACTCCAACGGAGAATCATCGTCCCCGTTGTCCTGGTCACAGACTACACAGATGTCAGGCGGGTTCACCTCGTACGGATGGCGAGGTAGGTCAGAAAACTTCTCATTCGGACGCGCCAGAATGAAGCTTGTGTTCTGGCCCCCTGCAACCCTGAGAAGCCACATACTTGTCAGGATGAAAAAATCGGGCAAAAATCGCCATGGACATACTGAATAACTTCAATTTCAGCGAGCGGCTTGTTCTGTGTGGGTTTCGTCGCGCTCTTCGGTTGGTCTGGTCCGTGTCCCAGCTCGCCGTTGAGCGCGCCCTGCCCAAAGGCAATAGTCATGACACCATCGTCCTCGAGGCAAGAGCCCAGTGAGTCACGCCGCCACAGGCAGCATGGGTGATCTTGCACCCCCTATGGATCACGATTCAGTCAGCAGCCATTCAAGTGCGGCATGGTGTGGGGAACGGTTACGTACATGATGTCCTGAATATACTTGAACGTTGAGAACGGCTGTCCACCGGAACCTGCGCCATGAGAAGCATCAGCCAACACGCGAAACACGTCATGGCCAGATGGGAAGAAGTTAAGTCGTACCATCGCCCGTGTTCTTCCACTTTCCGGCCATCCAATACATGCCCTGCTTGTCGATCACCACAGAGTTTGATGGTCCGGCCGCAACGTGGGCACCCATGGTGATCTCATTCGGACCGGCGAACTGGGGGACTTGTTTCGGGACGAGGGCGTCGACCTGGTTTCCGAGTCCAAGACGACAGTAGCCATTGTAGCCCCAGACAAAGACGCGGCTATTCAGCAATAGTTCGGAGTTAACACCGAAGAAGGAAATGCGATCGAAAAGGAAAAGACGATCGAAGGACGTACCCATCACTGTCGAGCGCGATCGCGTGTTGAGGACCGCAGGCAATCTCGACGATCTTCCGTTCGGCAAGCCCCTTGACGAGAACTAGGGAAGCGTGAACACAATATCGTTACCAAACGCACCGGAAAGTGGGCAATCAAATCAAGGCGTGGGGAGTACGTACTTGGCTCTTCTTCAAAATCAAACGCAGACTTTCCGGCGGACACAATGCGCTCCCCTGCCTGCCCGTTCCCAAGCTGGCCCTTCTCCTCGCTTCCGAATGCGAACACTGCACCAAGGCTCGCAACGACGTCCCCTGGGAGTCCGACAGGGGCCACTCACCTTTCCCGCTCTCAGTCAGAACCACGGAGAAGGTTATGCCCGCCGCAGCCTTGACCACCTTCTCCTTCGCACCACCCAACTTCGGCCCATTCACCTGCTTAAACGTCTGAATTTCGGGGCATACCGTGTGTCCGCACTGCGCATAGGAGCCATTAAGACGTCTACTCGATTGCGTCGTGGTTGAATGCACTCACTTGCCCCGCATGGTTCTGCCCCGCGGTCCATAGCTGCCCTTCGCTTCCCACGAGCAAGGTATGGTTCCGCCCACACGCCGCGTGGACGAAACGCGTCCCCTTCGGCGCGCCGAGCTCCTGCGCCGTCAGCCGCCGCGGCTCGTTCTCCGAGATCTCGTCTAAGCCAGCGACTCCCATGCACGATTTATCGTTGCGCCCAAACATCCAGGCCGTGCCGTCGACGTCGAGCACGACGCAGTGGCAACCGGAGCATGACGTATGAATGGAGACTGCTTTAATGTTGCTCAAAGAGCGGAGGATATGGGGCTCGAGGAGGTCGGTACTGAGGGAGGGGGTTGCGTTCATAATCACGGGCACGTTGGGAGGGTATGGGGGAAGTACTCACCTGGTACCGTCCTCCTGGCTCTTCTTCCCTCCCTTGTCCTTCTTTCCTAGTCGCGTCCTGCATACCCCATCAGCCACCGTCCACCGAACGTCTGCTTGGAACGAGGGGGGAGCCACAAGTAAACCACAAAACCGGAGCGTGAATACTCACCAATCGGTGCCTCCGCATAGTAACACTTGATGTTGGGGAGCAGGAATGGCGACTCAGCCGCCATCACGATGACCAGGAACACACATACATACCTCTACCCCATTGCTGTTCAGGCTGGGTGCTAGTGGCGGCGGGAGTGGAGGGGCTCGACATCGTTGCACCGCCTCAAGTTGGTGGGGTGAGCAAGCGACTGGGACGCCTCGACGACCGTGTGACAGGCGGCGGTCGCGCCCTTTCGCTACCCGCCGCAACTTTCCCAACCGTCACCAACTCATCCCCTCGGCTTCGTTCGTATCCGAATCACTTATGTCGCTAATTCACATATCCGAGCAATACTATCCTACACCACGGGCGCCCATCTGGCACACCGGGCCTCGCTATGGGCGTGCGACGGGTTAACGAATTTAGACAACACCGTAGTTCTTGCCGAAAAGCTATGGTACAATCTATTAATTAGACTACGTAGCGACAGTCCAAACAGGTATACAGTACTAGTACATCGAAAGCATGTGAGAGTAATGCAACAACCCTTGACCTTCACCAGAACGCGCACCTACAAAGGCAAAGTCAATCCTTGGGAACGAATCGCAGGGAATATCAATATCTCACGTACCATCCAGAGAAGCACTGGCACAAGTTCTCCAACGACGTTGCTTGCAGAATGAGCTTGTCTACCTGGGCAGAGACGGAGAGCGGCTCTTCTGGATTGAAGTCTCGTCCTACAGTGACCAACACGTCGAGGGAGAACGCAAATGAATGCAGGCAGAAATGGGCTTGTTCGCGATGACGTACCGTTGAGCTTATCTTGTACACGTCTGTACACAAAGAGGGCGCGTTCGTTCCGGACTTCTTGCGCCTCTGTATGGAATGGCCTCTCGTCAAACCTTCAAACGCTATCGCGCGTAAATCTCGGAACGTACCGTTCAGGATGTCGTTCTCATCCGCTTTCAGTTTGCGGATCGGCGCTGTGGGATACGCAGCGGCGTGGACCAGGTCAGCGGCGCGGCCGCTGTCACCTAAAATACGGAGGTCACACGTCAGGACAACAGTGCGGATACGGATCGGAATAGAAACGGAGATGGACAAATTGGAAACTCCGGGGAGCAACAGAGAAACGGAGGATCGCGAACTTGACAAGAATTAATTGGTGAATGGATCGAAGTGGGTACGCACCATCTCCTCGACGTTCGACATCGGGCTGCATCAGCCGCCAGTTGATCAACGGGTCGTACACAAACGCCTCGAGCACTGCCATGAGGGACTCCTTGTTCTCTCGAAGGACCTTCATGCTGATCTCGCACGTGTTCCTGAAGCTTCCCTCGATGCCGCTCACTTCCATCGCGTGTGTGAGCATTCTCGTCAATCGGAATGGAATCTTCTCAGGGAACTTCTCGCGGTGCATGGCCACCTAACAGAATGTGTTAGCATACAAAAAATCGACCGACTGATGAAAGTATCCCATGCGCTCACCTCGAAGCAGTCGCCGAAGTCAATGTGCACCATCTTACCCGTATTGCGCTCGAGCATGAGGTTGGACGGATGACGATCACCAAGACCAAGGATATGGCCGACCATGCTGTTCACAGCAAGCGAACGAGTGTATGTCGCACGACGCTCGAGCCAGTGTTCCGAATTAATGCTCTTGAGCCACAGGACCCTGTAGAGGTCTTGTCCAGTGGTGTTCTCGAGCGCATATTCGAACACTTCGATCTTCTGCAGGAGAATCAGGTTCTCGTAATCCGGCGCCATCTGCATTCGACGTGGTCAGATGTATCGGACCCTAGAGTATCATGAAGACATACCTGCAACATCAATCGGTACTCGATGTTGAGCAGCACCTTTCTCGACTCTCGATAGTCCCGGACGAGCACATGAAGGGTATCGCTGTCCTTCAGGAATCCAATCACGCCAGCGTTGGGCGCCAGTGGGATGACGGGGAAGCGTTGAATGTGAAGACGCCTCTTGAAGCAGTCAGTGTCCACCGACAGGAGGTCATCGACCAAGCTGAACAACTGCATGACACGCTCGTCCTGTCGCAGATCTTCGTGACCTTTGAGGATGAACTGGTAGTCCTTGCCATCGCTCCCCTTGATACCTAATCGACGTGGGCGTTGCTTCGAGGAAATGACAGTGAGCTTGGATGTGAAGCTGGCAATCTTGATGACCGGTTTTCCGCTCTGATAAGTCCCAGGCACTGCAAGTTCAAGGTTTCGCGCCTTCAGCAGCTCGGGAGAGACGTATTGCAAATCAAGTGTGGTAAGCTGTGGCAGCTGCTTCTCGATCTTCTTGAACACCTTGAGCGCAGAGTGGTTCAGTTCGAAGGTCTGATCAAGGTCGCGAAGGGCTTACTCCGTAGTAGATCTCCCAAGCTTTCTCTAGATCACGTTTCTCGCCATAAATCGTGTATCGCCGACAGGCTTCACGAGCCTCATGGAGGTCGCGACCAAACACTTGTGTGAAGGAGATCTCGCGAGCGGTCTTGGGACTCTTCAGGGCAAGATCAGCAGCTTATCCACAAAATGAAGTAATAGAACCACGAACCTCGAGCATGTCGTGAAGAGGCTCCAAGAAAGCAATCATCCCCATGGGGTTGTGGTCCGTGAAGTACAGACGCGAAGCCTCTTCGAGGCCCTCATGCCATAATTCGTGCCAGAGGATCGCCACACGGATCAGCTCGTGGCTGACGAGCAGCGCCTGCTCGATAATGACCAGACTATGCTCCCGCATGCGGTCCATGATGCTCAACGCTGCCTTCTTCCGCACTGCGCTCGACGACTTCGAGGCGACCGTAAGAGGATAGACGAGCGCCTGGGGGTGGTGCTTTCCGACTTCGGTAAGGAGGTTGTTGATGTTCCGCCGGATGTTGTTGCTCGGTGTTTGGATGCGCGCAATGATCTGCAAGACATGAGTAGTTCGCTATCAACCGATGGAGTAGGTCGCATACCTGAGGAATGACTTCCAGCCATGTGTCAACCTCAACATCGGTGAAACCGCTGCTCATGGCATGACTAACGTCGTCGTGCGCCCCATACTTGAACCACAACGTAAGCAGACGAAGCGTGTCCTGCAGTGCATTCTCATTCCTGAGAGCGATGGAGTGGAAGAACCCAGTGACGGCAGACACGATATGTGCTGTGAGCTCATGATCGGGGATATCACTGATCTTGTTGTATTGCTGGTCCTCAAGGAATCCGACCACCTCAAAGTTGGCCAGCGCCCAAGTGTGCCATGCCTTGTACCAGGACGAATCGTAATGCGTCGCCAAGTAATAAGACTGGAGGATGTCCTTGATGTTGCGCTGTCATCCTGGTGTCAGAAGCAGAGTCTGGACTAATCTGAATGGTACATACTGCATCCCATTCCTCCTTGAGCGCAAATTGCCACTCGCCTTGCTTGAAATAGCAACGAGCCAACAGACGAGAAAGTTCTTCCAGCTTGCTGCTGCCCACGGGCTCAGACCGTGGCGTTGCTCCGTTCTGGATATCACGAGCAAGCTTGGCCGAGAAGTCGCGTAGGTAGCTGAGGGTGTCCTCCTTCTCGCCCTTAACCCAATTGCACTTGAGGTGCGCGTAGATAACCATAGGCGGCGCCTTCGAGTACTGCTGTTCGCGGTACCCTGGAGGCTGGTGATGCTACACAATAGCTGAGTTTTTTTCTTACCGCGAAAGACAATCAAGCTCACCCTATCGGGGAACAACAGAGAGTTGATGGTCTTCTCGGCAAGGAACATGCGATCCGACTTGCGGCAAAGGTTGGCGAACTTGATCCACATGACAGGGTCGTCTTCAGGAGAAAGCACCAGCGCACGCACTTGGAGGATACGCTGCCAGACTTCCACATCTGGCTGGCATCCTTGTAACCTAATCGAGATGTCAACACCCATGCTAGTTATGTTGTCAACGGGTGAATTACCTCTTCATCCACGTCTTCCGCATTCCGGCCTGACGATCTGGCTGGTCAGCGTGTTGCTTGTAGTTGACTATCTCCTCAAGTTCCGAAAGCATCTGCGCCCGGACCATTGTGCTGCAAACTATGTTAGAAACATACCCGTGTGGAAGCCAGCTAACAACGTACTTGTACGACCGACCATAGCTCTCGCCCGCCAATGATGTGAGCTCCGGATCCAGCAGATCCCTAGCCTTGGCTATCTGTTGCATGGCCTTGGGGAACTGGTTCTGGTGGACAGCGAGGATCGCGCGGTAAAACGGCCTGTCGGCAGAATCCGGCTTCATCGTTTGGATGTAATCATCCATTGACTCCCAGTCATTCAGAGCCCACGCCGCGGCTGCGGCCATCGGCGCTATCTCCCTCCGGTCATCCATACTGGAGCCAGTCCAGTTCTCGTCGACCTGTTTTGCGAGCTGCTCCCATTCTCCTAAAGCGTGCAGGCACCTCATACGTCCTTGGGCAATGTCGGGTGCCCCAGGATCCGCTTGGGCGCGTTTCTCATACGTCTGCAACGCCTCTTGCCATCGTCCGAGCCGTTCGTACCATTCCTCATGTTTGCTCACGTCATATTGCTCGCGCGCAATGAGCAGGGTGCCCCAAGCCGCGTCATGCTGTTGCAATCGCGAGTTGATGCTGATGAGCGCCTCGATGATCGTGGGGGAGGTTTCCGTGAAAAACTCGAGCTCCTTGTAGTGAAGGGCTTTGGCGTACGCGTGGAACTTCGTCGCATACTCGCCGAGCGTACGGTTTTCAATCGGGAGTGGCTTCTCTTCATGCTCCATGAACTCCGCGAGGTTGAGCAACCTGTGGACGAGTTCGGATGGTGCAGTGCTCGAGGTGATGGCCAACTCGATGGAGCGGACAAGATCCTCCTGCACGAATGCGTAAGCACCGAGTACAGAGTGATTGTAATGTTCCGTACCTGGTATTGGTCGTAGAGTTCACCCCAGCACGACACGAATGCAGCATTGAACAACTCCTTGGCGAGCGGCTGATGGACATCAACCAAACTCATGCACGCACGCAGAGCATGCGAAGGCGATTCGCGCATGAACTCAACAGAAAGTTTCTGTATCCAGTCGAGCCAGTCCTCCTTCGTCGTGACTTGAGAGACATCCCAGGCCTGCTTCAAGTGCTGTTGATTGACAGCCATCTTTGTCGCCTCCGCAGGTGCCTGGAAGTCTACGGACTTAGAACCCTCGCCAGCCCTAGGCCAACAGTCAATAAACTCAGCGTTGTGAAAATGGCAACAACTCACAAATCGTTGAGGGAAGTCTCTTGCGGGAGACGTTCGCCCTTGAGAAGCTTCTCGATGTAGCTCTCATATCGGTGGTGTGCGATTCGATGGCGCAAAATAGTCTACATTACGATCAGTTTGCGCCTGGACACCCCCGACGAGATCGAGGCATATCACTCTCATACCTTGCGAATCGTTGGGTCAAAGATGGCGAAGTCCGACCCCAGCTGCAGCATCAACGCACACAGCGTGTCCAGGACGGCCTGACGAAGCTCATTGTTCCCGGTGTTCAACACGCGGACCAGCGGATGGATGATTCTCGACGCATGGTCCGAGAAGTTGACGCGCCTCGTCAACCCCTCGATGGTGTGGATCGCCTTCTTCCTGAGGACCGTTGAAGCGTCTAGGCGCTCGTACGCCTTGACGATGAGCGGGATGACGAGCTGCAGGTACTCCTCAATGTTCGCGCCGAACGTGAGGAAGGCATCAAATATCTTCATCTGGGTGTTCGAAGTCTTGTCGTTGAGCTCTCCCTCGAACACTTTGAGAATCGGAGGCAGTATCATCGGGATGAACGGCTTGAATTCCGCATCGAGTGCCTTCCCGAGAGCCTCGACAAGCGACATGAGTGGGAGCTGGAGGAGAACATTGTCCCAGAGATCCTTGACCAGCTTGAATATCTCGGTTGTGTGGTTGCGGACATGCTGCTTGATGATGCTGACGAGGATTGCGAGCTGCTCCAGGTGGAAGACTTGGACACGGGAGGACGCCGTCCTTGCAACTGCGGCAAATGCAGGGATGATCTTCACACAGGAATATAAATATCGAATGAGGAGTGGTACATGTTATATGCTACTTACCTGGGGAAGGAATGTGGCGCACTTCAAACCTTGGGTCTTGAAGATCGACATGATCGCCTCGATGACCTTGTAATGGTGATTGGCCAGCGATTGGTCCTTGAGGATGTTCAGCAGCGCGTTGATGGCGACAGTTTGATAGTAGTCATCCGAGGCCGTCGACGCCCCGGTAAGATTCCTCGACGGCGTGCTGACAAGGTTCGACGACGCTTCACTCGCAGTCTCCTCGTCTGGTTTGATCTTCCGTCGGTAGGGATCAAGCGCACCGAGAATACCAAGGACTTTGATGACCTCCCGCCTAACAGCCTGGCTGGCCTCTGTACGGAGGATCCTGCTGAGGATCTGCAGTAGCTGGGGGTGCTCAACCAAGGGTTGGATCACATAACCCGTGCTGGAGCAAAGCTGTCCAAGAGTATGGAGGGCGGCGTCGCGCTTCTGCAGCGACGGATCTGCCAACTTGGCGATGATGACCTGCATCAGGTCGGGTACGTGCGGCATGACGTCCTCGCCACCAACACAGGCAAGCTCGCCTAGACACATGAGGATGTTCGCAGAGACAGTGGGGTTGGTGTCGTTGGCCTTGGGTAGCAGAACGCGGAGCATAGGGATGGAGTAAGGCTTGATGAGACGCTGAGTGGCGTTGACGAGGAGAGTGAGGATACGAGTGCATTCTTCCCGATTGCGTCTACAAGAGATGGCGATGAGCGTACAACAGTAACGAGATACCTGCGACGTACGTGACAGTCGAGTATTCAAGCTCAGTCAAGAGTTGAATCAGGGTCTTGCGTAACGACGGCATGACGTATGCGGGATTATGCATGGCCAAACGACCAACAAGCGCGACTGCGGTGATCCGATTCTCGAAGACCTCGTCGTTGACGGCAATGAACAACGACCGCACATTCTCTGCTTGAGCAAGATGCTTGTCGAAGCGTTCGTGCAACGAGGAGAGCACAGTGTGTCGGATGCCAGCATCTGACAGCGGAAATGAATGCATGCACCATAATTCAAGACGTAGAACTCGTACCGGGATCTGCAATGGCGACCGTCAACAGCTTGTCGATTACGTCGCTGATGATCTCGATGGAATGGTTGCTGGCTTGGTAGCAGATCGGATCTCGCACGAAGAGACGGCAGCACGTCAACGCTGCAGCGCGTCGAACGTCGGGATGGTCCTGGTCCAGGTAGGGCAGTGCACAGTCATGTACGAACTCGTTCAATACGTGACCTGAGATTCACCGTCAAGAAACCCGATGACATGTTCAAAACAGCGCACGTACCGCTGAAATCAAATGTGTGAAGGGTATCGAGGGCCAAAGTGATCATCTCAGGACTCCGGGTGCCGTTTGCAATCTCAATCGGTATAGGCTCTTTGGCGGCAGCTCCTGAGTCGCCACGGAGCAAAGACTGCGGGGCACCCAATGGTCGGTAGCTATGCCCACTGAGGACCAGTGACAAGAGATCGAGGAGACGATCTACGAAACGTTGTCAAGAGCTATCACATTCCTTAGGGCTCGATTATGCTCACCTTGAATGGTCTTCAGCAGCGGAGGAATGTGAGTAGCGATGGCTACCAGTGCCTGGCGGAGGGGTTCGCTGAGACCACACCCAAACATCAAGTCCAATTGGTCGTGCAAGAGCTTGGTGAGATTGGGGCCAACAGCTTGCGCCAGCATCCCAACACATTGAAAGATCGGCTCTTCAGATAGCGCGTTCTTCTTCCTATAGAAATGTCATCTCGATACAGCATATATGCGCGGCAGACATGTACATACCCTCTAGACTGTAGGCCCGTCTTCACATGCATCATGATAGATTCCAAGAACGGCTTCATGTCGCTGCCTACGGCGGTAGCGACGTGACCGATAGCTATGAAGGCGACGACACGTTCCTGGGTCTTGTCCAACTGAGTGAGGAGGTGTGCCATTGCTTTGTGCAAGAAGTGTTCCGAGAAAGTCTGGGTGTCATAGACAGCGAGTGTCGGAATCAGCGTGATGACCATCTTGCGAATGGTTAGTTCCTTGTGCATCTTGAACGAAAGGATTTGCTCTGCCGCATCGAGAAAGTTCTCCTTCATGAACTGTAAATGTGCACAGTTAGCAGACATGTAGCCAGTCGATGCGTGTAGACAGTAAGCAGATGCAATCCTCAAGCGCAACAACACATGACAACGTCACAACCGATTTCCGCAGAAGGAAGACGTACCATGCCCCCGTGCAGCAGCAGTTCGCGATACGTCATGAGCGAGCCATGGATGGCTTCCACCTGGGACATCTTGAGACCCATCTGCGCGTCCTGCAGGATCTTGAGCAAGAACGGGCTTCTTGTTTGCCTCTCGCGCTGGGAAATGATCTCCAAGCAGGCTGCGAGGAGTTCAGCCCCGCCCTCGCGCACGACAATTCGGTGGTCGCGGAGAGCCATAAGAAGCTTGTCGAAGACGAGGCCGACGTGCGAGTGGAAGTACGTTTGGCTGTTGCGCGCGAGCTCCTTCAAGATGAGCACCCCGGCATGCCTTGCGAATTCGTGCTTGTCTGACTGAAGCAGCGCGACGGCGGCCTGCACTTCGTAATCCATGAAATAGTCCCCTCCAAAAGCCGCACCGCTGATTGCTGCAATCTGTCCCAGGGTCTTGGACGCCGCGAGCATGACGTTGGTATCGCTGTCGGGGAGGAGTGCCTTAACATAGTTGTAGAGCCGGAAGAGATTGCTCTTAGATTCAATCTCGCCCTCGACCCGTAGAAGGTGGTCTAGGCAACCTCTGAGGATGCGGAACACGAGCATACATGAAAAACTACGCACCTATAGCCAAGATCCCTCCGAGCTTTTCGGTGTTCGTCTGACTATGGATAAGACCGGATATCTTGTTGATTGTTTCCTCCCATAGCTTCGTTGCAGCATCGGAGGATAGCTCTGGGATGGTGTTGGAGATCTACGCAACGTCAGGAGGCGAGACGTGACATGTAACTGGAACGTACATAGCGTTGTAGCTCGATCGCTGATTGTTGGCGCACTTCAGAGCTTTTGCTCCTGAGACCCTGAAACAGTTGATCCAGGACGTCGACCTGGGTGGAGGGCGCGGTAGATGCCATGTTGCGCTCCCCGCAGCGCAGGCCTTGAATGAATAGGACGGGGTAATTGGCGGAAAGAAGGCGACGAGTCTCGACGAGTGCGCAGAACCAAGGACAATACAGCCCGGCCTGAGCTTCTTGCGGGATAGAGCGTCTATCTCGTTTCACGCGCTCGTGGTTGGCTGATTAGATTAGGTCTCCATAAGCGCTTAGATTAGATATGAACGCCAGCGCCCCACGCAGCATGCGCAGGCTTTGGGTACTTGAACTCTTCCCTCGACCGCTGATTACACCGACTCCCCACTATCCAAGCTTACACACTGCGACCTATTTTCAACCATACACCAGCTGGAACATGTCAGGGATCGCAGACTTGCCGGTAGAACTCTTTCTTGATGGCATCTTCAACTTTCTTCCCGTCCATGACATCTTGAGTTTCGGAGCCGCCAACCGCTTCTTCAACACCGTCGTCGGCGACGAGGCATTTTGGCACCGTAGAATCCAGCAAGATTTTAACTTCTCCGGATCTGATACTGCCCGTCGGACTGGATGGAAGTTCCTCTACAACCGCATCAGCCACCCTGAAGTGTATGTCTGGGGGTGAGTAGTCCCGTCCATGTGTTCGTCGTCCCAAACATCAACATGCATTTATCTGAAACCCGCAGAGAGAAGAGCCAAGGGCGTCTCGCTCTTGCTAACCCACCTCGTTCGAACGTTCGCGATGGCGTTCCATACCCAGTTCGTCTCCAGATTCCCGGCATCCGTATTGTCTCGCTTGTCGCTGGCGGAATGTACGTGTTTCATGTGCTCGAAATGAGTTCTCTACCTCATGATCATCCTAGGTCATTCCATGCCCTGGACTCCCAAGGAAATATTTACGTCTGGGGTGAGCTCGATATCCACACTCTCTCGGTACCCTGCTATCAGTGCTAATGTTAACGCAGGGGCTCTCGATGGAACCAACATGGCCCTCCGCAGCGACGGATTCTCTGAACCATCGAAGAAGGCCGAGAGTCCAATGCGCCTCACGCTTCCCTCAAAGTTCCGTAGTCTCAGGTGATTACGATTCTCCGACAAGTTCTCTATGCATGACTCACACCATCCGATAGCTGCGGACGCCTACATATGACCGCACTTGACGCCACATCTCAAGTGTGGACCTTCACGTCATGGGGCCGCCCGTTCCGCCTGAACTCGCCATTAGTCGATAGGTCCTCCGCGGACGCTACTCCAGTCCAAGTAGAGAGTGGATGGATGTTCTCCTCAATTCTCACAGAGTCTGGCGATGTCCTCGTATATTGGCCTTTCATTGGAAGCTTCAAGGAGCGCATCGACGAGAAGATGCAGGAGCTGGACTCATCGGATGACGAAACCTTGAAGGCCAAAGCGAAAGCCCGACCGACGGAGTCCGAGCCCGACGCCGTTCCCTGTCACTGGTGGGTGCTGCAAGGAGCCGATCCTGTTCGGCTGCCCCCGATCCCGGTCTCGAGCCTCCCGGCGCTACAGTATACTGGTTTAACTCAGGACGCGTTGGACGAAGAAACCAAGCTTGTGAAGATCGCGTCTCTAGATAACAATATCATTGGCTTGACGAATAAGGGCCACGTCCTGCGTTATGGCGAGCTATATGACGAAGAGCAATGCCACACAGGCCGTTGGGAATATGTGAGTGGTACAACTTTGTCACCTGATACGAAACTCATGCAAACGATATGTGGACAGTTGCCCCTGTTCAGCGACGTCGCACAGATCAAGGACAAGTTCGCCCCCTCGGACGATAGCCCGAACACGGGCTTGGATTTTCCTGATATCATGCTAATCACCCACGTATGTTCCCAGAAATAGGTGCTTACACCTGAGCTCACTGCTTTTTCAGATCTCCGCTGCATACCAAACATTCTTCGCGTACTCGGTGGGCGACGCGTCCTCCGTGCTCATGGGAAAAGACATCCCAACCAGTCGGACGATACACAACATCACGATCCCTTCGTCAACAACTTCGCCCCGATCATCATCCCCGAATTGCAGAATCAAGCCGTCATCTCCGTCGTCCTGGGCGACTACCACTACGGCGCCCTTACTGCCACAGGCAAACTCCTCACCTGGGGCCAATTCTCGAAGGGCGCGCTTGGTCTTGGCGATCCCACGGATATACACCCCGGCCAGCCCGGCGGATTCTCGACGGAGGAACAACGTCTCCGTGCTGTAACTCCCAGGTTTGGCCTGATCGGTACCCCGCCGGATGTACAGGTACCCACTGAGGTGCGGTTCGACCATGGCAGCAAGCGGGAACGCCTCAGGTACTGCTTTGCTGCTGCTGCGTCGGGATGGCACACTGGCGCATTGGTCATCAACCTAGATGTAAGTATCCCGTGTCTTTCTTTTTCGGAACCCACTTCCGGTTAGCTGATTTGTGGTTACCTCCGGGCCGGATCAGGATGTGGACGAAGACGAAGACGAGGCTGAAGGGCAACACGTCCCCGGGTCTTTCCCCACCGGAAGTGATGACATTAACAGCGGTCAAGATGGGCCTTCAGCACCCGGCGATACAACGGCTCATATCATGCCTATTGGATTTGGGCCAGCCAGGAGAATCAATCCATTTAGAGTCGGCTTCGCTGGAAGAGGAACGCATCATGGAGGACATCCGCCCGCAGGAAACTAGCTGGGCGTGACTGAGTGTACTGTAGATGCCGATACGCATCAGAGTATGTTGTATTTGTACCTGAATGTCTTACAAACTCGAAAGGATTTCGTACGGTGAGCTAGAAATCCAGGATCAAGCTTACAAGTTCAACCAAGAGAGCTTCGCCAGCCCATGGATCGGTTGCACGCATACAAAAAGGGCCTGGCCGGGAATTGAACCCGGGACCTCCTCCAAATGCGACAAGGCCCTAAGAAGGAATCATACTACTAGACCACCAGGCCACATTTCATCAGGTCCTACGTTCCATTAATTGTGCCGCGTCTTGATGCAGTAGCCGATCGAGGGGCGAGCGCACGGGCTCAGCGGACTGCATCCTCGACATCCACTGGCATGTCCCCAAGCCGGTAGCAAAGCAGACCGCAAAGACTGGGACAAACCCAGGCGAAACACCTCCAGAAAGCCGCCCCGAAGCAGCCACCCCCTATTTCGGACCGCCTGACGGGACCCTTCTTGCTCTGTACGCAGATCGACGGTGGGCACCACGAGTTCGTTACCGGCGCGCCGCGACCTTCCACCATCGGGCCTCCTCCGAGTTGCCCTAGGTCGATCTAGAACTCGAATGATTTGGGACAGCATGTGAGAATCAGACGCATTGACCTTTTCATCGAAAAGTTTTGACTAATTGTATGACTTAACTTGATCATGAATTGCTAGCATGTTCTTCAAGTTGATGGACAAGCTCAATGGTAGTAGCAGACGAGCGCGTCGACTACTAGGAGTTGCCGGAGTGGCGTACACGGGTCACACCTCTTACCGTGTCGTCTTTGTTGTTGGTAAGACTCACGCATCCAATGCTGTCCTCACCATCTCGTCCGCTGTGCATATTGATGTTACGATGCGTGTCCAAAGTTCACGTGCGTCATCTCAACGGCGGTCCCGTCCTCAGACTGCAGGGTACGAGACTACTCAACGTTACTCAACTCAACCGTTACAGTTCCAAGTACGCCACTTTGGAGATCAGGAGCGCCGTCGTCGACGTCTATCGGCCTTGAAGCTTGAACACTCCCGTCGGAGAACTCTGGGTCGACAGGTAGCGGAATCTGACGGAGCTGGCCATGCCGCGGTTTCGAGTTCATGGAGAGAAACGCGCCTCGACTCAGCTTCTTGATTGAAATGCAAGATGACGGCTGATGGTGGATGCCATCTCAGATATTTGGTAAGCCCCCATATCATGACCATTCCACGTCGTACTGCCTGCTGTTTTATGCGAGTCCCTCTATGCCCGCCTTCAAGAGCATACGGTCCTTTCCATGATGGTCGTTATCCGTCGGCGTGCCAAGCGGCTGCAGAGGTCCGACCTTATGCATCTATCAATACTTTCAAGAATGGTTCGACAGGTATATTCTGCAACGTACGGCACCAGAACGTACAGCAAACTCGACGCCACCATAGCCGATGCATAGTGGACAGTTTATTTCGGTCGCGTCCCTCAAAATCGAGGCTTTGCCGCCCGTTTTGGACCGGAAATCGATGGTTAAATGCCACCGCATGGTTTGTGGTTTACGCTGTTCCATGTCGCGTCGCCGATCGAAACATCAGCGCGATGACAATGAAATGCAGCCGCTGAAAGGTGCGTCTTTTCGTCATGTGGTGAGATTTGAGTGGCGGTGGATTGCCTGGTTATCCAGAGGTATCGGCTGGTATGCGGCAGTCGGTCAGGGTTATTACCAGTGGATCTCATGGCAATGTGCAAGCCACTCTAATCATTTCTGCAATGTGCCAACGATGGACTCCACAGACGGATCAATGCGGTGGTAGGCGACAACCAGGCTTCCGACTGGTTCCCAATCCTCGCTTTGTATCGTTTCCGTCAACTGATATGGAGGATTGGCGAGAATAGAGAATCTCCACGGATGATAATGAGGCGTTAGCGTAGGTGAGTGTAACGCGTATTCTGAAACGACGCAAATAAGTAACCTCCCTTTGGTAGCGCGTCATTCAACAGCTCAAGGGAGCAATTGAGCGTCTGAGTCGGTATCAGCCCATTTTGAGAATTGCCGACATCGATACTCTATCGAACTGCCGGAAACCAGGAAAGATCCGGAAGGCATGGTCGAAATGAACGGGTGGGGGACCTTGACACTCACAGACTTGACGAGCGCCAAGCCTCGACGACGAGTGCAGTCCCCACGGGGATGGTGTATGACGGCGTTGAGGGGAGGGGAGACTTCAGGATGGGCGCGAAACGAGCTACAGGAGTGCGAATCGGAGTTCTGACTTCCGGAATCCTGGACGTTGCATTGAATTGGTGTCTGAGGCAATGTTCCCAAATCGACTCCTGTCGACCACATTATCACCAGGTCTCCCGAATCGCATCTCTGCCGTCGTCGGACTACGCCGATGCCGCGCTTGTTGAAATCTGTTCGCCTCATGGGCGCGGCACAGCAGGCCCATGCCCTCTGCCAGCGTCCTCTGTATAATAGCTCGCTGCCGGTCCTCCCTGTTCTTTCCCTGTTCCCTGTCCCCTTTCCAGTCCGCTCTACTCTGTTCTAACCTCATTTGTTCTCCGATTACTCAAAGGCCTTCACAAGGACCCACTCAAAAGTTCATTCAACATTCGTTACAGGTAATTCCTCAAATCAATATCCCACTGTCCGCTGCTGACATTCTTCTATTTGATCAGACTCCATCGCTTCCATATACCATGAATCATTACCCTCGGGCCGGAAACCACGTTACTGGGACGTACTCTCAGCACGCCCCCCAAGAAATGGACCTTTTCGCCGTTCACGGAACTGGGGCTATCACGTCTAATGACGTAGTGGGTTACTATGGACCGGTCGTAGAGGTGAGCTCTTCTTGTCCTCTATTGGAAAAATCTGCGTGTATCCTGGAGACCGGGTCTACGCCGTGTGCAACCAGGAACCCTTGACACGGGTGAATTGGACGAAGGCGGCTAATGGCCACATATCATCTTCCGAGTGCCACCCAGTGTAGTTCACAGGTCCGTGAGCATTAAACTTGTCGTATCTGACATGTTCGGTACAGGTACTCGATGATTTTAGTGAACCTCTCTACGACCTACTCCCGCAAAACCCCTACCAGGGTGGTGTCGTGGCAGTCGCCCAGTTAGCACCCCCCCTAGAATTCGGCGGGCTAAGGCTAGGGAGCGCACTTCGGGACGACATGCGCGATTTACCTACCCATAGCCAACTTGCGTTTCCCGGCTTTGTCAAGCTCAGTCAGAAGATGTCTGTGAGGATCCATGTGAGCGGTTTGAAACGATGAGTGGTGCTGCATTGAACTGTGGAAACTAGGTCAAATATCGCCTCCCTTTCGAGCACCAGGCAACGGTCCTTCGGCGGAATAACACCGGCCCTACTATGGGACAGTTGGCTATGATCATTGCTCGGGAAGTGAATAGGTTTATGGTCAGCATTCTCGTTGTATCGCCTTGGGTCTCATCTAATTTGGTGGCGCCCATAGGATCGTGAACGCGCTATACGGAATCCACTTACCCACCTTGGACGAGAACTCAATATCGATGATCTAGTGTTGGTTCAAGTCCGCCACGTGTCTCGCGGTAGTATCCAACCAGTTCTTGGGGTACTGAGGCAACGAACCTTCAACGCCGAATAAACTTCGGGTGCAGCGCCGTCCCCATCCCTCCTTCTACACTCTAATTTATTCTATTATTTCCCCAATCACGCTGATTTGTAGCATATTGCGATGCCGCCGCGCTCATTGCAACATCCTTTCGTACCTTTACATATTATGGCTGGCAACATTGTATCGATAGCAAGATATAGCATTATAATAGTAATATAGCTAATGGTTCGGTTCTTGGAAATCACTGAGATCCGAATAACACTGGAGAAGAAGCAATGTTGGCGATATGGCAAATGCACAATCTGCAGACACACTCACGAATACTCATTCCAGTCTTCTTCAAAGAATACTGCAAGCCTCCAAGTGATAAGTGGTCGCAACACACACGATTAGCGTCAGTATCAACTCACTTCGAAGACAGCGCCTTGCACGACGAGCAGATCTCCGTGCACGAGAGTAATCATCAATGTTGCATTGGCCCCTTCACCTTCCGGTCCCTTCGATTTCTTCGCAGTTGAACGTGTGGCGGCGTGTGCGTCACAGTGCGCAGTGTTGTTTACATAGTCCTCGTCCACGTCGCTGGTGCTACACGTCGGCCTGCCAGACGGTTTGCGCTTTGGCGCTGGAGTCCGACGGGCCTCCGCCTGTCGCGGACCAGGGAACGTGAGCTCGGCATCAGCTCCCAGACACAGGACAACAGCCGGCGACTGAGCCGCAGCCAATACGAGACCCTGAACATCATTGTGGTTATCCCCAACTTCCGAAGCATCAAAATTACACGACGGGCGACTGACCTTCTTATTTCCCGCACTTCGCCATGAAGAGATTGTAAGCGAATTGATTGCAATGGCGGAAGAAGAGGCATCCAGACAAGCTCGCCGTAGCATCAAGTCCCTTGCGCGAGATACGCAAGTCGGTACGTCTGAAGGTGAAGGCCACACACTGCTGTTCTTCGCATTCCCCTTGGATGCATTCCCGAACTGCGCACTATAAGAGACCGACGGCGCACCTCTCGCAACCTTGACAACGGGTTCGGGCTCCAACTCCACCTCCGCTTGCAGGTCATGAAAGAGCTGGGTGGGCTGTGCCTGCACCGTGGTGTGGTTACGAGTGAACAGATGATGAATGAAGACCCCATCGCTGATTTTGTATGTGAATCTGCGCAGCCCCTCGAGTGCCTCTGATGACGAGGACTCGACAGACTCCCCGTGCCTGTTCCAGGGAAAGGTGATGGGATCCGTCCCGCGGAACTGACGGACATCCTCGATGGCGAGGGGCGCCAGATCGTTGGATGTCTGCCGTAAACAGTGCATCCGTCAGCCATTCGCAACACATCCTGGCACGTACACAGGCCGCTGAGATCCAGAGAATCCTGGCGCCGGACTCACCGAACAACTCCCGCACCTCTGGACGCACAGGTTACGTTGGACATTCAACCTTCCACATGATGTACAGTGCCATCCAGTCGCACCGTCTCCCGACTGGGAAGGACGTGCGAAGAAGTGAAGAGGAAGCAGAGTGTACGGGTGTTGTAGCGGCGCATCTATGTCGGACATTGTGACATCCTCCGACAGTGCAGGGCCAGTGTTTCGTGTTGACGGACCGGACGGAGCTTCCATCCACCAAGGGAACTCACTCGACGCAGTGAGCGCGTCAGGGTCGTCCCCGCCAGGCGTCCAATTGAGTTCGAAGGACCATGTCACAGTACCGTGGACGAAGGGCTCCTCGGCGTTTTGGCTCCATGAGTATGATGACTAGCGAGGTCACCTCAGCCACATACCCTGATAGACACGCTTAAATATAGAGCGCACCTTTGCGACAACCAATTCTGAAATAAAGAAAAATCCGAGGAATGCGCACCCACAGCCCTCCGGTAGGGCGAAGGGCGAGACGCTGGCTCCGCGGCATAAAATGACGTTGCACGGAACTCGTGATTGCTGTGCACGAATCAGGACGTGAATCTCTGTGGGTGCATCCTCGATTGAAAAGGTGTACACATCTCCGAGAGCTGTGCTGGCCCCATAAGAGGCGGAGCTGTAATGAGATGCCGGCGGAGGTTGTGTGGCCGGCTCGCCATCAGGGTCCTGCGGGAAAACGTATAGCCCCTCTTCGTTGAGCACTGCGTCCGCGGGATAGGGGTAAGAAGTTAGCCCTTGAGCTTGAGGACCCTGAGGAGTATCGAGACCCATCGGCCGAGAGAGGAATGTCGGCACGCCGCGACGACAGGGAAGATCAATGTATGAACACGTCGCGGAATATTCAAAGGTCCGCGATCTAGAAAACACCAACATGGATAAAGCAACCCAACAAGTCGAGTCCGTGAGTCACGCACATTGACAAACATATGGTCTTTCCTCCATCCCATTTGGCTAATTGGCCACAGGGTCCGTCGATGAACAATGCCGGAGTTTCAGTCCCCTCCAGAACGATGTTGTCCTGTGCCTGTCTCAGTTCAGGGAGGATCATGCAAAGTTCATTTCGGCTCTGTTCAACATCAGCTGCTGCTCATGCGCGATACTCTAAATGCTCACGGCTGCCCAGATGGTAGGCCGCTTTCCTGGAGGGAGAGTGGCAAGGACGCCAGTGCCTCTATTCGAATAGGTCACAGATCCCCATTTGACTCGCGGCCTTCCTCCCATCTTCGGGTTAAGCCCCAGTGGAATCGGAGGTGGCTCATCTAGTCGAACAAATAGGATCAGCATGGGACCCGTTTTGTCACGCCAGGAGGAAGTTTTACGGCGTCGGTGTGACTCTTCGTTCACGTTGGCCGGCTTGCGAGCGACGAGGTCCTTGGGCGGGAGACTGATCGGTGGGGCTGGGTCTTGAACCGGCTGGCGCTTGTTGCGAGGCATGGAATGCAAATGATCCTCGGGAGCGGCTGAAGCGTGTAGCGGAGGTGCTGGGAAACGGAAACGAGCACGTACCGAAGCATGGCTACTTGCAGGAAGATCCCGACGCGTCCCCCACGCGCTGAACGCGGACGCGACAGCATCTAAGGCAGAAGCCACTCCCTCGAGGTGCGGATCGCGAACGACCGTAAGCGGAGGCAAGCCATACAGGTGACGGCGGACGTCGTTCAATTGCCCAAGCGACAGTCGGCGGATGGTAGGAACAGTCTGAGACCACACATGGATGAAGCCGCGCAGGTCGCACGGACAATTATCATCGGAGAGCTCTATGATGCACTCTCCGGGACCAGCGGAAGGAAGCAAGATGGAAGGTGGATTCGTGTTTGTCTGAAGCGCTGCAGAACAGAGACGGAGAGCAAAGCCTGGGCATGTCGCATCCATGCCTCAGCGATTAATCATTGCCGTAACACTGTAACAGGTGCGTACCCAACGTTGTGCGTGCCGCCTCTGTTCTCCGCTCCCCACGATCAAACAATGCCTCCGTCTCCAGATTCTCCAAGGCAACTTTGGCATAGGTTCTGAAAGCCCTGCGCACAGCATCTTCAAACGGTGAAACCGTCGTAGGAAGGGAAGAATTGGGACCCAAGCTCGTGGAAAGAGGCATGTAGTATGGAATGCATTTGGCAAAACGACGACGTGGACATTCTGAACGCCCAGACTCAGTTTCGGCGCTGGCGTCGCGAACAACGGTCACGTGTACAAGACTTACCAGCCTGAGGGTGCCTGCCAGTGATACCCGCTGCGTCAACACTGCACAGATCTAGAACACCACCCCGCTGATATAGCGGTAGACTGAAAGAGTAGGGCTGAAGTGCAGTTCCGCCGCACCATGCCCGTGGTGGAAATCGGGCGGGCTCCGTACACCAGGCTCCACCGGAAACTGCAATGATAAGTCAGTTCGGGGTAGATTTGAAACCAAGGGGCTCCGTCATTATCTATATCTTGTATGTAGTGTCACCCAACATTAAGATATCTCAGTACTTTGTTTTCAAAATGGCATACCATAATCCGGACTTCTGAAACGATGTGGTTAGTGCCACGATCTAATAGTAATACATACCGTGACTAAGATACCGACTGCAGGCAATGCCTCTTCCAGTCTGATAGCGAGATACAAAGACTCACAGGATCATATACCGCCTTATATGTGGCACATATATGTGCTGCCCACTCGGTGAAAGTACCAAGTAGTAAAGAGCAGTGGGAACTGAGAACTGATTTCATAGAACCGACTGTGACGCTACGAAAAACGCGGATATCTGCCAGTCGACGGGCGCTCCGCTGGCAAAGGAAGCTCCGGCCTTCTCCGGCTTACCAAATGCCGGACTCCGGGGCTCTCCGGGCCTTTGGATGGGCACCTATAGGCTCGTCGCCCTCTCTGAGTCTCTCGTCTCCAGCTTGTACTGTGCGGCTTCATGCACCTCCGATCCCTCTAAATGTTTGAGCCACCAACTAACCCTAGGCACATCTGTCTTCGTTGTTTTGTTGACTTTATTTTTGGGTACACTTACTGGTCATCCTCGAGGAAAACCATGGACGAAATCATTACCAAACGAATACACATCTCTGGCTTGACTCCAGCAATAACAGCAAAGGACTTGTCCGACCGTCTTGCGTCCTTCGGCACTGTGAAAGCGTTCGACGGATTCGGTGCGCTGGATGCCTTGGGGCAGCCTCGCAAGTTCGCGTATGCTACTTTGGAGACGACGAAGGGAAAATTGGCTCGATGTACGTTTTGCTATTTGCTATTTCTCGACCTCAATTCTTCTGACGCGTCCCAGGCATGAACCTCCTCAGTGGTGTGACGTGGAAGGGTGCGAAACTGCGTTTGGGTGAGGCCAAGCTTGACTTCCGTGAAAGGTAGCGTACGCACCACATTCCAGGCGCACCCCCGTCCTTACACGCTCACTTGACATATAGGATTTTACACGATAAACGCGCGGCTGAGGACACGGATGGTGAACCCCCGAAAAAGCGTCGCCGGCTGCCTGGTGTCCAGGGCGTCCACTCGCGCGACATGTCCGTCGTCACCCCGGAGAACGTCGCTACCCGTGGCGGCTGGCGGGTCACCCAAACTGGGCGCCTTATCCGACCTATGCGCATGCGCCCATCCCATCCCTTGCCCGAGCTTATCCTCAGCGCGCCGCCGCCTGCAAAGTCGAAAGAGAAGGGAAAAGGAAAGTCGGACAAGGAGAAGAGCCGGAAACGGGTGAGGGACCCTCCCACACGGGCAAGGAGGAGGACGATTGATCCGACCAAGTACGGTTCGCAACATCTCAAGGGTATCTTCCTCGAGAACGCTGCTGCGTTTACTCCGCCTGCGCCGTCCCGCTCCGCCGACGTGACAGAGGCACGAACAGTACCGGTTGACAGACGTGCGCCGAGCTCAAGGTTGGGAAGCGAAGATGAAAAGGAAGAAGACTCGTCTTCCGATGACTCGGAGGACGTCCCACGGAGCTCCGTAACTACTCCGTCTCAACCCAAATCTACTTTTGTTGTCTCCAAACGCATTGTGGAGTCGTCGACTACTGGCCAGGATTTGGCAGAAGAGAAGAAGCAGTCGCTGGGTCTTCTGCAGTCGTTGTTCGGCGGTACGGACGAATGGGGTGGAGTAGAGAGTGTCGGCTCCGACGTCGACGTCGAGGACGAACGCCCTTCTATTAAGCCTCCACCAAGCCAGCCATCATCGGACGCTGAGGAAGACCTGGGCAGGAGCCTCGCCTTGGAGGTCGACGAGCCTCTGATGGAGGAAGCGACTCACACAGCAAGCACGGTTCCTGAGTGCGAACAGACGGGCGGTGCGCAGAAGACAAAACTCAAAGACCTGTTCGCCCCTCGCGAAGAAGAAGGTATACGACACCCCGTGCTCCTTATCTGCCATATTCTGATGCCCCTCATCACCCAGCTGGCTTCTCCCTGCTCGGCCATCTCGACCTGGACCTGGAGCTCGAAGAGGACGTGCCTTTCGACGTTTCAGCCCCTGTACCCAGCACTGCACCCTCTGAACCTGCCCCGGCCCAACTCTCGACTACGCATGCGCCCCATATCACCACGCTCGATGCGTCGCGGCCTTTCTTCTTCCCCACCGAGCGCGGGGGCGGCAAAGGCAATGCTCATGACCCCACGAACTGGAGGTCCTGGTTTTACCGCACGGATACACCAGAAGCTATTCGCGAGCGCTGGGAGCATGCCAAGGGTGAGCTCACAGCGGGGTGGAAACGCCGCCACCGCGAGGCGGTCAAGAGCAGGCGGAGGAGAGGAGGAGGGGGCGACGCGGATTGATTCGGGCCGGATTACATAGAGTTGCTGTGTTTGTCGGGTACGAACCTCCTGTTTTACAATCACAATCCTCCTTACTTTCCACCTCCAATTTCATGTCGCCGTCGACTTTGATATGGTCATTTTCATGCAATTTTTGCTGTCATCACGCAGTACATACTACGCGTGCGGCCGGACTCGGGCTTGGGGCTTTGGGCTCAGAGGCGCCTGGAAATGGGGCAGTATAGATAGCTGCTAGCGCTGCCCTCGAACTTGGCGAATCAACACGTCTTGTCTTTCCCCTGGGCCTCACCTCGAGTGCCTCTGTTCGCGTCCTTGCTTGGTGGTCTTTCCCTTGACTGCCGTGTCAGATATCGACCGCTTGCTACGATGAGCAAAACCCCTCGGTCACGATGGGGCCCCGTTCGGTCACTCCTCGTTCTGGCGCCTCTCTTTGTTGCAGGACCATTCTACGCCTACAGGGCACACTACGGTGAATCACCCGCTTCTTTGCTACCAAGTCATGACTAAAGGTCTCCATATCAGGTCTCCCTCAACCTGTCACTGAGCTGTAAGCCGTGCATACCTCCCGAACGAAGGCGTAGAGTATAATGTTGTGTTGTTATGGGTTACAGATTCGATCCGGTCACCTCCCTCCCTCAAATCTCCGAGGCGCAAATCCTCGCACACGCAAAATACCTCTCAGAAGACATTGGATACCGCACAGTCGGCTCGTCAGAGCATGCTGCAGGAGACGCATGGGTGCTCAAGCAGGCTGAGACGTTGCGGGACGAGTGCGAGGAGCTCGTGCGGGCGCACCAGCCCAAGCGGAAATTGCAATGTGAGGTCTGGCATCAGCAGGGAAGCGGTAGTCACCGGTGAGTAGTCTCTACGTTATATGCGTGCCAACGCCCCCACCACCCATCCATTTTCCGCAATTCGTCATAGAGTTGCGCTCAAGCTGATGGTGGTCGTGGATGTCTCTGTGCGTGTGCGCGCGCAGGTTCGACATGATGGGGAAGCGGTTGTATAAGACATACGTCAATCTGACGAACATCGTCGTACGGCTGTCGGATGGGACCGAGGAGGGCAAGAAGGACGCGGTGCTGGTGAACTCGCACGTCGACAGCACGCTACCTTCGCCGGGTGCCGCAGATGATGCGATGCCGGTGGGGGTGATGCTGGAGAGCCTGCGTGTCTTGATTCATACCCCGAATTGGCAGCCAAAACACGCTGTCATCTTCCGTGAGTGCGACCACGGCTATCTCTGTGTCGATCGGAAACCTGATCGGGAAGTCTAGTGTTCAACAATGCGGAGGAGTCTCTTCAGGATGGTTCACACTTGTTTTCGACACAGCATTCCCTTGCGAAGACGTGAGCCATACCAAGTGATCAATGTTTGTCTTTTCGTGATTTAACCAATTCATCCTAGTGTTCGCGCCGTCATCAACCTGGAAGGTATGGTTTTCATGCATACGATTGTGGTCACCGCTCATACGTTTTGCAGCTGCCGGAACAACGGGACCAGAGCTTTTGTTTCAAGCCACATCTGAGCAGATGATTAAAGCTTATGCTAAAATACCTCGGTGAATTTTTTTATTTTTTCGTATTCGTCATGGCGTATCTACTTACATGACATTTTAGACCATATGGATCTGTAATAGCTAATGAAGTATTCAGCTCTGGTATTATACTTTCCGAGTAAGCCGTGACCTTTGTGGTCCGGTCTGCGTCCCGTTCATCCCAACAACTTTTCCATAGCACCGACTTTAGACAATTCCAACTATACCTCAACGTTACTGGACTAGACGTAGGTCAATTTCTTGCGCATATAGGGATCTGAACTTACATGACCAATATTAGATGGCCGTGGTTGGCAACAGCTATCTATACCACATGCGCAAGGATTTGGTTGAGAACATAGAACCTGGAGTTGCTCAGGTACGAGCTCGGCGCGCTGGCATGAACTTCATGGTGCTCACGCATGAAAATTAGCATATGGCTGACAATGTACACGGACTTCTTCTACATCTCACTTCCTCGGATTCGCCTCTCCCCGAACTAGCCACTACCGGGTACACCAAGCCGCAGACGGTCTTTTTCGAGCACTTCGGCTATTTCTTGGTCTATTCGTTTACCACCGCGAAGATCTTGTACAGTGTCTCCTTCGTGCTTGCGCTGATTGTTGCCCGGTGGACGTTTGTCAACCCTGCTCCCGCGC
This sequence comes from Ganoderma lingzhi, assembly GCA_026283605.1. Lineage (NCBI taxonomy): Eukaryota > Fungi > Basidiomycota > Agaricomycetes > Polyporales > Polyporaceae > Ganoderma > Ganoderma lingzhi. Next base: position 1,741,500 of record JAPJYM010000002.1, read on the forward strand.
TAAAGAAGGGCACAAGCTTCCTGGGCGAGCAGATCAAGGGTCTCGTCGCTACCTCCGGAGCTGTCGTCGGTGCGGCGGTCGGCGTCAACGTTGTTGCGTTCATCATGGACAAAGTGCTTAACAGGTCGTTCAGCTGGTTCACGTCGGTCTTCGCGCCGGTGTTCCTTTACGGACCCGCTGCCCTGTCAGGTATGATCTTCTGCGCCACCAATCCCTGACTGCGCTCATGCGTTTGTTGCTAGGTGCATTGGCCTCGCAGCTCATCGTTGGCCGCGTCCCGGAGCAGACCACCTTCTCGTCTATCATGGTTCTCCAGTCGTTCCTCGGCGCCGTCATCCAGCTCCTCGGAGTTGGCGCTAGTGGCACACTCTTTTTGTCGTCCTCTCCGCTCATCCCGGCACTGGTGCTCAACGCGGTGCTGACGAACCCCGGAGACGATATCTCGCTCTGGAGCTACGCCATTGGCCAGATTACCCCTCTGGTGACGGGGTCGACCCTGCTGTATTCAGTGCTGGACGTTTTTGTTCCTCTGGTGCGTAGCTGTGTCCACATGTCGTACATTCAATCATGCCTAATCCTCATTACTGATCCTCGTAGACCGGGCGCGTCGGCGAAGAGGCTCCCTCCGAATTCATCATTGCCACCATCGTTGGCATTACATGCTCGTACATTCTTCCTCTAACCGTACCTTTCGTGCAGCGCTTCAGCCGTCGCCTCCTGATTCGCCTTGTCATCTTCATGTCCATGGTGACCGGCCTGGCCATGGCGGTGTTCTGTATGCGTTCTCCATTTGACGCCATGCACCAGAAGCGGCTCTACATCATTCACATGGAGAATGTAAGAGCACTGCTCGGGCATCGATATCCTCTTCCGACGCTCACCGCGCTCCTTCCTCTTTTAGATCACAAGCGCGGAACAGCATTTGCACGTCGCGGGCGCGGACGGGGCTCCAGGCTTCCACACGCTGGCCACAGACATCGCGAGAGAATTCAGTGTCCCTGGCGTGACGCCGACCACAGTCGTCATGGATGATTGGAACAGCGACTGGGATACGATGTATCCGTTCTCCGCGGTGCGTGGAGCTCGTGGTTAAGGATATTTTCAGTACCCTGACGCGTCTCTGCAGTTCTTGACGCCATACAAGTTCGACCTGCCCCTCCGTGCGGAACACCAAGACCCGCTGGACCCCGGCTTCAAGGTGACCGCCATCAACGACAAGATCGACGAGGTCGCAGGCACGAGGAGCTTCACGCTCGTCGTCACGCACCCGGGCATCATCTGGACTGGTTCGTTCCCCCTTTCGGTGATGCCCTAATTGTGCCCGTTCTCACAATTACTCGTTCTGTCACTGTGCAGCCGTCGCGTTCGACGCCCACGTGCTCAAGTGGACGCTGGACGACAACCCGCCCGACGAGTTCGCGCGGCACCACATCAAGGAGGGCTCGTTCTACGGACACGACACCTGGACCATGGACATTGTCATCAAGCTTCGGCCGGCCTCGGATGGAGCCTCGACGGACGGCAGCATCAAGGTGAACTTCATGGGCATCCACGAGAAGGCGATGTGGCCGGGGAAGCGGGCGGAGAAGCACCTGGGCGGACGGGCGATGAAGCTGTTCGAGGAGCTCGACGGGTGGCTGGAGCGCGAGACGGGGGGCACGGTGGACGCGTTGCTGTTGGGTTGTGTTGGGGGGGTCTCTGTTGTGTAGGACGATTGTCGCGTTTCCGGCTGCTCTTCTAACAACCTGATTGCATCCCTCGCCTTGGCACTCCGTGTGGAGGGTTTCTTGCCCTACCATCCCGCCCTCTCCCGTTATCTGCGGGTGAGCTACGACCGAGCAGTCATACGTGCATAAAACGTTAGGATATGGTGTTTACGTCAAGCTGACAGTTCCAACGCATCCGAGGCCGAGGCCTAAGTTTTAACTAGACGCAGACATACAATCCGGGACATCATCCAGAGAGATGTCCATGCATATGGCCAACCGAATACTGTTGGAGATATTGACATGTGTTTTTAGCCGGTGATGAACCTGCGGGGATATTAGCCCAAGGATTAGAACGAACCCCCCTTGCAATTGAACCTTGTACCTCCCTAGGTCGTGAAAGACCACTGTAATAGGTGGATTGTGACTGGATTGAATTGCGCAAAAGGGATCCGAAATGACGGTATACAAACAACGGGATTCCCTTTTTGGCTTGCAAGCATGTACGGAGTAAGTACACGGAGGACGATCGTCACTATAGACCGACGTCCAGGCCCTAGGTACCAGGTACCGGGACTTGTACGCGACGAGTCAATATCGACGAGGTACCCGGAGGGGACACTTGGATAGCATGAGAACATATAGCCGACCTGGATTAGACTAACCACGAAAGCGTCGAGGACGGGTAGAGGAGGATCATGATAAGCATTCAATATTCAGGGTCACTGAGTCGGAGGCGAGTTCACGGCTCTGGGTCTGTGGGATGCCAACTTGGAGATATCATTTCGACGTACCGGTACCTAAGGACGTACCTTGCACGAACCCCTAATTTGCTATCACTGAATTGAGCGGTCCCCAATAGTTCAAGCACACCAAGTAAGTCGTCTGCCGTGCCGTAGCGTCCTGGCTCCCAATCGGGACCTCCCGGCATCGTGGCGTGGGAAATTGGGACGGCAGTCTTGCAAGGCCACACGTAGTAAGTATACACGTACTAATACTTACTTATACTGTACTCCACCAGTTGAATCGCTGCACGTCGTCCTGGTACCTGCCTCATTCCCTAGTGATCCTCCATCATCGAATACTATTGTACGCCGCAGACATACGGCCAAGTTTCATGCTAATGCCACGTCGTTGGCATCGATAAGTTGTTAGGTGAGTCTGACCAGTAACATCGTATTTTCCCAGTTCGAGATTCGGCGGGGTCAGTATGCACCATCATAAGACGAACGGCCCTATCCAAGTTTAGTGGCATTGCTTCTTCCGTTCCCACCGATGCCGGCTATGGCCTGGAGTCCGAGAAGGCAATAGCTGAGCAGGGACTGTTCCCACACCAGGAACTTGAACGTGCAGCTGGCAGAGGTGCGATGTGTCCTCACGTCGCGTGACTATCCAAGTTCTTTTGTCAATGAAGCTCATTGCGTTACCACTTCTCTTTTCAGATTCGCGCTTAAAGGTGGATTGGCCAAGTCCATTACGCGTATGGCTTGGGATGACGACGTTCCGCCACCAGTCACCCGACCCGGCCCCCATCCGTTCTTTCTCTGCTTGATGTACCTTATCGGCGTCTGCCAGTCTTGGACCATGCTCTGTCAATGTGCCGTCTCTGCCACCTTCTTCCGCCAAGTTTCGCACCCCGCGGTCTTCTATAGTTATGTTGCAGCCCGTTCGAGGATACCCTTCGCCCCCCACGATGCAGCATCTCTGCCACCGGTTATAAACCCGGGCTTCTCGACGTCCACCTTGACGACTCTGAGGCTGCCCCCTTAAGTCCCAGATCCCCGAAGGACCGCTCGACCATGGCTTCTTCCTCTCGGTCTATCTCCATCGCCGTCATCCTCGCTCTGCTCGCCGTCGTTCGCGCTATCACCACGTCCTCGATGCTACAAGGCCGACAAACAAGTATCACGCCGATCCCACTCACCAAGATCTCTTCCTTCAAGCCGTATACCTGGTATGCCAGCACGGCGTATTGCGAGCCCGTCAACACGCTCGCGTGGGACTGCGGACCGAACTGCCAGGCCAACCCTTCTTTCAAGCCCATCGCCTCGGGCGGGGACGGCGTAGTGACCCAATTCTGTAAGCCTTTTCCGCTTCCCCATTCGTTTCGCTATAACGCGCTCAATCTCCGTCCGGTAACCAAATGACAGGGTTCGTCGGCTACGACCCCACGTTGAACGAAGTCATCGTCTCGCACCAAGGGACTGACGTGTCCAAGATGTGGGAAGATTTGCCCCGCATGCAGTTGGAGACTCGGAGTTTGTTTCTAATTAAGCTCGTTTGACAGCGTGCCCGCCTTGACCGATGCCTTGACTCTCCTCGTGCCACTCGACTTGAGTCTGTTCCCCGGAATGACGTTGCCCATCGCTGCGCATGCAGGCTTCCTCGACACCCATTCGAGGTATGTTCCATGTCTGTGTTCATGACGTGCGGTTTGTTTAATTGACAAGCATGTTATAGCTCTGCTCCTGCCGTCCTTGAAGCCGTCCAACAAGGGATGGACGAATACGGCGCTCGTAGGGTCACTCTTACAGGCCACTCTCTCGGTTAGTACTGTCGACTCTCAAGGGCGTGTGCTCGCGAGCCAACCATGGTGTTATTTGACAGGCGCAGCAATCGCTCTACTCGACTTCGCCTTCCTCCCGCTCCACCTCCCGAACGGAACAAACGTCCGCTTCGTCGGATATGGCACGCCTCGTGTGCGTATCGTAAACTCCGCTTTGCATCGGGCTAGTTTCGTTGACTTGGACGTCATCGCCATACCAACAGGTGGGCAACCAGGACTTCGCGAACTACATCGATGCGCAAAACCGATCGGTGACGCACATCAACAACAAGGATGACCCCGTGCCTATCCTGCCCCCGCTCCTGCTCGGATTCAAGCACCCCAACGGAGAGATCCATATCGGCGATTCCGAACAGTGGGATTCATGCCCCGGTGCGTCCGTGGCCGTCTTAAGCAACGTTCTTACTTCGAGCAACCCTGTTCTGACGCGAATCCCGATATCGATACTAGGCCAAGACAATCCGAGCCCCGACTGCAGCACGGGAGCCGCGAGCCTACTGTTCAACAACGAGTCGGACCACGACGGGCCATACGACGGCGTGGAAATGGGGTGCCAGTCCGGCTCAGGAACCGCCCCGACAGGCATCTTGGGACTCCCGATACCGATTCGCTGAGGTTCCGCGTTCCACAGTGATTCGCGAAGGGGTCCGACAGGGCGAGGGCCGGCCTCGAGCAGGGGTGCGTACTGTACTGGTGTTCACAAGGACCTGATTTGGGCCCGGCTAGAAGGTCTTGAGCGACCCGGATCTGCACCATAGAGTGTTCCGTCTTGACGTCTTCTGTGAATGATGTGCATGCGTGTTCCACCCAAGGTTCCAGCTGAAGCATATCCGAGTCCGCAATCGTTTGCGCAGCGTCGTGCACATGGTGCTGGATTCGCCTCGTGGACGTGTGGTGCCATAGAGACGCAAACGTAGTCGATTTAGGAATTAAGCTATTGATCCCAGGGGGAGGTTGCGGCGAAGTCGGAAGGGATCTCCGTAGGGAATCAGTTCAAGACGCTTCTTTCTACGCGAGTTCGTACGTGCTGCCGAACCATCAGAACGAGATCCGAAACGAACTTGGCACTCAAACACCCTTAGGTATCCGTATCCCTGTCATCGCCATGACAGGCACGTCGGGTTGCTGCGTTGAGCATCGGGTCCTGTATGGTGGCTTTGGGTGGGTTCCATACAAGTTACTTGAACGTGGACATGCTCGACGCTCATCATTTTGGGAAGCTTACGGTTCTTGTCGGATGTCTCAGATTCGCTTCTATGGAAGGACTCTCAACTCGGTAACTAAGCATAAGGGACAGGGACACCCTTGAAGTTCAAAGTTTTTCACAGGGTGCCCCCGACGACACGAAAATATGTGCCCATGAAGACCGTTACCGGCGAGCTCACCGACAGGTCTACAGTCAGAGATGTAAGCAGGATGGTGTTATATTCCGAGCGACTAACCTTGTTTATGTGCTCCTCTAGGACACCATGATTTGATACTGCGTCCTCTCCTTTCCAAAAGAGTCATCCTTGGACTCAAATAGTTTTAAGGGGGAACAAGCTTTTGCAGACGATGTGGGCGCACAGCTCATGCCTGGCATCACTCAGTACTCAGTACTCAGTAGCAATAGTCAACAGTCTCTTCCCTCTCCGGCTGGTTGCATGTCAATGATATGATCGGGGGGCAAGTCGCTTTGGGGCAGTTGTCTGGGGATTATTTTAGAGGAGCTACGAGGAAATCTAAGGGAATGCTGCCGTTTAGGTCTGAGTCCTTCTTGCCTCTCCTTGCCCGTTTGATACTTCTTATTACGCGGGAGATTCAACAGCGCACACATCGCCGGAAATGATACATAGCCAACGATATTGGTTTTCCTCGGTACCGAATCGAGCGCCTCTTGACGCGCGGAGAAGTGCTTTTGTGCCGCGGACGATGGCACTTGCGCCTGCCGGCCAGTTCGAGGCCAGATGATGCATATCCACCTCTACCATCGGGAGTTATCCGTCCCCGTATGCTGTCGGATGTTGCGGAATGAAGTATATCAAGGCATGCCAACGCAATCCTTAACCAACGAAGGCGAAGCGAGGTCCAAGCCTTGTCGTGCCTGTGTGACTGTCCTTCGGTCTGGCCGCCCGCAGCCTTTAACCGGCGGCAGAACAAATACGAACAAATAGCCTCCACCGCGCGAAGCGACTGCAGTTCGATATGCAAAGGACGACGCGCTATGATGCAACCCCCGTGGAGGCCTAATCTCGTGGCACCCCTCATAGGCCTAGGTGTCAAGTCTCGCGCGCGAGGTAGGCCTCCCTCCATGAGCGACTGGAAACGTAAAAAGCCAGGCCCCTGGTAGGGTCTTAGCGTCGGATACCTAGCAGGCGACTATCGTTCTGCAAACACCTGTAAATGACTGTCTTCGGTCAACGGAGAGTCCTTGCCATGGTGCCAAACGACACCATGATCCTGGTGTAAGAAGGCCGTCGACGACTCGTCCGACGACCTGATCAGATGGCGAATAGCCCTCCAATGACCGACCCCACGCTCGAATAGAATAGAATTCACGTAAACAGGTCCTGCGCGGCAAGCACTTAGGTAGTCTAAGTAACCATACTGTACAAGCCGAATAGACAGCTCTAGACCTAGGTGCGAGCCCTTGGTCGTAACCGTTCCCCAACAGAAATTCGAACCTTCGCACTGAGATTAGACAAGGCGCGCGCTGTTTCAAGACCATGACGGATGTCAAAGGGGACGCCAAGACGTTAAACATTCTATCGATCCGTTCGGCGTTGCCTTCAGGGCCCGTCGCGACCAGGAAATCAGTATTCTAGAAGGTGTTAACCAACGACGTTGTGTCTGCAGGGAGACGTAATGGCCCAGTTCAGCTGACCTTGGTCAAGGCGAATAAGCAAAACAGACTCCACACTAGGGCCACAGTGATGCCGGGGACGTCCGCGGGGTGAACAGCGTGTACTATGGCATAGGTCGCAAAGGTAGCAAACTCGCGCCCAGATCGTATGGCGTTAGTACTTCCGTTGGAAGAAAGATCAAAACGGCTGCGATCGAGCCCCCCCCTCTGAGTCATATCGCGACGATGTGTTGCGTGCAGAAGCCGAGGATCTTGGCGACAGAGACATGGGTTAAGAAATCCAAACGCTTGAGATAGAGCAGCGGGTCAACTGACCTTCCTGTGGGCAGAGCAACCTCTCGTCCTTGAAGGATACGACGAGCGTCCGGCATTATCGCCACCGGGGCGGCGCCGGTGGGCGCCCATGCCGAAATCATGGATGGTGGCGATATCGGGCGCATTGACGCATGTACAGTATTTGGCGTCGTCGTCCCATCGTACAGTTACGGCGGTTGGGTGGATTCGCAATGAATTGTAAAGATGTGGTGATACAAGAATGGCACAGCCAAGTCGAACAGGATTATCCGTCGATGCTGTACTAGTGAGCAAAACACCAAGAACCCTACAATGTGCCTATGAAGGCACAAGGTTAGACTGAGCGGGCGGCCTTGAACCTCGTATGGGAGATTACGTACCAATACGCATATTTTCCCGGGACCAGGCTAAGAGTATAAGTTAATAAAAAGTGACCTAAACCCAGTGTACGCTCAACCCGAGCACCTCCCGAGAGCCAAATACCACCGGGATACCCCGCCGACTCCCAGCGCGGTCATGACCGCCGCTTATTGGCGGTGGGCCCGTCAAGCATTCGCAGCGCCCGGCTGAGGTCCGCGTCGATGGTCGTATTCCACGCCCACTGCCAGTTCGTCTCAATGCGGGAGCGGATCTCGGCCAGGCGCGCGCCGTCCTCGCGATCCGCGCGGTGCACGGGTCGGTCGAACGTGAGCCCGGGGAAATTGAGCGTGTACAGGAGCCCGTTCTCGCGCGAACTCGCTTGCACCCGCTGCGCGAACGGCCGCCGCACTGCATCGTATGCACGCAAGGCGCGGTCGATCGTCGTCAGGGTTGTTCGGGCGTCGCCGAGCAGCGAGGCGAGTACGTAGCCGTCCTGTGGGAGAGAGCACGTCCGCGAAGAGAACAGCACGTCGGACGCGGTCGGGGTGCGTTAGCGGGATCAGCGACGGGGGACACCGAGTGGGGCGGGGGGCGACGTACCTCGATGGCTTGCCCCGCGCCGGCTCCCTGGTACGGCATCATAGCGTGGGCCTACAAGTGAGGTAACAGAACGTCGGTGAGTTCATCCAAAGGTCATGATGGTTATAACGTACCGCGTCGCCGAGGAGGGCTACCCTGCCAGAGACGAAAGAAGGTAGGGGAGAAGTTGTGTGGATTACCCATCGGTTCACCTTCTGTACCGCCTGGAATCGGAATATTCAATCCACCGGTGGTGACATAGATACATTGGGGCGAGCACACACCTGAATGAGGCTATGTACCTCCGGCTCCCACCCTGAAAAGTCGGCGAAGAACTCTTCTCTAGAAACGTCTTGTACCCAAGCCCCATTGAACGTCGTGTTCTCCAGGTCGTAGCGAGAACGGAAGGCGGCAAAATTGACAAGTGCGCCGCATGATATTGGGTATACTGTCAGCTCCTGCGGGCCGGTCAGTGGCGAGCCGGGACATCCACGGGGGAAAACACTCACGGAGTCCTTCCCAAGATACTACGTGAAAATGCGGTCCCAAAGTTAGCCATCTGCAAGACGACATCGATGACGTTTTGATGCAGTGGACTGACCAGCATAGGTTTTTCCAAGACTTGGTGTCGTGGCGCATGTCTCCGGAGTGTGTCCGAGGGAATGACCGCGCGATACGCTACTGTCCCGCTCCACTGGGGCGGGCCAGCGGCTAGCACCTTTTGCGCGTCTTCCTGTCTCCCCTCTGCCTGAGCTACCGCGGCGAGCTCCTTCACCACCGCGCTCCGCACCGAGGATTTCACGCCATCCGCCCCGATGAGGACGTCACATACGGCGGTGGTTCCGTCGCGGAAGTAGAGTTTGGTGGCGGGTTGAGGGGAGATAGTGTGGCTGTATGAGACAAGCCGTTTGCTTGTGTAGGTGTGGCACTGTGGTGACAGATGACGTAGAAGGACTGCGTGAAAATCGGGGCGGTGGAATGCGAGCATGCCTCCTTCGTAGCGAAGCGGGACAACTTAGTTGTCACCCAGGAGGCACTGCAGGCGAGCATCAAACGCACCTGGGGTTGAGAGGGTGTAAAAGTTGATGCCTTCGGGTTGGTCGCCCTTCCGGAAATCGAAGGCAACCCCTGGACGATACATTAGAGAAAAGAACGGAGAGTGGAATGCATATAGGGGCGTACGTGGTTGTTCCGAGGGAGGTACGATTGCGATTTTTGCAAGGTCATCGGTGAGACCGAGAGCGGCCAATATCTTCCAGGTGCGAGGCCATACTCCGATACCGGCCCCAATCTCAGTGAATGCGCCGGCCGACTCGTAAACGTCGACTTGAATATCGTGATAGCGGGAAAGGGCGACAGCACAGACAAGGCCACCAACGCCTCCACCACTACATGGGCCTCAGAACCGTTGGCATGGAGAATATAACATGTGACAGCGTACCAGATTGCGACTCGGAGCTTCTTGATAGACATGAAATCGGGCGTTCGGAAGGTAGATCAGGGACGTTAGTTGACGGAGACCTGAATAGGAGAAGCTGTATATATTCCAGAGGGTGTCACTGGGAGGGATGGAAGACGAAGAGGAGGCGCAGCCAGCCAACGAGCACAACTATTTATCCCCGAATCGCATATGTGTCGAGAATAGGTCGAGACGCTGAGCGAAGGTGATGGATGCGCAGAGGAACGGTGACAGGCGAAGGCGAGCGGGTGCATGGGGGTTGGACGGCGGAGAGCGGGGGGGAGCTCCGCATAGGTCCTACGGAGAAAGGAAGGAAGGGTCGCGAAAAACACGGAGGAGCCCTATTGGAGCGCCATGTGGGTATGAGTCGCACGAAATCGTCGGACGAGAGAAGGAGCGTTGCCTTTTCGCCATGCTCGCATCCGCCGCAACGGGTTAGGGCTGCGAGGCACACGGAGTTTGATCTGGCCACGGGCCCTCGCCCAGCAACGGGACGCGCAGAGCGAAACGGCCTGCGCTCACATGCCCTTGGCCTCGTGGTTGCCATGGGCTTCGGCCAGACGTGACAGCGAGGTTCGGTGGATAGGACTGCGGGCCTTGTGAGCCTCTTGTGAGTTCTGGGGGATGCGATGGGACTCGGACTGGGAGTGTAAGCGTTGGCCAGGACGAGACTGAGACATCGCGTCATCTCCCGCCTAAAAACGCCGTTCGATCGCACTGGATCTGATCGAGAATCGGCTCCCCACTTTCAAATTCCCTTACCCGACCCGGTCCGCACCTCTGCCGGATGAGCATCACAAACTCTGCATTGACCACTAAGTAGTACTCCTCCTCACCTGCTATTCCACCTTCGTACGCCTTGCAAGTTTACATGTACTTACTAACAATTTTGTCGCCTACAAAATCGTCAGCGCTTCTCTCCAGACGCCGCATTCATGATCCTTGGCATATCGCCACCAGCCGCACAACGTACCGATGCCCAGCCTGCGACCTCATCACCAACATTCCACGTCCATCTTCTCGTGGCTACTATGTTCAAGAACGCGTGTTGCAATAACGCATGACCTCCGCCGGTGTGGCTATAGGCATGCTCCTGTCTGCTCCTGGTACGATTTGATCGGTAACCAGTGCCACGACTGTCTTCGAGGTACTATGATCTGTCGCCGACAGATTCATGTCTGCCATGTCGAGGCCACCTTCCGTTGTATTCGGCGTTGGTCCTGTCTTCACTCTGGGTGATCTGCCTTCGTGTGCGAGCGATCGTGGGGGTATGGTGGCAAGAAACGGTGGGCGACTGTTTGGTCACGCCGCCGATTCAAATCATTCACACCAGCTGCCTTATTTGGCATGTCTTGAGTTCCTCAGTCGCATCCCTACCATTCACCCCGGAAATCGTCGTCCAGTAGCTCCGGGTTAAAACCTTGGAGGAGCACGCCTTCCTCGTAGGTCGGTCCCCTGTTCGTCAACCTAACTGCGCCCGAAGGAGTCGGCCGGAAGATTTGCGCCGCCGACCCATTCGTACGCGCTTAGAGCATCTCAGCAGGCTGCCAACTCGTCAACCACCCAAAACCAAAAACTGCGGCGATCGCTCAAATCTACGATCCGTGCAGGTAGTTACCCCTGTCGCGATTGGGTTACAAATGTGGTGGGCCTATTCACCGCCCTGCAGGCTGCAGCGCAATGCTATCAAACTGCACCAGTCAAGTACCGCCCTGCAGGCTGCCGCTTTGTCCGCGCGCCCTCTTCTCCTCTCCCACCATGCAGCCGACGTTCTGGTATGCATTCACTACCGTCCGTCCGGTGGTTCGTCCCGGAGAATAGGCTGCTCTTCGTTCTCTCATTCACCCTCCGGCATCCCAACTCACGTATTGCGGAGGAGCTCCAATCACCGACACTGCGCATGTCGCACCGCCGGGTGCCATACAGTCTCGCACAAGCCGCGCACCTTCCGTCCGTGGTTTTCGCACTTTGTGCTTCCTGAAGCGCGGCATCAGTAACCACTTCCCAAGCGTCCTGCTTCGCGGACTCCCATTCTACTGTCATGACGTATATCTCGTTCACACCTGCCAGCTGCCCCGATGTCCAACGCCGAGTTCTGGGAGTCCTCTCATCCCTTGGTCTCTCAGTTCCTGTCGAATTCTCACTATACAAGTTTGACCCAGTTCGGACTTGGCACTCGGGTGAGCCCCACGACGATGTCTCACCAACCGTATGATGAAAACTTAGACATACGCTGTTCATCGGGACCTTATATATGCATGTCGATCATCCAAGCGATGGCCAGGGATGGTGATACATGTCGCTTCGTCTCAACGCTCCAACTCCGCTTTCGTAGTCCGAAGTTGTCCGTCACTCCACTGCGGCCACGGACCACGGTCGAGACTTGCGGCATGCGCACCATGTGCCTGCGTATCAAACCACCGGAAGTTCGAAGGCCAATAGAGCCCGCGCGCATACGTGCTTCCTGTCCGTGAAAATCGGCATGGCACATGTCCCCAGGCAATATGATTGAGCCACGCATTCAATAAGAAGGCATGCGTGTTGACCAACGGGCGGCCCGTTCGAACTTAGCGGCACATAATCTCTTACTTCCTGGCACGAGCAGACATGAGCTCAGCACCAAGATTGGTTCGGTAACAGACACGTTGGGTGCATGTGTCATTTTCTGTCATCCCCTCCCCGATAAAGTACCACCAGACTTGAAACTCCAAGCACAGCCCACGGCGCAGCGTGGTTTATCCGAAAGGCACGCACATGACAGCGTCTCGGGGAGTCTAGGTAAAACCGTTCAGCGTTGATCGGTATCTCTGCACGACCGACTGTCGAGTTGTCCAAGCTGACAGTGAAACTGCCACTGGTTGCCCTGGTGTCCCCCCGCCCTCGCCCAGAACGTGGGGCGGAGGGGGCACGCTCCGCTCGGATCGAATCATGGAGGCGGCTTGCTCTGTAAGGAACCGGCTCTGCACGCTCCGAGTCCTCGAAAAGCAAGCAAGGCCGCTTTGCCACCCTACCCACGCAGTCGTTTTCGGGGTGCGCAGAGGCATTGTGGCGCCAACGCCGTGCCTTTGTACCGAACGCCCAGGTTTTCTAGCAGATAGAGTCATAGGACAAGACACGGGTGCTTCGAGTGTGCTTCGCCGCAGAAATGCGCGAGGCCGCTCGCCTCGCCTGGCTTCGGGGGCCAAAGGCGACCTGAGTGCGATCCCATCGATCCGCTGCAATCGGTGGGCGTCGGCTTCGGGTCCCAGCCGGGGCGGGGGACGGTACGTATCGCCCTGAAGATGTTAGCGTCGTGAGAACCGGGGTGGTGATACTTTACGTTGGACAGGGCGGCTGGGGGCAGATCGGTTTTACGTCCCTGGGCCTGGGCACCGACGGAATTGAGCTACACGTAATGCGGAGGGCTTGGGAGACGACGAGGGCGAGCAGAGCGGGAACATGAGTTGCATAACTTGTCTTGGAGAATGACGGCATCTCGGCGACATTATACTTCGAGCGGACTAGGGTTGGATGGAAGGCGAGGACCGTATGGTGTATAGGACAAGTATGCGTTCTACCGCCCTACATTCGCTACCCGTGGTTTGCGGAAGGGTTCATGGAGCAAAGGGTGCTTAACCCGGAGCCGTCCGAGATCCAAGGAAGACGTTTTCACGGTGCAGACGGGTTATTCGGGTTTCATCTCCTCACTTTTGGACCAGCACTTACGCCGTTTCTGCCTGTCTGGACGAGATCCGCGATCATGGGGCGCTCGCCGGCAGCCGACCTGCAGCAGCTCAGTGTACGTCAGTCATGTTGGACGTGAGATCACCCGACCGAAAAGGCACCTTGTGTTGTCGCTTTTGCGCGGCTGTGTTGGAATTGTCGCCCAATCCGACGTGGGCCACCGCTCTCGCCTGGACCCCATGCGAGCCGCCGGCAGTTGCGATGCCATTCTCAGTTGGCTATCGCCATCGTCCGTCTCTTTCATGCTCTCATCTCACCCTCGACCTCGTGCTACGTGTCTCGCCTTCACCTCTCGGGGTTCTTGCCTATGAATGGGTAGGTACGCTTACGTTTGGGGCTATCTATCTGCCAGGTCCTTCAGACGGGACATCAGCTGTCGCGTTGGGCTGCCTGCCCGTATCGACCGCATCCGGGTCCCATCCACCACCGACCATGAATACTCCGCGACAAGGACACCATGGCACAGACAGGTTGGATGGAATGTTCCGGACGAACAAACCAGGCTCGCGGGTCTAACTGTCTGTGGACGACATGCGGGATCGGCGGACATGTTCTGTCGGGTGGATTGATCTGGGAGACGGATGGTCAGCTCCTTGCTGACAACTGCGGTAAGTCTGTTCCGTAAATTGGACACTGGCCTCCGCTGGAAGGCCATGACGGAACAACACAATTCATCGATAATCTCGTTTGATAGGAACACACATCGCATTATGTCCCCCATGCGTGGATGGCGCTGCAGGCCGTGAGAGCGTCGTAGACCTTGACGGGTATATAAGGACCTCGTCTAGACGGTCAGAACAGTCAGGAGCCCCACCGCTTCCTCCCATCCTGCTGTTCACCCCCTCACCCCCCAAGAAGAACGCCCCCCACCTGGTATCCATGACCGACCCTCAGGCAGAGCGACTGTCATGGGCCGGTCGCCCGTCCGCCAACTACGTCGCTTCAACAGACCACTATATAACTCCCGTCGTGCACGCTCACCGACTCACGACAGAATGCGCTAAACCGGTCTCCAGCCAGAGGGTCTTGGCCCCTTGATGGCGCATCACATCGTAGGCGAGGTACGCCTCCATCATCTGTCCTTCGTCGCTCCCGCCATCCCCCGAGATCGTCGCGATGAAGCCGGCGGCCACGAACATATTCTGCGCAAGAAACCGCACCGGGAGGCGCGGTTTCTTGCGGGAATGTGCTCGCCGCTGCGATGTGGTTTCTCGGACGTCTCTACCACTCCAGGACAAGAATTGGGGCGGAACTTACCTGTATTTTATTCGTATTCGAGTGGATGCAACTCGTGAATTTTCTAGATATCTGGTCAGGCCGAGAGAGATGTGTTGGAACCTAGATAGGTTCGCGTTTTCGGATTTGATCGCTCCGAGTTTCTGGCGGTCGGAGGAGTGCAGGATCGCGTAGTGATGACGGTAGGGGGGGTACGGGTTCGTCGGCCTCGAGAGCGGGGATAATGTATAGCCAGTAGCCCTGTTATGTAGGTTTCTCTTCTGTGCAACTGCATCTTAACCGAACTTGAGCTCGGCGTCGAAGTTCGAGGAGCGATTCCCGGGCCGGAGAGATCCACGTGGCAGCCCTTCCACACCAGCGCTCCAACCACGCCGCGCGCCTGTCTCACCTCACCTCACCTCACCAGTCTCATCTCCATCAGTCTGGGCCCACCGAGAGCTTCCTAGCCTTCGTTCTTTCTCAATATCCGGTGCTGTATACGCACCAAAGGAGTCGACCGAGTTTCCTTTCGTCGTTGGCTTCCAGAGATGCCATGCCCTGCTCGAGCGCCCCGCGTTCGAATGGCGCTTTGACTCTGCGGAGAACAAGGGCGCCGGCAGAGTTTGGCTTCCACGCCGCTGAGCTTCGCTAGAACATGGATTCAGGCGGTTTCCATGGTCTGAGGTAATGAGCTGGCGAAAGAGGGTACACAGCTCCCCGGACGGCTGTCGGCGCTGGATGCTCGCGGGGCTTCCGTGGGTAGCGGAGATCCAGCTCCCCCATCTCTCGGCGGAGTGCATTGGATCGTCCGTCCCCGTCGAGCGCTGGCGCGCGACACAACCGATTTTGTCTGTGTCCGTTGCCATGCCGCCTTCGAGGGGAAATCCCGAATCCTACATATAAGTAGGACGGAGGATCTCGATTAGGATTCGAGCTATTAACCCGTTCCGGATAGGGGCGTTTGCTCGAGCCCGGCGGAAACACCGATCAAATCCTTCGGGCGCATGCGAGTCTGAGCTGGGTATAAGAGCGTTGAGAGGATAGGACATGAATCGCATATGCATTGTGTGGAAATGGCATAAAGAACAAAGAGGATCACGAAAGCTCCAAGAGAGAGTAAACTACAACAGTGCAAGACGGAGCACAGACTTCAATATATAGCTACACAGGGCATAAGTCCGACAACAACCCCTCGTCAGGCTTTGAGTCCATATTACATCTCGTCAGCTCACGACGAGTCCATGCGTAGTGACTGTCTCACGAACAAATGAGGGCATAGGAGGGAAACAATCAGCGATGTCGTGACGTCCAGACGGAGGGCAGCCCCGCATGATTGAAGTCAAATGCTGGCCACCAGACCGATGACAGGTTGTATGCTCGCACGAGAAACGTGCCTGATTGCGACCAAGCAAAGGTCGTCGACAGTGAGCGCTCTCCTCAGGTGCGTGATTATGAGCGGCCGTCGATTGTCCCTCTCGCGGTCCTACGTCCAACCCGAAGCAGTGTCAGAATCTATCGTAATATTGAGAAATGTGACTTACGATGAGTCGTTTGATCTCCTTCGCCATTAGGTTCGCTAGAGCAGCGCGGGTCCGGAACTTCCATGCACAGGAAACGGCAACCTGGCGGTCGTATGGCGGACAGTCGACGAGCTGCGAGGTCCATTTGTCAGTATTGTTCACCTAAAACGAGTATAAACGGACGACTAACGCGCATGCGAAAGGAGATCTTCTGACCGAAACCCACGCCCGGAAAGGCAACCTCGTTTGGATCAGACAGGGCGCCAAAATTGTTGGCCAACGCGCTGGATAAGCCGAATTCTTGGTACGCGCAAGGGTCGGACAACGAGGTCGTTGGGAAGGGCTGGCCTGGGTTGTAGTCGGTCTGGACGATTGTGAGGGTGCCAGTTGGACCTTGCTCTATAGAGACCGGCACCGGGCTCACAGTGTTCGCCGTTGAAGAGTAAGAACCGCCGATCGCGGTGTACGTATTGGCCGCCGCCGGGACCTGCGGCGCAAGAAGTATCCCTGACTGTCGCGATGAGTCGGGCGAGAGCAAAGGGGGCGGCGTGAAGGACCAGCGAAACGGCGGCAACGATGTCCAAGAACCGGGCGGATCGACTTCGGACAGACAGGTTAGCCGCATCAGGATGAAACCGATTATGATTATGTGGGAATGTAGGCATACCGAAGTCCCTCTGAACAGGATCCGCATACGGTTGAGCTGGAAGGTGGAAGGTTTCCATGTGGTATGGGGATCCTCGACCAGGGACACCGGCAAATCCGATACCAGTGCTAGCATCCCTGGCGCACAGGCGTCGTCTGCCCTGTGGGACGCACAGCAGACCGTCGGAGTCACTGGTGGGACTGCGCGGCGCTTGACAGTTCGGGGAGTAGCAAGGGTGGTGGTGAAGCAAATGGCTGGGACCGGGTGGTTGTTCCATTTGTGTCTGGGGAATGGGCGAGACAGGCGAAGGCGAAAATAACGAGAGCAAGGAAAGCGGGGAGAGCGTTGGAAGAATAGGACAGTGACCGAAAGCACGAAGAGAAGCTTGTACGATACAGTCAGCAACGAGGCTTGCGGAACGAATGTGAATTACGGACCTCAAACGATACCTCGGAGGACCGACCTGACGTCAGGTAAAACCTGCCCGAGGCACCGTGCAGGTTGGGGTTGGGGAGTCAGTCGAATGAACCGAATATTCCAAACACAAAGGGGCCTCTATATGTATGGGCTAGAACTCCAGACTTCCCTTCTCTCGAGACACAGGAAGCTTGTCACCGTACCGAAGGCAGTGCGACGGATCTGAGTCACCGCTACGAGGCCGATGATAGGGGTGGGATCCTTGGATTGAGGGCAGTTGTGATGACTGTCTTCGGCTGCTCGAAGCCAGACGTTTGTGGGCATCCGTTGCATGCGACAGACCTGTTAGAAGGATAAAGGCAGTGGTCATTGCCTGAAGGGCTGACGCCTTAGGCAGAATATCCCAGCGGGGGAGCAAAATTTATGCCCGCTTTGACCCTGCGCCTTTTACAGGCGGATCACAACTTTCTCCCCGCCCGCCTAGTAGATTGAGCGTTTTCCTTGAGTAGGCGACACACTAAGTCCACCTTGATGAACGTATATTCTGTCATGATCTTCTTGCCGTACGAATCCGAGTACCCAAAAGCTTGTGGCGTGCTCACCTACGCCAATCACCACGAAGGACAGGTGATATCCCCCAAAGCTCCGGAGGAGCGCTTAGTACACGAAGACGGCTTCGAGCGGGCATAGAAGAGGCAACTGTGACCAGTAAACCTCCTTTTACATCGCTTCAAAGCGGGAGAAATTAGAGACACACAGGTTCATTAGGAGGCTCTGTGCACTTGATATGTGGCAGAGTGTATGAGGAAGAAGTAAAAACATGAGGTATACGCCCTTCAACCTCGGTGGTCTATTCGGTTCTAGGTGAGTCGTAATATGCCAAAGCGTCTACGGATGGGACAAACCTCCGATGCCAAATACCTCATCGCCAACTACGGCCTTCTCAATGGCAAAGCTTCGCCAGACGATGTGGATTGGGTCGAGGTTTTCAGAATACGTGGGGCGGAGCACGAGCAGACAGACGTCGCATCATGCAGGTCCGAGCGGAGCGCCGCGACGACGTCGACATATCGAGTAGGAAATGCATTCCAGGATAGAGGCCACGTGGCATGAATTATGAGGCGTTCCTGGCCCACGCCAGGGCATAGAACCTGCTTCAGGCCTGAACCCCGGCAAGAGTGTAGGTAGCCTATTCCGCGTTTGACCCAGAACGACGTTAGAAGCCGAGGGCCATATTAAGGACACTGTGACGAACCTGAGCGTCGATATAATCTCCGAGAATGAGGATGATCCTGTCCAATCCAATATACGCGCTTCCGGCCGGCCTTGATCGGGATGTAGTAGACGGATGTGACTCTGTAAGCTAAGCCATGGCAGTGAATCATACAAGGATGAGAACTCACCAGCGCGAATGCGCAAAGCTGTGGAGGCGTGGGTGGACCGGGCTGTGATCGGGTCCCGACCCCGAATGTTGGTCTGGGTTGGAATCCCGAGGGTCTTTGGGATCATGCCCGATGTAGCGATTGCCAGAAGCCCCGGTCTAAACAGGCGTTACGAGGTCAGGGTCGTTTCCCAGCTCCACCTGTATGACCGATAGGTGTGCATAGGAAGTAAGCAGTCTTGTGGCAGAAACGCCATGTGCGCAGCCTGACGGAGACATTGTCGATATCGTTAGCTATGGTATGATATGGAGGGGGAGCCCACCAACGACAATAGCGGCGCTGCAGCGCCAAGACGAGCGCGACCGACGTGCGCAGTTCGGGTGGTGGCGTTAGACGCCTCGCGTCTGACGAACAGGGAAAAGCTCAGTTATCCTTTTGGGTGTCAGAGAAAAGTCTTTCACGGGTAATCCCTTTTATTGCCTTTTCTCCCGTCGAAAAGGGCGGAAGCAGTTTCCCTTGCCGGATGACGTCAAGCTCACGTGCCTTGGCCACACCTATGTTTTAGACGCCTGTCGCTCCGCGTTCGCTCCGAGACATAAATCCGCAATGGCTCCTCAACCCATCCTGCGTATCTTTCACCACCCCCATGCCCTCAACCATGGTAGATGCTGTGTCGACTCGGCCCTGGCTCTGCGCTCTCGTCATCTTGTCGCTTCCTCTCTTCGTCGCTGCACAAAATGATAACAATCCTTTCAACAACGGTAGTGGTACTCCGGGAGCAGTGATAGCTGGTGTCGTCGTTGGTGCGTTCCTCTCAGCAGTATCGTTCGGACCAAGTCTGAAATGTGGATCAAGCTATCTGCATCGCCATCCTTTTCCTCATCCTTTTCAGCCTCCTGTTCCGCAGGCGCAGACGTAGTGTCTCTGTCCTCCCCCAATATTCCGCAGCACCTGGGGCCCCGGCAAGTAATCAGAATCAGGGCCCATACCTCTCCTATCCCATGAACCAACAACAGCCTCCTCCCGCTCGGGAGGACTCGTTTGTCCCGCCCCCGCCGTACCCAGGCAAACGGGAGGCAGCCGAGACAGAAGAGAACAGCGGTTATGGATACCCAAGCCACCCGCCTCCGGACAACTCAGTGCCGGCTTCAGGCGGATTCGTCAATCCCTCTGACCCTCGTCCCAGCACTCCACCGCCCGCGCATTTGCCGGCGCAGCCAAACGTATGTCCTCAATTTCGCCTCGGGCGTGACCATGCTGACACCTTTACTCATATAGGCCCAGGAATCTTGATTCAAAGTAGACTCGTGTATTTTCAGCGCTTTTAGGGACTCGCTCTCTCATTTTGTAGCATACTGGTCAGTCCTGTTGATGTTGTAGCTCTACCGTTCTCCGGAACTCATGATCAAACATTCCAATCTGCTCTACGCCTGGTTTTAAACGCGCTGTCTGATGGCGTGGACGACTGTTGTGCAAGCATACTGTCGCTGGGTATTATCAGGCTCCGGTACCTCGGAAGAGGGCCAAAGTGTTGCTCAACACGAGCGGACAAGTCTTTCCCCCTCTCCTCCAGCAATAGCCTGAGTACTTTCAAGTTTCCCCGCACCCGTCCGGCACACTCGTCGAGCGCCGCCCAGGCATATTCCCTTCTGAAATGATCGACGGCATCATCTCCGGGGCGTCGCGAAAACCAAGCGGAAGCCCCTATCCCGACGCCGGCCGGTTCCTCACTCTCCCCCCACTCCGTGGTGGACATATTCACCGACGTTCTACCCGCGAAAACCAAGCGGACCGGACGCTGGCAACAGCACATACTCCGCTGCCGCAAAAACCAAGCGGCAAGCCACAGCTCTATCATACACCTATCATATCTACCCCCAGCGACCCTCCTCCAAGTCGAGGATTTTAGACCACCTAACTCGCGAAAATTTGGCGGGTGCTGCAACTACTGAAGGGACGTCGTGAAAACCAAGCGCTACTGCATGCGATGACAAGCATTGCGGCGCCCCCTTACTGCCGCCTTAGCCAGGCTCGTGTCTGTCGCCGATTGAGCGCATTTGTGGGAGGCGCAGTGGTTCCAGTGCTCAATAATACATCTGTGACGCAACAGTTACTAGTACGTACTACGCCTTGCTCTTCAAAGGGTGGTGCGAACAACCACATGTCCCCCAACGGATGGAGAGCGCACCGACGAGAGCGACCGCGGACGATGGGCGCAGTAACATGTGAGTTACACTCCGGAGCTCAAGCAGTACACGACTCATCCCGGGGCTAGAGCCTGAGGTAGTACTGGATCCATTGTTTAAGTGCGGGTTCGTGGGTTCGTGGCTATTTTGAAACATAGCTATATTGCGCCCGCAGGCATGAATAATTCAAGTTATTGGGGTTTTGGTTTTGGTCAATGGTAAAGGCCGCCGCCCGAGGCCAGTGGGGATGCTCCTCGTCCATGCTCCGCCGAGGTTATCATCAAAGCACCCGCTCGGTTTTATATGCAGTTATTCGTCAGAAGTTACCGTGGTGCCATTATCAAACTCTCCTCACGCGCCGTTGGTGGTCCACGGGCTTCGCTGACAAGGGAGTGCTTTGGTCCTTGACTACGTCAATGCCATATGTATGCACTTGGACAATCCTTGATCAAATATCTTTCAAGTAATCAACATCGTCTCGCCGGCTCACCACATAGGATTTTGGGGAAGCAGAGGGCGATGATTGCTGCCTAGTCCACTAGGCGGATGCATTTTGCGGAAAACATCGTTTCATCTTCGGGTCGTCCTCGCTCTCGGAGTGCAACCGTGGCGACGAACATATCTGCATCATTCGAACCTCTCCAACCTAGGGGCCTTCAACTGCCGCCGTTGTCCCGCAAAGCCGGGAAAGGTCCCATTCCAAAGTGGCGGAGGAAGTCGCGATCTGCACCCGCTTCAGCATCCGACGGAGGTCCAGCGCTGCATCCGATATCTCGGTGTCCGCTGCGATGGCGGCCGCCGCGGCAACATCGGGCTTAACTGCAATGGGGGGACGCACAGGGTTGAACTTGGACGCCCCGCAGCCTAACCGCAACACCCCGCGGGGCGGACGTCGGACGCTTCGGCTGTGTTCCACGATCCTCGCTCGCGGCCACCTCTCCCCGACTCTACTTCAATATGCAACGCCAACCTCGAAGGCGCTGGTGGGCGACGAGGTCGGGTGGTGGCTTGAAGTTGAGTCAGTCGACTGCGCTGCTTCGCCGATCCGTGCTGCTCTTCGCCTTCGAGGGCGCCTGCGAAGTTCAACTGCTCGAGCGCGAGCCTTGTTTGTCGCCCAGAGCTGAAATGTTGCAGGCGCTAGTCGTAACGGTGACTGGGAGTGTTGTGCTGTAGAGGCGGAGCGCGGAGACGGCACAGATTGTCGGTGAGTATTGAACAAGTTCTGATCCATAGAAGAGATGCTCACTGTGTCACCCGCTAATCTAGATCACCACGAATTACCCCTCGTCAACCGGGTATCCTGAACATGCCCTCGAAAGTTGCAGAACTTTGAGCGGGAGCGGAGAGGCCCACGGGGATACGCCGCCGTGTTCGTGGCCAGCCCGAGGAATTGACGTGCGCAGCAACGGATGTCGGCAGCACAGTGCGATCGAGGAGATAGTGGCTGCCGTCGAGCGGGGAGTTAGGCGCAGCGGTGAGTTGTTTCTGCGCCAATGTGGGCCGAGGTTTTCAATGATTGGACATACCAACCTAGGACACGTTTTGGAAGTTCGCCGTGGACGCATCCAGGACGCCCGTACACGTGGGCGAGTCTCGACTCGAGCGGAGATAGGCCGACTGGGTAGCTGACAACCTGACGGGCTCAGTTACGCTGCGGCTGTATCAAGGAGATGAACGACGTCGACCATGCAAGCACAAAGCATAATACCAAACGGATGTAACCATTGTTAAGACAACACGATACATATCGCCAGCTGCCCTTTTCGCTCCATCGAGCCCCGCCTTCTGCTTCCGAACGACATCGATATCGTCACTAGCTGTTGCGAGTCGGCCGGAGTCATCGCTGGCGACCACGTTTCAGCCCGAGCCTAGGTGGCAGCGCCAAGAGAACAACAGGGACGCACCGGCAGGGACGTAGCACCGCACTCAATAGAGATAACCACCGCACGGCGTGCTTCGTCAGCGCACGAACCCCGCTCGAGACAGTTGGTCCCACCCTATC
The DNA here is from genome assembly GCA_026283605.1 of Ganoderma lingzhi. Classification (NCBI taxonomy): domain Eukaryota; kingdom Fungi; phylum Basidiomycota; class Agaricomycetes; order Polyporales; family Polyporaceae; genus Ganoderma; species Ganoderma lingzhi. The sequence goes on from JAPJYM010000002.1 coordinate 1,764,397, forward strand.
CGTTCCAACCCATCTTCCATCTTCCATCGTTCGTCGTCCATCTTCCTCTGCTCCCATCCATCCGACTCGTTCATCTCCTGGCCCAGTCAGAGCCAAGGGCTGGGCTCCCGTCCTGACGGTGCGCAGCAGCGTGCACTCCGCCTCTCCGCCAGCGTGGAACGTGCGACTCGGGGGAATACGCGCGGGAGAACGTCTTGTGAGACAGACCGCTGTTCCCAAGAGGGCGACAGCGTGTATCACTCAAGTCCGGGTTGGGAAGCTCCGAGTCGCTGCTCGCTTGCACATGAGAAGGTCCTCAAGACCAAGAGTAGCTGCGCACAGGTCTCTCCCCGGAGAACGGGTATGTGTATGCGCTTGGCGGTGAGGCCGCCGGAAAACTTTGTTCCTGTCGAAGGACCTACAATCGCGGCGTTGAGGTATATTGCCGTTCCGATGTCCCTTTATTGGCCTCGGGAAGCGCTTGGCGGGAAAGTCCCCGATTCCCTATGCCGAGCCTCTATCGCACCATGCCACCACATACCCGTGCGTGTACCGGGGTACAAGAAGGCGTGTGTTCCTCCTTACATGCTGCCATACGCAACGCATAAGGATGCCCTTCTACGTGCCCGGTCATGAGACCGCCCAAGCGTGTTGTGCATCGTCTGTCAGCACGGCAGCTCTCTCCTAGCTTCGCTTCGACCGCCCGTCCCCCGTCTTCCATGCGCCCGTGTGCGACCCGCTGGACGCGTACGGGCATATTGGCTCTCACCCCCGCGCCCGAGCCTGTCTGCGTGTTGTGTTCTCCCGTCGCCGGCTTCCGTGATCAGTGAAACAGCTGGTCAGCGGGGGCGCAGCACGAGGCATGAGAGAGGAGGAGAGGCCTCAGGGAAGGAGGTGGCGACAGCGTCCGGGCGGCCTAGCATCTGACTACGCCACAGAGTCCCGCTCCAAAAGGGGATTCGAAAAGAAAGCCGGGGGGAGGGCGAAATAAGCTCAAGCTCGGAACTCTTCGGGCGGCCTCAATGCGTCATGGGCTTGTATGCGCTCGAAAAATTGCTCTGTACGGCAACCATGGCCCATGGCACGAATGCAAGGGGAGGCGTCTACTCCTATGCTCGTTGCGCTCGTGTAAGGGACGCGAGTCCGCTTCTGAGGCCGAATCTGGCCCTTGGGAAGTGGGACGGCGAGACATCTGGAGTACGGACTGTGCCGTTGGTCAGGAGACGTGAGGAGAACGGTTGTTAAACGTACTGGGGTCCGAAGGGCCGACACTGGCGAATCGTCGAGCGTCGACTGGCGGTGATTGAAAAGTCACCTTGTGCGACAGGTCCGGTCATGGAGATTGGATTCGGGATAGAAACGAACAACTGGGTCCGCAAAACTGTGTGGGTGCGGTTTTCGATCCAAGCTCGTCTTGAACTTTGACTGCGTCCGGCCGGCGACGGCTCAATTGGGTGATACTGAGACTGTCCGTACGGGGATAAAGGGGATGCATAACGACGCTGTGCGCATAACCCTCGCTATCGATCTAGCTTCTGTCTCACCCTAACCGCAGGTCAACACAAAAATGGGGAACAGTGATGTTGGTGGGGGAGATGAACCTCACAGATACTGCTCGAGACGTACCGGTCATATCCAATACGCCCGAGTATTGCTGGGCGGGGGTCGTCGGCCGAGAACGAAAGCCGGCACAATCGACGTTCCGGGGAGGAAGGTAATTGAAGAAGCGTAGAACCTCGAACTATTAGGTTTGGAATCGTGGAAGTGTGCTGGAGGATGGTTCCCCTGGAGACCTTCGCTGATATTGCGTAACATGGGTGTATCATAATCATTGTCCGCGTCCTCAGGTGACCGCAATTGATGACCATGAAACCCTTGAATCGAGGGCTGCATGTCGGCCGAGCTTTGACGTAAGCTCCTTTGCACGTACTTAGTAGATATTAGATAGTGCATATCGATCGAGGGCAAAGAACGCCGCTGTCCTCGCTTCGAGACCAATGCACCTTCCTGATTGCAGACTTGAGCATCTTCCAAATCGTCAGTGGGTGACGCGTTGACGTACTACATGATCGTGGCCGGTGGCGCGCAATTGCCACGGAGATAGATGTCGAAAGCTTTAAGCACAGCAGGAGTCTTGTGCCGCCGCTTGAAACGTTGACGCTTTGCAGGTGTCAGATGATAAGCGAAGCAAGGGCATGGTAGATTTCGAATTCGTAGAAACCTGTAGAAACTGTCTGAATTTCGTTGAAGCGGCGTAGTCTAAGTAGGGCGAGAGTTGTGCATTGTCCGGCGCCAAACAGCAACAGAACACTATACGACGTCGAAAGTGACGGAGGGCTATGCGTCGGCCGTGGTGGGTCCAGTCAGGGACTAAACATAGAAAAGTTGGATCGAGCGTATACTGTGGAAGTCATAAACCAGCCAGTACATATAGAGCACTGACATTGACGCCGATGGTGCCCCGCTCGACGATATTAATGATCTGATGGCACAGCTGCTGATACAGCACGCATGGTGGGCGCAATCGACTCGACTACCATGCACAGCCGAGCACGAGGAGATCCAAGCAGTTGTCGAGGTGGCGGCAAGCCAACGGGCGGGTATATGTTTACCCGTTACTGTACAGTTGCAGAGTTCTGTTACGGCGCTCTGACATGTGTCAGAATACTGAGATCGAGCGGAAGAATGGAAATATAGAATCAACCTACTAGTTTGTCGATCAACAGACAATTTTCCTTGACCATCAGGAGGTCCATGAGGGCTTTTCGCCGTCGACGGATGAAGCACTAGGAGTGTATCGGGTATGCCAATGATGGTTATTACCCATCTGCTGATGTGCGCAGCAGAGCGGGACGTGCTAGTCACGAATGAGACCTTCTGTCGTTTCGGGGTGGCCATGTTGTCGAATCGCTCCAGGCCTGACCCGGCGGTTGAAACGTTGAAGAGCGGATCGTCTGTCCGTCGTCCGGAGCAGACCGCGTTTGTGTGCGATTGGATGACTATCCGTAAGGGTCTGCAGCTTTAGGGACGTCCGTAAACCTTTAATCAGGTCGTTTCGCCGAGATGCCGAGGCCGATTCGTACTCCGCTCCTGAGACCGACGTCCGTAGACACAGCAAGCGCCAAAAAGTTAGAAAGGGGGGTCGACCCCCCCTTCTAGCTCTAAACGCGTCCGCAGATGCCTCGCTTAGAGGCGCAACCGACTTGAAAGGCAAGAGTTGGCCTGACAAATGATGGTGGCATTAATGAACTACTAGATTTGGTGCTGATATAATGCGAGAAAATGCACGTGCACCTCATAGACGCTCATTGCAAAACTCGGCCTCGTCGTCGAGCGCCCAAGATCTTCCGGCCAGTTAAAGCTCCGCTGATGGGTTTACGGCGACTCTAAACCCGCAGAGTCTTACGGATAGTCATCCATTTTGATTCGGGACCGGCAGAATCCTTATACATATTTTCGTTGAGAAGAGTGCGATCAATCGCTCGTCCTCTACGCGGCTCTATTTTTAGCATTCAGACAGAAATAGCGAGCATAAAAATAGCACATACTGAGAATATCTGGCCCACTGATTGGAGAATATCTTCGGATGACCCACGAATAGCGCACCGAGCAGCGTCCAAAAGGCCACCAAGGGAAAGCATCGTCACTGGGCGGCCAAAGGCCAGGGCAAAAGCGGGTAAGGGCATCAACAGACGCGCCACTTCGTCTCAATGGGCGCCCTGAGATTGCGATCGTAGCAGACGAGATCAGCGATCGCACCGCGCGCCCCGTATAACGTTAGCCGAGCCGGCTATTCGGTTCAAGCAGCGGCCCATCCATCCACCAGCTCAAGACGGGGCGCATCAAGGCGCGGCCTGCAGAAAAACAAAGAGCTGGGAAAGCTGACGCGCTAGCGAGGCTTTGCGACATGAGACCAGCGGGAAGATGTCGGCGAGGTGCGGCGCCTCGGCCGCTAGAGGCAGAACACGAAGGCACGGAAGTCCTAGACTCCTGGGGGGGCGGCCGTATGCCGAGACTCGTTCTCGGGACGCACGGACGGCAGACCTTGTGCCCATAGACGGAGGGGAGCATCGGCGCGGCCGGAGAGCTCGGAGCCCTCATCAATTGCCTCCTCGCTCAGGTGGCCGGTCTGGGGGCTCACGACCACTTCATTAGGGGGCTGGGGTTGGACAGGCGATCTTGCCGAGATTGGGCGAGGGCACAGTATGGCAGGGCTCAATGTACCGCGGCATGCGGGGGTGCCCACGGCCGAGAGAGCGAATGCGAGGGCTGAGAAAGGCCAAGTCAGCAGACGAGATCGCGAGGAAGAAGGGCAAGCTTCGAATGAGGCACGCTAGACGGTCGGTGTGAACGCCCGCTGCTGCGAGTCGGATGGGCAAGGCGTGGAGAAGATTTGATGCGAGATAGCCGATGCGCGACAATGGCCATACGATCTCAACGACGCGACCCACCCGCGACCGCGTCGGAACGGGGACAGGGTGTTTCGTCGGGGCTCGTCGGGACGTCTGCGGGCGGGGGCTGGGGCGCAGGCGGGGGGAAGGTGGCGCGGGCTGACGTGGGCGCGGGCGCAGTAGGGAGAGTGGACGATAGGGCTCATAGAATAATATTGTTTTTTGAGGGATGCGAAGGGGACCAAGGGAGGGAACGGGAGATTGGGAGGGAGAGTGGCTGGTGCTGCGGATTGACGGCATGCGCGCGGTTGCAATGGTGTGACTGGCAGGAGCATCGAAGGAGCTCCGACCACGGCGTTTGCGGTCCTTCGTGGCCCATCCCATATGTCCAATTCGCCCGAGCGTCCCTCTCTCTCTCTTCAACCTCCCCCTCTCCCCCCTCCCCCTTCCACGCTCACCGCTCCGCCCACCGACCCCAGCCCACCCACGCAACCCACCCACTCTCCCCGCAATTCCGATCCCGGCCAGCCATGGGGAGACGAAAGATTGAGATCCAGCCCATAACGGTGCGCACCCCACACCTCGAAATAGCCCCTCGCGTCCGGGTCCAAGTATACGACCCTCGCGCGATGTCCATCTGTCTTCTCGTCAACTCGTTGCTTATTTTGCTCCCCCGCCCGCTCATAATAGCATGAACGGAACCGTTCTGTCACCTTTTTAAAGGTCAGTCGCTATTTATATGTCAAATCTCTTGGCATTCACTGAGCACGCGGTCGATCAACGCCTTGCACCCATCCGTCATATCCAAACCACAGCGCAAGAACGGTCTCTTCAAGAAGGCCTACGAGCTCGGCGTGCTTTGCTCCGTCGATGTCGCTGTTATCATCTTTGGTGAGTGTCTCAACGTCTCCGCCTCTGGCCCCTGCCATGTCATCTATTCCACCCGACCGTATCAATGCCCCTTTGACGGTTGCCGCCCGCGAACAACAAACTCTACCTTTCGTCCTTGGGGCCCCCTTTCGCTCCTTTCTCTGGGCAGCTGGCACGACTACAGGCCACATCGCCAACTGCGCAGCACAATTCGCCCTATCCGGCCCCGCCTAGGTTCACGGCCTTTGGGCAGGGGTGGCTAGTGAAAGGGGCATGTTACTCCCCCATGCCTAGTTCCCCGTTGCGCGACAGACCCGGACATTTATTCCCGCCGTGTCTCCAATTGGCCGCCGCCCTCGAGCTTCTTCGAACGTGCTGCGGTCTTCGCATCCCCGACGCGCCCGCTCATTGCTCAATTACGCGCTTTGCACTGGCTACTGGGTACTTCGGCGTGCTGACCTATTATTCTTTCGTCACCAGAGGAACGGCCAGGACATCACGCGAAGCTCTACCAGTACTGCTCGACGGATGTCAACGGCATGGTCCAGCGTCACATCCGCGTGCGTTCTCACGTATTCATTTCCACTCGATATTCCGTTCTCATGCAGCCTGCCCAGTTTGACGGTGAGCGGGATACCAAAGGCCCTCCTGACTTCAACAACAGCGCGGGCAAGGCCACAGAGGAGGCGGACGATGACGACGAAGCGGACGACGAGGAGAGCTCACAAAAGCGCCGGGATAGCAGCTCTTCAAAAGCACCTCCGAAAGTGAAATCAGAAAACAACTCAAGCAGCATCGTCCCAATACGCCCCGGCCCCCCTTCAGGCAGTGACATGTCGACAGGCCCTGATGTGAGTGGTGGCTGTATGCGCTCCCCCCTCTTCAGCACATGCTGAATGAAGCGCGCCCATCCTGCCGGTCTGTACACAGCTGGACTACCGGTCGACCCTGCGCGTCTCCCCGAGCGCAAGCACGTCGTCGCCTTCGCTCTCCATCTCCGGCGAGCGGCTCTCGTCCACCGCAGGCCCGGGCGCGCGCGGCGTGCCTATCAGCAGCACGGCAAAACGCCCGCGCCTCGGCGGTCTCGACGACGGCCCGCACGCGCATGGGGGTTCACAGTCCGGCCCGCCATCGCTCAGCAACGTCGGTGGCGGCAGCCCGACGTTCCCGTTCCGCATCGACGTCGACCTCCCCTCGTCGTACTCGGGCTCCGTCATCCCGTCCCTCCCCCAGCTGCACCCGCCCAACCAGAGCAGCATCGCCGCGCTCTACCCAGGAGGCGGAGGGGGCTCGTCGATGGGGAATATCATGAGCGGGGGACCGGTGTCCTTATTCTCGCAGTCTCCCTTCGACTTACCGCGAGGCTCCGGGGGAGCGCTGCGCTCGGTCACATTCCCGCCCCCTTCACATAGCAGCACACACCCGTACTCCCCGCATGGACACCAGCAGCCCCCCAGCATCTTCGCGCGAACATCGAGTAGCGCGGGAGGTGGTGGTGGTGGTGGCGGCGGCGGAGGAGGAGGAGGAGGAGGCGGCGGTGGAGGGTCGGCAGGGAACATCTTCGCGGAGCTGCTGGGCTCGGCCGGCGGCGACCATGGGGGTGGGCATGGGGGAGGAAGCGGCGGCGGCTTCGCGCCTTTCGATTGGCCCGTGCACTCGTCGCAGGCGTCACAGCAGGGCTCGCAGGGTGGGCATGAGAACGGTGAGTAGCAGAACTAGATTGCGTATGGGATGTGACGTGCGACGCGGCTGTTCGCATCCTTTCTCCTGCTGTTGTGGCCCTGTTCTTCCTTCGTTCCTCTTGTCTCCCGCGCTGCCTTGTTTCTGACCGGTGCTTGGCTCGGCCTGTCGTGGTTGTTCTCGAGTGGATTCTCCGTTGTGACTCTGCCTTCGCGGTTGTACTTGATTGTTACGTTCCTCACGTTCTTTGTCCTCTGACGTTTGCTGTGACGAACTCGTGCATCGAGGATACGCGTATCCGTTCCGAGAACGAGGCCGTTGACGTATGCGCCGCGCTACCTGTGTCTGCGTGTTCCCACACCCACACACGAGTCGCCCTTCGCTCGCACCTCCTATCCCTATCTTACGACGTGCCTTCCGCGCGCGCGTTGAACCGTTTTCCCGGGCGTGTGCTCTCATTCGTTCCGTGTGGAGATAGACCGCTGATCTTGCTTCTTTTTCTCTCGCTGTCCCCATCCACCGCACCCGTCTCTCAAACCTCTCAACACGTCTTCTCGCTTCGCCTTCCCTTCCCTGCTGTCATCGTCATCTCCGCCGCCGCCGCCTGGCCCTCAACACAACGCTCGGACGCCCGGATGCACTACCAGGCGACACCAACTGGTTCGACTTCCTCTCCGGGCCCACGACGGCGTCGACGAACGGTAGCGGCGCGGGCCTCTCGCTGCCCCCACCCGTCCCCCCGCTCAACAGCGCGCGGTTCGGTCTCGGCTCCCCAGGAATGGGCCGCAAACGGCTCCGGGAAGATAGCGTGCTGAGCGATGGGGCGGGGGGTATGGGGACAGGGGACGACGAGCCGTTTAGTTTGCGGAGGGAGAGGGATCCCGGCGGCCTGGGTGTGAACGGGCACGGGGCGAAGCGGGAGAGCTAATGTTGGCGCGTGCGAGCGCGAGCTGCCGCAAGTGGTCGGTCGCTGTTCCGCCGCCTGCTTGCCCGGGCGGTGGGACGGGGAGCCAGGGACCAGGGCGGGGCTCCGCCGGGAGGGGTGAGGAGGCCTGGGGCGCGGCATGGCGTTTGCATGGACGTTGCTTGCATACCTTCGAACAATGTGGACTTTTTATGAGTACTAGTATATCGCGCGATTCGTAGTCATCCGGCCCACACAAAGACGTACTTTAGTACCATGGTATAAGGGCAGACAATGTAGCATTGGTTGCCGTTTCATAGCTCTGGCGTTTTAGAGGGCGTGAATTTCGAGGTACCTCGTCGTACGCACTTATGAGCGACGATAAGTGCTAGGTCCGGCGGAATTGGTACCGCAAAGCGTCTTAATGGTTATGTTGCTAACCTCATCGCGTAGGTACGTAGCCATTGGTGGTTTAGTGAGATGCATGCCGTACTGCTAGTCCTCATATATCTCGTCGTTCTAGGGTGTTGCTTGTTGTCGGTATGCGTCCGTACGTACGTATCCGAAGACGGAAGTGTAAAGTTTCATCTTACCGGCCTGGGTATTGTAATACGTCGAGATGCCCTGGTGGTGTGAACGGAAGCGGATGGAAATTAGAACCAGATGGCCCGGTGACTGCGGCGCCATTGTCCCCGACCGATAAGCCGCGTGTCCGCCATGGGACCGTTGAAATTGGCAGGCCCGCCTGTTCCGACATGGTATCATCGAACTCGCGCCCTTCCTACTTTTTGAGTGCCATCACACAATGTCTGTTCAATTCTATTGATTTAACAAATACATAAGGAAGACTGTCCCTCAGGCATAGGGCGAGATTCGAGGATGGCATCCAGACACTTCTCGCTGCATCCCCGACGATACAGAACGCACCTTCGACATGCTTCGCATGCAGCGCACCTGTTTACCCTGGAATACAAAGCCCAATCAGCATCCCACGCAGCAAATACCGCACTCACTCTCTAGCAAGTCGCCTGAGAATCTCGCGCAGGAGGCGCATCTCGAACTCGGTCAGCTCTCTCTTGTCGCGTTGCCTACGCAGCCAACGTTGGGTAGACTCCATGCGAGCGAAAACCCGCATATAGGCCATGTTCGACACGCCGGAGGCCGCCAGGAGGCCCACGATATGCTCTGCGTCTGCAAGGAGAAGGCCGGATGTGCGAAGAAGGTCCAGGACGGACTGATGGCCAACTTGACCAGGTCTCCTGAACCTGAACTTCATGGGACGTGGCGAAGAAGATGAGAAGGAGACCGATCTGGATGAGGAAGGCGACGATGATGCCGGCGGCGTACGTGGCGATGTTGAAAGGGGGGAACGAAACATGGCGCTGGATAGTATGCTGGTGATTGACTGCCCACGCCTCAACGAACTAGGAGTACTCGCCCCCCGTCGACGATGAGCCGGAATTCTCGTAAGGGCCTTGACCGGATTATGCGTGCTCTTGACGGAGCATCCCCACGTGGGAGAGGTGCTCTTAAGTTTGACCTTCTGCTCATTGGGGTCGACGACCACAAAGCGCCTTCCGCGGTATCTGTATGGTGCCTGTTTGCAGAGATTAGCCTTCGATGCCATAAAATACTCGCCCATCAGTCTGATAAGTCCTGTGGATGCACACCTCGTCGAATTCCCTCTGAGCGGAGGTGGTCATCCGGTTTTGGAGCGAGCGTTGTAAATATATGGTCACGGGCCATCCATCTTCGTAGTCATCCCGTAGGAACGGCATCTCGTTCAATGCCTGGTCCGATCCTGTTCAGTACGGCTACAGCGACCTTCGACGGATGAGCACTTACGCGCTCCTTGACTATCGACATCGTTTCCGAGTCCTGCTGCCTATAGGCGACGTTGCGGTCAACGCCGTGCTGCCGCCAAATCTCCCGTATGTTCGCCTTTGAAGCCAATCAGTGACATAATAAGGCGCTCTTGAATTCCGAACAGAACTCACTAAAGTGTCGCTGAACAGGTTCGGGTCATCGATCAACCCCATCTCACTCTGCAGAGTCGGTAGTCCATCCTCAGCATCATAGAGGTTATGCACCCACGGCATTGTGGGAGGAGGGATCTTGCCATCTGTGTTTGAAAATGGTGAGTACTGGAGGGCTCAACTGTTCAAAGAGATGCACTCGCCTTGAGACATGGACAGTGGTGGGCCCGGGTAAAGGAAGGTCGCCGTAGAAACTATACAGAGGCAGAGAGCAGATGGCGAGGAGGACGGCAGGCCACTGGCACACTAGCAGGACTAGATGGACTGTGCATAAGAGGGCTTGAAAGCGGGCCGCAGCACAGGTTGAGCGAATGCACGGAGAGGTCACGGTAAGGCTTCGCGAAGCACGCATCATGGTCGAACTCCGTCAGCCACTCCGACAGACATCCAACTCACCGAATGTCTGGATCGCCGCGGCGTTTTCAGTCAGGCACTGGGACATGCCCCAACTGCGCGGCCTTTCAAGTATCACTAGAACCCCTGCACTTCGAAGAAAACATTTGCCAGTGGTTCAAGCAGTGAAAAGCTAGGCAGGCGCTTATCACTCGAGCGGAAACACCTATTGATGTAATCACTTCCTTTTCCGTGGCGCTCGTCCTACGGTCGTCGGTGGCGCCGCTTCGTCATTGAACATTTTCAATTTGTCCAACCACTGCCAGTGTAAGTATTGCCCAGGAAGATCGATATCTGATGGAGTATGGAAAGGCATCCACATCCGGCATGATGGGCACCCGTTCAGCCCGCACAATTCAACACACTCCGACAGATACTCCATCAAAGGGTCCAGGGTGCTCAGTAGCATCGAAGTTTGCCAAAGTGACGTCGCCAGTGCTGCATTGGTCGCTCGGATTATCCTGGCCTGGTAAGCATTCCGAATGGTTAGATTGGAACCCGAGTCCCTAAGCAACCCAATAAACTTACCGGGGCACGAAACCCACACGTTATCGTCCCGGATGTGGATCTCGCCGTTAACGTGGTGGTATCTGAAGAAGGGGATAGGGGGGAGGACCGGAACTGGGTCCTCCTTGTTGTTGATGCGCGTGGCAGATATCCCTAGAGAGTCAAAATAGTTTGCGAAGGCCTGGTTGCCGACCTACAGAAGCGTATGTCCGAGTCAGTGAGCACAGGTACGATAACTCTAAAGCGTGACCATCTTACCCGGGGCGATGCGTATCCACGGTAGCTCACCGTCACGTCTGACGGCAAATGGAGGGGCAAGTATACGGCGTCCAAAAGTGCGATCGCGGCGCCTTTCGAAACGAAGTGAGGATTATGACAGCCTTGAATAAAAGGACGCAAGTAGGGAACTCACCAAGAGAGTGTCCAACGGCAGTAACGTTCTTCGTTGGGTACAGGGAGAGCGCCTTTTGAACAGCGGCGATGACCCCTGGTGCGGACCTGGAGTTGCGTTAGCACTAGGGAAAGCAGTTGGAAGAGGCGGCACTGTGGCATACCTGCTATGCGTCCCGGCAAAGCCCGCGTGGACCAAAACGGACTTGTCGATGCCGGGGAACAGGGTGGGGTCAAGGTTAACCTGGAGGATGTCGAGGTCGGTAAGAACGGGCAGTCTAGAATGGGGCGAGGTGAGCTTGAATTGTTCGATGAGCAATGGGCATGATTCACAGTTTAGAGGCGTCGGTACCTTGGTGAGCAACGATGACGGTGTCGAGAGTTGGGTCGTAACCGGCATACCCTGATTCAGAAGACCGGTCAGCATCAGGTATTCCAAACGCGCCAGAGAAACGGATCATACAGAATTGAGTCAAATCCCCATCGCCTCCAGTAGCGATGGGCTTGAAGGTAGGGTTCGCGTTGCACTTCTCGCCGCAACTCCAGTCCATAATGGCGGAAAGGTTGCAGGCGACCGTCGCCGCGAACCAGGTGTATGGCTTGAAGGCCGCAATTTCTGCTGGGGTCAACGGAGTGACGGCATCCTGACGGGGCAATAGAGGGGAGGTGCGGACGACAGGAGACAGCGCAACGAGGGCGGCTAGAAGTGCAAGCGAGGAAGCGGGAGCCATGTTATTGCGACGTGGGCGGGTCTGTCGGGCTCGTCGCGCTGGCCTGGCTTTTATACGGGTCTTTTCAATATATTACCAGCGTCCGAGATATGGCGCACCCATGGGTATGTTTCACTAGGCACTGACGTCCGGATTGAAAGAGCATTCTTGCTGCCATACTACCGGCGAGAATTTCCGCGACTAAGCAACAAAATTCAATGTGTTGATGGGCACGTCTAGTGAACGGAGTCACACGAGTAGACATACGTACCAGCTGGCTAGTGAATAGCACATACTGTTGGCCACAACTCGAATCTAGACGATCGAGGTTGCCGTCGACTACCTGGTGTTACAGCGACGTCGACGGCCGCCCTCTTGTCGAGTCATTTTGTTCAGCCGCAAGTGAAAACGCTCTTCTTCATTGGAGCACCGCAAGTAGGCTAGAAGAATGAGAGAGCGACGTATGGTGCTGTAATGTGACCCGACCCAGGCAATAAAAGCATCCGGAGTGGTTGGCCAGAGGAAAAGCGATGAGCCAAGTTGAGGTCGCCGTGGCTGCGGCTGCGGCGTGGCGTGGCGGGGCGTCGGCCGGCACGGCCCGGGCCAGTTTCCCATTCACTTCAGCAGTTCTTACCGACACTAGTACTGCTCGGCTCGATCGCGAGGTTCTCTGCGCTCTCATTTTATAGTAATGTGATGGCGATGGGTCCAAGAATGCTCGTTCGCTCAAAAATGTCGCGGCGATCAGAGCATATATGCCACAATACGTCGTTGGTACGGTGCTCCCATACCCCCTCGTGTCCTCGACTCGGTGATTGATTCGGCCGCGCGCGTTCGCATAAGTATAACGAGGAGCCTTTACACCCTATCGATTTTAATACATTCTGCCCACCTTCTCTTCAAGTTGCTTGCATCAGCTGGATCGTAACACCTATGGCGTCTGTCGAACTTGCTGTACCCTTCGCCCCTCCGTCACCGCGTCGCGACGTGCCCGAGCATGTCGCGCAGGATGCGCATCTGGATCTCACTTAACTCGCCATTCTCCCGCATCTCCCCGAGCCACGCGTCGCGCGATTCCATGCGCGCGAAGGCCCAGAGGTAGGCCATATTGCCGATGCCGAGCGAGGCGAACAGCTCCGTGATCCGTTGTGCGTCCGCCGGAGGGATGTCGAACGAAACGATCCAGCCCAGGATTGTGTTTGGCGAGCGTATCGCGGGCGGAGCCTGGACAACGATGTGCAGTACGCAGATGAGAGTGTTGTAAGCCATATAGTGTGCATGGGAGCTTACCGTCGTCACAGGATCCCGACTGGCGATGGGACTCGCGGTCTCGGGCCCTCTGTTTCTTCTGTCACCACAGTATCCCAAAGGAGCTTGCAGGCCCTCACGCGCATTTCTGGGCGGTGCACAGGTGAGTGCGGCACGGTTGGATGTTCGTTTCCGCGGAGTAACCTCGACGAACGCACGATTTACTCGTTTGCTGCTGCGTGGTGTATACGTTGGGGATGCCCCCAACTGTCCACCAGCTGTTGTTTCTACCATTGTTTGCGACCGGGGGTCGCTGACTAGGCGGCTGATAGGTGCTTTATGAATGGGGAGGTGCTTTCGATGGGGGCGGAATTGTGTTAGATTGACACGACGTTAATCCGACTCAGAAGACATACTTTTCGCCGCCTTAGTTCATTCCTGAGGTATACTGTGACAGGCCAACCATTCTCATATTTGCGCAAGACAGGGTATTTTGCAAGTACCTGAGTCGCAAGCTTTCAAAGAACAACACAGGACCCTGAGTAAATGGGACATACATTTTCTTTGACTCTGACGAGGACATCTTGGTCTTGCGAGTAGTATGTCACGTTCTTGTCGATGCCATAGTATTTGCATCTATTCAATATGCACCCCTTATATGTTCCGGAATTAGTAAAGTCTCTCTGACCATATGTGGAGGGAGGGGATAACGATAACATACTATTATTTCCCTGAACTGGTCCTTGTCGTCTTCCAACTGCATGAGCTCCTGGATCGATCTACCATCACCATCACCATTGGCATAAACACGCAGTGCTCTGCGCGAGGGTGGTGGAATTAGGCCGTCAATATCTGAGAATAACGGTAAGTTCTAAAAGACAAATCGTTGGGATCCGGCGAGGTTTACCTGGAGTAAGGAGCATCTGTCGACAGTGACAAGTAGATCGTATCGGTGGGCATGTCTGAGATCAACTGACCAAAAGGTTTTTATCCATTCCCTGGACAAGCTGCAGCACATTTCGACTGCGCCGAGTGTACGAACTTGGAAAGTACAGTACCGGAGGAATTGGTCACATTGAAGGGTTGTCCAAGGCGTGCACTTGCGCCGCCTGCAGCTGCCTCCCGAAAACCGGAACGAACACGCCCTGCAAGCGGGCGTCTGCCACCTTACCCTCCGTCCACCAACCATCCACCATGTCCTCTGTCCCGCTCAGTCTCGACGAGGAGGTCCGACTGTACACGACCAATGCCGAACGCGAGAAGTATGGATTGCTCGCTACCTTGTTTGGAATTATCGTCGCTCTCGAGTACCTGGAGCGCGCCTACGTGCGCGACTCTGTCACCGCTGCCGAGTGAGTGTCGCTGTCTTTCAACCCCCATCTGCTTTCGCAATCGACGAGCGAGTCGGGTTCGTCGGCTTGTGCCTGGTGTACTAAGTGTTATTGCCAAAGAGGTATTCACCAGCATGCACGAGGCTGCTGTCGCAGTACAAGACCATGCTGAAGCTCGTCGGGGATGACGTGCCGTCGATTGACCAATTCATGTCGAGGTATCGGGTGAGTGCTCATATCCCTAGCTGTACCCCTAGGAACTTCGAGTTTGAACACTTGCAGGCTTCGTGGTTCTGACGTTTCCTCAATAGATGGACCATCCTGCCGCCTTGCATCGAATACAGGTCGGAGTGCCTGCTACGGTTGAACATTCCAGCGAAGCAGGGCCCGAGACGGCCAAATGGGTCGCCGAGACTACACAGGTATGTTCTCGTCACTCCTTACCGGGTTTCATTGCTGCGTTGGAATGTCGGCTGTTTACTGACACACACCTTCTGCGTCCTTCTCCCCTATAGTGGTTCATCACCTTTGCTGATGCGCTCAAGCTCGGAATGCGCGCGAAGGATCAGCTGCACCCGCACTTGCAGGAACTAGTGACGAGCTATGCTCGTTTCAAGGGGAGTAAGGATTGGGAAGGTCGGAGCAAGATGGTTGGATGGTGAGTCAACGCCTCCTATTGACTGCGGAGGATGTTCAATAGCTCGCTTAGGCTCATCACGCTTAACGGAATGAAGGCCTCGGAGCAACTCACCGAGGAGCAGGTTCGCCAAGTGAGTGGATCATTCACTATCAGGGAAATGGGCTCAATAGCGGGGTGCTCACATCGACTGCGCACTTGGTAGCTATCCTTTGATATCGAACATGCATACGGAGAGTTCCTGAGAAGTCTTAGCAGCAAGGAGGACCATTCGTGATCACGATGTGGTGAGATCGGCCCGGTCCAGGGGGCCTTCACAGTGCCTCGATGGAGATTGTATTCTATGCTCCAATTCAACCACTGTACAACTTGCTCAGAGACCTAGCAAGTGCATCCCTATAAGTGTTGTAATTATGGGGATCGGCGTGTGCACACCCATGCCGACTATACTTAAATATGGTCAGCTTATGGTCGGCCATTGCTGTCGTGTCCGGCGCTGCGCCGACCGAGCGCCGACATGGTCCATGTATCGCTTAGTAGTAGTACAGCCTTCGAGCTACTCATGCAGGTTTTATCACCGTTATCCGTACTGTTGACCTCTAGAAAGCCGTGTATTGTGGTTATTTATTTGTTTCGAATTGGCAAGCAAGCGCGAGAAGGATCCTTGTCCGACTGCCGGGCGGCTCCCTGCGCCGCAGCCTCAAGTGCAGCCCTTCCTCCATCGTAAACCCGGACCGTATACCTTCTACTCCACATTCAACCGCCACCATCGACAACCTGAGCTCAAGTTCCAAGCGGGAGTCCGTCCTATCGAGAACGCTCTCATCCCCGGAATCTATGGTCTCCATGCACAACCCGTTCCGCAGTCCCACAGTGACGCCTACCCTTACCGGGCGCACTGGCAATTCTTCTCCCCCACTTCCACCGATTCCCGTAGACGACAATGCCTCAACACGACCATCCTACGCTCCACCTCCTGGGCCACCTCCAGAGAGGGTCCAGCAGCCATCGGTTGCCCCAGAGGAAGCAAGAGGGTCTGTGGCGGACATCCTGACTGAAGAGCTACCGCCCGCGTATACCGCCGCCCCCAACCTTCGTGAGGGTGAATCTACACTCGAAGTCGGCCCTAGGAGGCCTTTTCAGCAACCACTGGCGATGCCTCGTCGACAAGAGCTCCAATTCCCGCCCACATCATGGCCACCCGAATCGTGGGGAGCAACTTCCTCGCACCCCACTGACAACAGTTGGACAGCTTTCCCCGGCAATTTGCATCGTTCGCAAACCGGAGTCGACCGCACACGTATCGCCCCGCCCCCACAGCATCCCATGCAACGCTCGCTCGAACCGCGAGTGCGGCCGACGTCGCATCCGAATGTCGTGTCGGACTTCGCGCGGGACTTCTATACGGCCGGGTCGGACGATAGTGGGCTGTATGGAGGGTCGAGCACGCAATATCAGAGCATCAGTGCCGGTACGTCGCCAGTATCCCCGTCCGCGTCTTGGGTCCCGCAAACAAACACCGGGTTCGCGCCGCCACGCGAGGAGAGGCAGGATGGGGCAAGGCAGAACGCGCCGTCGAATGGTGTACCCGACGACGGCCGCCCGACGGATCGCCCCATCCCTGGACATCCGCTGCTGAGGCATGGGAAGGTGCTTATGTATCCCAGTGGGTACGAATGTCAGAAATGTGAGTACCCGTGTTTACGTTCGGAGCGTGTATGGAGAGGAGTAACGTGTATCGTCGCCCTCAATCAGGTCGGAATACCGGCTACAAGAACTACGACCCCTCACACCCCTGCTCGCGCTGCTGGGAGAAATACGCGAAGCCCTTCTCAGGCCCTATAACGTACGCGGACTGGTCGTACGACAGCGAGCCTGGGTCTTCCTCCTCCTCCACATTCCAGCGCCCTCTGCCCAAATTCCGCGCACCACAGGCGTCACTGCACAACCACAGCTCACCCTGGGGAGGTCCGTCCCCAGGCGGCGCGTCGGACCTCTCGCGATCCACGACGACCTCGCGTGCGTACGGCGCAGGCGGCTACCCTGGGGCATCTTCGCGCGTCGTGCCCATCGCAGGAGGCATCTTGCCCATGTCCTCGTACCTCGACCACCTGGGCACCAGAACAGGGCTAGGGGGGCCTGGGCCGCGGACTGGCTTCCCGCCGCCCTCGTGGGCCTCCGCGGGGCAGCTGAGCGGGACCCCGGACTCGACTGGGGCGGTAGTCGTGTACCCGCCTGGGGACCCGCGCATAGGGGGCCGGCTGTGCTGGCGGTGTGGCGGCAGCGGGAAAACGTCATTCCTGATCTTCGACGAGACGACGTGTTCGGTGTGCGACGGGGTGGGACGGACGTTCGTGTAGCCTTCAACTACAGTGGTCGGGTCGTCGGCAGCGCGCTACAACTTTTCGACATCATCATGGACACGGAGGTTTGGGATCTGTATGTTTTCTTCTGCAGTGGACTCTTTCTCTTGTCATTTTTTGTTGTTTTTAATGGAACCGGAGCGTATCGATATCAGCAGAAGAGGTTTGATATGGACCATGCTCTCGTAAAGGGGGGCTCTGGAGGGTTCCCGTGTACAGTCCCTCGACGGAAACCGTATTTTTGGCACCATCCTACTGACTGCCATAACGCGCAACCGGGACCCACAATGTACCTCTGTAAGTCCATGCTTCACAAAGGCTCTCATTCTTGTGCTTCTCTCACATCTGAGATTGATCGCAGGTATATCGCCGTCTACCGGCGCAAGTGCCTGTCCTCGCACCGGTCCTGCTGACTATCTACCCTTCTCGTAATATCTTTTGACATCAGGTACTTCCACTGGTGCTCCGCATACAAAAGTCGTCCTTTCCGGTGTGTGCCTGGATCATCCCTCTGTTTTTACGTGGGATAAGCTGAAGGAACCTCCATCTGTCTTTCAGAGTAGGCAGCCCGAGTCATCAATCGCCCTCAAAGCTCACTTTTCGGAGTTGTCGATGTTCCTTACCTGCATCGTCACGATGAGATCGGCTTGGACAAGCCGAGTCGGCTCAAGCAGGACTCTCGAAGAGGGTGGCGTAGTCGTAAGTTTGGAGTACGGATGGCGTGGTTCAATGCTGACGAGTTTATGGCAGTCCTGCATCCCTGCTATGCACACGATGAGCCAACCGAGGTTTTCATTAAGCAATTTGAGTGGATGCACGGTAGGTGGGGGTTCACCATCATACCTTCGCCACCCCGTACTCACCCCATCCGTGCAACTCCAGGAACGTACCTGCGACATGGAATTCGTCCCTCTGCATTGGGTTTCTGGGTGCTCCTGGAAGCCCACTAGGTTGTTGGTTCGATCCTGTGATGCAATGTGGGATGGCGCTGGCTGTCTGTACTAACAGGGAAACTGGACACCTTGCAATGTATTAGTTTGTATCGTTCAGGAGTTCTTATTTGTGGTCGAAGTTCATCGCATCTTGCTATGGCTGTTACTGTATCGAGAGCCGCGCCGACGGCTCCAAAACGCTAACCATTCATATAATTGACTGGTGCAAGTGCAGTTCGTACTCCCCTGCGTGTTCCATTTGAAAATCTGGACGTTGACCTTTGGGCGATTTACAGGCTTGATCTAGCAGTGAACGAAATCGAGATCGCATCAATTTCAGTACGATGATCGTCTTGCGGGAGTTACTTATCGTTCGCCTAATCCGGCGACGCGTTATATTCGTACATGTCCCGGCGCTTCTCTTCGACACTTCTCTTCAACCACGTTCACCACCACTATCTCCACTCCTCGATGCCTCCACGCAAGAAGGCCAAGACCGACCGTATCCAAGAACTTTCAACGACTAGTACTCATCGTACGACCCGAGCGAGCAACAAAGCCGTCAACACCGTCACGGCGGATACGTCCAATGATCAACTACAGGTCGCGCCTGCGGTGTCAAGTGTCATCAAGTTGCGCAGAGGCTGCCTTAGGGAGATTCCCAACTTTGCTGTGGAAATTCAGCTTATGGTATGCATGCCTACCACCTGTCATGTTCAATCTCTCACCACGTTACATTCAGATCTTCGGGAACTTACACCCTCTAGATCTTTTCAACCTATCCCGGACCTCGAAGATGTTCCACGACTTTTTCTTACATCGAAGCAACGAGCCACTGTGGGAGGTGGCGTTGGAGAACGCTGAAGACTTGCCCGCAAGACCACCCTGGATGAGCATCCCGGCGTTCATCCATTTACTCTTCTCGACTCATTGCCATGTAAGTTGTTTGATTGTTATCCGCTTTCGAAAGAAGTTATGACCCGTTTCTTGCCTAGCATTGCGCCCGCCCGAACACTCGCAAGGTGATATGGCGGTGGTTTGCCCGGTACTGCTCCAAATGTTTGCCCGATGTGTAAGTGTGGCTCGGACCTCCCCAACAACTGTATAAAGTTCATCTTATTACCTACAGAACCTGTACGGTGAAGGAACTAGTCCCAAGGCTTTCGGCAGCCCGCTTCGACTTCTCCCTGGGGTATGCCCTGTATGGCTTCGAAGCCCCAACAAGCAGCAAGAGGTGGGTTCGTTCATGTCATGTGTTACTCAAGCTCAAGTGATTACTGACGATGCGACGACTTGATGTGCCCGCTTTAGGGCTGGCTATAGGAAGACATACTGGTACCTCAAACGGGATATCGATGAGCTCATTAACAAGTGGTCGGCTCTCCCTGAGCCTAGGGATGCGGAGGTCATCAAAGCGTTTCGAACGCAATGCAGCGATCGTCTCGAAAATCAGCGGAAGGTGCGGCTACATGATCACTCGATGCCATTATGATTAACCAGATCATGCCGCAGTACGCCGTCCGGTGCATGCAATGGCAGGCTCAGCAGGAGGAGGATCATCAGGATGATTTGCGGAACGGAAGGACAGTGCGCTTCGCTGTGTGAGTCCTTCACAATCGACAGTCGTCAACTCGGCGTCTGACCGCTTTTTCACTTACCACAACCCAGAATCGTCGATAAGTTGAAGGAGACAGGGTGGGAAAAGGATTTGGACTTCCTCGGCCCGGATGGCCTCGAGAAGATGTCCGCGATGCCGGTTGTACGACAGTCTGCGAAGCTCACCAACAAGGGTGAGCCTCCCTTGCACCATAATCATTCTCAACATTTCCGACATTGCTCACAGGGTGGGAGAATGTGCAAGAGGCACTTCACACATTCCTCCACGACACCCGCGAGGCAAGACTCAAGAAAGAGCGAGGAGACCTAATCCGGCAGCGGTTTGCGGCGCTCGACGAGGCCATTATTGCCCACTGTATCACTACACCCCGGAACGCGATCATGGACTGTCGTCCAGTAGCCCTCGATTTCGCCTTCAAAGCGACCCTCGAACCCATAGCGAATGCCGCAAGCTCGGAAAGCCTCACACGCGAGACATTCGCGGCCATAGTTCCCAACCTAGTCACCAACTGGCACACCGAACAGCGCCAGTTCCTCCAGTCCTTACTTAGGCGATTCATTACACGAGTGCCAAAGGGAGTCGATATTCTGGACCTCGCTATTGCTGTTGTCTACACGAAGACACACTCTGACGCTCGGATGATGCGTTACCCTTATCTTCTCGCTAGCTCGTCTTTCCGAGACATCAGGGGCTCGCGCGGTGGAGACGAGTTTACTTCTAGCCACTATGCTGCTCCCGCCGCTGCAGAATCGTGGATGGGGCCATACGATCTCAAGTCCGTCGACCCGAGACGGGTGGAGGTGGGTGTCAAGTGGATGCGCAACGTCGTCGCGAATCTTGGCCTCAACCCGGACACCGCGACGTTTTCGGACTTGGAGCAGTGCAAGGCTCGGGTGCTGTGCCTCAAATGTGCTGAATTCAGACAGGACTATGCTTATACCTGGGAGGCAGCGGTGAGTGCTCTGCACGTTGGACGACGAATCGCTGTGGTGCTCACCCGGAAGCTGTTTGCGTTTACAGTTCAACCATACTGCGGGATACGATCACAGTCATAGTAAAGATATACCGAAATCTTCCCACAGCCGTTGGGCCGGTGTCCACGAGTCCGATATGGCCAAGGTGAAGGAACTCGAGGCAGTAGCCCATGTGCTGCGGGTGGACTCCACTCGCTGGTGGTCGTGCGCCCTCTGTGTCAGCTGGAAAAGCCAGGGAGCTGGGGGGGCAGTCCGACAGCACCTTTCTTCTGAGTAAGCTTCTGATTTACCACTGACTAATTAAAATACAGTGACTGAAGTCGCATTTCAGGCACGGTATCGAAGACGCGGAGAGCGCAATAGATGACGGAACCATCTATTGGAGTCCCCTGCACAACGACACACGGAGGCGGTGTGTGAAACTGTAGCGAGGTCTATCCGCTGTCAAGCGATCTTCGGCAGCTGGTTTTCGCGTTGGCAGAGGGGAAGCATGGATGTACGGCTTGGAGGGCTCCAGGTAGCTTTGCTTCAGACAGCCGCATTCGATTTGTAATTGGCTTTTACGAGGACTTGGTCGAGTAGGAAGTCCAAATGTACACGTGCGCAAAGCGTCCAATGTATGAGCCAAATATGTGAAAGTGAACTATCGGGCTATCGATGCACTAAGCTATGTGTCGTGAGGTCCGATAATCCTGGGTAGCACACTCTAATTAGGATAGTCCGATGCTAGCGCGAGCGCCACGAGCGTGCTCACATGCCGAAAAGGGAGACGAGAGGCTGGTCGAAACGAGGCGTACCAAGACCCGTTACCTGTCCCGCCACCCTCGTCAGCAAGATCTAAGAAGACCAGAGATTGATTTGACATACCGGATCCCACCAAACCTCCACAGTGAACCCACGCGACGCGTCTTGTTCTGAGCGCTGCACCGAGCTGTTCCCCGTCGTGACGTCCATGAACGCTCCCGCGCCCTTCCCGTACAGCCACGGGTTCAGGCAGCCCATCGACGCCTTGCCCTTGCTCAGGATCATGTCGTTGAGCAGCGCGACGATGCTCGCGTCTCGGCGTCGCCGCGCTCTTGCTGGATACGGCGAAGTGGTCCGGCTCGAAGATCGCGAAGATGTCTGCGATGTCTGGGAACTTGCGCTTGCTCGTGTTGTACATACCGCTTTGCATTCGCTTTGCTGTGCACGGCCAGATCGTGCGTCACGGCACCATTCTGGTACGAGGGCCGGCGGTAGTAGCGCGAAAACCCGCCAGAAGAGCCGTCACATGCCTGCTCGGGGCCGGAACCTTGCGTGCCGCCGACGCTGCGCACGCGTCTGTATTGTGAGGGGGGATATGGCTATGCGACAGGGAGGGGGGAGTTTGAGGAGAAGGTGGGCTCGAGTATTTTGGACGTGCCCTGGCCTGGGGCCGTTGTCTCCGGACCCGAAGAGGATCGTCGTGCCGCGTGCACCGAGCTGAGCGTAAAGGTTGCAGATTCTGCTGTGAAAATGACAACTCCCACTTGAGACGTGATGTAGAGAGGAGAGGTACTTGGTGAGCTTGAACGAGATGGAGCTTTCTGTACGGGCGTAGTAGCTGGTGGACAAGACCAGGGGAAGGTTTTTGAGGCCGAGAAAGTGGTTCGCCCCGTCGATGTAGCCGCCCAAGTTGTCGTGGGTGCCCCAGCCGATGAAATGGTAAGTATGTGACTGGGACGCCTGTCGCCAGGCCCACCGTGTACTGGATATCAAGCTCCTACGGGTGATAAACAGGTGTAAGCGCGGCATCAAACTACAACTTCGACCGCGACGTACCACCTCGGAAACGGAAGGGGCATCCTGCTCGTTCGACCCGCCGTCGATGCCGACGCTCGTGAAGTTCGTGAGGGTGTGCACTAGCGTGCATGTCGGGGCGATACGTTGAGAGGCAACGCTGAAGGACGCTCGGAGTAATGCGCATTGTTGCCGAAGAAGCCCGTCGTGCTGAATGAGCTGCCCTGATGGGTTTCCGCCTTCTTGTGGATCTTGCATAAGTCTTGAAGAAATGCCGGAGTCGCATCCCTCGAGCTACGCGGCGCGCTCGACGAGCTGTAGAAAGCACGCTTCGTCTTGACCTATGTGCAAGAAAGGCCAGCTAGCAGGCTCTGGGAATCTATGCATCCACGGGGGTGGATTAGCGCTAGCCATGATGCGAGGGTCGTCAAACGATGGATAACGTTGGGGTCAATCTGCGGCGCGAGTGAGATCTTCAGGTGACTAAGTGGAGACTGCTTATGTATTGAAGCAGCGCATGTTTGAGTCCGACGGTCACGGCCCGTCGCGTTCACAGGCGATGCGCGCTTGAGATGCCTATTCGGGTATGCTGACGTCACCGGCTTTGCCAAGACCCACGACAACGCGAGCATCGTTTTTGCCGGTCCCCGCTGGTGCGGCTGGTCTCAGTCTCAGTCTGCCTCGAACCTTTCGTCAGCCTTCGTCAACCTCTTCATCACCTTCGTCCTCCACTCTCATTGAAATGGCCGCAAAAAAGAAGGTGAAACCCTCAGACGGTAATGACACGAATGCGCCTCACGACGATCTGAAGACAACGGATCAGCATACGACCAATTCGCCCTCTGCTCGTCGGTCACGAAAGAGAAGCTTGGAGAACGTTCAAACGCTGCCTCTCGATGTCTCGCTGCAGGTTCGTAGCATCTCACGTATTCACCGTCGTTGCGTCTAGCAGAGCAAGATGTTCTAACCCTTCCTTATGATAGATATTTGGGCACCTGCACCCGAAGGATCTTCTGAATCTCACCAGGACGTCGAAAGCCTTTCGCTCGTTCTTCCTCAACCGCGCCACCAGCATCTCGATCTGGAAATCGTCATTACGCCAGGTTGAGGATTTGCCTGAGAAGCCCGAGTTCTTCAGCGAACCGGCGTTCGCTCATTTGGCGTTCAGTTCGGTTTGTCAGGTATGTAGTCCTCGGTGCTGCAAGTTTCGCGTGTTCATACGGCCACCAGAATTGCGGGATGTCTGGAGCACACAACCCTGTATGGGCATGGTTCGTACGATACTGCGCGGGGTGCACCAAGGCCATGTGAGCTCTCACCTGCCCGTGTCGTATGAGACATCAACTGACACACTAGTCAGGTCCTGTCGGTTCATGCAATTCTCTCACCCGGATTCACGTTTGCAGGGAGTAGTACGCAGGCACGGTTTCGAGCTTTTCAATACGTACCATCCGTGAGTAAAACAGAAATACTGCGAGTGTGTGCATTAAACCTTCGCATAGACCCGGCTGGCGTGGTGGATGGGTCATCCACAGACCCCAGCTCGAAGACTTCATCCGGGAATGGAGGGCCATAGACGCAAACGATGAAGACGGCCGTAAAGCCCTAGTCGAGAAGCAGTGCAGAGCTACAAAAGATAGACAAACAGTGGGTGGCGTATCACTTAACGTCGGATGAGTTGTGGGTTTCATCCGTCGAGCTAGGTCTTGAGACGGCTCCGAGACTGGCACACAGACAAGAAGAGTCACCGGTCCGCCGAATTGGGGGGCTTGCGAGAACAGAGGCTTCAGGAGTCGGTCTCGTTTTATTCGCCATGTCCGGTGCTCTTGCTGATCCTTCATTTCTCAGGATTATGAACCGTCTTCAACGCGACGACTCCGAGTGGCTTCCTGAGATGAAACATTTCACCCACGGATTCATTCGTTTTCATATCAACCACGGTCCAGCGATCAGACAAGCCGCCCCGTTGACCGATCGAGGTAGGCTTTACACTGCGAGTGGCAGTCCGCCCCTGCCTGCCAGTGGAGCTAACGCCCAAGCTACTGTAGCGTGGCCCAAAGTACTTGAATCATTGCAAGAAAGGATGAAATTCCTTCGTGCCCGTCGAATACAGGAAGAGCGGGAGAAGCAAGCAAAGGAACAACCACTCGAAGTGGCGGACAGCAGTCCCGAGCACTAAGTTTGGCGGCGGCGGCTTTCTAAGTAGGGACTGCGTCCATGTACTGATACTTAGCTAGCATCGAATGCCGCTAGACGAGAGGGAGTGTCTCGACCAGTCCAAGGGGCCGAGATGTGACTCGTCGCGAGTGTGCGGAAGCGCGTTCAGATGACATACATCTAATTAATCGATTCTAATGGCTTGGTTGGGGCTCGATTTCTGGCCCACTCAAATCCGTCCGTCGACATACATCGCACCGCCACCCCTGCCGCCGATGCCGAAGGCCCACCCCATCCGCTCTCGGGCGATTCGGCCAGCGCATATCTCCCGGAGTTCCTCACCGTCTCGCTTCTTTTTCGAGATTTGGATGGAAATAACGCCTCTTGAGGTACCCAGTTCGTGGCAAGGCGGGGGACGAACGGCTTGCCATGGCCAGGCAAACTAACCCGCACTCAGCACACGGACTGTGGCGGCCTCAAACCTCCATCACCCGCATGAGCTAGTACGGAGCTCCTTATTTGGTGGGAGCAGGCAGATTTGGTCGTGCACGAAGTCACGAAGGCCAACTAAACTAATGCTTAGAATTGAGATTCAGAGTCATAGCGACGATGTTTACGATGTTTTGCACTGGGTACTGACTTCTCACGATCAGCCTCCGGGCTCTATTGTTCGCTCGATCTGGCCCCGATCTAGTAGGACTAAGTAGCTCAGCTCATCCTTGAAAAGCTCACCGTGTTTCGGCGTCTCGGTACGTCCCAACCTTTGCTTCCAGCCACATTGTCTTCTGTCTCCCTCGCATTACAGCATGCCTCCGCGAAAGAAGCAGAAGACCGCCCACAATGCGCATCCCTCCGAGGCGGATAAGACTAGCGTAGCTCAGGAGGGCGATCCTATTGGAAATGCGGGCTCCTCGCCCTCGTCGGTAATAGTACCGTCTTGGAAGGGAACCAAACGTCGTCACACATCGCTGGAGAAGTTCGTCGACGGCCCTGTGGATATCGTAGTCGAGGTACGCCAGTTTGAAGGCTTAGTTTATTGCTCGCTCTCCGTGTCAGTGGTTTGTTGTTCGGCGTACCAACCACACTCGTTTCCATCTACTAGGTGCTGGCATTATTACACCCCCGCGACCTCTTCACACTCGTCCGCACCAGTAGCGTCTTCAAGAACTTCCTCCTCTCGAAGGACAGACGCCGAGTTTGGAAGACCGTCATCGCGAACGCCCCAGATCTCCCTTCTCAACCACCATGGCTCAGCGAGCCGGCCTTCGTCCATTTGCTTTACTCCAACCACTGCCATGTACGCGTCCCTTGTCTCACCGAAATTTTTGTCACTGACGTTGTTCGTCAGCACTGCGGCACGGTCACAAGGCAGGTCATAACGGAGTGGTTCACACGCGCCTGCTCCAAGTGTATTTCCCTGCCCGAAGTGTCCGTCGATCATTTTCTATCTCGTGGTGTTAGCTGACCCTCAACCCCAGATCGATTACATGGGGCAATGCGTGGCACAGTATTCGTGGCTTGGGACAACAGAGAGGCACGGACCTTTCCAAGGTCTTTGATATGATACTCAACGGCAAGCAACCACCCCAGTATGCGCTTTCGTAACCTATGTGGTATCCTCGCTGATTCCTGATCCTTCCTGCACCAGTATGAGTCCGCGTCACATGGGCCGCGAACAGGCATATAGGTGCTTCACGGCCGACGTCAACAAGTATCTGGCGCAGCTTCGCAAGATCAAGAAGAATCCCAGCCAGAAGAAGCGAGAGGATGCGTATCTTCATGTCGCCGGGGAATGGAGGCAGCGCCAGAAACGGCGCCAGAAGGTTGGCTTTGGGTCACCATACACGAATGTGAAGCCACTGACACTTGATTTCGTCTTGAGTATGCTGCGCTACTCAATGCATGGTTTAAGAAAGAGGAAGAAAACAGACTCGCCGAACTGGGCGATAAGAGGGATCAGAGATTTGCCGAGTACGTGTAACCACCACGCGAACCGCCTCTACGCAAATGACGCGTGGGCGTTTAGGATCGTAGCCCGACTGCAAGAGTCCGACTGGGCAAAGGAGATGGGATTTCTCACTCCCGAAGAGATCAAGCAAATGGCCACGTTTCCCGTCGTTCGTCGGACCTCCAAGCTCACAGTGCGCGGTGAGCACGTTCTTCGTACGCCCCGTTTCCACAGCTGACGGTTACTGCTCTAGAGTGGTCAAACGTACTCGCTGCGCTCGAAAGCTTCTTGAATGCGACGCGCGAGCGTCGTCTATTAACCGAGCGCGAGGCCACTGTCCGTGCCCGACTTCGCGAACTCGAAAAGGCGATGCTTGAGCATTACGTCCAGCTCCCTAGGACCGCGGCGATGGACGTGCGGCCGAGCTACATCGAGTTTGCCCTCATGCCTAAGTGCAAGGCTTTGGCCGACGCGCCGGTCGAGCAAACCGTCACTCGCGCAGACTTTCTGGCAATCCTGCCCGATCTGCACAAAAAGTGGCAGACGACGTCAAAGTCGCAGCTTGCCAAGACTGTTCAGCGGCTTCTCAGGACGTCAACCATCTCGATCTCCACCCGCGATCCCCTGAACCTCGCCGTCACGGTGTTTGTATGCAAATATTGCGCGCCGTTTGCATGCATGCGGTACCCAGCGGTCCTCGCCCATGATTGTGGGTCCAAGAAAGATGATTGGTCGGACGAGGAGGACGAGGAGCTGAACAGCAAAAACCTCTATTCCAGAGTAGCTAAGGACTTGCACGACGACGAATGGGGACTGCGTGAGCGGTTCTCCTTGGGCAAGGTGATTGGGCCACAAGACGACTACCTCCACCAGGTGCTCGGGCCAATGTGCACGATCGTGCGTGCACTGGGCCTCGATCCGTCCACTGCGACCGCGGCCGACCTCGATGCGTGCGACGCCCGTCTGAGGTGCGCGAGGTGTGTAGCCAAAGGCAAGCCGAGCGAAGTCTATAGCTGGGACGCTGCGGTAAGTTCGCATTGCCCCCTCTGGATACCCGCACGTCTGTGCTTACATGCGACATCCAGCTCTTTCACCGCCGGTCGCACAGGATTCATCCCAAGTGCGAGTGGACGCGGGTCCATAGTACCGAGATGGACAAGGTCCGCGAGCTCGAAGCGGTGAGGGACGCGCGACCGCTCCTCATCCATCCAGACTGGACGAGATGGGCATGCGCCCTCTGCGAGGACTGGGATACATCTGGCGACAAGATCGCCGCTCACCTTTCGAACCAGTAAGCTAGCTTTTACTCAAAGGTTCACCCGCGTGTCGGCCGTACTCTGACCCTATTATTATTTCAGGCATGGGCTGTCGGATCCGGACGGTTGTGTTCGAAACGGCACCATCTATGTCCATCCGACGTGGAACACGACCCTCTTACGACCGCCTGTTTCCCTTACCCCAGTGCAAGGTGAAGATTCGAGCGGCCTTGTTGAAGCTAGCATTTGATATTGAACTGGGGGGGTAGTTCGAGTACTGCGGTGAGAGACATGAGCGGGTTGTTATGGTGTACCATGTAGAAGAACGCGAAGCCTAAGGCGATAGTGGCAGAACAAGTCAGCGGAATGGCCGTCAATATCGTCCGAGTCTATATGCCCAAGCGGCGGTCCGACATTATCAGCGACGCAATTAGTGTGGATCCGGTACTATGTCAGATAGTTCTCCGAATACAAAGTTATGTACACAGTCCAGAGAGGTTTCGGACGACGGAGGGCGGGAGTTACTCAAACGACGCATAGCCGATTCCCGAACCAAGCCTGTCGCGGTCATGTGATGCCCCAAACGATCACATTAATATTCGCGCGACGCTCACCTCCTGAATCCTTCTCTCAACCACCTTCACTCATATCCCCATTCACGATGGCCCCGAGCAAGAACAAGAAAGTAAAGCTTTCTCGCGGTGAAAGAGAAAACCTGCCTCAGGGCGGCGCAGTCTCGAAGGCCCCCAAGCACGCGAACGGCGTTGGAGTGACTGGACCGTCACCTCGAAAGGGGTGCCTGGAGATTGTTCAAGCTCTACCTCTGGATGTTTCATTCGAGGTCGGTAGTGACACTACTTATTGCCGTGGTGTATAGTAAAGATATCGATATCCTGAAATCTTCTTACAGATATTTGGGCACCTGCATCCCAAGGACCTCCTTAATTTCGCTAGGACGTCGAAGGGCTTTCGCTCATTCTTCCTCAATCGTTCCAACAGCATTTCCATCTGGAAAGCGTCGTTAAGCCGTGTCGAGGGTCTGCCCGAGAAGCCTGCGTTCCTCAGCGAGCCGGCATTCGCTCATATGCTGTTTTTCCCGTTCTGTCAGGTACGTGGATAAGGGGTTGTGCGGCCGGGAAACTAACGCCTCTCGCAGAACTGCGGGAAGTCCGGGATACAAAAACCCGTATGGCTGTGGTTCGTACGGTATTGCACGGATTGCATCTATGATTTGTGAGTTTTCAATGTGCGCATATCGTGCAAGATGTTGCCTCACCCCGGGTTGATCAGGTCTGAGCCTTACGGCGATCCTGCCTGTCGCGGTTATCCCAAGGAATTGGTGAAGTTGGTGATGAAGCAATCCAAGACGCTTTTCAATGTCCATCAAACGTAAGTGAATGAAAAGTGTGCCGATTTTGCTCCTAAACATTGCGCAGTGCCGGCTTCCGTGGGTACTGTCTTATCCACCAACCTCAGCTTGAACAGTTCGCTCGAGAATGGAAGAACTGTGGGAACAACGAAGGGCAGCGTAGTGCGCTCATTGAGAAACAGCGCAACGCTACAGAAGCGCAAGCAAAGGTGAGTGCAGAATTAATCGACGTCAGAGGATTGCGAGTTTCATGGGTGGACACAGTTGGCACAACGGTTCGAAGTGTGGCACGCGGCACAACAGAAACACCGTGCGGCTGAACTGGAAGAAGTCCGGCAACAAAGGCTTCAAGAGTTAGTCCGGTCCTATGACCGTGGCCGACGTACTCATCGGTCTCCCGTCTTCTAGTATCATGGACCGTCTTGGCCGCAAGAGCTCAGAGTGGCTTCCCGAGATCGACTACTTCGGAGAAGCCGAGGTTGCTTATCATATCAGTGACGCTCCAGTCGTCCGACAAGCAAGCCGATTGACTGGCCGAGGTATAGTTTTTCCAGATTGCTCCCCCCACGAGCTGAAACAAAGTCTATGATAGCGTGGCCCAAGGTTCTCGTTGCGTTGGAAAGCGAAATGGACGCTCTTCGCGGGTGTCGACTCCAAGAGGAACGCCAGGAACAGATCACCGGACGATTACACGAGCTTGAGGAGG
This sequence comes from Ganoderma lingzhi, assembly GCA_026283605.1. NCBI lineage: Eukaryota > Fungi > Basidiomycota > Agaricomycetes > Polyporales > Polyporaceae > Ganoderma > Ganoderma lingzhi. The sequence continues at coordinate 1,794,554 of JAPJYM010000002.1, forward strand.
CTATTCTCGACCGCTACGTCCGCCTGCCGAAGACCGCGTCCATGGACTGCCGACCCAACGCGCGAATCCTGTTGGGCTCGAAGCAATGTTTCGACCTTGTTGTGGCCCCAAGCGACCGGGAAGTCACTTGCCGCGATTTCGCCAAGGTTCTTCCAAGGGCGTGCTCCGAATGGGAGGCTTCATGCGCCGAGGCCCTGCGTGATTTGGTGAGGTCAAGAATACCCGGCATTCCGGACAACGTGGACCCTCTCCATCTCGCTGTCGCAGTGTTCGAGTGCATTGGAGAGCTGCACCTCTGGATACGGTGTTCGGGGAAGGCTGTCCACCGCTATCCCGACCTCTTGGCGCACACTTGCTTCTGCAAGGCTCCCCGCGAGGACAGCCAGAAGGAGGAGCAGGACGCCATTGACTGTGCTGCGGCTTGGCTCTCTACGTGGAATGGCTACGATCGATACAAAGCTCCGCACATGAACATCCATCCTTTCTGTTCCGGGAGTCTCACCAAGATGAAGTACATCGTGTCAGCCCTCGGCCTGGACCCCGCGCGCGCGACGTTCGAAGAGGTTGACGATGCGTGGCTTTGGTGTCGCGTTTGCTCACCCTCGAGCAGGGAAGCGTTCTCATGGGAGTCGGCCGTAAGTTCTTTCGTTCTGCCCGAATATGGAGGGCGGCCCTTGGACTCACAGATCTTCCACTGCAGTTGTTCCATACGCACGGAGGCTACAGCGTCAGTCGAGACGTTTGGGAAAAGGTCAACGAGGAGGACACGGCAAGACTGCGTCAGCTCAGCGCGGAGGTGAGACCGCCCTCCAAAGACATGGTGCGGTGGGGTTGCACGCTCTGCCGAGACTGGGATTCCATTGGCGACGAAGTAGAGCGTCATCTGAAAGAGAAGTAAGACGTCTCCGTGCTTTTGTGTCCAACTATCCTTGTGCTGACCCAAGTCTGTGGCCAGGCATCAATTGAAAGACCTGGAAAAGTGCATCGAAGACGGCACCGTGTACAAGCATTACAACCAGCCCTTCCGTTCCACTTATCCACTGGTCCTGCCCCGGAACGGTGGCTCTGGGTCAGGCATTAGTATGTAACGGTAGTAATTTCGATGATCAAGACAACTTGGAGATGGTATACAAGTTGTCTCGGTCACCAAAGTCTAGACACGAATGGCCGAACGATACAGGACGGGTTTCTCGAATCTTCACGTGATGATCATATCTCCCTCCCTCTAGCTTCCATAGAAGGCCTATGCGAAAACGGACGGTCGAGCACTTTTCGTCGACCACGTCACACCGGAGTAGTTAAGGGTCTCATTGAATACTTGTGCACTGTCCGAGCACTGCCGTCGTCAGCGCGTCTCCGCCTCCTTTTGGTGCCGCAACGTGTATTCGTCATGTGCAGAGTCGTAACGTGTACATTAAGATGGACACAGCGCGATATGCAATTCATGCGATCACGGAGACATAACACTGAGAACGTGGGTGAGCCAGGAGAAAGAACGTACCGTGAGGCACCCAACACTTGATACGTTGGGTGCGTGTCCCCCGCGCCACGGACGTGGTCGCCCGTGACGGTCGCGGATGACGGCGACAGAATGCTGTCCTGCTTGATTGCCCTGCGCGTCGAACAGGTCCGTCTCACGCATGAGTGAGTTCCACTGGTCGCCGAAGTCCCCGCGCCCAAACGTCGTTCATGTCCAGCGCCGCCGAGTCGTGCGCCAGCCCCGAGAAGGGTCCGCCGTCGCGCCTCCGAGGCCGCAGGTGTGGGCATCACGTTCGGGAACGAAAGCGGCGGTTCCGCCGCGAACAGCACCTCTTGTTGCGGCTAGGTGTGGATGCCAGATATGGTGGGAGGAGAGGAGCTGATGGCGACGCCTGGCGATTGCTCATGCATAGGCATGAACGCGGACGGGATGGAGAGCGTGAGAACGAGAAGGAGAGCGAGACAGAACTGTCCACGAGACTGTCCTACTGCCCACACCGAGTTGCTGCTGGCTGTTGACGACCGACATCGATGCGGCAATTTCAAAGGGGAAGAGCGAGAGGTACTCCGTCGACGACGGCCGTGCCGGATACGTGCACGTCTCAGGCCAAGGCTCGGGACGTTGAGAGGCGCTTCACGGGCGCTCCATCCCCGGCCGGGCCGAACGTGATACCCGGGATCCGCTAACGCCTTGATTAGCCGCCCATCCGGGTTCGGAGTCACTGTGGTCCAGGTGCACGTCTCACATCCTCTGCTTTGTTCCACTACCTACTGAACTGTGTGGCCTCCTATATGCCAATGTTCCACCGACGCCCACTTAACATAGCAAATTCCCACAACGATCGCATCTCGTATATTCGCCGAACAAGGTTTGATCTCCACCTGGGCTTAGTGTGGGCACAGAACGGCCCCCGAGCGCCCTCGGGTGAGCCATTTCTCGAACCGCAGCGCCATGGCGATCTCAGCAACTTTGTCGCGACAACGAGTGCGACAAACGCTCCGCGTACGTGCCCATTTTCTGTGCCTTGACGGCGACAAGAGCGGCAGAATGATTGACGTACAGATCTGCACAGTCCCGTTCGCGTCTCCTACAGACTCGGATCCGTGCGCGGAACAACGCTGGGGCCTCAGCCTCTCTCAGACTCCGTCCTCGACGGCTATCATCCAGGCCGCTCCCACTGCGCCCGCGGACATAGAAAGCATTCAGTCCACCACCGAGCGCATACGTATGCGCCCTGGGCTATCAGCTCGACACGCCTTCCGTGCCTTGCGTCACGTGAAATGCCCCCATCTCTTTGGTGCTCGGGGCACCCACTCCACACCTCACTCGGCAGAAGCCACCTGAGCGCGATGACCGCTGTCGTCCGCCACTCGGTGGCTTCGATCGCCGGGGCTGTAGGTCCATGTATGCGCGGTAACTCTTGATCTCCGTTCTACGGCTAGGCAGACGACCTTCGGAGGGCGAGGCGATCTGGACTGGCGATCGTACAGAGTCCGAGGGCGGTGCGCCAAGCGGCTATACAAATTACAAATGGCCCCTCCGAGTAGGACCTACAATTATCCTCGAACTCTGGCCGATCGGGTACTGTACGGCTTCCACTTTACGAGATGTGTGTTTGCTGACTGTAATCGCCCAGGGTTGCCCTCGGCAGTTAAACGGTCATTCAGTCGTGAGCAAACTACCAAGGGCAACCTTTGCGGTCGTTTCAATGCTCCGAGTGGGATGGACGATAGCATTTCGTAGAGTCCAGAAAGGACCGGGGGCACCATCGTGGATCCGGCTCAGCGTCAAGCATCAATCCTCAGGCAAGCTAGGAAATGGTTAACACTAGGACTTTTCTCCTGTCGACGTAGGTCGATCCTCCAGAATGTCCTTCTCACGCTGGATCTGATCTCGGATTGTCCAGGCACACCCTGATGTCCATCTTGCGCATCTCACACTCCGATGAATGCACCCAGGAGTGCCGCACCTTGCCGCACGCGCTCGTTGCACGCCACGACGCCAATGGCGTCCTGGGCGATGATCACCCTCCCCGCTGCGCATCGTTTCATGCGGTCTGTCCTCCGCTCCAGGTCGGTTCCCTTCCAAGCAACCTTCACGCTAGAGAGCGGGACCCGTGCGGCGTTTGGCCGCCGCCGGTCAGGTACGCTCGACACAGCACCCCTCCACGCCCGTCGGACTGGGTAAAGCGGATGATGCATGCATGAGGCAGATCCCAGATACCCCCGCCGGCACGGACTGGTTGTGTGTCCAGGTGGGTCCGTGCCCTCGCGGAGCGACCCCATCCGCCCGTTGGTGCATATATCTTGTGCATATATCTTCGGGCGGTACAGAGCACAGGCCAACCGACACCTTTCGCGGACACCGCCCCGCCGTCGATCGCCTGTCACTGGTGTGCCCCATCTCCATCTCGGGGAATCGCCCGAGGCTGAGGGAGCAGCCTCCAGTCAGCTCGATCAACTGCCGCCGGCTGACGCCCGTGTGAGCGCCTGTGACAGACGCGTGACGACACGCGTCGGTGACAGGCTCAAGGGGGACCTGCCCTGTAGACGATTGTGCAGACCGGTATTCCGCCGACGCAACTCCCCGCCCAGCTGGGGAATTTCGCTGCAGTTGACCGGGCTCTCAGCCGGCTACCTAGGTGCCCACGCGGGGGCTCGCGGGGGTGACGGGCTCGCAATTCAGTTCTCGGGCGTTCGGACCTTGGGAGGCGAGAAGCCATGACGGCGTCGCATGGGGACATGACTGTCCCGTTTGGGCCAAGGGGCTTACACGCTACGCTACTGCACAGGCTCTCCGCATACAGAGGCAGAGGCGAAGGACGCATAGATACAGCAAGAAGCATACGGCAAACAAGCACGCACGTCGTACAAGGGTCCGTCCGATGCCCTCTTCCAAGAAAGAACCCGCTCGTTCGCCAGGACTGCGCCGCACAACGGCCGTCGCACACGCGCCGCCCGACCGGGTATGCAGCGTACCCCCCTTCTGTAAAAATCCTCGTTGCCTTTTCCGTTGTTCTCTTGTTGGGTATGTTTGCACATTGGTGATATATATAATAGGCAGAGCTTCATTCAGTTGGGTATGCGGATGACGTCGCCCTCGAAGACGAACGACCCCCGCTCGTGCAGCACGGTCATCATCTTCGTGACCTCCGCTGTGTCGAAGTCCTCGTGCTTGTCGGGGGGCATCGCCGCGTTGAGGTACGTAACAAGCGCGGCGATCGTCAGCTCGTCCGACCGCGCGTACGTGATCCTGAACAGATGCCGTATAGAGCGCGAGGCGAAGTCGAGCCTATCCAGACGGGCACGGTGTCAGCCCTCAGCCCATCCCTCCGTCGGGCAAGCCGCCTGCCAAACGCAGATAGAGAGACCTGGGATTACTCACCTCCCCGCGGGGGAATCGAGGTCGGCCAGCCTCGGCGGAAGGACCATGTCGATGTCCATGTAATCCCACATCGCGTCATCGTCTTCGCTGGAAGCGACGGAACCCCCGCGACCGGCCCGCGGGGCCTCTTCGAGCTGCCGTAACCGCGCGGCGGCAACGTCGGCCTTGGCTTGCGCCTTCACACGTCGCCGTTCCGCCTTCTGCCGTGCGCGGTCCGCTCTGTCGCCGCCGTCGTCGCCTTCCTCTGTCCCCGAGTTCACGCTCGAATCGCTGACCTCGAGCTCGTCGACGAGCGCGGCGTCCCGTGTCGCACGCAGCTCCGCAATCTCTGCTTCGCGGTCCGAGATTTTTTGGCTGCCCGAAAAGGGGTGTAGGTGAGAAGAAAGAACACTATCCTTGCCGAAATGTCTACTCACTGCTTCACGAGGCACTTGGCGCGGTGCTGCAGCCACGGGTAGGCGCAATACGTGCTGTCCTGGCGGAGCTGAACCCACTTCTGGCACATCTTGCAGAACACACGGTTCGGCTCAACCTCGCCTAGGAGGGCGTCCGCGCGCAGCGCTGCAGCACGCTGGTCGGCGTTCCGTCGGCGGGACTCCTGGGTACCGGCGTAGTTGTTCGGATTATAGTCCTTAAACGCCGTCGTGAAAGTCGTCGCTGGCGACGGCGACGCCTGCGACGCCTTCCCGGAGTGCGACAGTGACTGCGCCACCGCAGTGCGTGCGGACGCGGACGGTGGCGGGAGCGAAGAGGACGATGCTAGGGCCAGGAGGTGCTTTGGGGGCGGCGGCACGTTCGCAATATGGAACCTGGGAAGAATGTCAGTGATGTGAGACTCACGGGATCGCATAGGCCAATGGAACGCACTTGGACGTCGACGCCCCTGGACTGGAGTCGGACTGTGGTTGACACGTATCACGATGCTGTTTCCATGTCTTGATGGCGGCGGCGTTGTCGTCCGTCAAGATCGGGATCCATTTCTCGCACGAGCGGCACTGGACTCGCGAGGTATCGAACCGCTTCACGGTGGGATCCGCCGAAAAGGCAGCGCTGCGGTCGTCCACTGGATGTGCGTTCTTGGCTCTGCAGCACAACACAACAAATGGGTCAACCTTAACGCATGAAACGTTCGAAGGGCCATACCCAGGGGAAAGGAAGATGGGACACTGAGGAGGCACTCACACTCGTTTTGCGAGGCAGCTCTTGCGGTGCGCGTCCCAGGGGATGGAGCAATAGGTCGAGTTGGGGCGCAGGCGGATCCACTTGTCGCACGACGCGCAGAGGACGCGATACGCCTCGAACTTAGCAACGTACGGGTCGGACCGGAGGTAGTCGATGCGCTCCTCCTCCGTGCGCTTCGCGCGGCGTCGCTTGGCCTGCGGCTGGTGCTGGTGTAAGACGTCAGCCGCGGTGCTTGGCGCATCTGCCGCGAGCTGGTCGACGGCGCTCGCTGACCCGTTCTGGCTGCGGGGACAACGAGGAAAAGAGAGGGCATAAGGCGTCATGCGGGGTGGAGGAAAACGAGGCAGGGGGAAGTACATACCATGAGTTACGGTGGGCCTCCCAGTGCTTGACGGTGAAACCGCCAACGTCGTCCTTAATGGAGATGCCTTCACCACAGGTCTCACAGAGGACACGCCCCGAGCCATACTCGTCGGTGGGGGACGTGGGAGACGTGTTCTGGGTGCCAGCGTCTGTGTCGGACGGCGAGGTAGCGCGTTCGGGCTCCCGGCGGCGTGTGGGGGAGTGCGGGGGTGGTTCCTTGCGCTTCTGCGGGATGCTGGCCGATCTGTGAGCGCGATGCGATCGCGAGCGGGGAAAAGGGAAGAGACGACAGACCTCGCGGCTGATGCCATGAGAGATGCAATAGACGCGTTGGGCTTGGTTCTGTGGGGGCGTTGTGGCGCGTGAGCGGGGGAACGAGGGCGGGTGAGTGTGGGGGGCCGGGACTCACTCTACCTCCATCGCATGCCTATGCGCGGGGCTGGCGTGGACGGGCGGGAGGGCGTCGGGCGCGTGCGGGGGCGCAGGGGAGGCCGAGGGGGAGGGGGATTGACGTGGAATCGAGTCTGGGCGATATAAAGATGGGCTCAGGAAAGAAGCGAAAACATTGAATTCAGAATGGTCGAAATTCCATCGAAAACAAACAAAAAACATTCCCAGGCGCGAAATTGAAATCTGCCCAAAAGCAGGCGTCCGGGATCCTGATCGGGTGCTCCTGAATCGTATCCATGTCCCGCCCGCCCGCCCGCCCGGCCCCGGTGCTGGCCATCCGCGAGTGGCCAGCTGTCGCCTCCCGGGCCTGGGGCGCATCAATTGCGATAATTGCGAGAAATTGCACGGCAAATAGTGGGCGAAAGAAGAGAACTACGCGGGTGTGACTGTAACAAACAGCGACTGGCGCCTATGCTTTGATCGAAACTGGAGAGGCGCCGGCCGTGTGTTGTTTGCTCTCAAGATGGTCACATTGTAAGTATGTTTGTCTTTGGAAAACGCTGCGTCCGTCCTCGTCCTTGTGCGTCCTCGCCAGTCGCCGTCGACCGGCCAGCGCCGCCCAGGCTGCAGCGTGCCCTCCTTCCCGTCCGTACAGACATCGACGCCCGCCTTCCTCTCCACTCACGGGGCCCACATACCTCTTCAGGCGTGCTTCTACCAACCACACCCCGGCCTTCTTGCCTCCTCTCCCCGGTCGGCCCAGACGTGTGACTTCGCTTCGCGCCATCGACTCCCAGGGCGGGCCACCATCATGGCAATGTCACTCCCGCGATGCCGTCGCCTCCCCCCCCATCCAGCAACCCGCCAGCCATTCCCCGCTGCTCCCGTCCACTGCAACGCCGCCGCATTCGTGACCGGCCTCGCTTGCGGGGGCCCTTGTGCCCGGTTTGTGCGCCGCGTCGCCAACGCAAATTTTCGCGGAACACTGACACGTCCAAGATTAATTCCAGATTCCAGCGGTCTGAATCGCCCTTCTCGAATCGCGTCGCCCGGACTCGCCCCTCCCGCGAGATCGGGAGTCTCAGACGGGCACGCCCACAACTCCGCGAGAGCCACGTTCCGGCGGGTCGCCAGACCGTCTTGCCATATGCATGCCGTATTACAGTATCAGACCGCCGGTGGTGGCGCATGCGTGTGGGGGCCATTGGTAAGTCGCGCGCCTTGGAACGCGAAGCCGCGGGCAACCTGAACGTTCTATCGGGCGAGTGCGGTCCAGGGCTCGTGTTCCCCCTTGCGCTTGTCATGCATATGGCCTGGTGCTATCCGAACGCTAACTCAACCGGCGCCCCACTAACGGCGACCATCCACTCGGCGACGACCTCGAACGTGTACATCGTGACAGCGGGTGCTGGCGCGTTCTGGGCAACGGACTTCACTCCGGATGGACATGTCCTAAAGCATATCATCCATACTTAATCCGCCTTCTTGCACAACGCAATGTCACCGTACTATCGAATGATCATCGCATCAAATATCATTTTCTGCGCGGCTGCTGTCCGTTAGCCTCCTTCCTAATAGTCAGTCTCCCGTCACGCTTGCGGACGCCAATCGCGGCGTAATGACTTATGTCCGATCGCACATATGGTAGCAGAATACGCGGAGCCATGATATATGTCTAAGCTCATTTCCACGTCCCGCCCGCGTGCCCGAACAGAAGGCGGGCAAAATGACGGATTACCATACCCGGGCGATAAGGAAGGGGGTCTTCGAGCGGATGACAGATGCATCCCCGCACGAGAAGCGCGTGAGCGCGGGGTTCTTTCTGTTGGACCATCTAGACCGTCCCGTAGTGTCCCTCGGAGAGGAACGCCTTCAGGCGGAGCACCAGCCCATCCAAACTCGCCAACCACCTCCTGAGTTCATTATCGAACTTCTCGTGGGAGCCCCCCTGTGTGAGGCGGGTATAGAAGTCCTGTCGGTTGGGCACCGCCCTGATTGCGACCTGTTGAGCACGTCCGTCGCCGGACGCGACGTTGACGTCGACGTCGGTCAGTCGACGAGTTTGAGTTGGTGTGGGGATGGTGGCCGGTGTTGTACCAGGCGAAGGCGACGTCAGTCCCCAGCTGCGGACGCGACGCACAACAATGAAAGGGTGACTTACGGCGACGAGCGAGCGAACGATAAACGTGTGATGGTGCTTGAGGATCACGTCGTATGAGCGCCGGAAACAGACGTGCAGCTCCATGTCCTTGTCCTGCTGCATGTTCTGCACAACGTCCATGTTTGGCCGCAAAGGAGGGGGCAACGCCCGGGAATAGCATTAAGGTGTACCGTATCAGCGGGCGTTCGTCAAAGCGCGTTCCATGCAGTCAAAGGAAGTCGATCTGGGACCGAACCCACTCACACGGAGCGCTTCGCACGTGAACCACAGGCCGCTTTCCGTCGGGCGCGCAGGGGCGTGGTGGCCATGGGCTTGACGTTTGTGTGAGGCGGTTACGAGATGGTAGGGACGCTTACCGGACCAAGCGAACGAGACAGGCTGTCCCGTGGCGTGACCCGCCAGCCGTGCTTTCATTGACGACGAGCTTCTCGAGGGTGCCGGATTGGGTAGGAGTGGCGTCGAAACGCTGGCGCACGCCCTGGAAGCGCATATAGTTGGTCATTTAAGCTAACTCTAAGTAGGGGGAAAAGCCGGCCGGGGCCAGGAACATACGGCTATGTTGGTGCGGAGGTCGTTCTGGACAAATGCGAATACGCCGCCCCCAAGGAGGTCTTCGATTGCACGCACGGAAGACGTAAAAAGGTTGTCAGAGCCAACGTCCGTGCGTTGGACGAGTTATGTCTGGGAACGCAGGGCGCCTCACCGAACATGTTCACAAAGTCCGTTGAAGCGAGAAGGAAAGTGGCGGTGTCGACCCCGTCGCCGGTGATCGGTACGTCGGCGAAGGACTATGGATACGATGGTGAGCATCGTCGACATCGACACCATCGACGTCAGGAACAGGCGGACGACGCTCGTCATGCAGACTACAGATGCCGACGAGACGCGTCCGCCTATGTCTGACGAGCGGGGCGCGGCGATTGGGAGGGGTTCTTCACCTTCGCGGTCTCGAAATACGGCGCCATGTCAACGGTGGTGAGAGGAGGAGAGAGAATGGGGCTTCACGCAGCCTGGAGGGGGGTACAATGAGCATAGCTGCGGTGCGCGGAGGACGCAGGGAGGGAGGGAGGATGGGGCAAGGCGGGCGAGTGGCCCGGACTAGAGACACCGGCGCCGGCTGTGGAGAACCAAGATGGTTCTGTAGGCGCCGACAGGCCCCATCGCGCAGATCGATATCTCGTCAACGCCGATTGGCACCGGCGGAATGGCGGTATGTGTACAGACGTCCTCAGCGCAACTTTGCTGCCCCGCTGAGGGAGGTTTCTCGGAGGGGCGGGGACTACGCAGGGCGAATACTTACTTATGCCTCGAGGAGTGCTCCGAATTTGTCTGAGATTTCGAAGGACGCTCACGGAGAAAACAGAAAACAGCAAAACATGCGGCATCCCACCCAACGCCACCTGATGGGGGACAAATCGGGCGCCCGTGACCAAACACGCGATCTCGGTCACAGCTGTCATGTCCACGGCGCCGGCTGGACGGGCACAAGGCCGGCCGATATCCCGGGATGCCGGCCGGACGCCCGGAGGCGGGGAGGAAATGAGCGCCCTGCGGTAGACGCCAACAGAGTCGAGAGAGATGGAGATGAGGGAGCCGTCGATCCTGCGGTCCACCACGATGCCCGCGTGCTGAGCGGTGGCGGCGGCTGTGGCATCTCTCTCCTCATCTCCCACATCCTTCTCGTCTCTTCCCCCCGCCTGAGGTGATGATGGCTCGCGTCTATGCCGATGTGAATGCGCGATTGGGCCCTTCCTGGTATGATTATGGTGAGCACCGTGCGCCATCGTTTCAGACCCTCGCGGTATCACAGCCCGTGCGCTGACGCAGCCCACAGAGAGTTTGAGCATAGACTGGAATGTTCCCGATAGATATGAAATCGTCCGACGGATTGGTGGCGGGAGATATTCAGAGGTGCGTGCCATGTCTTCTCCTCGCGACCGCACGAGGCGTGACGGGGCGGCGAATGCAGGTGTTCGAGGGCATCGATTTCTCGAATGAAGAGTCGTGCGTTATCAAGGTCCTGAAACCGGTTGCAAAGAAGAAGATTAAGCGGGAAATCAAGATCCTGCGCAATCTCGCAGGCGGCCCAAACGTCATCCGGCTCATGGACATCGTCCATGACCCACCTTCTCGCTCAAACAGCCTCATCATGGAGTACGTTGAGAACACGGAGTGGAAGGAGATGTTTGGCACATTAACGGAGATGGAGATCAAGTTCTACCTGTTCCAATTACTGAGGGTGAGCTCCGCCCGTCTCCGTACTTCCCCTTTCGCGAAAGTAATGTCCATCCGACACGGCCCGAACAGGCCTTGGATTTCGTACATTCCCGTGGGATTATTCACCGAGACGTCAAGCCAGGCAACATCATGTTTGACCGCGTACGTCGCAAGGTATGCAGTTTGAATTGCGAAGTCGGAAATTTGAGCCACTTACGTGTTTTGTACAGCTACGACTTATCGACTGGGGCCTTGCAGAATTCTACCACCCCGGGACCGAGCTGCATATCCGAGTCGCATCGCGATACTACAAGGGTCCGGAGCTCCTTGTGGGCCACAAGCATTACGATTACAGCTTGGATATATGGAGCGTTGGATGCATACTCGCTGCAATGGTGCGCAGTTTCTTGCTCCCACGTCATTCATCTGTACCCTTGTACAACGCCGTTATTGACCTCGATGCGTGAAGATCTTCCGACGTGAACACTTCTTCCGTGGGAGAGATAACGAAGACCAGCTGCTCAAAATCGTCAAGGTCCTCGGGACAGACGACTTTGAGCGATACCTCAACCAATACCGGTTGTATCTTCAGACATACAATGACGAGTTGCTGCAAAGGTGCGTGTTGCATGTATATTTAGCGGGCGGCTTCCCGACCATAACTAACATCTTCTGACTTGGAACATGACAATGTTCGTAATTCTTGATATTCGCAGTTATGCCAAGCAGCCTTGGGGCCGCTTCGTGACACCGGACAACAAATCGAATGTCAATACCGACGGTATCGACCTTCTCGACAAGCTCCTGCGGTACAACCACCTCGATCGGCTGACCGCCTCCGAGGCGCTTGCGCATAGTTTCTTTAGTACGTACACAGTCTACCTCCACAGCCACCCCCTGTTGTGTTTGTGCGATACGCCCGTTCTCCATTCACATGTTCAGTCTTCGTTGTGTTGCACCCGTACTGATGAATGGTCCCTCCTCTTTTTCCCCGCGCGCGTCCAGATGCCGTACGTCTCGAGACGCCCTCTAACCCCGCCGAATGCGTGAGCGACTCGGGGTTCTATTCGACATGACCGGTGACAGACGGTCGTTCGATTGGGGCGGCGGAGATGGCACTGGCGCGCCCATGCATGCAGCATCCGGAGACGAAGCCACCGTTATCGGCGTCGCTGGCGAAATCTGGCTGGCTACATGCCGCATGCTAGCTCTGGGCGGACTTTTGGCGGCGACCTACCGGGCGGTACTCGGCGTCATTGGGAAGTGGGAAGGGTGTCTCTGATTGCGTGCTCTCGTCCTGTCGCAGCGCGAAAGGACCGTTTTTTGTCTCTCGCCTCTAAGCTAAGTAATATCTTTTTCTCCGTCAATCATTATTTATTCGCACCGATCCCTATGCTAGGCAATTTTCCCCATCCCCCATCCCCTCCCCCCCATCCATGTATGTATGTACCCTAGATTGTATACCAACGTTCCAGGTTCATGTTTGTGTTGAATAGTTTCCGCACCTGACGCGTCACGCTAGTCCGTACGTAGCCCATGTACCTCCCTCCTGCCTGCGGCCTGTGCCCGCTTGCTTGTCCGTGATCATAATTCGATCCTCTTGTTACCCGACCCTGAGAGCTGCTGTTGTGTTTTACTGTACATTTACGTCTAGTGTTACCATCGATTCGATCACGCTGGAGGCCGACTTGTTCCTTTGTCGGTGTCGCATATATTGTGCGGGCAAACTGTTCCCCTGGGTCCACAAAACCCCATTTGACTGAAGGTCACGTACGTACTGTACGTTCGCTGTCAGTCCTACGAATGCGTACGCCTAAAGGACAAGCGTCGACGGAAGTTTATGGTCAGGTGGGTCGTTATCACGAATCGGGTCCTTCCCATCGTCCAGTTTCTTCCTTTTCGTCGCCTCGGTAAAATTCCGAATTCGGGCTCGATCCAGAAAATATGACATCGCCGTGTCAGCTGTGCGCATTGTCTCAATGTCTCATGTTGGGAGTGTTCTGTCGCCAGGTTCCCAAACATTCCATGTGTGCCATCATGATATGATAGGTAAGGACAGGGTAAGTATGCCGCAATCAGGACTTCCGGGCGTCGATGGTAACGTGCGCAACAACTTGGACGACCAACAACAAAACTTGGACACAGAGTAGTCTCACTCCAAGAACCGTCCGCATGCCGCGTGGACGAGATGCAGAGCACGGCGTAGTGTGACGTACAGCGGCCGTCTTGGGGAAGTGGCATGTATAACTCAAGCTCGGCGCACCTAAACGCCACCAGGGCTCGAGGGAGACTCCCGTGGCGTGGCGCCGTATAGGCAAGGCTCAAGGCTTGGCAGTGGTTTGCAAGCTTGAGCTTGAGGCCTTGAGGGGTGGCTAGAGGCTCAGTCTACGCAGCATAACTTTGAAATGCAATATGGCAACGCACAGAATTTTGAATCATGGCCGAAAACAAGAGCAACCCGCCACCCGCAGGCAAGTTGTTGATGAATGATGCGATATACTCGACTCGCAGTGGGGAATGAGGGTAAGTAAGTAAGTAGGAAACATACAGGCTACAGCACTGTTTGTGATGATGCAGGGCTCGGGGCTGCGGGGGTGGGAGACGAGTCCAAATGCAGTAAGTCTCCGGCGGATGCGCAGGACAGACGCTGCGGGGACGTACCTCCGACCTGACCAAGACCTGTCACAACATCGGCTCTCCTGGGCTAGCGTTGCCACTGACGACGCACGAAACATGGCCGGAAGGTGCTCGGTGTGGGTGGGTGAACACTTGCTTTCTCCATCCGTCCTCGATCTCCGCCGGTAAGCTAACGTTGGGGCGGCGGCGGCGGTTGGTTGTGACCCATTCGTCGGTAGTGATAAGCAGTTGGAACTTGCGACTCTGTCCAAGGCCTTGGTATGACCGTATGAGACAGGGGTTCTGGCAGTTTCGCACTAGCGGCAACCTCTCAGAAACTTGATGAGGACGGCTGTCGCCACTGGCAGCATGGTTGGGCAACAGAGAGCCAAGGGGGTGGGATCATGGATCAAGGACTCTGGCGCGTTCAGCCAAACGTGGGTGGGGAACAACGGTAGATGCAGAGGGAGGGCGGACGATGACTAGAGCCTGAGGGGACATTGGTAGGACAGTGGCCAAAGGCTCGAAGCTTGAAGCCTGAGGTCTGAGGGAGGGGCAACTGGAAGGGAAAGGTGGGGAGCGAAGCGAGAAATGATCAGGTCTCAGGCTAGTCGATCGTAGACGTCGACATTTCAAGGTACTTACAAACGATTCAAGGGTTTCGGGATCGGCGGACATAGTATCCAAGACCTCCCGGGCGTCCGAGCATTATACGACGGTCGACGCTAACATGCTCAGTATGAGTATGACTGGCTGCTATTAACTAAGGGCCGTGGTCACTGAATCACTGAATGATGGAAGCGAAAAGAAAAGAACAATACTAATAGAAGGACAATGCAGAGCAGCGCACTGGCAGGGGCGGTAACCTCTACCAGCCACCGCACCCCCAAAGCCCCGACTCTCCCCCCGCCTGCCTCGTTTCACCGGCAAGCCGAAATACAAAGTACTAAATACTTACAAGGCACATCCCCGTCGCAAGGCCCCCGCCGAGGCCCCCCCTGAGTCTCTATGGACTTCGTTCCCTGAGGCTTAAGCTCGCTCACCACACCGCAGTGCCCGCCACCATGCGCGCAACCCACCAATACATTACTGCGATGGGAGGTTGCTTCTCCCGCTGGAGGGCCCGCTGCGAGATTTAATTATTGCGTAAGGACTGCCCCTGCGGCGCATACGACCCAGACCCCCTTCTCGCGGGTACAGTAGTAATAAGTCGTATACGCGGGATTTACCGTGCCCTAGCCTGAGAGATTTCCCAGCTCAGATGGCCTTCGCTGCCTCGAGCTCGTGCGAAGGGGGTGCTGCCCGTGGTGCCTCATGAATCCAGAGATGCTTTTGGCAGGTGGGGCCCCGCTGCAAGGAGAAGACGGAGGGAAAGGGCTCGAGAGGGAGGCAGGGAGATGGGGGATCGAAAGACGTGAAAGCTTGCATCGAGAAGCTGGAATGGGGGGACACCGGGAAGAACGATCCGGCGATAATTCAGGAAAACGGGGCGCGAGGGGAGCCGGGGTCGAGGCAGGAGACATAGACAATTTGATGCGAGACTCTCATTGCGGCACACTAAGGGCGCACGGGACAGCAAGCGATGGGAAGGCGGCGGGGGTGGAAAAGGATACGTAGCGGTGCTGCGGGATGAAGCGGTTTGGGAGCCTCGGGCTGAAGGATCAGCCCATGAGTCCTTGTCAGTATTAGCGGCGTCGCAGCAACGGGCATAGGGATTCGTCGGATTTTGCGGAAGCGTGGCCGGTGGCGTATGGATGCGAAACGTTACTTTGAGGTGAACGCTTGTACGGAGTGCCGAAAGGCCGCTAAACCAGAAACCAGACGCTGCAAGAGGGCGTCGGCGCTTTGAAAGTGGTTTGTCGCAAAAGGAATAGAGCCGTTCCCGCTTGACATCGTCTTGGAACACTGTTTGTGATCGAGACTTGACAGACCCGCCCCATGTCGTACCGGCGTAGAAAGTTGCGCGCGCAGCAAGAAGCGTATGGTAGCGAACGGCGTGCCAAGTCGCCGAAAGAAGCACCGCGACGCGAGCGCAAGTGCGGTTGAGGAGCCGTGAACGCAGATTCAGAGTGCAATCTTCGGCAAGTCTTGCATCTGGATTCAATGGCTGGATAAATGTTCAGACAAACTCGGCCGAACGTCCTCGTTCTTCGCAACACCAGCGGCCTCTGCACACGATGCGTCGATATCGCGCTCGGCAACGGGAGAGCACACATACCGCCCGTGCGTAACCCCGTCTTCTTTCCCCATGCATGCGGCATCCGCTTATCCTGGCTGTGTCGTATGAATCGAGTGTGCAAAGTTTCAGAGATAAGTAGGCGTCGCCGCAGGCAAATTTGCGAGACACAGCATGAGGGGCCCACCTCCGGCGGCCTGCTCCGCAGTTCTGCACCCCGCGAGCCCCAGTCGCTACCAGTCGCTACCTCGTCGACCCTCGTGCTTCTGCCTCCGCACAGCGTGCTCAGGGCCCGATACACATCATACAACCTGAGTACCCAGTGCGTGTCAGATAGAATCGCGCCCTGGTCGATCGTAGTTCCCCGGTCCAAAGCGAGAAAGAAGATATGAGTCGCCGAATCGCGCCCTCGCAGCAGTCAGGCGACGGCGACGACGCTGAAGAGGAAGAGGGCGAACCTGGCAAGCACCGCAGCTATTAGTATGGTGCCTCTTGCGCCTAGTCCTACGCATAGGATCGAAGTTCAAGCTGGCCGCCGGACGAGGCTGAAACCGCAGGACTCGATCGTCGCCGAGTCGGGTGCCAGTGGCCCATGCCATGCGCGCGTCCTGGGGGCGCTCCGGAAGGTCGGCGCGGCCGTCCCGACGTCCTGTCCTACATAAGTACCCGACGCTTCTGCCGTTCCCGTCCAATGGCAACGGCATTGTGCAGCTTGCGGGGATAAGCGGACAGCGCTGGCGCAGGGGTGACCACCCGAGAGGGTTCCATCGGGGGTGGTCCCGGAGGAGCAGCGTCGATTCCATGGCACTGGCAGATGTACTTCCAGTGTACTTCCGATGGCGAACGCGTAGGCCGAAAGGTGCATTCTAGTGACGCGATGGGATTCGGGGCGGGAGAACGCGACATCGTGCGAGTCGCCGGCCGTGGGCGGTCGACGTCTCGACGGCGGTGACATAATGGGCGCCGGGCGGGCATCCAGGCATTCGGGAAAACATTTGAAGCACACTAACGTGGGTGCTAGTGGACGTAGACGATGGCTGATTGTAAGGAGAAGGTTTCGGGATAGTATAGAAAGGGACTACTGGCGACGAATGAATGTTCGACGAGGTGACTGGGGAGGGACTCAGAAGTGGATGAGGCGTACTTACTGGACGCTAATGTTCATGATGACGTGTGTCGGGAACTTGGCGGGAGAAGCAAGGGCTCGCGCGCAGTCCAGTATAGGGCCTCGGTGCCACCTTGATGATGCTGTGAGCTTGCCGTGAACGAAGAGAACATTGCAGACGCTGGTCGGCTGGCGTGTTGCTGAGATCACGGTGAGCTCGCGTTTCATTCCAGCAGAATGGCGAAGGTGAAACTTACGAAAGTCCGCAGCGTGCTGATTCCCGCAGGGGAACCCACGGGCGAGTGGTTTCGGGTTCGACAGAGATAATGAAGAGGGAGGGTGCTCAGATCGGTTGTCCGCTTAGAAAGTTTCTTTGACAGAGGCGCATTCATCAGTAGTTACGAGCGCTTGGACTCGCTGCAGTTGCCTCTGGCCGCAGCGCGTCGCGGAAGCAAATGAGCTGCAGTACCTGGAAATTGATGGGCGTTGGATACTGGCTTAAGCTTGCTGCGACAGTTGCTTACGTAGAAGGAACGCAGCACTCCCGTACCTTACGCTGGACATGGGACCGCCGGACAAGACGAATCTACCTACACCTGGATGGGACTATGCACACTTACCATTGTGGAGGGTCCGTAATGCCGTCGGCTTGGAGGATATATGATTTATCCTACCGGCCGCTCCCCATTCCACTTGCGCCTCGACAAACATTGTGGAGCCTTTTGGAAACGCACTTTGGAGTGTACTTAGGTTTGGCTTTCATGAGCTTTCATGCCTCTCTGGTCTGGCACTAGGAGAGTTTGTTGTCCGAATTCCGCCGTTGATGTTGGCTTATCTGATAATCGCTGTCTCCTCTCACCGCAATTCGCATGCAAGCCAGACCGGACAGGACCCGACTCAATCTTTGAGAAAATGACTGTGGGGCAGCTTTGGAAGGCGGAGACACATTGTTCTCATCGGAGTGACTGACTAGCGTGCGACGTGCCAAACAACAGCCGAAACATGTGGTCTGCGACGCAGAGCCACTGACCAGAGCTGACCAGTCGCTAACGCGGGCCGATGCGAGTCGTGGGGACAGTTGGGTAAAGAAGGTCAGGGTGAGGTAATGATGGGGCGGAGGCTGAGTCATGGAACATACAAATGGATGAACAGATGAGCAAGGCGTTGCGGTTGCGGGAGGCGGTCGACTCGCTGCTGACAGTCATGACACAACTGAACAAGGAGTGCCGTACATACGGATGGTGGAGTCGGGCGCAGTCGTCGCAAAAACACGGGCGTATCTCTCAAGAGGGATGACATTGACAGTGCGCATGGCGAATGCTGAGAAGTGTGGACCGTGTGTTCGCGTACAGTAGACCACGTTGTCCCCTTTCGTAGCAAGGCTTTCCGGAATCACGAAAGCCTGCGCTGTGTGTCGGTGATCCGGCACGAACTCCAGTTGGACATTGACGTCAAAGCGGTTTGTTCTTGTACCCCTCGAGCTAAAAATCTTTCCTACCCGCCTCGAGAGGAGCGATGTTGGGGACATGTCACTCGCAATCGAGGGTGCTGCCAATGGGCTGCTAGAAAAGTGGCGGGGATGTACAAGGCTCGATCGATATTAGGACGCGATTGCCACGCTACGACGTGCCACCTGGATCTCCAGGCAGCGAACGGGATCTCCTGAAAACACCTCCGCGACGCAACCAGGGTCAAACGTACAGAATCAACGATGCAGCTGCGCACCACGCCATGCTGCGGATATGTATCGTCCGTTGTCCAGCCTGAGCTTGAAGTTTGCGTAGCAGTTGGCAACAGCGAGACGCAGCGGCGGCCACGAGACCGCGGGGAGAGGGCGTTACAGTAAGGTTGAATGGGCCACATACGCGGCGCGTGTACGCTCGTCAGGGTCGCGGCGTCGATTCTCGAATTGACAGGTGGGTGGGGAAGACGGACATCCAGAAGGGCGGGTTCAAGCTGTTGGATGCACAACGGGGTACCGGATATGGGTCGTTTGTGCGCACGGGAAGGCAGAGGGAGAATCAGAAGATTATTTGTTGCCAGCGAAGCGGGCGAGCGCGAGCTGCGCGTGTGGGTCGTGGGAGGGCTCGCGGGGGGTTTGGACGGGATGGCTCGCGCTGGGCTTTGGTTGTTGGTTCAGGCGGGACTGCGGGCGCTGTGGTGGTCAGCGGAGCCGACGGAGCAGGATGGGATAATGATTGGGATTGTGCGCGGTGATTGGGTATATAGCCCCCGGAGCACGGTGGAGGGAAGCGTCCGTCGTCGGGCTGGCACAGCAGACCCTATCTTATCCATTCTTTCCCATCCCGCTGGCTGTGATCGACCCAGTCCATCCCAAAACTAATTATCCGCCGCAGCCTTGTAAAGCCCTCCCTTCCCGCCTCCCAAGCCGCAGAATACCTTGTCTCCCTCTCCACCCCCATGCCTGCGGACTCCTCCAAAGCTGCCGCCGCTGCTGCCGCCGCCCGACGGAGAAACAACCTTAGGCGCGACGCCGAAGACATCAAGTACGACAGCAACCACGCCCGCGAGATTGAGCTAAAGCGGAGCAGGGGCGAAATCTCGTGCGCCGAATGCCGCAGGTGCGATCATCGCATCCTTCCTCTGTCCACTGGCACGTCGTGTTCACCTTGCCGCTGTCCGTGCCTGCAGACTCAAGGTGCCTTTCTTTGCATTCCGCTTCTTCCAGTGCGACGCTCGTACTCACCCGCCCCTGCATATGTAGATTCGATGCGACAAGACAATCCCTTGCCAGTCTTGTCAGGTGCGCCCCCACGCGCGCCCCTTTCGCCATTCGTATTCATTCCCTCCCCCCGTGTAGCGCCGAGGATGCGCTGCTCTATGTCCAAATGGTATGTCGTGTCCATCCATTTCCGCGCCGTTCGGAGTGTTCTGACTTCGTTATAGGCAGTCTCGCGACCGGCCAAGGTACTCGGTACGTTATCTCTATTTCCCACCCATTTTTACTCGCCCGCGCGCGCGTCATTTTCATGCTCGAATATACTAGTTTCGTGCTCGCCGCGACGGAGCATCTGCACCGTCGAATAGCGAAGATGAGCGAGCGCATACACCAACTTGAAGACGCGCTCGCGATCATGCAAGCGAAGGGCTCCAACGAGCCACATCCACTTTTGTCCGATGGGATGTCGAAGAGCAAGGGCATGGACGATGACGACGATCTGCTGGCCCCGGACCAGTCCGTCGCGCCTTCCGGAGATGTGGTCGCGGCCTTCGGGATGCTTTCAATGTCGGACCGCGGCGTCTCCAGGTTCTTTGGCCCCACAGGCGGAACCGAAGTACGTCCCCCCGTCATCTTTGAGCGCAAAAGCCCGCAACTGATATCCTTCCCTCCCAGTACCTCCTCTTCGTACGTCGGTGTCTCCACTTCTGAGTTTGCATCCTCACTAGTTTTCTTATCCAGTCTGATGGCGATGCCTCGTCACCCAGCAACGGTAGCAGGTCTCCCGAATCGCTCCGCGGCTCGAAAACGCCCCCACTACCGGGCGAGATCACCCGCTTCTCCAACGCCTTCCCTTTCACGCCCATGGGCCCCCCGCACCAAGTCTACGAAATGATAGAAGGTCACCTTCCGCCGTATTCCCGCGCCTGCGAGTTGGCGGAGTCGTACGTGAATCACGCCGCGTGGTTGTTCCGGAGTGTATCGCGCTCGCAGCTCTTCGACGAGATGCTGCCCCGCTATTACAAGCAGGCCGCCGGCGACGACGCGCCCCTCCCGCACATGGACCAGAGCGACCCACACGACCTAGCGCTCCTGCTGTTGTGCTTCGCCATCGGGGCCATCATGGACCTCATGCAGCAGCCTTACAACTCGGAGGGGGAACACTATTGCCAGCTTGCCCAGGCGGCCATGTGCCTCCAGCCGATTTTGGCGAATCCGACGCTTGTGACGATCCAGGCTTTGCACCTGCAAAGCATATATGTGGCCATGGTCGGGAATGAGCCGGGCGGGCAGGACAACCAGATGGAACTATCTTGGGCTCTGGTTACCCTTGCCGGTCAACTGTCTCACACGGTATGTATGCGGCACTATTGTTCCGGCCGTGTTAGCTAACCATTCTCATCCATTCTGGTGATCGGCCTCTTCAGATCGGTCTGCGTAAGTCTTCACCCCTTCCCTCTTTACGGCGGCGTGCAGGACTCTGACATGGGCATGGAAAGACCGCGATAGCGCAAGGTTTGGCTTCTCGCCTGAGGTCGTTGAGCGGCGTCGGGTGACCTTCTGGGACCTCTTCGTTGCGGACGCGTGGCAGGTCAGTTGATATGCCTGTGGGTGGGGTCGTCCGACAAATGGCTGATCGCCAGCAGAGTCTTATGACAGGCCGCCCGCCTGTCATCCAGCGGGAATACATCGACTGCAAGTTCCCTACACCCACAGCCACGCCCGACGATGAGGACACCGGCGAGGAGCGCGAGTCGGCCTGTTAGTTATTTCCTTCGGCCCTATCGCTTGCGCTGTGGCTAACGATTGCACCCGCTCCCCGAACAGTCGAAACATGGGGTTTCCGATTTGCGTTGAACTGCGTGGCCGAGGTGGCTTCCAAGACACTAACGGCCGAGGCCCCCTCTTACGAGACTGTCATGGAGCTCGATCGTAAACTCCGTGAGTTCCAAATACCCGCAGATGCCGCGGCGTTGCAAGAGGACCTCGAGATGCCTCCAGACAACGAGCCTCCACCGCTACAGGAGAGCATGATCCGGTTCGTTCTCGCCCACTCGCGCGAAGTTAGTGAGTAGCTTGTTTCTCCGACGTGTTTCCAATCTGTCACCTAAGCTTGCGTGGATCTGACCCGTCGTCAAGTTCTTTTGTTCCTCCACCGTAGCTTCTTTGCGCAGGCCATTATGGACTGCCCTCGGAATCCGCTGAGGAGCCCGTACGCGCCGTCCTTCCTGGCTGCGTACCGCTCGTCCAGCACGGTGCTCAAGGTCGTTCGCGACCAATTCAACGTGTATCCCACTATGTGCGCGCGCTTCTGGGTGATCTGGACATTCGCGTTCTCAGCTGCGGTACGAGGCCCTCCCTTGATCGCCGTTCCTGAATTCGTCCTAATGCGGCGTGCGTGGTGTTTCGGTTTCGTTCTGCAGGTCGTGTTCGCGACCGTGGTTACCCGCGGGCCGCGGTCGGCAATGGCTCCGCAGGCTCTCACACAGCTCGACCAGGCGTACGAGCTGTTCACACAGGCGTCGAAACACAGTCGGCGCGCTGCGAAGGCACTGGTGAGTGCGTTTCTCTCTTCCGCCAGCGCTGCTTTAGCCTCGCCCGTGCGATGATCGCATACTGACGGCCGATCGGTCCTTCGCACATCCGACCCTTCATGTTTCCCTCGCAGCCCATCATCGAGCGGCTGCGCGAGAAGGCACACTGCGCATTCAATGCTGCGCAGAACGAGCCGGCGGCCAACGCGATGTACGAGGGCGCGCTGTGGAACATCAAGACGGAGAAGGACGAGGACGAGCTTGACATCTTCGCAGGGCGCACCGCCGTTGTCGCGTCCAAGCGCCACTCGCCCTCGCCCTCAACCTGTCTCCCGCCGATCCAGCTGAATGGCGACGGGCTCCCGCTCATCACACCCCCGAGCACTATCCCCATCGCGCCCATTAACAGTGGGCCGAACGGTGTGCCGCTGACGGACGCGTGGTCATCTGTTCACCGGCAATCCTCGACGTCAGGTCCCGGGCACTCCCACATCGCACCTGGGCAGTACTCCTCGCAGTCGTCCCAGTCGACGCTGCCTGCCCTCCACGCCCCGCCACAACCCTACCGCATGAGCTTTTCACAGCCCGCACAACCGCCCCCACCTCAGAGCCAGTCGTCGTACTCATGGGTGCCCGGACACTCACACTCGCACTCAGCGTCGGGGCTCAGCGCGTCTTCGCAGAGCTACGGCCCGCCATCACAGCACGGGACGCACTTCGGCTCGCAGCCGTCATTCCCGGGAGCGGACATCCTGCAGCGCTATGCGGGCGCGGGCGCGGGATACCCACAGCAACACCAACACCAACCACAACAGCAACAGCATGGCGGGCAGCACCAGCCGTATGCACCCCCGTCGGAGCTGGTGAACCTCGGACTCGCCTCGAGACATGGGAGGCTGGACGAGCGGTGGACATCGTTCATGCATGAGAATGGGTTCTTGTAAGGCGGGTGTCTTGACTCGCTGCGAGGCTTTGCATGCGTGACTTCGTCAGTCCACCCTGGTCCCCCCCCCCTCTTCCCCGTTGATTCCATCCCCCCTTCATTTGGTGCACGCCGTGTTCCACATCCCTGCCTTTCCTCGACAGCGCCAACCCATCGTTCCCAACACCCTGTTTTGGCAGCGAACATCCTTCCACCAACCACGAGACCGCCCGAGCTATCACCTTCGCCCCTCGCTACCGTGCTTATCCTGGCCCACGTCCTGCAGTTCCTGTACCTTTACGCAACCCCCGAACCCGAACCCCGCTTCTGCTTAGAACATCTATCGCGTATGTTGCCCCACACACATTGGTTAGACTGGTCATGGGTCGTCGTGTCAAGTTCGTTCTGGATCGCTCGATTATTGCTTTTGGTCCGTCGTTCTCATCCCTCGATGTCGGTCGCTTTGTACAAGGTACTTTACTACCCCTCCCCCGCGCTGAATCCCCACGACTCAAGACGCTGTGTTGTTCTCCGCCGAGCGCTCTTGGTGTCAACCCCCCTTGTGACTCGTCCCATCCATCTCTCAGGCTCTTCGTTAGGATACGTCGTCTCTGGCTTGCACATTCATATCCGGATCCATAGTTCGCGCCTCTCATCCCATCCCATCCTCTCCTCATCTCTCATCCTCTTGATGTAGCGTATATCTTTATACATACCTCGGAATCCCGTGCTGTTAAAGTAATGTTGCCGCAGTCCTAGATGCGTGCGCCATACATGCTGTCGCTCTCGCTCGCTTTTTCGAAGGTTCATTTGCACACCTTGTGAGATATGAGAGGCTGTAATCTATGAGGCCAGGCCTTATTGGGCCCGGGAAAATGTGTGCGCGCTTTGCCGGTGTGTACGGATTGGATTGGCCCCAAGGCCTCAGGCGGGTTGAACACGGCACGGGGTCATGAGATATGGTGTTCGTGTGTGGCTGGCTACTGATTGAGCCTGCGAGTTCAAACGTTCAACGTCGAGCTCCATTTCTGTACATGTACATAGTCTCCACACGCGTACGGCGCTCCCCCCTTCATGATCTCAAGCGAGAACACGTGAGGAAACGAGCGATGGATGTCGACGAGGCCTGAGGCCTGAGGCATTGAGTGTGGGTAGTACTACTTAGTAAGCCTGCAACGCAATTAATCATTAATCATTCTCTGTGTTTGTCGCAGCGGGAGGAGTGCATGGAGGAGCAGATTGAGCAGCACAGGGTGTGTAAGCCGAGTCGTCAGCGCGCGCGTCAGTCAGCTCGGAGTCGCCGCCGCAGTGCGCGTCCCCCGCCGAGCGATGCCATTGGCTGCTCCGGCACGGGCGCTCGCCTCTTCCGAATTTTCCGGGATCGGCGAGGCGCACGAGTAGCCGGTAGGTCCGAGGTCGAGCAGGACGATGCTCCCGATGCGCGTTTGCCTCTCCTCGTCCTGACTCCCACCTCCCCACACGCTCTCGCCCGACCCAGTGCATGCGCCCCCATCCACAGTAGACCCGCCCGCCTAGCGATATGCCTGCGGAACCGCGACGGAACTCCCGCAAGATCAGCACAGACGAGGACATCGAGCTCAAGCGGGCCCGGGGAGAGATCTCGTGTGCAGAGTGCAGACGGTGCGTGCCCTTCAGTCACTCTCGCCTTCGCTCCATGGCGGTGGTGCCATTGCGTCGGGGGCGTCCCTCCTCCGCTGCTGGAATCTGACAAATGTCTTTTCTCCTCGTACTACCTCCCCTCGCTCCATTCACGCCACAGGCTCAAGCTCAAATGCGACAAGAAGATCCCGTGCGGCTCCTGCGTCCGGCGCGGGTGCACATCCATTTGCCCTAATGGTGCGTCCCTGCTTGCCCTTGTGGGACCGTGTGTGTCCCCGCGTCCGGAGGCGACGGCTCACACGCGCGTGGTTGCGGCGGGCGTTGTTTGCCCTTGTCCGCGTTCGCAGGAAGCCTATCTGCAGGCCAAGGCACAAGGTTTGTCTCTGTTTCGTGTATCACTGTGCTGTGTTCTCGCATGTCTGGCACCGGGCGCGTGCGGCCTAAACCCTTCTTTCCCTCGTCCGGTATCAGCGGCGGCGGGGGTGGCGGCCGCCGCACATCATCATGCCACCCCTTTCTTTCCCCCGGACGGTCGGTGGCTAATTGCGGTTGTTTTTGCCTTGTGCGTGTGTCGCTTCCCCGGCACGCTATTGTTTAGGTTCATCCTGGCGGACACGGAACAGCTTCATAGGAAGATCTCTGAGATGAGCGAACGCATAAGGCAGCTGGAAGACGCGCTTGCCATCTTCCAGGCAGGCATTTCTCATGAGCGACATCCGCTTCTTCGGGATGAGCTCCTCACAATCAAGTTTGGCCCAGAGGTGAGGAGGACAGTTGATGAAGAACACAAGCGGGACATGCTCTCGTCATCCATTGATGCGCTTGGCACACTTACCGTTGGCGAGCATGGGGAATCGAAGTATTTCGGGCGGTCCGCAGGTTCTGAGGTGAGTTCTCGTCCACACATCTACGGATAGATGTAGGTTGAAGCTCATCTGCTGTACACAGACAATGCTGTCGGTGAGTATTGGTCATCCGTTAGACGCTGAAATAGTAACTACATTGTCCTAACAGCAAACCGGCCTTGACCCTGAGGGGGAGACGGCTCCTACACTCGAACCCGAGCTCGGGGATATCGCAATTGCCTTCCCCTTGGCCTTTATCGATGAAGGCACAGACGCTCTGTTACAGAAGCTCGAGGCGCAGCTCCCACCTCAACCTCGCGCGTGGGCTCTGTGTGAGACTTATCTCGAACATCTCACCTGGTGGTGCCGACCGGTCAAGCGTGAGGAACTCATCAACGACGTCCTTATTCCTATATACAACTGCAAGAAGGATCCGAGTAAAACCACCTATTTACGTGGCGACAACGACGAGGAGGGCAAATGCCCACATCTGCTTGCTGTCCTGTTCTTTGTGTTCGCTCTGGGCTCTCTGCTCGACCTCACTCTTCCCCCGTGTAGTGGGGAAGCAGAGCTATATTATCGTCTAGCGCGTTCAGCTTTGTCCCTTCGTTCCATATTCGATTCGCAGGAGATCGAGACGGTACAAGCGCTCATACACATGGGAGAGTATCACAGCTTGTGTACTCAACGCTGGTCCCTGGAGAGCGCATGGCGTATCATTTCGATTGCGAGCAAGATTGCGCAGAGCGTGAGTGTGCCAATTCAATCTACGGCCAGTAGTAAACTCAAAACGCCGTCTATTATAGCTTGGACTACGTGTGTACATCCCTCATGCCGTCCTCACGCAAGATGGTGACCACTCTCGGTGCCCCTATAGACCGCGACAGCGCAGCATGGAAGTTGAGTGACAAGGCCGTCCAAAGACGACGAAATCTATTCTGGGAGCTGTTCGGTCTTGAGATGATACATGTGCGCAACATTCTGTAGACGCTCCTTATCTGCTGACCTTTCGTATTTCGTAGTGCATGTCTCTCGGGCGGCCTCCGTCCCTGACACTCAATCATATCGACTGCGAACTGCCCGATGTCGACGAGGCGTCCATGGGCGATGACGGAAGCAGTCTGTGTGGATGTTCGTGTCCAATGGCATTTCCTAACACGGGTGATGAGCGGTCGCTGACCCGTTTCTTTTTTAAACGGTAGACTGGGCATTCAAGCATTCGTTCACACGGGACGTGTACAGTATAGTTATCGAAGGAATGCTGTCGGCCAAACCGCCTTCGTATGCCAAAGTTCTTGAATACGACCGTCAAATCCGGCAGACGACGCTGCCCAATGTGCGACTGTACCTGCGACCGGACGAGGCGAATTATAGCAATCCATCGATCGTTTTGCGGTCGTTCTTCCTTTCTCATTTCCGGAGCATCAGTGCGTCACGCTTCCACCTCTCTCAGCTGGCTGTCAGCCAACGTCGGCTCATACACGACCTTCCATGCATTAGCTATGATCCATATCCACCGGACCTTCTTCGCTCAGGCACTCCTCGACCATCCGACGAACCCGTTGTCAAGCCCTTACGCGCCGTCTTTCCTGGCCGCCAACCGCTGTGCTTCCATTCTTCTCCGCAGCTTCCTCCACCATTGGAACCGAAGGTGCTCATCTCCGCCGTCCTTTCTGCTCGTCCGCACGTTCATCTAACATACGCCTCGTTTTGTGATGTCGTGCCAGTCCGGAAATCTGCAGCCGGTTCTGGAGCATGTGGACACACGCCTTCTCAGCCGCTGTTCGTGTCGGCATCTGCCCGTCAAAGTTTTCCGCGGGAGCTAATGTCTTTGCGCCTTTCCTTTCTTCTTTTTCTGTGTGGCAGGTTATCTTGGGAAGCACCGTCACGCGTTCGCCGAACGCGACGATGGCGCCGAGCGCTCTCACGGACCTCGACCTCGCTGTCGACTTCTTTGAGCGCGGTGCTCAGCTGAGCCCCCGCGCACGTCAGGCTCTCGTACGTCCTTGCCCCGCTTCTCGCCTATCCGCTCTGCTTCCGCGCTATCCGACGAATCATGACATGCCGTTTTCCACAGCCTATTCTAAAGAACCTCAAGGAGCGCGCCCTCCGCACCTTCAACGAGTATCGAAACCGCCACTTGACGCCGTCCCTCGACATCCAGCTCCGGATTGGCCCCGAGGACCAGTTCCAGGACGAGCTCGCCACATTCGGCGGCCAGACCCGCGTCGTCACCAACAAGTTCCTCTCCCGCCGCAAGCACAAGTTCCCGTCCCGCCCCCGTGCAGAGCGGGAGCGTGCCGAGCGCGGCGAGCACGATACCCCTCTCTCCCCCAGCCAGGTGACCTCCCCCGGCACCACGTCCGCTACCGCGCCGAGCCCGCAGAGTACGTCAACGCCCAGCGACGACGGCGGCGCGCCGCTCCCAGAGCAGGTCGAGGACCAGATGGAGGACGTCCATCCGTCGCTCATGGAGTACCTCTCGCTCTTCCCCTCCGCTGCCTCCATCTCGGTCGTCAACAGCCAGCATCAGCCCGGGCCGTTGCAGCAACAGCAGAGTAACAACCTCGTGGGCACCTCTGTCCCCCCTTCGGCTTCAGGCTCTGGGTCGGCAGCGGCATCGGTGTTCTCGTCGTCCGCTGGCTCGGGTCCGTCCGCGTTCACTCCTATGCATGTGCATTCACCGACTGTCGCCGCCGCCACTACCACCTCCCCCACAGCCATGTCCGGCATCCAACCCCAGCCGCTGCAAGGAGTGCCGTCGACGGCGGACCCGCTGTCGTTCCTGAACGTGCTGCCTGAGACTAACGGCCTCGGCGGCGCGATGGGAGACCCGTCGCTGTTCTTCTCGGGGCTAACTCACGATCCGGCGGCACTGGACACCAACATCTTCGGCAGCGGGTTTGGGGGCGGGGACTTTGGCGACCAATGGAACTCGCTCATGCGCGAGACGGGCCTGTTCGACGCGCAGGGAAACTTCAAACAGGACCACATGATGTCGTCGCCGACCGCGACCGTTAGGGCCGACCAGGGCCATGGCTCGGGGGATATGTTCCCGACGTATTAGCGGGGCTGTGTCTATGTCTTGGCTTACCGTACGTTTTGCACTCTGTTCGTTCGTTCTGCCTTGCTTGTCTATGTCCCGTCTGTTACGTCTGCATGATCGCATGAATTGCATATCGCGCCATCTCCATCCTAACTGTACATGCTACGACTCCTCTGTCCCCTCCTGGTTTCTCGTTCCCCGTTCCACTCCATGCCCACCGCTTGTATTCAAGTGCACGTTGCCTAATGTACGCATGCGTATCGGTCACATAATGCCGCTATTCCGTCCCGCCCTCTCCCATTTTTCCTCCACCTACCTCCTCATGTGCATGAATGAAGCGGGTACTCCCGCCACCCGACGTTTCATCTCTCCGTATTGCCGTACTTGTGCTGTAGTTGTATTTGCCTTGCTATATCCTCAACATAGACTCTGATCACGGTCGAACCGAAACGACACGCCATACGGCGGGTTCATGTGCGCAATCTGCTGTAGGTTGCAAGGCACGGTGACAAAACGTGAAACGTGGCGGTGTCTGGAGACGGCCATGTATTCAGACCGGCAGATCGACATGTACGGGGAGAGGCCCTGCAGGGTGGTCATCGAAGGAACAAGATGGTCCTCATTGAGGTGCTCGGCGACAAACACAGGCTTCATAGGCGACGACGTCAGTGATACCCGTAGGCCGTCTACATAAATTTCTAGATTTATCTGTGTACACTAGTTGAATGACTAGCGGCATCGAGTTCCGACTCGCCATCGCCATTCGGAGATGCACAGCGATGTTGCCAAGGCTCTTTCCAACTTCTACTCCTAATACTCTCGCCTCGGGCTTTACATTCTACGTCCACGATAGCCCACCCATGTCTCCCCCTACAGTTACTTGAACTACGCATATACCAAAATCAACGGCTGATTCCATGACCGGGGGGGAGGATGACAGACGGCCGCACGAGGGCCGCGTTCTTCGCGGGATGGACGTAGATGGTGCCATTTCGAACACAAGCATCCGGATCCGACAACCCGTGCCTGGAATAACAGGGTCAGCCTACACCTCGCGCATGCACAACTCGTAACCAAAAGCTTACTGGTCCCGGAGGTGAATCTTGATACTGTGGCCGCTCCCATCCCAATCCGCGCACAGAGAACATGCCCACATTGCGCTCCGGCTCCAACCAGTCTTAAATGGTCGTGTGTCCCTCGCCGCTTCGAGCTCGCGGACCTTCTTCATCTGGTGAGCACCATAGACCCGCTTCCACTTCCACTTGCCATGGAGGGCGTGATGTCGGCGGAAGTGCGCAAGCTGGATGTCATATGTCAGCACCCATGCGCCTGTACGAGCAAACTCCACAACTGCCGATGAAGACGATGCGAACATACCGCGGCGTCCCAGCGGTAGATGGTGTCTGGCCCGCCATCAGCGACACAACTTGCGCACCTCAAACGCGCGTCGCATGCTTCTAGATCTGCCGCGGTCGCGGTTGACGGATTGAGACCCAGTGCGCGCACGATCTGGAACATTGGCTCGAGCAGCGCGCGGCAGTAGGTGTCTTGTGTCCGCCCGACTTCAACCAGGTTTTTCAAGGAGAACCGCTCCGGCTTCCACACCCCCAGGTCGTCGGTGACGTGCAACCGCCGGGCCGTGTTAGTGTAGACATCCTTGCAGTCCTCATCTAAACCCAACCGGCCGTGGTAGCTGACGTACCCACAACTGTGGGCAAGAACCGCCGGATACCGCATGCATGTAAACGGGCCACAGTGCTCGCATGCGAAAACCACGACGGCGAGGTTCAGGGGATCGCGGGTGTTGATTGAGACGCTCGGCGTTCTCAGGTGCTTTTGAACTGCCCTGACAAGGCGCGTTTTCGCCGTCATATGCCACGTCTTGTGTAGCTCGGGTAGGATTGCGAGAAAGTCTTCGCGGGTGATGCTCTGCTCAACTGGGGCGTCGGCTAAAGCCTTGCACTTGTCCATGAGCGCAAACTCGATGAACGGTGGTCGTATGTCCATCGCCGCGGTTCTGGGGAGTTGGACGTAATAGTCCAGCATCGCCTTTCCGAGATTGCGAAGCCGGGCACGAATCGTTGCCTCGCGTTCGGCTAGCAGACGACGGTCGCGCGTTTTGTTCAAAAATCCGTCAAGCGCAACAAGCACCTTCAGCCACTCTAAAATTGATCGACATCAGTTGTCGAGATTGAACGGGGACGAGAACCGTGCTTACCGCCCTTTGTGAGTTTGCAGGACCGGCGAACGACGGGAAACGTTGATATTTCTTTCACCTCTGTGACGGAGAGGAACTGTATCTCCTTTGCCCACTCAGACTTTTGCAGTCGCTGGATGATCCTATGTGTCTCGCGAGTTAGAAATGGGGAGAGACGGATTATGTGTTGTTACGTACTCAGTGAACCTCTGATCCCTCTTACCATCTAAGTCCGCAAGTCTGTTGTGTTCCTCCTTATCGAACCATCGCCTAAGTAGCGAAGAATACTGAGGAGAAACTAAAGTGTTGCCGCCCTCGTACGTGTGCAATCAAAAGGACGTCAATGCGCACCTTCTGACGCTCTGTCAAACCCTGCATCCATTCTTCGACAATAGCTTCATATGCTTTCGCTCGCTCGTTCCAATCTGGATTCTCCTTGACCTTCCGCAGCTGCTCGAGGTACCTGTCGAGGTCAGTCTTCGAGCATCTGTAGGCATCCTTCCCGTCATGGTGGTAGTAGTTCATACTGCAGGAAATATATTTGTGTCAGCAGGTATACAAAAAACTGTCACAGACCCCCTACCCAGACGGTTGCTCTCCGGTCTGCACCAGATCAAATATCTTGTAGAGCTCAGAGCCCTTCCACTGACCCACGACGGTAATACTGAGCCATGCACTGCCCCATGTATTCGATCTGTGATTGGGGGTCAGTCAACGCAGCGAGATAGAAAACTATCGACGCACACTTCGGGCATAAGGATACACTTGGAGCAGGCTCGTGTGAACCACTCCGTTATGGCCTGCCGTGTGACCATGCCGCAATTCTGACGAACAACGTCAGCGACAAAGTATCGGTGGAACAAGGACACGCACGTGGCAGTGGTTCGAGTAAAGGAGATGGACGAACGCGGGCTCGCTGAGCCATGGTGGCTGGGGAGGCAGGTCGGTCGCGTTCGCGATGACAGTTTTCCAGAGTCGGTGTCTGGCTTTCGAGAGTAGAAAGTTCTTGAAGACGCTGCTGGTGCGGACGAGCGTGCAGAAGTCTCGAGGATGAAGTAATGCCAACACCTGGATAGGAACGAATGTGGTTAGCGCGCGCCAAACAACAACCACGGAGAGCGAGCAGGTTCCAAGTCTTCAGGTTAGCACACCTCGACTACAATGTCCACAGGACCGTCGACAAACTTCTCCAGGGATGTGCGCCGGCGTTTGGCCCCTTTCCAAGACGGTACTATTGCCGACGAGGACGAGGGGTCTGGGTTTCTAGTGGGCCCGCCTTCCTGAGCAGCGCCGTCCGCCTCGGAAGAACGCGCATTACGGGCGGTCTTCTGCTTCTTTGCTGGTGGCATACTGTAGTAAGAGGGATGATAGAAAGAATGAGTTGGCTAATGTGGTTGGAAGCAAAGGATGAGATCTACCGAAACGCCGAAACACGGTGAACATTTTACGGAAGCCATATCAGGCAAGATGAAGCGGAACCCACCCTATCATGAGAATTCAATAATTCAAAGCCGAACATTGCCGCAGGGTGGTCGCGGGTATGAATCTCAAGGCAAGCCAGTGCCGCCCAGCCGCCAGGGGTACGGGAGATGCAGGCGTCCCGGGCATGTTCAACGATGACGTCAACATTGAAAGTTATGCCGCGGCCGTGTACGAACGTGGTTCCTAAAGCTTTAAGGCTAGTACAGTCCCTTCATCATCGGCTTGCCTCCCTCTTCCTCGTCCATCCTTTCTCGCAAAGCTGCAAGTACTTTGGGCCATGCTACAGTAAGTTCTGCATCAGTTCGAGGCGGGATTGTACTAAAGGCTGTGACCTCGGTCAGCCAGCCGGTTTGGTTGTCGGACTACTGGCATGTTACTAATCTGGAAACGGATAAGTCTGTGTTCAAAGTGTTGCATCTCGGGAAGCCACTGGGAGTCCTCGCTCTGAAGGTGGCCCATAATCCTGAGATATATGAGCTCATAAATTTGCAGGACTTCTGCTTCACTTACGGGTGGCATACATAGCGTGAAACCACACTACTCTCTGCAAATTCGGATCCGGGTCACAGAACTTCAGGAACCGACGAGGCCTGACTACTCTATGAGGTGATGTTCCACACGACGCGACATGGGTATGCAAAAACTGACATTGTCTCGGTGCAGTCCACACAATACGAACCATGCCCAAACGGGGTTGTGTGCGCCGGACTTGCCGCAATTCTGTTGGCTGTATGAACACATGGATGCATGAATATAGGAAACTTGTAGCCCCTGGGGACCACATACCAGGCAAAGGAGCTGAGCACTAGATGAGCAAACGCCAGTTCGCTGATGGACTCCGGTTTCTCAGGTAGGCCACCGACCAGGTGACTTCCAGATGGAGATGCCGTTGGCGCGATCGAGGAAGAGGGTGCAAAAGGGTTTCGAGGTCCTGGTGAGGTTCAGGAGGTAGGTCCTTTGGACGCAGGTACCCATATGTATTACCCTACCGTCTGGGTACGAGACCAATGTATATCTTGAAGCAAGGTTCGGGACGTCATACTCTGGTGTATACTACGCGGGGGCCGTGGCATGCCTTTCGAGAATCGACCAGTGTTCTCGGAGGTCCTCGTGACCGTTCTGAAACCTTTGCCGTCTTCAAGTTCCATGCGGCCATCGTGAGCGAGAGTGGGGCATGTAGTCGGAGGGGGTTGCGCGCGGCCTCGTGGCGCCTTGTCGATATCGATGGTCGCCCGATCTCGAACGAGACCCGATCGCGTCGGGATGACGCCGGCCGCGGGGACTGGGTTGCCGGCCGTGAGCGCGTGAGCTCCGAGCGGGGATGCACAGCCGTTCGGAAATGGCTCAAGCCTCGACTCTCGACATCCACAACATCCACCCGGAATTCGACCCTTCTCGTCTCGCCTGAATGTGTGATCATACTGTACTACTTATTGATTCCTCCTGTTGGCCCTGAAACAAGAAGCTCTTCATTTTTTCCGGAAAGGCCGCTCAACTTCCAGCATCCCACCGGCCACCGGTCACCGTTGGCGCGCTGAAGGTGATACTAGCGTTGTGGAATACTAATGGGAAGACTTGGGCAGTCGGCGAGTTAATATCCTTCGTAAGTACTTGCTGAAACTCATCATCTTGCATAAGGCGAGGTCTTTAGAAATAAAAACGGTGGGACGTTGACTGAAGGGGCATCTTCGTCACAGTGCGCGCGTCGGGTGGCGCTACGGCGAAACGATGTCAAGGTCATTAATATTGAATTTCGAAGCGACAGACATTGATCGGAGGTTTTCTGTCCATATATATGCGCCCTCCAAGTTCAAGTTCACTCAGTCGACTTGCCTCACGCCGCCGCCGCCCTCTGAGGACCTGTCTGTTGACTTTGGTTTGTGGAGGAGCAGTACCCCCCTCCTTCCTTCTACTTTCCAACCGCAACCCTCTGTACTCGAGCTCCCCGTCTTCATTCGCGCGTCATGCCCTCTCTCAGAAGTCTCCTGACGTTTGTCTACCTGGGGCTCGTGTATGCTACGGACCTCAACGACTTCGTCCTTCACGAGGACATCGAGAGCATGCCGAATGGCTTCATTTCTCTCGGATCCGCTCAACCCAACAACACGGTCCAGCTGAGAATAGCCCTCTCGCAGCCCGACAAGAACGCCATCGTAGAGGCCCTTTATCAGGTCAGCGACCCAAGCAACTCGAAATATGGCCAGCACTTGTCGAAGGCCGAGGTATGTCCCCGCCCTCCCGCGACAGCTATTTACCCTGGTTCCCCTCCTCACAATATTCAAAGGTCGAGGCACTTGTCGCACCCAGTCAAGACACCAAGGACGCGGTTAACTCATGGCTCCAAGAGAACGGCTTGAACGCGACCACGATCTCCCCTGCAGGCGACTGGATCAGCATCAACATCCCCGTCAGCCAAGCGAACAGCCTGTTCGACGCGAATTTCACCACCTTCGCGCACCAAGACTCCGCCGACACGCGATTCATCCGCACGCTCTCGTACTCGCTCCCCAAGAGCTTGCAGGGTCACGTGGACCTTGTCCACCCAACCGTCGTGTAAGTCCAGGCAGCGTGCGCAGCACGAGGACGATCCTCGCATCACGTCTGATCCGCCCTCGATCCACCTCCACCCTGTCCTGTCAATGGGGTCCGGGGGTTGATAGATTTCCAGAGCCGGCCGAACTCAAGACCGCCGCGCAGACCAAGTCAAAGCGCGCGTTCCCGTTCCACAGGGTCGTCGGCCGCGACGCATCATCGAAATGCGCGAACGGGACGATCCCCGCGTGCCTGCAAGACCTGTACAGGATCCCGACAACGCCCGCGACGCACAAGAACAACTCACTGGGGGTGACGGGGTTCTTCGGGAACAATGCACACTATTCGTACCTCGAGAGCTTCCTCGAGACGTATCGCCCCGATATGGACCCCGCGACGAACTTCACGAGCGTCGGGATTGATGGCGGGTCGAACGATCAGGATTTTCCTTCGGTTTCTGAGGGGGTAGGTCACGATTGCGGTATTGGTTTGAGGCGCTTCATTGACGGCAATGCCCGATAGGAACTCGACATCCAGTACACGGTGGGATTGGCGACGAACATCCCGGTCACCTACTACTTCATCGGCTACGATGCCCAGGACGACATGGGCGGATACCTCGACGAGGCGAGCCTCCTTTTGGGCCTGGAAAACCCTCCCCTCGTCTTGACCACCAGCTACGGTCGGACAGAGAGTTCTATCTCCTTTGAGCTCACCGAGTACGTCCCGTCTGCATATCCCGTCGCAGGCCGTAGATGTGACCCGCGTTCTACAGGAAACTGTGCAACGTGTATGCGCAGCTCGGTGCGCGAGGCACGACGGTCCTGTACGCCTCTGGAGACAGCGGCGTGGGATGTTCCTCGAGCAACGAGACGCTCTTCCAGCCCACCTTCCCTTCCAACTGCCCCTTGTAGGTCCCTCCCCCCCCCCCGCCACGGACAGAGCCTTCATTCACTCCCTTCCCCCCCACGCAGCGTGACATCCGTAGGCGGAACGCAAGGCTACGCCCCCGAAGAAGCATGGACCGGCTCCTCGGGCGGGTTCTCGAACTACTATCGGCGTCCGCTCTACCAGACCGCGGCTGTCGCGCCCTACCTCGCGCTGCACGGGCACACGAGCGCGGGGCGGTACAACGCGAGTGGGCGCGGGTTCCCGGACATCGCCGCGAAGGCGGACGACTTCATCATCCTCGAGCCGGTCGCGAACGTTATCTACGGCACGAGCGCGGCGAGCCCCACAGTCGCGAGCATCGTCGCCCTGCTCAACGATAGGCTGCTCAATGAGGGGCGGCCGCCGTTGGGCTTCTTGAACCCGTGGTTGTACACGATTGGGCGGTTTGCGTTTACGGATATCACGAAGGGAAACAGCTCGATTCAGTGCGACGAGAACGACGCGCCGCGTGGGTTCAGCGCGGCGGCTGGGTGGGATCCGGTACGTTTGGATTTTTTCTGTGTTCTCCATAGGATTTTTCGCTCATGCCTATGGTGGGACAGGTAACCGGCCTCGGTACACCTCGCTTCGACAAGTGGCTTTCTCTTCTTGGGCTTTGAACGGCGGACACGTTCAATCCAGTCAGCCAGCTCTCGTTCGCAACATTGGACATTTCCCCGAACCATGGACCTTGACGTTTTCACGGACATTGGCATGTTAGTATTAATGGTTCTCACGCTCTGAAAACCTATCGGACTGTATGATACACATGATACCGCACTCACCTGTCACGCGTGCGCAGACGGCTCGAAGTACACACTGCCTTGGAATGATGCGTTGAAACGATCGAAGACATCATAATCATTGTGTGGGATACTACAGCAACAGCTAGTATGACGTACAGCTATTGTCCAGAACGGAAGTGACACGGGCCCAACAAGTATTTCTCCAACAACTCCGCCTGTTCAAGCGGCGGCGGATATACAAGTTACAACGCTACAGTTGGACCGCTGGCTTCTTCACGTTGTTATACAGGGGACTCCAAAAGATGGTCCCGTCGTCTACGGCCCCGCCGGCGTCTTCGATGCTGTGCCTGCAAAGCGGCTTGAGCTATGGTGTGACAACAATCCAACAGCGAAACAAGAAGCTCACTCGGAAGCGAGGTGCTTTCGGATCTGATCACCTCCACGCCCGATCCACTTGACGCAAAGGGCGCACGACCAACAGTAGTCAGAGTCCACCGAGAGCGCGTGGGCGACAGCCTCGCGCTCCTTCACCTTCGCCATGTCCGCCTTGTTGACGCGAGCCCAGCGGTTGTGCGAAGACTTCGGGTACGCGTCGTAGGACCGGGTGGAGTTGTGTGACGCGGTATGCGCGAACTGCCCCCAAAGCGCGCATCAGTATCAGCATCGCGTCCCGACCGCGCCCAGGCAATAAAGCACCCACCGCGGCCTCCCAGGTATATGCAAATTGCGAGGCCTTGATTTCAGCACACTTCAGGCAGCGCAGCCGCGCCTCGCACTGTTCCAGGTCCGCGAAGGTCGCGCTGTCCGGATCGAGACCGAGCTTCGTGACGATGTTCCGCATCCACTTGATGCCCACTTCCACCGGCTTCGGCTGCAGGTGCTTCAGATCGCACGGTGACGTATACGAGCCGGGGCGTGCGGGCGCCGCATAGTGGTCGGAAGGAAATCCCTCATGACGGCCGTGGCAAGATCGGAACATGTAGGAAGTAAGCATGTAAGGGTAGCGCATCTTCCGGATCGCACCGGATGTGGATGAAGTCGAATAGAATATGGCGACCGCAAGGTCTAATATGTCGACGCCACGGGGTACCTTGGTAGTGATGAATTGCCGGAGGAAGGACCGGAGGAACTTGCGCTGTTCGTCTTCCCAGTCGGCGATGAGCTTGGGGATGATGGGGGCAAACGATTTGTGCGTGATGTTTTCCGAGCAAGGCGCATTCGCAACAGGCTCCAGGTCTGCCTTCAAAGCGAGATCGAAGGCCACTGGGTGACACTCCATAGTCGCATCCCGAGGGATGGTTACGCAGTGCGTAGTAATAGCCACAGCGAGCTCGGCAAACCGCTTCTTGATAAGGGCGTCCCGTTCCTTTTTAAGCCGCTCCTCGCGCGTATCGTTCAGGAACTTTTGAAGTGCTTCTTGCACCTTCTCCCACCCTGATCGTACGTCAGGAGCGTTCAGAAAATAAATGCGTGGTGCGACGACAGCTCACCCTTGTCAGTCAGCTTCGCAGACCGGCGTACAACCGGCAAACGAGACATCCTCTCGAGGCCATACGGACCAAGGTAGTCTAAATCCTTCTTCCACCCCGTCTCTATCAACTTCGCGACGATTCTGGATTGTAATTACGGCAATGTTAGTGAGGTACGGCTTGGAGACGTTCAAAGTCTGACACTCACTCAGAGAAGCGGTCCTTGCGTCCCTCCCGCAACTCGTCCTTGCGATCTCCCTCCAGCCTATCATGCCAGTTTTTGCACTGGAGAGCGTACTAAAGTACTATATGGTTCAGAAGAACTACGCCCAGCCACTGCGCAGACGTACCTTCCTCCGATCTCGAAGCTCATTGCAGCGTTGAGTGCAAAAGGCCTGGAGGGCAGCTGAATCCCTGGGCTCGGGAAGAGCGGTCCATTGACCAATGAGTTGATCGACCTCCCGTTTGAGATACCAGCTGTTCTTCCGCCGATAGCTATAGTGGCTTGTGTATCTAATCTATGATTAGCGACGGTTCACCGTTAGACCTACAGGCAACCTACTGAGACTCGGTCGTGGTTGGCGCAACGATCTCGTCAAGTACGTTAGAATAATGAATGTTGAAGCGGGCCTCCGAAAACCGGCGAGCAACAAGACTCGAGCCAATTGTTCTGTAGGCGGACAAATGAGCTTCAACCGATCAAGCGAATACTAGGCTACAAAACCGTTACTGACACGTTCGGTAAGCAATAGGAGCAGTAACGGGCAAACCATGGCCATATAACCTTGCGAATGTTCGCACATCCGCAGTTCTACGCAGAAAGGTGAGCGACAATAGTCGCGCAAAAGCGGGTAGGCGTCGAATGACTTACATGGCAGTGATTGGAATAGAGCAGATGGGTGAATGCGGGGATGCTCAACCACGGCGGTCTCTCGGGCAAGTCTTCGGCGTTCTTCAAAGCCGCCTCCCAGAGAGCCTCATTGCTGCGATGCAAAAAGAAGCCGTGGAAGACTTTCGTGGTACGAGACAAATTAAATAGGTCTTGAGGGTGTAGGTTCCCGAAGATCTAGGTGCGTCACGGTGGTCAGGCTCGTTCGAAAGGCGATCAGCGATTAGCATACCATGAGCTGTATTTCGACGGCAAAGTTTGGAATCTCCTTGAGGGAGCCTCTTCGCAACTTCACCACAGCTGGCGCCACCGACGCGACTGGTAGTTGATCATTACTAGTAGACGCGTCGGCAGTGACGGCTGTAGTAGTTGCTTTGCTGCTCGATCGCGTGCAGCGAGTGGTCGTCGTCGTGCCGTCCTGGACATGGTTTGTCTTGACTTTCTTACGGGGAGGCATTAGGGAGAGGGGGCAGCGGAGGTGGTGGATGCAGTTGAAGAGGAGTGTGGCGAAGAGCGCCCGACCATATACGAATTGAACGCGTCGCCGCATTAGGCGAACAATTACGCGCTCCATGCCGCGGAGGCGACGACCGAGGCGAGTCATCGTGCCGCATTTGGATGTTGTCTTGACTTTAATCGGCAAATAGGAGCGGGCCTAGGCCACGAAGTAAACCGTTCCACAATTGGAGCGCGACAACATCCACACCCGGAGCGATTCCATGGTACGGTTTTGACTCCTTTGCGCCACGCTCACTGCTCATCGAGGCACGT
Source organism: Ganoderma lingzhi (assembly GCA_026283605.1). Lineage (NCBI taxonomy): Eukaryota > Fungi > Basidiomycota > Agaricomycetes > Polyporales > Polyporaceae > Ganoderma > Ganoderma lingzhi. The sequence goes on from JAPJYM010000002.1 coordinate 1,834,291, forward strand.
ACCCGGAAGCACTACGTTTGCGTCTTGGGTCGTCAGAGTAGATAGAGCTTTGCCGTCCAGCAGCCAAGCCTTGAAACGGACCTGGTCATGATAGTCAGACAACAGTGAACTGGAATCGATGGTACTCCCGGCAACATTCTAAATTGGCAACTCAAGCGCGCGTCGCCTTCGCACTGGCCAGCCGCGCTTGGCCTCAAATTCGTTCTCGCTTTCGATGTCTCGGCAAATCCAGCCGTACAGCGAACAGCCTATACACAGGGAGGCCATTGCTTGTCCAAGTCTCTGTCGCACACAATAAAATACCTGATTTACAGAACGTCTCCGGATCCGCTAGCGGGAGTCTCGATCGGCGACCCCGAGAGCCTTCCCAAACCTAAGGACAAATGCCATAAGTAGTCGAGGGAGGCTTGGAACCACGTAAACGGGGGTAATACTGGATTGGTTGAAGTGCCAATATGTCGTTCGGCCCTCGACTTACGAGCAATCTTCGGGTTGATAGCCAGTAACGCCATCCAGTTGGCACATCGATCAACTCGGAATTGTAGAGACGACTCACGTTGACTTCAGGTGAAGCGCCGTCTCGGGTCAAGGGGCGCCCCAGTTCTGGTGCGTGCAGCCACGGGCAGACCTCTACATCAAGCTCCCGGAACGTCCCCATGTCGTCCCCGCTCACCCGCTCCCAGAACGAGCGATCCCGCCGGCTTTAAGGCAACAGCGACAAGAAAATATATAGCAGCATGGAAACGTCCACGACACCACACTACACGTCGAATAGGTCCTCCTGCCCGGTGACAAGGCCGCCGAAGTAGCATGTGAGGGCCTTCAATTTGGACCCCATCCATTCTTCCTCCACCTCGACCCTCTCTGCAGGGCTAGTCGAAGGATCCTCAGGCGTCAGGAGACCAGATAGCTCCTCGAGACTAGTATTCCTCGGCAGGAAGTACGCGATGTTCTTGGTGATCCCCCGCGCGATCTTGAACAGCTCCACGCCGTTGACAGGACGGACGCTGGATAGACTGTAGTCTGCCTGCGTTTCTTCTAGAGTGTCATCTGGAGCGATGACTGGTGCGGCGACGACGATGGCACTAGAAGAGGAAGCTGTTTTTGAAGATTGGCTATCTGACGGGGATCCAGAGAGATACGAGGGGCCGCCCCAAGGGGGACTTAAGAACACGACGTCAATTCGCCGCCCAGGACGTTGCTTCAGGGTCCGCGCGAAGGAGAAGAAGTCTGCAAGAATGAACTCTATTCGATCTTCTACGCCGTAGAGCGCGGCATTGTGTCTTGCAAGGGCGAGACGTACTGGCGACACATCCAACGCGATCACTAACAATATGGGAAGCGGGGGGATGAACAGGGATGCAGGATGCTACAAGACCGTAGGACGTACCTCGCTCACACGTCTTCGCAAAAGCGATGGCGTTGCCTCCGACCCCACAAAACGCGTCCAATATGACGTCGCACCGACACTTCTCCGCAATCTGGTCCGCAATGCCCTCGGGCGTGACGCTGTACCAGCCCTCTTCGTCCAGGAGACAGCCCTTGGAATATTGGGAGAAGTAGCGTTCCCGCTGGGAGAAGTCTGACACAGCACTTAGATGCATGTATGCGGTAGAACGTAACGATGGGATGTCAACGCACATTTTTGTAGGTGTGGCGGTACCTGGGATGCGTCGGTGTAGAATGGGACGAGGCCCGTGGCGTCGTACTTCTCAAGCCCTGGTCCCAGCAGTCCGGTTTGCAGTTTTGCTCTCTTCTTCGGCCGGGTGTCCAGCGCGTCGGCACTTCCACGAGTGTCTTTGCCTTCTGGAGGCTCAGATGCCTTGTCATTATTGACCGTCCCGAATGAGGAAGAGGGTTCAGGCTGAGGCGAGGCAACTGTAGCTGTGTCGAAAACGAAGCGCGCTAGTCCAGAGATGTTGCTCCTCTTTTTGCCCATGAGGATGAGGTATTGCAAGGAAGCGAGGTACGGGCCAAGCGTGCCGCGGCGTATGGGGAGATGTAGGCCGTGGGGGTGCAGAACGGAAGAATGAAGCAGGACTTGAGGCCTTGAGGCTTGAGCTGAGCTTGAGGCCTGAGGCCTGAGGTTGAAAGCTGGGAGGAAGGCACTGTGAACATAGGTGTGCACGGCCGGACGAAATTAATTAAATTACAGCTGATTTCGAAAATGATGAGATGACCGAATTTTTTTTGGCTGCCAAAACGACGTCAGCACATCTTCCGACCGATCTTCCGACCTATCTTCTGAGGTAGACGCCCAGCCGCCACAAGCCACCGAGCAATACTTTACATATTACACAGTAGTTTAAACCACAGAAACTGTCACCAAACCAGTATAGAAAATAGTACAAGATGGTTGAGATGCCTGGTCAAAGCGCGAAGGGGGCGCGAGAAGCTGTGCGAGCTGGAAACCTTGCGCGCGCCGCGTAGGAATCGCGACTGGTACTGCAACATGATGTCGGCTCACGCGCAGCGCGCGAATATGGTAATATGTACAGGGTATTGGTGCGCAGACTACAGCGCCCTCGCGCTCAATATTGGAGACCTCCTTAGTGTTGGAGCGAGCTAGAGGTCGCAATGGATGGGCCGGCGCCGTTGGGCGCTTCAACTGGAGGGTGGCTCGGAAGATCGGTCGGAAGGTTCGACAGGTGCCAAAGCTGTGAAGAAAAAAAAAGTCGTCGTCTCATCATTTTCGAAATCAGCTGTAAAAGAAATTAAATAAATTAAATCGCGCCGAAGGCGCGAATGGCTCGTCTTCTGCTCTCGCTACCCATCCTTGCTGGTCAAATGTATTCTGAGGGAAGCAGGGGATGCCACTCGGGCCACATATGTCTCTTTAGTCACCTACAAGCACTAATATGATTTTTCCGAGCCGGCGCTAGCGCGCCGGTGTCCAAATACCACATTATGGCTGCTCTGAGCCTCCCGGAGGCCGGGAAATCACCTCGACAGGTACCATAGTTAATGAAAGACTCTTTGTTTCCATTTTATAGTGCATTGGAGTCGTTAATTGGCCCATGTTAGAAACACAATGAGGACATTTATTTGGCAGCCTTCCACCAAGGGTTGCCTTCAATTCATTCAGTCAATATTGGGACCCGTGCTCTAAAGGAAGACATGCAGGCCGCCCGGTGGTGCAGACATATTACTGAGAAGAGATGTCAATATTCCGGCCACTGGGTGAGGTGCAATATTATATGCACTGGCCTGACAATGTAGCTAATGTTTCTGCTTCCCCACCGCAAATCAGGCCATATAAATTACACCACAATGTAGTACATATATGAGTGCATACGTATAAAATTTTCTAGGCCTCGAATGTCAAAAGCGGAGGAGAAAGTTGAGGAGCATTGCGAGGGCCGACCTAACAGGTGCAGAAGCGCCCGGAATTGTTTGTCCCTGTTAGGTAGGTGGACTTCAAACTCCGATAGGTCGCAGGTCGCGCACACCTATGGTCCAACTGCCGGGAAGGGCACTGTGGGGAAGGGCATCGTTCTGTAGCGCCCATTTGTAGCGTCTAACCGGAAGCCGCTCGGTGTAATGCGCGATCGATCTATCGTTGCTCTCCGTCCTTCCCCTCCATGCATCATCCTATGTCTGCCTACATATTATGGGAGGCAAACAACCGCCGGTCTTTTCTCCACCATGAGATTCTACTATGACCCCCCTCTCTTGCCCTCATATGAACGATGGAGTCCGACGGCCTCCTGACTCAGAAACCCAGCCGTGGCCCGTGGCTGGACATACTTACATGGAGGCAGTGGATTCTGGACCCTCGAGTCTCACTACGATTTTCAACGGCTAGTCGAGTTCCTTGAAGTTATAAGCTTCCTGAGCGTTAACCTTGTCCCTTTTGCGCATTAACCCTATGCAGCTGCGGCGGCGAAAGAACCTCATTGCCTCAATTCCCAGCAGTTTCTCACCTACGACCCTACGTATAGTCGGTTTTGTCGAGCTGTTTCTCTCTTGTCAAGTCTGCCGTCCCATCGACAGTCCCATGGCCTTCGTGGTCATACTTTACCCTTGGGTGACGCTTTGGTGTCCGTTTGCACATGGAGATCCGATTGAATGCGGACGCGCCACTAACAGTCTGAGTATCCTGGATGCCGCCAAAGTGGTGTGGACAAGCTTCTGTCCAACAGCAAAGTTCTGGTTTACAGCCTTCCGGGCCACAAGTCGCATGGGGGATTGTAGTACCGATGGGGCCCTCTTAAATTGGGGCCCATGCATGCCGGAGGCCTAGGGTTCCCCACACCCGCAACCTCTCAGGCAGCACCATACCTGCGCCGTCCCTACCATGTTCTTGCACTCTTTCACCTCCGTCTCCTTAACAATATGTGCACTCGCTTTCTTGTCTATGGCCTTGTTCAGAATGGTCGGGCGAAAGGCGTGCCATCGATATCCCCCCGGCCCCAAGCCTCTTCCTCTCTTCGGGAATCTGTTTAACATGCCTCGTACTGACCTCGGGCGCGGCTTCGCCGAACTGTCGCAGCGTTACGGTGAGTGGTACAGTGCTCTCTAACGGGACCGCCAACCTTGAGTATAGGTGTCATTTATACAGGCGACCTGGTCTATCTCAACGTATTTGGCCAACGGGTGCTTATCATAGGCTCATATGAGGCCGCGGAAGAGATTTTCGACAAAAGGTCTGCGAGCACCTCAGATCGGCCTGATTCGACCATGCTGCGCTTGTACGTCCTATAATGTTCCGTCCTCATTCTGCAGGCGTCATGCAAGCGATCCACTAGGTCTGGGCTACAATGGTTCTTTCCATTGATGTCGTATGGACAAGCCTGGCGTCGACGCCGCCGCGCCTTCCACCAGGCGCTCGACGCCCACGTCATATCACAATACTGGCCTATTCAGACCTTTCGTATCCACCGCCTAGTCCGCAACTTACTAGACTCGCCTCAGGGCCTTGAGCAACACGTAAAGTTGTAAGTTGCCTTCGCACCTTCTAACGCACTTCAGACGATGATCTTCTGTAATTCAGCTCTCTCGCTGCCACAGCATTGCAAGTCGCGTACGGAATAAAATTACAGGATATCCACGAGAAGCCGTATACCATCATCGAACGTTTGGTCGACATCCTCGCCGACGTTTCGATCCCAGGAAAATATGTCGTAGAAGTGTTCCCAATTCTCCAGCACTTGCCTTCCTGGCTTCCTTGGATGGGTTTCAAGAGATACGCGGCCACGGCGAAGTCCGAAGCAGAATCTATCCTGGCGAGATTGCACGAAATGTCTGCAGCAGGTAATGTGAGTGCATGTCAACTGCATCTCGGCGTTGTCTCCTGTGAAATAATGTCTCGTCTTCTAGAACTCTGCGCCTGGCATTGATTCTTCGATTATCGGCCGTATATCGAATGATCACGCGGCCGAAGCGACGGGTGCGGACGAATCAGCTGAACTCGAGGACCTGTGCAAATCCACGGGGGCTTCAGCATACCTCGGTATGTGTTCACACAGTTCATACGTCATTTGGACTGATGTCTCGTCTATAAAAGCTGGCGTAGAAACCGTGAGTGCCTACTAGTTGCTCCCCCTTGCCGTTTTTCTTACGTTGGGGATGCGCAGACTAATACCATGGCGCAAACCTTCTTCGTCCTGATGGCGTTATACCCTCGGGTGCAGCAGAAGGCGCAAGAGGAACTTCATACCGTAGTAGGGCCGGACCGCCTTCCAATGTTCAGCGACATAGGCTCCCTTCCCTACCTCGATGCTCTAATCAGAGAGCTCCTCCGATGGCACAGCCCAGTCCCTTGTGGCGTGCCGCACAGGACCACCTCCGACGAGGAGTACAATGGCTATTTCATCCCCGAAGGCACCATCGTATTCGTCAGCGCTTGGTAAGTAAACTTTCCCATCCACCTGTCTCTGGAGCAGAGTGACTCGCTGCTAATTATCCACAAACCAGGGCGCTCTCCAGGAATTCCAAAGAATACCCCAATCCCGAGAATTTCATCCCAGAACGATTCCTGGATAGAGAAGGAAATGATCGGGCACCCGTCGATCCGCGTCAGTTTGCGTACGGTCACGGGCGGAGGTCAGTTTCGTCTCGTGGCTGGATATTTGGACCGAGCCCGACCTATCCCATGTCCTGTGTAGGATTTGCCCTGGACGCTATTTTGCTGACGCAACCCTCGCGCTGTTGTGCGCCTGCGTCCTCCACGTGTTTGACATCAAGCCCCCCGTGGACGAGAACGGCACGCCGCAAAAGATCGAGTACAAAGTGATGAACGATAATGCTGTATCGTAAGCGTGCCTTTCTCATTGAATGATGTTCTCGTTCTGATATCTTCATCCTTGTCAGGCATCCCGTCATGTATGACTTGGTGATTACCCCTCGTTCTGCAGGTGCAGAGAATCTCATTCTCTCAATGGACGCGGGTTCCACATGATGTTACGCCGATGGTTGGTAATAATGCAGTTATATCGTATTGACTGTACCCTTGAGATCAGCGTAGCACTTAGTCACCCCTAGGGCCCAAGGCGATGCAGGGATGGCTCCAGTGTACTACCCTGGGTTCAACTTCTCTTTAATGTCGGTACCTCGTGACTCGGACTTGGAGCAATGGTCTTCCTATACTTCTAGTACGGTCACGCATGTACTCATGATCAGAGAGCATGCTTCCGTGCTACCGCAGTATTGAAATGTCTTACTTTTCACTCAACCATTATGTCATTGAATGCACTACTGTAAATTGGCACCGCACATTGACGGCGCATGTGGTCACGAATATATATGTAACGACCACGTTGTGGTGTTAGGTTTGTCGGAATCCTTATCGCCGCCTGTTTTCACACGGCATCGTGCTACGGGGAGGCGATGCGCACAGCCCATACGCATCATCCAATACTAAAATACAGCCTGCAGCACCCTTTAACCCTACCCACACCAGTCAGTATACCAATACTCGATTGAGCATCCTCATCTGTGGACGACCCGCCCTGTTTGTGTAGAGCCAGGGTAGTGGATGTCGTCCTGCCAGCGATAAGGTACCGTCATTTTCATTTTTTCGACTAGTAGTTTATAGCTAACGTGCATGAACGGGAAACTGTTCTAGGACGTGAAAACTCATTCGTACAGTATGTACAATCGTTATCGGGAAAGGTACATGCACCCTACAAGTACTCATATACTGTGCTTGCTGCACGGGCCTAGCACAAGATGACAGTGGCCGATGCCTCATCCGGCGAACAAGCCCCCGCCCCCCGGGCGGCAGAATCCCCTTTCAACAAGGACGAAGCAGATTTTGTGCTCCGTACCGCCGACGGGGTCCACTTCCGCGTCTTCCGAACTATCCTGGTGCTGGCCTCGGGAGGGTTTGCGGGCATGCTCCACCTACCCCAACCGCCCGACTCGGGGGAGACCGAAACGCCTGGAGTCGACGTGCCCGAGGACAGCGAGACGATGGACATGTTCCTGAGGATTTGCTACCCCCACATCGCCTCGGAGATCGAGGTGGACTCCCTATCGCGCCTGCGGAAGGTCCTTGCTGCGGGCCAGAAGTACGACGCTCCGCCCGTCATCGATGTGATGCGGCGTGCGCTCGTACAGCCGCGCTTCCTCGATGACAACCCCCTTGTCGTTTTCGCCATCGCGTGCTGCATGGACCTCGAGGAGGAGGCGAAGGAGGCGGCCAAGATTGCGGTGATGAAGAATCGCGTGAAGGACGAGCTCAACAGCCCTCCAGAGATGGACAACGTCGCCGCGGGCGCGTACTACCGCCTCATGCTGCTGAACCAGACCCGCGTCATCCTGCGGGCGAACGTCCAGGTCGAATTCAATGGGATAGAAGCATTCTGTCGCAATGCACAACCATTCCCGGAATCGGAGACGACCATCGACTCGGTCTCGAGACCCTTCACCGATGCGGATGCGGATGTCATCCTCGTGACGTCCGATTCCCTCGAGTTTCGCGTCCACAGCAAGATCATCGAGTTTGCTTCGTCCACGATGTTCAGTACGCTCAGGCCAGACAGCACGCATGACGACATTCTGATAGAACGAGCGTACATCATGGAAGAAAGCAGCGCAGTCGTCGACTCGCTTCTCCGTTTCTGCTACCCCGGCAAACGCCCCCAATTCACCGACGCCCCCAACACCTTCCTCCGCGTCCTCGCTGCGCTCAAGAAGTATGGTCTCGACGCCGCCGCAGACGAGGCTATAAGCGCCCACTGGTGCGCATTCGCCGAGCAGGACCCATTCCGGTTCTTCTTCCACGCGATTGCGCTCAACCTCGGCGACGAAGCGCGCACATGCGCCCGCCTCGTCGCGGAGAGCGAGAGCAGCCAGAACATGCACACGCTCTACGTCCCCGAGATGGAGAGCGTCGGTTCCCTGGCGTACCGCCGCCTCCTCGCGTACGTCAAGCGCTACCGGGACGCCGCCACGCATGGCTTCCAGCTCTCGGGCTTCCGCGCTCGGCCGTGCCCGGAAGATAGGTCCTGCGCGTGTCGCACTCGGTGTCCCATGGCCATACACATCCGTACACCAATGACCGGGTACGAGGGGGTGTTCAGGGAGATCAAGCAGAAACTCGAGAAGCGGCCGAGCGGGAGTGTCTTGGTGGGCGACTTGGGCCTGGTGGGGTCCGTGCTGGACGCAATGCACGCGCAGAGGCCGGAGGTCACCGCACTGCCGATTGCCGTGAACAACTTGAACTTCATGGACAGACACGGACATTGGAGCAGCAGTCCGAACCTGAATGGCCATTACGTCCCACCCCTGCCTCCGCTTGAGTTCTTATGCACCATGTCGGCCCAAGTTGAATGGGTGTGCTCGGTTCTTCAATGTTACGCCGATGCCGTGGAGAGGGCAGTATCGCAGGCGAGTACAATCTCTGAATCAGCCGTGCACACTGGCTGACTTCGTTCCCGGGCAGGTCGAGCTTGACTTGTCCAATGTGATGGCGTGAATGAACGTGTAGGTATTAGACGCGATGTACGATGCTGTAGTAATACCATGTAGCTGCGATTGTCAATGTTTAGTACCGGCTCTAGGCCGAAATGCTACTGGACGAACCTAAGATATAAGGAGGACTAAACGCATAGGTCCTCTCGACACCTCTCTATGACCTCCCCTACCCTCAACACCAGGTCGTCACTCCCCCACTGGCCAACAACACTCACGCCGATAGGCCATCCGTCCGCACCCTTGCCCGCTGGGACGCTCAAAGCAGGAAGACCGCCCAACGACGCAGGGACAGTCATCACGTCCTGAACGTACGCGTCTAGTGTAGAGGCATCCTCTTCTTTTGGGGGAGCGTCGTTATCCGGGAGGGCAGGGGCGGTCTGGATCGCAGAAGGATGTATGAGGACATGAACGCCTTGTGTTGGATCGGAATGATCCGTGGGCAGGACGTTCAATGCGTTCGGGATGCAGAAGACGCGGTCAAAGTCCGCTTTGATCAGTTTGCGGACTTGCTGGGCCTGCAAGAAGTAGTTCTCAAACGCGCTAAGCAAATAAGAGGTCAGCGCGATGCCCTCATCGAACACATGCGCGGGCTACCAACTCGGCCGAAAGCGCGTAAGTGCCCAGAAGCATGCGCCGCTGGACTTCCTTGCCGAACCCTTGTGACCGGGTGTATGCGTAGACGTTCGCGGTCTTGGTCAAGTTGGCGCCTGGTGGTGGCTCGACACGCATACCTGTTGCTCTCATTCAGTGTCGTGAAACATACACCGTCCGAATTACCGACTTGCCATACTCAATCCCATCGTACCTCGCTAGATTACTGCTAGCCTCAGCACTGGAAATGACGTAGTAGGCGCTCAACGCGTATGGGGTCGAAGGAAGGGACACGGGGACAATAGTGGCCCCGCGAACGCGTAGTTGGTCCAAGATGTTGCGGACGGGAGTGATGACACTTGGTTGCAACTCTGCAGGGAAGTATTCCTAAGCACGTACATGTGAGTAAGTAGCAATCTAAGGAGGGTTTGGGAACGGACCTGTGGTACCCCTACTCGAAGGCCCACGAGCGAGTCTCCCTTCAAATTGTCCAGGTGGCCCTCGTTCAGTTGCCGGGCCGTTTCCCTGACGTGGGATGGTGCGGCGGTAGGATCCCTGCTGTCATATATCGCGAGGATGCCTGTATTGGAGTGTGAAGTTTGGTTCAACAGAAGAGGCGCAAGAACGGACCATGAACACGTTTAGCAATACTGACGTCTCGTCCAAGGACACCCACGCAGTCCAGGCTGTCGGCAAAGGACACGACACCCAACCTAGAGTAGTTTTATGTAGCAAAAGCATTCATGATTCGAGTTGACAACACACCTGCTGATTATACCGTAGGAGGGCTTCAAGCCTACGACACCGCAGTATGACGCTGGCAACCTGACCGAGCCACCGGTGTCCGTACCTAAGGCACTATCCTTCACGCAACTTTAGAGAAGAGGAGGAGAACAGATGCCAAAGGCACGTACACATCACATAAATTTGCTCCAACAGCAGCAGCACTTCCTCCTGAGCTCCCTCCGGCAGACCTCCGCTCGGTGTGTCCACCGGCTTTTAAACCAAACGGGTTGACGACAGGTCCATGCGCGGAGTAGACGTTGAGAGATCTGCTTCCATGAGCACGCGGCATTATGTGCCCAAGTACCCGATGACTTACCCCATCCCAAATTCGTCACAATTCGCCTTTCCAACGATCTCTGCACCGCTGGCCGTAAGCAAAGACACCACGGTTGCGTCGAAAGGCGACCTGAAGTTCTCGAGCATCTTGGATGAGCATGTCGTAGGGAGCGACTTGGTACATATGTTGTCCTTGACGGCCAGACGGAGGCCAGTGAGAGGACCTGTCCCAGACGAGGGGTATGAAGTCCCCGAGGGCCCAACCAGCGCGTTTGTGGGGTGAGCATGAGCCTGGAGGGCAAGGCTTCGTCGCAGTAGAAGAGAAGTTCTATGAAGCTTGTAGCATTTGGGGGTAGAGCGAGATAGCATGTTCCACCGTGGCGGACACTGGCCTACACTGGCAGAGAACCAAGGCTGGGCGGCGGCAGTACTTGGCACTGGCAGGGGGCCACTAGCAGCAGGACTTAGACTAGTACTTACTACCTCCGTCGCGCGTTGTTTACATCTGTTGTCCAAAAGCCTCTGATCCTAACAGCAACAAACAACCGCCATTTCCTGTTTGGGAAAATTTTAGCACGCGCACCCTGACCCTCTCCATCATGTCTGCTCGCACATCTAAGGCTTCCTCTTTGCCCACGAAGCCCAGCCTGAAGAAGAAGGCTCGGGTAGAGTCTCCAAAATCCTTCAAAAGTAAAGTCTTGGCGGCCAAGGCGAAGTCCCATCCCGATTCCGACAAACCCACTCTGCTCTCGAAAGCGAAGGGAAAGGAGCGGGCCGACACACCACCGCCCATTATCAAAAAGCAAAAGCAGACCGCCAAAAATTCCGTTGTTGTCTCTGATCCTAGCTCCTCCACCACTCTGCCTACCTCTTTCAAGGTCATTGCTGGGTCATACGAAAAACTACTCTATGGTCTAGAGGGCACAGTCTCTTCAGATTCAGCCGGGTACAGCTTCAGTCTCAAGCCTATTTTTATATTCCCTGCGCATGTGTCCTGCATCAAGTCTGTCGCGGTTTCTCCGCAGGGAGGGAAGTGGCTTGCGACAGGGAGCGCGGACGAGATCATCAAGGTGTGGGACTTGAGGAGACGGAAGGAGCTGGGTGGTCTCATGCAACACCAAGGTACGCAAACGCACCCAACGGACATTCAGAACGGTATATTGACAACCCTCACGACAGGTTCTATCACCCATCTCGAGTTCCCTTCGCGGTCCCATCTGCTCTCTGCCTCAGAAGATGGCACATTATGCTTGTTTCGCGCACGGGACTGGGCGGTCCTGAAGGAAATGAAGGGCCACAAGGGACGCGTCAACTCTGTCGCGGTACACCATTCCTGTAAGGTCGCGTTGAGTGTAGGGAAGGATAGGACGTTGCGGATGTGGGACCTTATGCGGGGCAAGGGCTCGGCGAGCACTAAGATCGGGAAAGGTGCGTCCAGGTCGAATATCTCTGCAGAACGTCGTTTAACAAGCTACCCAGAGGGTGAGCTTGTACGTTGGTCGACAGATGGGTCGATATTCGCCGTACAGGCACAAAATACCATCGACATCTACTCCACGGTCAGTCTCGTTTTGTTCGACTCGCGGGACGCGTTCCTCATATCTCCCTGAACATGAAGGATATGGAACTCCTGCACACTATCACACATCCTTCCCGATTACACGACATCCGGTTCTGCAAACGCGTGGAAGGCGAAAGCGACCTTCTCCTTGCCGGCGCGGAAGACAAGAAGCTAGCCGTGTATGACGTGCCCAAAGACCGAACGAAACCGCCCACCATCGTCGCCGAAATGCTCGGTCATACCAACCGGTTAGCCTCTACACTTCGCTCTGCGTGCTGCATGAGCTGACCAGTGATTAGTGTCAAAGCGGTTGAGACCATCCAGGTTGCTCTTCCCGAGGGCACACCTCGCCCATCAACTACCCTTGTTTGCACGATCTCGTCGGATGGGAAGGTCCGACTCTATGACCTAGCTGCGCTCCCGCTATCGGCCGAAAAGAAGGCTCAATTGCAGCCCGTGACGGAGTATGATACGAAGGGGACGCGCCTCACCTGCCTCGCCCTCGGAGACGGGGCCGTCCCCGCAAGTCCAGCTAGCAATGGAAAGCGCAAGCGCGAACCAGACGTGGATCAGGATGATGCCGAAGACGATGAAAATGATATCGCCTCCCAAGACGACACGGACAAAAATTCCGAGGAAGAAGAGGAACAGGAGCAGGAAGGTGAGGGAGAGTACGAAGACGACGAGGATTAGGTCAAGCAGTAAGGCTACAGCAGGATACATTACAGTGCGACAGCGTGATACGATAGCAATCCAAACACCTTACATAAAGTCTATCGCGCGTTTCCGCCCCCTCTGCGGACCCGCCTCCTTCTCCTCGCCCTCCCCGTCGACTATCATCCCATCACCATTCGCGTGTCCCAACGGCGCGGAGAGGGTCTTGACGACCTCTGGCGCGGGCTTCTCCACCCACATGCTGTCGTCCTCGTCCTCCCCGTGCTTCTCCTTCCGCTTTTTCTTCTTCCGCTCCTTCTCTTTCTCCTTGGGCGGCGCGGGCCCGAAGCTGGGTATACTCCCGTCGTCCTCCGCGTCGAATGAAATGAGCGCGACCTTCGCTTTCTTCCTTTCCTTGTCCTTCTTTTTGCTCTTCCCGTCCTTGTTCATGCGCGACTCGCGCTCTGAACGCGGGATGAACGTCGGCTTGAACGTCGCGGGGTCGATCGATTCCAATGGCTCGTTTGGTCGGGTGGGAGGCTGGGGTGGAGGAGTTGGCCCCGCCTCAGGTTTCGCAGTTGTGGTCGCAGGTGCAGAAATGTCGAGAGGTGTCGGCGCTGGCGTCGCTTCTGGGGCATCCCCACCACCACCATCTTCCCCCTCGTCGTCGCTGTCCTCGTCATCGCTCGCGAAGATCGCCTTGAACACATCCATCCCGGGCCGCTGGTACGTGAGAGTGTCCCTCCCCTGCGTCTCGTCCTCCCCCAGACCGACGTTCGCGAGGTTCCTCGGCCCGCTCCGCTGTTCCTGCCCCTCTCTGCTCGAGCTCGCGCTCTCCGCCGCAGTGATCATCGCGATAGGCGCGCCAGAGGCACCCGCGTCCGTCTCCGCCGAGGGTCCGGCGGCCCCTCCCGCCTCCCTCTTCGCCGCGCCCGTCGCGAACTCGAACCCAGCAGTCGCAGCGCCCGCCTCCGCGGTCATGTCTACCTCGGGCTCCTTCACGCCAAACCGCTTGCACAGCAGCTTCGCAGGTTGCCACGGCTTCGTCTCGCGCGTCAGCCGACCGTACATCCCCAGCCTCACTGCACCCATCCTCGGGTCGTCCTCCTCTTGCTTGTCCTCCTTCGTCTCCTCCCCGCTCTGCTCCTCGGCGTACGTCACGGGCTGGTGGAGGCCCTCGATGACCTGGGGGCCCATCTCGACAACGGCGGACGAGCGGAAGCGGCCAGCCATCGCCGCGGAGAGCGGCTTGAACACCGTCGCGGACTTTGCGTAGTCGTCGAGCTCCTTGTTGAAGTCGTCCGCGCTCTGGTGCGGGAGCGGCCCGAAGCCGAGCTTCTCGGGCCCGGCGGACGAGGAGGAGGCAACGTCGGCTTGGAACGTGAGGAACGCGGTGTAGCGTGAGTGCTTCAGCGGGTCGGCCGTGAACGGCTGGAATCCGGACAGCGCGGCTTTCGCAACGGAGGGATGGAGGTGCGGAACGCGGATCCCTCCGGGGGCGGAAGGCGGGGGTCCAGGAGATGGCGGACGAGGAGGAACAGCGTCGGCGGTCGATGGAGGAGCTGCGCCGTCGTCTCTTGGTTTACGGAAGGATTGGAGGCGTTCGCGGTCCTTCTGCGAGAGGTATTCGAATACTGAGCGTGTCTTCGCCGGGGCTGGTGCCTCGCCCAGCATTGAGCCGCGCTAGAATCATGGTCAATTAGAATAGAATAACCACGGCACGATAGGATACTGACCTCGTCGGCCGACAGAAGGCTCGCCTTCCATTCGGCGTGCGATCGGGCGGGCTGTGGTGGGGGCTTGGTTGTAGCCTGGTTTTCTTTCTCGGCCCCTTGCTTCCAGACCCTCTCGGGATCAGGCTTCCAACCTGGCGGAACTTTCGGCATTGGGAACCAACGTTCTTCTCCAACGGGCTTGGAGGACAGTACGAAGCCCTTCAAAACGGGAGTTCCGTCGTTAAAGGTTTGGGTTTGGGTGATTCCGAGGGGTACCGTCTACCCATGACAAATCAGCATTTCTGCAAGGCAACTGGGAGGATGCGAACTACTCACGGGCCCCTGTGGTTTACCCTGTTTCCGAGAGGCCCTGGACCCAATACTGATATGATGTTCGTCGTCGCCCAGACTGCTGTCGTAGGCCACACGATTTCGTCCAGAAGGACCACCATCATATACGTCGAGATCATCCTCGTCCGCGTCGTTTAATGCTCCGAGTCCGAACCCAGCTAAAACAGATAATCAGTGTCAATGACGCTCTTTGATTTAGAGAGTAGTGCGCACAAGATATATTTGGATCCGTACGGGCTCGTTCGCCACCGACGCTCTCATTCAAGCTAAGTCCCGGTGTGTACCCCAAGCCTCGGAAGTTGTCTTTCCGAGAAAGGAGAAGAAGAGGGGTATCTTTCCGCGGGTATAGATGCTTCTTCGCCTCTTCGAGATCCTCTTCATTGCCCTCGACCTCCTTCGCGGGATCCAAGAACCCTGCATCCTGCGCTGTCCGCTGAGCATACGTCAGGCGAGGACCGATGCCTTGTCCCACTTTCCACCCCATCTTCTTCAGGATCTTCGCGCCGATGGAATCTTTGGGTGGAGGTGCAAGGGACTCAGCAAGAGCCGCCGTTATAGGACTAAGTTGGAGGGTCAGCCCCCGGGGATGAATTCGTGAATGGACACATGCGCACTCTTGATCCACACTGTCCTGTCCCTTCTCCGCCGCGGTTCCACCAAAATCCATCTCCTCGTGTTCGTCGACAAGTTTCTGGCTCTCACGCAGCTCCGCGAGATCCTCCTCGTCCATGAAGTCTTCCGGTCGGGCCGCCTTCTTCTTCGCGCGCTCGTTTCGCGATGACACGAAGGTAGCCGGTGTCCATCCTGGTAGTGTATGCAGAGCTTGAGGATATGCGGCGGGAACGATGTGGTGACCGTTTACACACCTTCCTTCGAACCGACCGTATTGAAGTACCCGGCTGAAAAGCCACCGGTGAATGCTCCGTGTAGTCGTCGCCTCCCCTTCTCATCCCGAACCTACACACCACAAGTACAGCTTGAGCAAGGTTGTCTTCACCTGGGTAACCGGCCGACCACGCACCTCCTGCTTCCACAACGGAACAAACTCCCCGATGTCCTTCGACTTCTCAAGCGGCGGAAGAGGCGTTCCAATCTGCGGTGATAAAGTCGATGATCGGTAAGTCTGTAAGCCGCGTGCACCTGTGCAGGCCAACGCTCACCAAGCAGAAGTTCTCGTTGGCCTTCGAGCTCGCCGTGTCCACCCCCAAGTCATTGAGCTTGCGCTTGAGCCGACTGGTCATCGTATGCGCAGACCTGGCGAACTTGTTGCGCCAGCAATCTTTACGAACGTATTACTGCGTGTCGCCGTAGATGGATGGACTCGGGCTCCAGGCCTCCAGGACTGACGCAGGTGAGATGGTGGTAAAACAGGTTGTGGAGCTCAAGGCACCAGGAGGCGCTTACTTAGGCTCACAGCGCCTACTGCGCCATCGCAGTTTAGCGCCCGATGTTATGGACTGGAAGTTCCCCCGAATCCCCGTTGGCCTCCTCAACTCACTGCAGCAACGCTGCCATTGTTCGACGCCTTTCAACTCACCCTATATAGCAACAACATCCATCGATAACTCAGCTCTCGAACTCATTGACACCGTATCTCTCTATTTGAGCCGCAGGCTTACCTGTGGCTGCTGCCAACTAAACGTTGCAATGTAGAGACGTATGTCTTGCTTGTATTGCTTTATGTAATCGTTGTGCTGAAAATTCACGAATCATATTTAGATGACGTCGTGTAGGCATACCTGCGGACTTGATATCTCGCCTGGCGACGTCGAAGAAGCTGCTCGAACGGCTGTTGAACGCGCTGAAGCTCCTGATGTCGGTGAAATCACACACGCCGTTGATGAGCACATTCGCGGAAGAAATGTCCAGCGTGGGCACGAGTCAATTGAGCAGAACCTGAGGACCATGGGTGCGTCTCTTATACCCCTTTTATCTGCATTGAGTACGCCAAGAAACATCTGGTGCTCCCAACTGGTGAAGTTTGAAGTGACCAGATCATCATTGTTTGTCCCGCTGTCCAAGCTCAATGCGCAAGTTATCTTCCCCGAGTATTCATTCCTACCTGGTCGCCGGCACAATTCCTGTCTTCCTCCGCAGCCAGTCCCCAGACGACTGAGGAAGCAAGCCAAGTCAAGCATGGTTATAACTCATCTCTAAGTCTTTCATGCCGGTTTGGTTTGGAGCGAACCCTCTCTGTATATCAACATTGAACTATAGTACATGCATCTTCAAGGTATCCGATATCAGATCTACCCTCAACGAGAGCCTGCAGTGCTCAATGTCACCATGCCTTGCTACGGTTTATGTAAGTCTGCCAACTGGCATTCGTAAGGTCCAACTTTTGGACCATCTGTACTTCGCAAAACGCGCTGCAAGTTCAACTCGATTCGACGAACATACGACACCGGATATGCGATGCAGTATCCGGCACTCGACCACCTTTGCATCTCTTTGGATATGCGTACGCCTGATCAAACGCTTGGTACTTAAGCGAGGAGCTTGACTGGCGATCTGCTGCACCAATGCTGCACAGTCACAGTGCAGATTCGTCGTTGCCGGGGTAGCAAAGGGTCGCGAGCGGGATGATCGGCTATCACATTCTGCGGCAGATGTTGCGGGGAAGTGCACTGGAAGTGCCTGATGGCCACCGTGACGCTCGTGTTTGTCCACCACCACGCTGCTTCTCCACTGCGCACTTGGTCCTCTCCCACCCCGTGATTACTTTCCATGGCCACACCACGCTCACACTCGCTCCAGCTTCAGCTCCGACAACTCTGGGCCGCATCGCATCAGTGCACGAGGACTTGTGAATGGCACTTGAATGGCTTGGAATTTCTGAATGAACGAGCTGAAGCGAGAGCGAGTTGTCGCGATAGGTTCATCATTTCAATCAGCCGTTATCAAGCAAAGTCCACAAGCTCTTCAGTTTACTTATCGCTAAGTAGCCGTGCGGGGGCGCCTCGCCTGGGGCCTGTTTTGATATTCTGTTGGGCGGGATTCTCGAAACGCGTCTGTGCGGGGTTATATGCTATATAGTATATACACTCCACGCCCCACAGTCTTCCTCTTCGTGAGTCTCTCCCCTCCGCTCCCCACTTGAGGCTCGGTGGCCCTCTCCGTGCGTTCGGCTGCGCATCCCTCTGGGTCTCCCTCTCTCGCACCCCAGCTAGCCTTTCCGCCTCTCCTCCAACCCCTCGTTCGCCATGGCCGACTCACGCGAGCACCATCCCGACGGAACGAGCTCCCTCGAGAAAGGCGCCATCTGCGACTATGTCGCTCAACCCACCGACGACCGCTACCACTTCGATCCCGCCGACCTCGACCGCGTCCAACGCAAACTCAAGCAGCGCCATGTTCAGATGATTGCTGTGAGTCCCTCGTTCTACATACATGTCACCCACGTTCCCATTTCCGTGTCTCGCCATTTCTTCCGCTGTGCTGAACCGGACTAGATCGCTGGTACGCTTGGTACAGGTCTATTCTTGGGTTCCGGTCAGTCGCTTCAAGCAGCTGGACCCCTCGGTGCTCTCATCGCCTACGCCTTCGTTGGGACGACCGCGTACGCATCCCTCTGCGCTGTGGGCGAGATGACCGCGCACGCACCCATCTCCGGAACGTTTCCGCACTTCGCGGCGCGGTGGGTCGACCCCGCGTTCGGATTCGCACTGGGGTAAGCACGTGTCCACTCAACGCTTCCGCTTGGCCCAATGTGACGTTGGCTGCACTCGTTCTCGTGACAGCTGGAATTACTTTTACACGAACGCGATCTCCGTTCCTGTAGAGATCAGCGCTGCTGGTCTCTTGCTGACCTTCTGGGATACCAACGTGAGTGTTTTCGTGAAGGTTTCTTATACAATCGCATCCCGATCCTTGCGCTGACTTCGCTTCTCCCCGACACGTGAAAGACGAGCCATCAACCAGGGTATACCGCCGTGATTTGCTTCTTCGCGTTTATAATCAACATTTTCGGTGTTCGTTGGTTTGGAGAGTCGGAATTCGTCTTCTCCATCATCAAATGTGAATCTCTTCCGACGGTATTCACAATTTATCTTTGTCTTTTTCGTATTTAGGCGCCCAATACTGACCACTAGTCTGGTTCCACGATGGTTTACAGTGTCCTTGATCACCACCCTCATAATTACCGGTTTGGTAATAGACCTTGGTGGTGGCCCCAATCACCAGCGTCTCGGTTTCCATGTAAGTTCGTCCTCGCGTGTCTACCCCCACATCGTGCATCTCGGCTAGCATTTTACGAGTTGTTTATCACGGATGACGTGCTCATGCTATGCCACTCCTACAGTACTGGAAGACACCTGGTCCGCTTGCTGGTGCCAACCTCACCCCGGACAGACCGAGTCTCGACAAATTTCTCGGTATTCTTTCGTGCATCGTCCAGGCCGCGTTCTCCTTCCAGGGCGTTGAGCTCGTCGCAGTGTGGGTGCTTCATCGTCGCTCTACGTGCACTTCGGATGTGCTCATCCCTTCATAGCGCCGCGTCTGAGACCGAGAGCCCTCGTCGCAACGTCTCGAAGGCCGTGCGTCGTGTATTCTGGCGCATATTGCTCTTCTACGTGAGTCGCGCTCCCCTGCCCTACTGCCCCACGCCCCACCCAGTTTCGCTGACCGGACGCGTCTAAACCTTGAAGCTGGGAGGCCTGCTGATCACCGGCATGGTCGTGCCTTACGACGACGGCGATCTACTCAAGAGCACCGGCAACGCCGCCGAGTCGCCCTACGTCATCGCCATGACCCGCGCAGGCATCCGCGTCCTGCCGCACATCATCAACGCCGGCGTCTTCACCTCCGCCTTCTCCGCGGGCAACTCGTTCCTCTTCTGCGCGTCGCGCGTGCTCTACGGTCTCGCCGTCCGCGGGCAGGCCCCGAAAATCTTCGCGTACTGCACGCGCGGAGGCATCCCGATCGTCGCGGTGCTCACGTCAAGCGCGTTCGGCCTCCTGGCGTTCATGAACGCGAGCGCGGGCGGAGCGACGGTGTTCAACTGGTTCGTGAGCTTGTCCGCCGTGGGCGGGTTCATCAGTTGGTGGGCGATGAACGTCACGTATATCTTCTTCCGTGAGTGTTCCTCTATCTGCGGATGCTTCTTCTCTGTGTTTGGATGATGTGCGCTGACGTCGACTGACCTGCACGTGCCCGTACGCAGACCGTGGGTTGAAGGTGCAGGGCATCGACCGCAAGAAGCTGTTGTACTACAACCCCCTCCAGCCGTACCTCGCGTACTGGGGCACGTTCTGGCTAGCGATCTTCATCCTCATCAACGGCTTCACCGTCTTCTGGCACTTCAACGTCTCCACGTTCCTCACCTCCTGTGCGTATGCTCGTCCTTCCGTTGCTCGCACTCCCCCGGACTTGAATTTTATTGATCCCCCTTATAGACATCAACATCCCGCTTTTCATCATACTCTACGTCGGATACAAAGTCATCAAGCGGTCGAGGTTCTGGCGGCCAGAAGAGATGGACTTCGTCACCGGCATCCCGACCGTTGAAGAAACCGAGGTGCCAGAGGTGCCACCACGCACGCTCGGGGAGAAAATAGCCGCGGTCGTCTTCTAAGGAGATCTAGGGCCTACAGTCCGCGCCCGTGTGGCGGTGGGCTGGGACGATAACGGATGATGCTGTTGTACGATGTAAACGAGTCTTGTACCGCGACGCTCTCGTGCGCGAGGCAGGTACTTAATGTACAGGTAGTGAGCGTTGGTTCACTACGTGGGGCTAGTGTATCACTATCACGCGATCCCCCCATGTGCAATACATATCTTTGGAAATATGCCGTCAATATGCCGCAGTGGTATCGTTTAGTGAATTAGGAACCCCAAGGCAACACCCCTGGAGTTCTTGACGAACGAAGTGGAACCACGGTGAGTACGCATATAGACGTCTGATTACGTATGTGAAAGAGCGCGATGTTTACATATATGTACAACCCATAGGCCGTATACTAGTACACTACGATCTAGTAGTAGTACATCTGCTGTCGCCGTTTTACGTCCGTTTGAGCCCCCACCACGGCCACGCGTGCTTCAGGTGCCAGAAGTTGTCGATTATGCATATGCAGTCCAGCCTTGAGGCTCCGACGGGTTCTGACCGAGATGATACTGAACACTAGCCGGCCAGTTCGCGAGCAATGGGTCGTTCGCTGGCTGCGACAAGTCGGACCCGAAGTCGGACAAGAAAGTTGCCTTTTCGTAAAGCCGTTCAGTCAGTAAACGTCCTTAACCACACGAGTTCAACAGCATTTGCGTACCTGTCTCGGCGGCGACCAGCTACCCCACTGGTTCGTCGGAATTGGAGCGCCCATCGTCTCGTACACGTATTGGCCGCTGTAGTCCTCCTCCTCGAAGGTCCCCCGCGGAAACAGTGGTACATCCGAGTCCCAAAGGGACGGGCGGTCATGCCCCGGATGCGTCCAGTCCGACTCCAAAGGGGCGGGGATGTTCCCATCGAAGGCTTCGGGAGCCTGCTCGCAGTGAGCAAGTAGACCTTGGTCCAGGTCTGGATATTGGAGTAGAGAGAGCAGGCTAGACCGCGGTAAAACGCCCCAGTCCGGAAGCGAGGCAGACGGCGAAGGCGGGGCCTCTTCGACGAGTAGGGACTGGGCGGGCGAGTGGTTAATGTCCCGCGCCGTGGCCGAGGTATGCTGGTTCTGAACCTGGACGTCTTCCGGCCGGGCGACGTCGGACCCGACGGAACTCGTGCGCGTCATGCTCCTCGTCTGCCGGTAGTCCCCACGCTGGCGGTCAGCGTCCGCCCGGGCCTTCCTCTCTTGTGCGCCGGTTCGAACGGCGGCGAGATCCCGTTGCTCGTTCATCGATCGCGTCTTCATCGACCTCTCCGTCGGGCCGAGAGTCGCCACCTTCCGCTCGGAGGCCTGCCTCGTCGGCTTGCACGGTGCACGCTTGGGCTTCTGCTCCCTCGGTCCCCTGTTCGGATGGTACTCGTAGTCGGGGTACTTAGCTGTGTGCTCCATCTTCGCGACCGCCGCCCTCATGTTCCAGTAGGCTTTCACTTCGGGGGGCTCGCTCTTCCACTTCGGCCCAATGAGCTTGCCGAAGTCCGCCATGGTTATAGTCTCGACAGTTCCCTTCTCGAGCCCTTCCTTTCGCTTCTTCAGGGCGTGCGCACGATAGAGAATGAAGCTGTTCGGTGGTCGAGGGATGTGCTCGGGTGGTTCGGGTGTGGGGGAGCGGGAGCGTGAGTGGACGTCTGTGTCCGAGTTCGAATCACACTTAGAGTTCGACCGGGAGAGTGTCGACTGTCGGCGTGTGCGGGCCATGGCCTCGGTGGTGTGGGGGGAGTGGCTGAGACGTGGACCGCGAGGATACTTTGGGGAGATGTGGACGGTTTTTATAACGGCGCCGACGCCGCTACATGAATAGACTGTGGGACCTGGGCAAAGCGAATGACAGCCGCTTTGAGGACGACGGAGAGTACCGAGTGGCACGGCCCCACGCTTTGATGGTGAACAATTGCGTGCGGGTTGCTTTGGGTAGAAGTGCGGTCAAAACCTACTGCACAATGCGGTGAGCCACCCGTTGCCTAAAGCTGTGCTAATAAAGCTGGTCGTTGAGCACAGTTAGTTGTCCTCTACGACGGGGCCTTGCAAACGGTCTATTCCGCAGTCAGTTCAATACATACATGGCCGTCGCTCAACAGCTATCGATCTCTCGAACAAGACACTCGGCGTCCACGGATCGAGGACGGATTATGTACTCGTAAGACAGAGGATGCCTGAAAAGGTATTCCCTCAGATATGAGAGGTTTACGGCCACTATATCAAGGACTCACTGGAGTAATGTATCGTTGGTCACCTTATACTCAACCTTCACCGGGACACCGTCCGAACCGACAGGAGGCTTGATGTCAAAGACATGTAGCACGGAAGCGCACACGATGAACACCGTCGCTTCGGCCAGATGACGCCCTGGGCAGATCCTAAACATTGCAAAACAAGGTTAGAAAGGGTGAAATATAATAGGCTCAGGAACGACCGGGCACAATACCTTCGCCCAAAACCAAATGAGAACTGTCTCGGATCCCGTTCCGGAGCTTCCGGGCCTAGGAAACGCTCGGGGTTAAAGGTCTCGGGATGCGAGTACACGTTCGGGTCTCTCGACATGGCCCTACACGGCTCGCTTGTTAGGATAGATCATCGATAACAGAGCGCGACGTACCAAATGTTGGGGCTTACAACAGTTCCGGCTGGGATAAAGTAGCCCCTATATTCCTCATCGACGGTTGTACGATGTGGTATGCCAAGCGGAGCGACGACGTGGAAGCGGAACAGTTCCGTTATCAAAGCATTCACGTATGGGAGAGCGTCGTGGTCCGAAAACTCGGGCAGCCGACTTGCCCCGACCACCGCATCGAGCTCAGCTTGCGCCTTCCTCTGTACCTCCGGATGCATTGCCATCATGAGCAAGAATACTTGCGTGATCGTATTCGTCTGAAATCAGAGAGGTCAGCCTCGTACACTTCCGAGGAAGTAAACCACCAATCACTGTATCTACGCCCGCTAAACATCAGGCAGTCAATACGAGCAGAGCCGAGAGATACTGAAACGAGCTCGTACTAGCATATGCGGTTGTTGTCACCCCTTTTATGAATTCCTGCACGTCATCTAGGAGCGAAAACTCGCGGCTAGCAGAGGCAAGAAGCCGCGTAGCCAGGGCACCCTTGGCCGAACCTGATTCCTGCAAGTAGTTTGTTAGACTCCACGATTCGGCAACGTGCAGACAAGGGCCAAGACTCACGGAAGCCTTGGTTGAAGTTTCATGGAGGACGGCACGGATATATTCTGCTTCATCTCTTGCCTTTTCAGCCACACGCTTGAAATGTACACTAGGGAGCCAGGAAGGGAGGTAGCGCAACCACGGGATCAACTCAACAGGGTACCTCCCGGGGAACGCAACGTCCTCCCCGATGTCCCTCACACGTTCCGCCATAGCGAAAAACTTGTCTTTCTCCTCGCTTATCTCGATCCCGAAGACAAGGCGCATGAGGGTTGCGGCAAACGAGCTGCCAGGATGCTTGACAATTAGGCAGCGCGTTTGAAAGATGAAAGGCAAAAACACCCACAAGTTCAGCTGATGGACAATATTATCGGGGGACTTTAGGAGGCGAGAGAGAAGACGTCGAGTCATTTGCAGCTGGAGAGGCTGGTACTGGGCGACTGCTTCGGAATGGAACGCTCGATGGAAGGCCCGTCGATGTCGACGCCATTCCTTTCCGTACTGCATCAAGACCAGCATCCACCCCATCCCGGCCCTAATCACTGTGGATTAATAAAGGTGTTTGAAGCTATGGTCATGGAAATCACGCACAGTTCAGACATGACTAGTTGGGGACGACCGGAGAAGGTGGCGGACCGCTTGTCAAGCAACTCGCAGGCCGCCTCGTACGAATTGAGCACGATAATTGGCTGTCCGAGGATGTCCATATAAATGATATCTCCTGCACGGAATGTGAGTCGGGGACGCAGGACACGCAGCAGTATAGAAGCAGTAGACAGGATAGTCGACAGACGCACCATATCTATCCCCCATTCGGGCAAAATGCGGCCCAAGATCAGTACGAGGCATGGCGAGGACATTTCCAATGAGAGGGAAGCCTTTTGGACCAGGTGGAAGGTGCAAACGACCCTTCCGTAGGAAGACGCGTGGTAGGAGGAGGATGAGAGCTATCGCTGCAATAGCACAGACTGACGCCGTTGCGGGCGATGTCATCGGTACGAAGTTTACGGGGGGAACGCTGTGGGTTCCATGGTCCAACGGCATCCTTTTGTCATCGGCGAGAATATTGGCATCAAGCCTTGACAAGAACAAAGTCTAAAGGGCTTCCTATCCGCATGAATCAGGATGGTCCGATGATGATAAAAATCGTAGTAGGTACCTCAAGTTCGGAACAGTCCCTCGAGCATTGGCCCGCTTCCTGAGACGCGCACTTCAGAGTAGATACCTGACCATCCGCAAGACAAGAGCGAGATGTTCTAGAAATCATCCGAATCAAGACGACGTCACGGTATGCAGGCCATTTGTCTTGTCCAAGTCTCGTTCAAAACAAGACCCAACCCGATCAGCCCTGCTTTCGTGGCGTAGTCTGCTAAACCATATTCCAATACCTGGCCTGTATGAAGTCGTAGTTTGCTCAGGGAGTGGATGTTCGTCTCTTGCCTGCAAAATGAGCCGTATTCTTTGCGAGGGATGACTCGGCCGGGGGAACATCATGACTGTGATCACACAGCGCCGCTGTCAGTGTCACAAGCCTCCGGTCGTACACTACGGCAAAAGCCGGAGTCGGAGTGCAGTTCGGTATCCGAAAACAGATTTAAAAGCGTAATCTCGTACTCCATCAAGTGAAATTACAAGCAAATAACTACGCATGTCCGCACTAGAATGACTTCGGCGGGGGGGAGAAGGGGTGGTAACATAAAGTAGCTGATTGTATATGGGCAAAACATGGGAACGGTGGCCAGTGGCGCTGGCCGTCTTGACTGCGAGTTAAAGTTTTGCAGCCTACGAAGCCTCGAGTGGAATCGGAGGCGGCTTGAACGACGCTTACGTCCCCGTCTTCTTTGCGTTCTTCTTCGGGACGGCCATTGCCTTCTTGGCCTGTGTCGATGCTGCGCGCTTCTTTTGTGCTCGTCCACGCGTCGAGTCTTGCTTGGGCGGAGGCTTCAGGGACGCCTTTGTCCTGCCAGCGGTTGGGCATTTCTTTGTCTGCGCGCGCAACTTTTTGCTGGGTGGTTCCGTCTTGGCTTCCGAGTCCCCAACGTCTTCGTCAGATGACGCGAGGTCTTGAGAAAAATCGACGTTGGCAGTCGGCATGGGTGGCACCATCCTCGCAAGTTCTTCGCCACTGATAGTTGGTGGTGGTTTGGGAAACGTTGGGAGTTTGGGTAAAGTGCGGGGATAGTACGCAGCCGCGGCGGTGTGGGTCGACATGGTGGGTGGGGGGAATGGTCGAAGCTAGGAAACAAGCGGCAGCCTGAGGAATTTGAAGAAAAGCGGTTTCATAATAATGCAAGCCCTTGTGGGATGAACCTTGAACCTGGTGGCACCCACCATAAACGAAACATCGCATTGGCGTCAATAGCGATTTCAGAATCTGCATAATAATCAAGCGCAAGGGGGGTTCATACGATAGCAGTGACACGAGATACATTGTAAAATGAATGTGGCATGTTATTACAGGGAAAGGTCTAGGTCCACATAAGATACTTGCCAATACGTCTCCCAGCTGAATCCGCTTATCTTCAAACAACGAGACGGATGACCGGGGCTCCCGCATGGAAATAAGTAATGGGGTGTGCGGCACAATACGGATAGGTGGTGTGTACATAGGCGCGAAGCGTGGGCATCACGACCGCCACGGGAGCGAGGGATTGAGGCGCGGAGAGTGCGGCGGCGAGTTGTTCTGCGAGAAGTACGTCGTCGATTGTGCTGGCGAAGCGAGAGAGCCGGGCAGGTAGAGGGGTATTGTGGGTATCAGCTCGAAGACATGTTGGGCGACAGGTCGGCCCGCCCGGGAACCTGGGCCGACGGGGACGTCAGTGGCATTCATGACACCGTGCACACGCGGCTCCTGCGAGATCGCCTCCTGGCCGTATCCTTCTGGGACCGGCGAGACGGGGGGGGCACCAGTGACACCACGTCCATCCCAGATGCACCGCACGTCATTGCCAGGGATGATCTGAGCGAGGCGACCAGTCTCCACGTGCCGGATTTCGATGAAACGGCTGTCAAACAAGAGAACGTACGGCGGGTGCCACGCGACGTGTTCCGCCGTACCTTCCCACTCGATGGTGCCCATCGACCGGCTGGGATCTCCGTGACGATCTACATAGAGACCAAATTCTAGACACGCATGAATATCAGTGTGAACGCGGTCGATTTCGGCGATCAACTTACCATCGTAACACAGTAAGAACTCATCGTTGCTAGAACGGAACATGCCCATAGGGCGACAGCTCTCGCAACGCTTAGCCAACTTCTCGAGTCGAGGATCATCTCGTTGAGGAATCGTGACACTCTTGAAACTGTAGGATACATGAGACACTGAGAATGGAGATGGCGCAGTGGTACGTACTCGGTGAGATCCATGATCTCGAATCCTTTGGTGCATAGGATGACGATCTTCGCCTTGAGGAAGATGAGATCAAATGCTTCAGAAGGAAGGAAGAAGTCCTATTGGACAAGGTTAGCTTTCACTCATCGCCCAACAAAGGAAAAGTGCGTACCCTGTAGACTCGGAACCACTCCGAGCGCTGAGAGCGCAGACCGAGACGAGAGCCGAACGTCTGGGGGGCCTTTGACCGCTCGTTGATCTTGCCCACAACTGGCTCTAACACACGGAACACACTGTCCAGCTATTCCACACTAATCAGTGATACATAACAACGTGGAGGCACATACACACGTACCCCTTTCTTCTTCATGTAGATGACGAGGGTGCGTCCATTCAAATTGCCAACGCTGAAAAAGTGGACATCCTTGTTGCCGCTTAGCTTCTGAGGTGTCTGGGACGTGTGAGCACTCTGGGGCGATGACGGCACTAACGCCTCGATGTGGTATGCGAAGAGTGACTGCAGGATCCAACAAATTAACTTGCGTTCATAGGTAAGGTTGGAACTATTAGAGCACGGACCTTGTCAGCCAACACGAGGAAGATGCCGAAGTCCTCGAGCATAGCACATTGAGTGACCATCTTGAGGTGAAGCACACGGCGGAGCGCTGTTACGACCAATGAGACCGGCGTCTTTTGCGACTTGTCGATAAGCACTTACATCGCGAATCGTGTCGGAAACCAATCCAGACACCCTCTGCGCAACCGATAGCAACCAGACCGCGGCCATCGGCAGTGGCTAAGGAGAAATCAACCAATTAGCATGTGCTCACTTGCCCAGTAAAGGAGAAACTCACTGAATGGAACGGAGCAAGTGACCTTGCCGGTGAACGCGTTCTCGTTCCACGAAGTGTTCGAGCTGTTGTTCATCATCGATGGCACCAAGAACGTGTCCGCGCTGAGCGTCTCGATCTCGAACACCTTGTTCGAGTCCTGCACGACTTTCCTCAGCCCAATTGCCTCCTCGAGTTTCTGCTTCCACTCGCTACGGGTCTGCGGACTCTCCGCGAAGACGGTGTAAAGACCTCCCAGACGGCCGTTATGGTGGATCGTGCACGGGAACACGAGTCGAGAGTCTGTTGCAGACTCAGGGGACGTAGCGGCGCCTGTTGGGGTACCTGTGTCGCCTGCATGACGTTCAGATCGACCAAGGCGGAGGATGCTGTTCCCGCGCTGGGTAGGAGGGTCTGTGAAGTTAGCGAGGGTCAACAGGTCCAACGGAATGGGCTGCGAAACCGGGCAAGTTAATACTGCAACGCTGAGAAAGGCACGTCGGGCATGCTTACACGCCTGTAGACGTGGTACTTGGTCACACCGTCCTTCTCTTTTGGCTTGGTCATGACCACTGTTGCGGGTATGTCAGTTTCTTGAGTACACCTAGCCGTCCGAAAACGACTCACGGTAGTTGTCGAACAGAAGGACGAACAGCTCAGTCCAGCCATTCCATTCGAATCCAGTGTCAGGCTGACGCAAGAGCTTCCCAGTATGGATAAGTGAACGGTTCTCGTTCAACAGGTCCATGTCCTATTTCGCAATGTGATCAGCTTTCTGAGCCCTAACCGAGAGGTGCGTCTCAAGCACTTACGATCTGCTCTTCCTTCTTAAAAACAAGGTTCGAATTGTAGCGCCAAACTTCGACCTTTTGTTTGGCTGAGACGACACCCGGCTCCGTCTCCTTACCGAGAGCCTTGATAACGTCGAGGACCTGTGGGATGTAGTCGCGATCCTCGTGTCCTTCCGGCGTCTCATCAAGGATATTCTTGAGCAGCAACTCGTAGCGGAGCAGACGCGGGATCGGCCGGTTGATGAAGTTCTTCATGTCCAGGCGGTGGGCATCGGCATGCCGCGTGCATTGCTGGAGAAAGCACAGTCAGACAATGCGCCCGAGACCAACACGCCAGTCAGAGACTTACGTCCACGAAAGCCTTGAACTGGGGATTGTTCGCCATCTCATCGTCGATCCTATACGCCGCGATCGGGTAGTTCGGGATGTACTCCATGTACGCCTCCCTGAAGTTCAGCACGGCATCGTAGATCGCGGCTGTGATGCTCCGAATAACAGGGTGCTCGTCGCGCTGAATCTCATGCAGCTTCTCGAGCATCCGCCGGTGGTGCGCGTGCAGCTCTGCGTAGTTGTGGAACACCTCCTGGATGAACTGCTCCAGCCGGTCGCGTGGGATGATCGGCGGGTCCATCTCACGCAACGGTCCCACGTACATCTGTCCCATGGCGTTAGGCCGATATTAAGGTTGCCTAGGCGATTAACGTACCACTTCGATGTTTTCGAGATCACGGACATAGTCCATCTCACCCTTGATGACTTCGAAGATGATGCTAGCTAGGGCATCAACGAACTGTAACATTGCTCAGTCAAGAATCGACTTACTTCTGACGCTTGATGTCCTGTTTCGACAAGCCCGTACGGACGTCTTCGGCAACGAGGTTGTACCATTCGAGCTTTCCTGTAGGACCTCTGCCCATCGCAGTCTGCCAGGTCCACAACTGCGCGACGGTCTGCAGCTTCTTGATCGCGGCGATAGCTTCCTTGAGGAACTCGACATCCGGGTTGCCTTCAGTCGTCTCGTTGCAGATCGCCTCCAGTAGGACTGGGTACTTCTGCAGATGTTCCGATGGCCGGCTGAGGAAATGCTTCAGGTCCAATCGGTGCGCATCAGGGTGTCGTGACGCTTGCTGTAAGCCGAACAAACTGGTAAAACAGGAACGTATACTTTTCAACAAAGAACAAGACGAACCTCCACGAAGCGCTTGAACTCAGCGTTCTTCTCCAGCTCATCTTTCATGCGTTTCTCCGCAACAGGGAAGTGTCCGACGTAGGCCGGATATGCCAGCCTGAACTCCGTGGCTGCTTCGAGGAATATATCGCCAATACCGTGAATAACCGGCGCTTGCTCGCGTTGCCGTACGAAGATGATCTCGAGCAAGTGGCGGTTACATTCGCGAAGGTCGAGCACATTGCCGAAGACTTCATCCATGAATTCGTCAATTTCGCTTGATCGGATGACAGGCGGGTTAGCGGAGCGGAGCGGGCGGATGAAGAGCTGTGCGCGAGGTTGAGTATCGTAAGGGGCAAGCGAAATGGCGAGAATACATACGGTTTCGATGGTATCCAGATCGCGCAAGTACTGCTTCTCCTTATGAATAAGTTTGTGGATGATGCTGAAGAGGGTTGTCAGAACTGAGAGAATGAAGCACAGGTGAAAGCGTACGTCTGGCGGTTGATCTCGCTGTCCGGAATGGTCGCCAAGATCTCCGCAGGTACTGTCCTTGCCCATTCATCCTATGCAAGCGTTGGTCATTTGACATCCGTCGTAACAATACGGGTAGGTCATACCTTCTCTTCCTCCTCCTCGTTCTCCGTGGGCGTCACAAGCGGCAGAGCGCCCCTCTACGACTAATGTCAGCACGTGTATATGGCGCAAGTAAATCACTTACCCGTCGTGGACATGTGTACGAGTAGCACGGGTTGTCCTCATCGCAGGACGAAGCGTAACATCTCGTGAGCAGCGTGATTACAGCAGTAGGCAGCTCCTCCCGCTCCATTCGGGCGTCTGAGGCGCCCTCCTGGTCGTCCCAGAACATGTAAACGTCTTCCACACCGTCCTGGAGCGGCCTGTCCACCCACTCAACCTCGTAGAAGAAGAGCTGGCTTTGCAGGCTGCGGGCAACTTGCAGTGCTGCTCGACGGTCGTTTGTCGAGATGCCATGGGTCACAAGAAGCTCCCGCTGGATTTGCGACTGTATTGTCGACTGAAGAGGGTGGGTGAGGGCACAACTCGTACTGTGCGGTTTATGTACGCACCACAGTGTCTTTCCCAGTGAAAGCGCGCGGATACGGGATGCTACCCTTAACGTGAGTCCCCCGAGGAACCTTATCACGGAGCCGAACCGCAATATGGCTCAGAAGCGCGGGATTGAAGAAACGGTCATCCCCGTCCTCTGAAGGGTCTTCCTCGTAAAAGTCATCCTCATTGTCGGCGTAGTTGTCGTGTAACTCCAGGGGGCGCTTGAGATCTTGGACAGTGCGCACTAGATCCGGGTCACGCCAAGTAGACGAAGACGCAATGGGTCCTTGAAGCGATGACGCTCGGTACATGTCCTGTGCCTGCAGGTAACTTTGCTGGGATGACGCCCCCTGGAATGTCGGAGCGATAGAGGGAGGCCCCGCGGTGGACCAGCCACCATCGGAACCTTTGGAAACGTAAGAACCTGTGGAATTACCGCGATCAACGGATGTGGCCAAAGAAGAACTTGGTCGGAGGGCTGTATCGCTATCAGTGTAGGTCGAAGACATCGTAGTGCGCGTGGTGTTGGTATACGAGGAGTTCCGGTCCAGACCATTCGGGTAGGCCGATGACCCTGCAGAGTTTGCGGACGTAGACCGCCCAAGGCCAGTATCTAAAGGACAAAATCAGGAAGAACATCACATGAAACGTAAACGTACGTACAGCTTTGACTGTGGGTAAGTTGTGGTGCCGCCGAGAGCGAAGATGACGATTGTTGCGAGTATGGGCGATACTCCTGGTACCCATCTTGCATGTCGAGAGTCGAGGGCGAGCTCGGCGGTCGCTCGTCCTCGTAAAGGCCACTGTATCCGGGCATCTTTGGAGCTTGTGCTCCGGGTGGAGGGCGGCGAGGATCGTTCTGGCGCCAGCCATAGGAATCGGATGTGTCAGGAACAGGCATCGCATACGCCGCCTTCGACACGCTCTCAGAAGATCCAGGGCGTGTACTCGCGGAGCCCGGGCGAGGATCGTACCCGCCATGCTTCAGCGACGACAACCGCCCAAGCATCGCCGAGTTCGCAGGTGGATTGACTGGTCCGCCGTATCCGCTGGATGGGGAGGTGTACCCGTTGGGAGACATAGTTGGAGATCCATTGTATGCTGGGGCTGGAGGGAGCCGTCGTCCACTTCACGAATATGGATCAATAAACGACTCACCTGCGTGAGGAAGGGGAAGAACACGTACGCATCGATGCTGTCTGACCTCAAACGACCATCCTCTCCCTGATACGGATGCGGTTCCGGCATGCCTCCATAGATGATAGGCGGTGGGGGAGGGGGCGGTACGGGCGCAGCGGACATGCTGCCAGGGATACGAGGTAGGGGTCTGGGGGCCCGTTGGGAAGGAGACTGGGGACTGGTCGATGAGCTCTTGGGGGGAGGAGAGTTTGCTGGGGGTGGTGGTGGTCGGGGTGAGGGAGGGAGACCGTAGAGGGAGGCTTGTGGAGAGTTCAGATCAGACAGGGTGTGCACTGCAACGGAAAGACGCACAGTTGGTCGCCGGCCGCGCCGATGGCTGCATTCTGTTCGCAGTTGGGGTCCCTTCTCCGTCATGATATTGGCCATAGAAGGACTCGAGGTCACGATCCGAGGAAGGGGACATAGAGGGGTGTCCTGACTGTTCGCCAGAAGGCGATTCCTCCGCAAAACCAGCCAGGACTTGGTGGTAGAGTTGGGCGAGATCCTCGTCGCCAGGTGAGAGCGTCTGCATGGCGGCAACGGAAGACATGCTGAGAGTGTTACGAGACGTCGTGAGGGGATGTCAGAGCAGCATGGGAGTGCGGAGAGCGGGCGAGTTGGCGGTTGGGTCGAGAGCTGCGCGCACGGCAGTAATCGCAAGCTCCGCCTGCCTTTTCTGGAAATACCGGGATCCAGGCACCCGGCTCGCCAAATGCCCTCCTGCGCTCTGCCATACGTGCTCCTCTCAAGTTTGTCCCCCAAATCCTCCCAAAGTAAACAGCAACGGTGAGTCCACAGATATTTATTTTCAGACAACCACGCTCAACCAGGCCATATGCGTAGGCGGTCAATGGATTCAGACCCCAAGCAGCCAGCCAGAATCCCCAAGACTGCATCGTCAGTTCACGATGTGACCGCCGAAAAGCCGCCGTTTGGCTCCAGGTCTGCAACACGTTGTGTTTAGGCCTCGCGACGCAGCTGATGGGTTCTCCGGAGGTTTCTCACAGACGAGACAGACGTTTGGAGCCAAAACGCGTGGGACCATGTTCCCCCACCAGACGACCAAAATGAAGTCATTTTAGCGGCGATCGCCAGACAAAAACGCGCCCCAGTCCCCGAAGACGACAAAACCAAATACAACGAAAAGCCCGCTAAACACTGGTAAGCCAGTGCTGATGCGAGGACCTTGTATGGGATGGCTCACTTGCGGCAGGGACAACTTCTACAAGGCGAACGCCAGCAATTTCTTCCGAAACAGAAAATGGTGTGCCCGGTTCGCCTTTGCGCTAGGAAACCCCAGATGCTGACTCCCGATGGGCAACGGCAGGCTACATCTCGAATTTCCAGAGCTAAGAGAAGCCGCACAGCCCGACGTACTCATTCCCTTCTGTCGGCACATTAAATAGATGTTGATGCATCCTAGGCAGGTCCATTGACTATTGCAGAAATCGGCTGTGGTATGTCTTTGCAGATCAGCAGTGGCGAAGCATTACGCCCAACGCTTATCCTCCAGGTGCTGGAAATGCTGTGTTTCCCCTGTTGTCTGCAAACCAGAACCCCCATCTTAATCTGCGAGCTTATGATTATTCAAACCACGCTGTGAAGCTTGTTCAGGTATGATTTGTGTGGATCGCAGGCATAATCAATACTCAACGACTCGCCACAGAGCAACCCGCTGTATACAGCACCCCCAGTTGGAAGCATTCAAGCGGCGGTCTGGGATCTGACCTCGACTACCCTTCCTCCACATGTCGAACCAGAGAGCGTGGACGTCATTCTGCTCATCTTTGTATTGAGCGCACTGCAACCCAGCGAGTGGGCCAATGCAGTCTCAAACGTGCATAAAGTAGGTTTCCCGTCGTATCCCATCTGTACGAACGGTGCAGCTGAAGCCTCCATCGCAGATGTTGAAACCCGGAGGGAGAGTTTTCATCCGGGATTACGGCCGGTATGACCTCACCCAGTTGCGATTCAAGGCCGGACGCCTTCTAGATGAGAACTTCTACATTCGAGGAGACAAAACTCGGGTGTACTTCTTCGAGCTAGGTTGGACGGCCTCCTTAGTCTTTCTCCATGGTTACTGAGCATTGTATTAGACGAGCTGGCTTTGTTATTCACAGGTGCTCCGGCGCCGACAACGTCTAGAACGGAAGCCCCGATACGCATCATTGAAGAAACGGACGAGAACGACGACTCCGAACCTCAACAATCTTCGACACCCCTTTCTCCCCCCGACATCTCCGAAGCGCAGTCTAGTTCAGCCACTCCCCTTCTCACCGATATTGAGGCCTCGCTATCTCCGCTTTCAGCGGACGTTGCGCGGCGATCAGCAGATTCCGTACATCCAATCCTGACGCAACCTTCTGAAGGGAATGGTGGGCATCCGCTGTTCTCAATAGAGCAGCTTGGGGTCGATCGCCGCCTGATTGTCAACAGGAAACGGCAGCTCAAGATGTATCGGGTGTGGATGCAGGGGAAATTCAAGAAACTGTAGCTCGAATATTTTAATGGATGAAGTTAGAAGGAGTGGAATGTGTTAGTTGTAAAAGTGGGACGTCTGTATATGGGTGGCGATATAGATCTTAGAGGATCACCGCCTTGTCGTGAGCGATTTCTACTTAGGGCGAGTCGACTGACGGCCGTTGATATCGATTGTCCACGTCCGCTTCAGTCCATGGTAGAGTATCGAATCGAAATTGAATTCCTTGAGAAAAAATTGTATAAAAATACCGTAACACTTTTCCCCCTTCCAACCGCATCCGCAACCGGGAGCTCAGCACTTCATGTCGATGCCGTTGTACGGGCCGTCGTGGTCGCTCAAGCTGCCAGAAACCACGCTCTTCACATCCCCAGTACTGCACTGCGAGTCCGTGTTGTCCTGGCCGGGGCACGCCATCCACTCGCCTGAGTCCTGGATGTGGATCTCGCCTGAAGGGTGATGGAAGCCGAGGAAACGCCCGGGAATGATTGGAACAGGGTCCTTCTTGTTGTTGATGTGCGTGACAGACGTGATCGAGTCGTGCCCGTCGACGTAGTCCGCGAAGGCTTGGTTGCCGACACGGGGGAGGCCGAAACCGACGTAGGTGACCTGAGCCTCCGGAATCTGGAGCGGGATGTAGACCGAGTGGAGGAGGGAGATGGCAGCACCTGCCGGGGGAACCTGTATCAGCAGATGCCTCTCGAACGCCCCGAGCGAGAAGAGACACATACCCAGCGAGTGGCCCGTTAGAAGGACATTCGAGGTACTGTATTTGCTGAGTGCATTTTGCACCGCCGCGAGGATATCCGATGCCGACCTATGCCGAAGGTCAGTACATCTTGCCGAAAGGAATTAAGCGCAGATAACGCAATCATTACCTCGAGTGCGCGTCGACGAAGCCCTTGTGGGCCTGGATAGAAGAGTCAATCCCCGGGAACAGCGACGAGTCCAAGTTAACGAGCGAGATATCGGCGTCGGTGAGAATAGGGATACTGACAAACAAACTGCGATCAGTACACACGCATCTCTGTCAGCCAAACAGATCGCCTACATCGCGGACGGCTTCGTTCCCTGGACCGAGACGACGACGCTCTTCAGGCTCGGATCATATCCCACGAACCCTGCGCACGATACGTCAACACCTTCCATGCGCCCTAGGGACCTAGAACACTCACAATACTGAACGGTGGCACCATCGCCGCCCGAAGCGACGGGTTCGAAGGACGGGTTCGCCCCGCAGTTCGCGCAATTCCAGGCGAGCGTGGAGCTCGGCGTGCAGTAACCCGCACTCGCGTAGTGCGTTATCGGACTGTACGAGTCCAACTGCGACTGCGAGACCTGCGTAATTGCAGCGCGCTTCGTCTGCGAGGCAGGAGCAGCCAATGCCCCACCGGCGATGATCAGCGCGGTGGTGAGGCGCAACCAGATACGGAGGGAAGCCATAGATCCGAAAGGAGGGACACGGATAAGGGGTCGCGTAGAACGAACGAGTGCGCGGGGCCGACGATGGACGGGGGGCTGGCTCTGAAGCTCATGGAGGAACAGGCATGTCCATTATATAGCACACGAAAGACGTGCTAGGAATACCTGGTGGCGTGTTGGCTCAACAGTAGACTTGGTTACTGAACTTGGAGGGTGCATACCATGATCGTTGTACCGCCCGCGGGTGAGACATACGTAGAGGACATAGATAGCGTCCCAAGGGGTCATGCGCAGCTCCAGCATTGGCCAGCCGTGTGGACATGGCGACAGAGGGTGATAATTGCAAACGAAGCCGATGGAAGAGCATATGGTCTCCGGGGCCAACCTGTGACGATGGATGGGTCGTCCTGATCGCAACTGACGACTGAAATAGTACGAGGTCCGTGGTCCCCAGTCGAATCAGTCGATGCTCTCACACTGACAGGGAAGGGGCTATTCCAGTGTTATTCCTTGACAAGTAGTGATTGAACGAGCGTATTGATGAACCTACAGAGACGGCCAGAGTTATTATTATCTTCTTCGAATCGGCGCAAGCGAGATCCCGTACTGTATGTCCTCCGAATACATCATGAGCGAAGCGCACAAGCTCAGACGTCAAGTTGTTGGGGTACTGTACTTATCTGGAAACCGGTGAGTCGGATCTGATTGGGACAGAAGGAACCTGTTCCCGCCGAGTACTACGGCGTACGCGTAGGGCCAGTGCACCACGTTCGAGTGGAGCGCAGATTATCCTTGCCGACAGTATCTGGCGGGTACATACCGTTTTGCGGGTATGCTCAGAAACTGAGAGTCACTGCGACGGGCTGCGCAGATCTATGGAAATCTGCGCATCGCAAATGTGTGGTCCGTGGTCGGTGAAAAACAGATTGCGAGTTTGGGAACCACAGAGAAATCTATAACAATCCAGCGGTTACCGTGTCGGATGGGTCAGAAATATTAGGAAGTATTGCGGCATAACAGTGTTCTTACTTACCTGCTGACGTAGTATCGCTATGTTTCAAAGGTATCTGTTTACCCAGGACCACAGATGTAGAGTGGTAAATCTGCCCGACCGACCCTTGACCGACCCCATGAACCTGTGCGAGGTACACTAGTGGTAGTACTTACAACGTGCACGTATACACCGACCACTTTCCGATGGCGGGAGTTGGGGATGGGTTGCCATCAAAAGTACACAGATCATGATGCATTGCATGATGGGGCTGTGTAGGACGCAGGGGCCCCCAACGGGCTCCTTATGTAATTATAGTACGAGCCACCGTCGGCAAAGAGTTACTGGGCCTTACAGTGTGTGCAAGGTGCAAGCATGCGGAGTGCCCAGGGCATTTGCTGGGATATGATGGGACAGAGATGGGACTGACTGTTAAATTATCTCCGTCTCCGGCTCTAGTGGTTGACCTGCTCTGCCGTACCTCCTGTCCCTCTCCGCGCGCAAGGGTACCTACTTACTTACATCATTGATCTTCGGCCTCCCCGGATTGGGATCATGCTGCACCTCCCCGCGTTGCTCTCGCTGAATGACAGGCGCGTCGGAATATGGGTGATTTTGCATCCAATACGTCTACTTCGCACATCCTTTAGTACACTGCCTCTTTGAATGCCCATGTGAAGACGTCATGGTGTTGACGATCCGCGCCATCAAACACCCGGTACCGGGTTTCGTTACGGCATAGCCAATTCCCTCGCACAGCCCGAGGTAGTACACATTGCTACGGAACATGCAGACAGGTAAATTACCGAGGTAACCCCTCCCAACTACTTAGACCCGTCGCGTTCTGGGGAACAAATGGACTTCACATTGCCGACGAAGCTACCCTTGAATGACTCATAGGTACTGTATGCTCGTTTCAGTCAGCATCGCGAAATCTTGCAGGATGGAAAGGAAAGTGAAGCAACGCGCATCAGCTGGAGCGGTATGGTGAGCAAATGGTGGGATGACTAGGTGTTGACGGACGCCTCAACGCTGAATTGATTG
The DNA here is from genome assembly GCA_026283605.1 of Ganoderma lingzhi. Taxonomy (NCBI): domain Eukaryota; kingdom Fungi; phylum Basidiomycota; class Agaricomycetes; order Polyporales; family Polyporaceae; genus Ganoderma; species Ganoderma lingzhi. The sequence goes on from JAPJYM010000002.1 coordinate 1,872,201, forward strand.
CACAAGATACATCCGCCTCGTTGCGTGCACTCCATGCTACTTCATGCCATAGATGATGAATCTCAAGCTTGTCAAACGGTGCACATCTCATCCCAGAAGTGCTGATATCAAGTTCTCTCGAGAAGTCATTTTGAGCTCCTAGAATAGTGCCTGAAGGTCGAGTGGGCGCATCGTATTTGCAACTGAGGTCGCGAAGCACCACACGAGAAAGAGAGATACGGTGGCAGGGATCAGGTTTGCATAATTTAAAGGAGTACATACAGAGAATCGTGCAGCCGGATTACGAGATTACGTCGGAAGGGGGCTATAGACACGAGACGAGGTAATTCGTAAACGAAAGCCCGATATCGACAGCGGATGCGCGACAAACAAACTGGAACCCGATACACAAAGCTTGACACAAAGTACTGACGACTCACCTGGCAATCCCGCACATACAACGGCTTGGACATGCCAATGATGTCCTGCGCCGACATACCGGCATAAATGCAGTAGGTGGAGATGTCCCGACCAAGCACCTGTCCTCCGCACCTTGGCATGTCTTCGTGCACGGCGCCGTGAGCTAAGTCAGACGATGTGGTAATGGGCTCGAGCAAGCTGAAGCTGACGAAAGACGGCGGGACACGAGAAATGATCAGCGGATACAGAGTCGATTGAAGAGAATATTCGCTTCACAAGGTATCTCGCCAAGCAGAGAAAAGTGAAGCAGTTCCGATGTCATTGCCTGCGAGCTGCGACCGCGGGGTGGACACTGGAAAGCTGGAAGGAGGCCAAGCGCGGATCGACGAGCGTCTACATATGAAGCGCCTGTTCCGCCACGTGGGCGCCCACTGGTGGGTTGCCAAAGTTAAAACGTTAACCTACCAGTATTTAAATGTCCCTATGTGTATGTACCTCCCAGTCGCTCCGACTTCTATGTCTTCTATGTTGGTGGCTATCCCGATCTTTCGCACATCGCGAATGTCACAACAATCCGGAGGATACTCTATATCGACGCTGCAGCGATCTCAATGAGCGACCGAACTCCTTCGGCCACCTGAGGCCGGGTGTTCAAGGAACCTCGGGAACTTGAAGGCTCTGACTACCCGCTAGCCATGAGAGCTGACGTGGGGCAGTGGCGAACCAGCTACTCGACAGTCGGTGAACCTCAGCGCGCCGCCCTTCCAATTATGCGTAGTGGCGGTCTGGCTCGGGCTGTCACAATAGCTCGACCGAATAACCGCGTGGTGGCTGACCAGGAAGCAACCGCAACCGATATATTTCTTCCAGTGGTGAGCCACTTTCCATTCAACATTTTGACCCCCCCCCCTTTCGATTCTATCCGCCTGGCCTTTTGGAATCCTCTTTAACATGTTCTTCTCTTTGGCGGCTACTATCCTCGCAGCCGCCTCTCTCGGTCGGGTATCCGCCGGCATTCCCGCCAAGATCTACGGCGTGAACATCGGGTCATGGTTGGTTTTGGAGCCATGGATGCTCCCCAAAGGTACCTAATATATCTTCCGCCGCGTGTCGCATGTATATTAACTTTTTTATGCAGAGTGGGCCCAGATGGGTGGCGAAAATTGCGAAAATGACTGTACCGGGGGCATTTGCTCGGAATTGTGTGTATCCGTCGCCTCGCCGCCTCCCTCGTGAGGTCTATATCCTGACCCCAACCCAGCGCCCTCGTCAAGTCCGATCCCGCCACCGCTGACGCAAAGTTCCAAAAGCATTGGTGTCTATGATGTGCATTAAATGCGTCAAGGCTGTTCTGACCCCATACGCAGGGAGACCTGGTTCACTCAAGACGACGTCAAGGCCCTTGCGAGCAACGGAATCAACACAGTCCGAATTCCTGTATGTGTTGTAAACACGAGATCCTGATCCTATATACTAATCCCATTGTTTGTCAGCTTGGGTACTGGATCATTGAACCTCTCGTCCATCGCGACACCGAGTTCTATCCACGTGGCGGAATCATACAGTTGGTACGCATTTTTTGCCTTATATCTCTGTTGATTTTATCCTGATGATAAATTATTAGCAACGCGGTTTGGGTCAACTTAAGGCTGCTGGAATCAACGTCATTCTCGACCACCACGCGCTTCCAGGTGTGCAAACACCAGCGGCCTCCTTTGCCGGCTTTTGTACGAGCAATATCACATTCTACGTCAGTATACTTCTATGCAGTTTGAGCACGCAAGGGCTAATAGCTTCGGCAGACTTCTCATAATTACCAACGCGCACTCACTTGGACTGCCGTCATGACTGGACTCTCGCACCTCGACAGTAACTTCGCCTCAGTCTTTGCTATCCAAGCTGCGAACGAACCGATCATGGACGCCAGAAAAACCCCTGGCTACAGTGATTGTGAGCATGCCTAGGTCCCGATGTAGTTGCCATCTATCTCATGCAGTCGTAACGCCAGTCCTGAAGAACTTCGTGCAAACTATCCGCGTCATGGAGTCCATTTTGGGGGTTGACTCTGATTCGCCCGCTGTTGGCCTGCCCGTCAACATGGCCCTCCCCATCAAGAACTTCACCACTGCTCTCACGATGGTCATGACCGATTCTCCCGGACTCAACCCTCAAGTCAGGCAGGCCATCCGCGATGCGGGCCCAATTTTGATGCAGCTCAGCCTGACTTTGGGCTTCGGACTGCCCCCCGGCTTGCCTTCCAGGCCCCTTCTCATGCGTGAGCCGCTCGTGACGAAGTACGCACCGAGCTTACATGCGTTCAAGGCACCGGCTAATTGCGCATGTATAGCTTCATGGATTCGGTCTGGCAGTACAACGGTGCCAACCCCGCCGACGCGGCCGACGGCCCTGCCGGCTACGACTTCCACTCGTACTACTGCTACGGGGTACGTCCTCGTGCATCCCCTCAACTCTCTGGCCGTGATCCCTGACGGCCGGTCTCTTGCAGGGCGCGGCGGCGGCGAACGAAGAAGCATACATGTCCACTATCTGCAACTCCGGGGTCACCCGGGATGACGCTGCGCGCGGCGACACCCCGCTCTGGTATGGGGAGTGGTCCCTCTGTACCAACTTCCCCTCGGACGCGTCCGACGCGTTCCTGAAGAGGTGGGCAGATGCGCAGAAGCTCATGTTCTCCAAGAGCCGGGGCTGGATCGTACGTCTCTCTTTCTCCTGCTTTCGTTGCGCCGTGGGACGGGCTGACTGACCAGGACTGTTGGGCCTCCCGATGTGGACGGCAGTTCTGGAGCTTCAAGATGGAGCAGTCGGACGTGTCGATGGTCCGGCAGTGGGACTACATGGAGGGCGTGAAGCGCGGATACCTGACGAAGGACCCCTCGCAGTTCAACGACCCCAATGTCTGCGCGCGGTACACTCGCAAGGCGTGAGGCGGCTTGTCGTGTTCCACGATTGCTACCGTGGCTGTCTACCGCTCGCGTAGCGCCGACCTGCTGCGGCGTTATATAGCCCTGCGATACCGATTGTAACGACCATGGAGATGAAGCTCAGCCCGGATACGTATACCCTCTAGAACACTCTTCTATACCCTCACACCGCACTACATCGCTAGCCACTTCCAATGTTCCAATATTATACACCACTTCTAGTCCGTTACTACAGCGTCCGACCGGCCGACGTAGCCGGGATGTCCAAGTCCAGATGTAGAAGGAACGAAAGGCTACACAGTCGTACAACTATAAGGGTCCGCATCGACCGCAATTGCTAGCCCATCACATAAGAGGCGCAATGGTGAATGTTCAATTAGAAGTTCCACACATCGTTGGGGATGGGTGGCAATGAGCGTTGTCCGTGACCTCTCTCAGAGTCGGCCTCCTTCGCTAGCTCTGCCCTCGAAGAATCCATCTCGACGAGCCCAGAAGCCCGCCTCATGATCGTCGCCCTTGAATTGAGGCTGCACAGCAAGTGTGAGACTATCGGGGACGGGAAAGAGGGCGAGGACTCACGCGGTGAGGACGCAGCTCGCATACAACTTCGTCTCCACGATGCTGACCCCGGCATAGATGAGGTTGTCGGGATATATGAGGGGCTGCGCCGTGAATGTCAGATGAAGTGGTCTGGCTGCAATTGGAGGGATCAAAGCGCTTACGAAGATGAAACCAAGGAAGCCGACGGTGCTGGGAGGGTCACGGTAGATTCAGCTTTCTGCATGTCGTATGTCGAAGCAAAAATTCCCGGCTCACGCTATAAGCAGGCCTGCAGGTAAGATCGGGCAGGAGTCAGTATCTACTAACTCCGAGAAGCGTTGAACAAGGTACATGCCCGTGTTGACGGCGTAGAGGATGAGAAGGTCGATCATCGTGTCCGTCCTGCATATATGCGCGGAAACCCCCCAATTTGAGAGTCGAATCTCACGTAGCAGTCGGGTGGGGACTCACCGTTTGAAGCCTGTGCGGCTCCGGCGTAGCACGTGTATAAGGGTCCCCGTGAAAATGGCCTCGACGAGCCCCGCGGCGCCGTACATTACGGAAACCATCCACTATGATTAGAAATGTTTAGCAACTAGGTTCTGAAGAGATACGGGACCGCTTAAGACTTACGCTGAAGCGAGGGAATTGGGGAACTGCTACACGGACACTGGGGATTCGGGGTTTGTGACATTATGCCTTGCCAGGAAATGAAACGGAGCTGAACATGCCTTTCCACCGTAGCGGCTTGTTGTAATGAAGGGAAACATTTCGTCTCAATAAAATGTCTATACAAGAGCACCTCGGGATCACTCACCGATCGTGAACGCTTCACGCCGTTTTGATTATATCAATTGGAAATCCCGGACGAGGAACCGCCAGAGACTCACCGATAAAAACTAACGCGGGCACCGTCTATACGAGGTCACGATGAGCAAAGGAACTCACAGTTAGTGAGAATATGATAACCCACCGCAAGGCTAACGATCACCCGGTGCTGTGGCGCCACTGAATACATTCACACATTAGTCGGTCGTGGGAGAGGAAGCACATAGAGGCGTACCGAACCAGGCGCGGCCTGCGTAAAACCTGTTCTTGATCCATTCTCTCATGAGTATCGACGTCATACTAAGGCTTAGGTAAAGACACGAACCCTTGACATAAGAGTGTCGCCAACCCCTACGCTCGATATCAATCGTCGGACTCTGATTACACTCCTCACATCTCTGGGGGACACGAACCGATACTGGGATGAGCAACTGAAGCAAAGGAGTGGCATTATCAGCGGTTAGAAAATCGAGTGCAAGTCTCCGCCCACCTTTTTAGACCTTGTCGCCGCGAAATTATGATGAGAGGTGAGCATTTTGAGGAGTTCGCTACCCGAAGGGATGGAGATCGCACCCACCAGTGGGGCATTATGAGCGTCGCGGGTTGAAAATAGTGGGCAACGAGATGATAGTAACTTGAAGTTAAAGGCAGCGCACATCGTTACGGACGTCGTCTAGCGGAGAGGTTGAAACTCACCACATATCGATAGTTAGGGCGGAATGAAGGGTTTCGACTAATCTGTGCCAGCGTGAGGTATGAATATAACATGAAATAGGAATAGGTGCACTTACAAAATAGAGAGTACCTAAAATACACCATGTCATCAACACCACAATCCCGATCGGCCAGTATGCATGACTTGCCAGGAGCTTCAAGACCAACGGGTCATTCGGATAAAGACGATAGTATCTGTACGACTGGTGAACCGTCAGGCCATAGATCCTATGGATGACACATTTGAGGATGAAAACGCGAAAAAAAGTGACAACTTGGCAACGCGGACGTACATGAGACCAAAAACCATCCCCAGAAACAGGGCGCCATAGGTGTCATCCAATGGAGGTGGGTTCAACAGCTCCGGTAGCGGATTGTCGGCGAAGGCTTGGGAGAGCTTCTCGAATTGGGTCATGGCGGGAGTCTACAAAAAGAGAGGCATTCTCTTGCGGGAGCTACGTATATGTATTACTTGGTCGCCGGCCTCAAGGACCGCGTCTTCTATCAACGCTTTCTACGGGATAGCAGCCAAGCGGCTGTATCGCTGTCAATGGAACTTTTGGAAGAGGATATTTGTAGCTTACCCGTGAATCACGCCGCGGTAGTGAGGCCGCTGCATCTCTGTGGAGCCGTCGGGGCACTTCTATCCACTAGAGCTTTCGGTGCGTCGGAGAGAATTGGCCGGGTCGTCATGACGCCCGGCAGGTTGTTGGACATACAATTGCATGCCCCATGTCCTAAGAGAAGACTTCGCTTGGAGGATTGCTACGGTAACTCCTAGTACGTGGCAACTGGTTACAGGAAGACAGTGGGTAATGGAAACGAGTTTATGCCGCCACATAGGGAGGCTGGCCAGACAGATGGAATGCAAGTGTCGGATGGTAGTACGCCACGATGGATGGTGAATTTCTGTGAAGCATGGGGGAAGGTGCCTAAATCGCCGACATCTGCGGAAGAGCCTGTCGCTCGCGTCACCCGTGAAGTTGAAAATATCTCGTTACCCAGCCCTATTCTCTTCCCACTCACCATATTTCCGCGAATCATGAGGCTCGGGGGCGATGCCGACGCCGAGGAGTTCAGTTTCCCTTCAATCTCTGTCATTACAAGGTTCAAATCAAAAGACCATAGAACGTACCGTAACACAAGTGATAATTCCTGACGGAGCAGAGACGAGTCGGATCTGGGCTGGAGCAGGCGAGTCTCAGGCCCGTTGACTGGCGGCGTTGAGACCCTGAGGCTCGGGAGCAGCCGCAGCCGTGACAAAGCTGTGACATCTACGCTTACATCTAGCGCCTCGGCAATATCGGGCCGGCAGCCTGTTGGAGACTCATCGGAGGTCGTTTTCCGAAATTTCAGGTCAACTTCAATTGCAACATCATCAGTCCGGTTCACAGAGCGAACCTTTGAATGGCCCTGAAGCGGACAGAAATCATATAGCCCATGCGTCCAGTACACGTCACACAGACATACTTGGTAGCAATAGCGTACGCCTTGTTTCTCGAACTTGCTTGTCAGACAGCGGCCACTGACCTCAGCCGGCAGCCGTGAACATCTAGGACATTGGCGTCCATATCCCATGTTGGGGACCAAAAACGCCTTCATCATGCACAAGCCGACGCGTGTATGCCAAGCTCACGCCGACGTTGCAAACCTAGAAGGGTACCGCGAGCCTCGGAGGATCCGGAGGAGGCTTCCCTGGTCAGCCGCTCCCTCTTCGGCTCCCAAAACAGTTCTCCGGAGTGAAGGGGTATATAAGGCCAACCTTAGTTCATGTCAGCCAGGCTTGCCTCTTCCTTCATTCCTTCCTTCCACCGTCGTTGTCGCCCTTGTAGCTTTCCTGGCCCTGGTGGTCTTCATTTTTCCTTGCTTTCTTGCTGTCCATTCTCCTCGTGCACTCATTCACTCCACCTCCTTCCCGACGCATACGCCCACCTCTGCACATACCCGCTTGAGATGGTTGGCTTTACGACCCGCTTCGCTCTTCTCGCCGCTCTCTCGTCCGTCGCTGCATTGACGGTCCTTCCCACTCCGGTCCGTGGTGGGCTCGTCAATGGTGACGCACAGGATCTCGGCCCTTCCATAGCGGCGCGGCATTCCGTCCACGGATCAGCGGCCAAGGCCACCGCCGACGATGGGGGCGGCGACGACAGTCTTGACGCGAAGCATGGCCGCAAGCACCACAAATCATCCGGGCTCGATGGGGACACACCGCCAGACAGCTCCGGGACCAAGCAGCAGGGTGGTCACAAATCCCTCGTTCCTCTTCCTTCTCCGTTGGTCTCCCACGGCAACAAGGAACCTCTGAGCTCCCGGAAGGAGGACAGGAAGAAGGGTGAACGGACGCGCAAGCATCGTCCGGGGTCGAAGGAGAAGCATGCGAAAGAGGCGGTGAGTCGACTCCTTGAATCGCATGTTCTCTTCTCATTGGAGTGCGTTGTAGCGAGAGGTCTATTCCATCGACCCCATGACTCGTATGAGAAGCCTTTGGGTCGGCGGCGGTATGACAGTCCGTGATGTGCAGCTGGAGACTCTCCCACCTCACCTGGACAAACGCCACCACCACCACCACCATCATCATCACCACCCCCACGGCTCGGACAAAGTAGTCGTGAAGGGGGACGATGACGACGTCCACATCCACCACCGTTTCCTTGACTTGGTCGATCCTCCGAGTTCAGTGAGCGACCCCGACGACGTCTTCGTTGAGGGCACCAACTACGATGTCGACGTTCACGATCACGGTCACGACGACGACGACGACGGCGACGACGCTGTGGTGAACGGTAACAACGACCATGCCCACGTACCTCGCGCTCCCATGCACCATCACCACCACCCCGACACCGTTGTGGTAAAGGGGGACGATCAACATGTCCATGTCCACCGCGAGCCGTCGCCGCACCACCACAACCACCATCCGGACAAAGTCGTTGTGAAGGGGCATAATGACCATGTTCATTTCGGCCGCTCCGGTGTAGCTCGCACTCGTCTGCGTTCGGACGTTCAGCATTCGCCCCACCACCGCTACCATCCCAGCGAAGTTGCGGTCAAGGGAGACCACGGTGGAGTTTACGTTTATCACCGGGCCCTTCACCGCCGTCATCATCACCACAAGACCGTGGTCGAAGGGAACCACCAACACGTCCACCTCGGCCGTTCTCCAGCCGCCTCCCCAGAGCATCACCATCACCATCACCGTCCTAACAAGGTCGTTGTGAAGGGCCATCATGACCATGTCGACGTGCATCGCAAACGGTTCCAGGACTTGCGCCATCCCATTGTCATTGGCGGAAATCGGGGGAAGGCTTACCTGATCCCCCACGAGGGACCCATCTCCGTTTCCGCCAGTGCGCAGGCCCACGCTCGCCGGGATGTCCCGTTCTCCGGGGTTCCTGGGACTATCGAAATCATAGTACGTCTACAACAGTTTTCGCGTAACAAGCGGTACTCATGCGAGGATCTAGAGTCAGGATTCCGAATCCAAGGCTACACGAATCGCATCCCTCGTTGTAGCGACTCCCAACAACGGCTCTACCGTCGCCGGCTCACCTTTTGTACTCAACGCCTCGGACACGGACCGCACCCAGATGTACATGGTCCCTGCAAGTTCTGCCACCAACGGTACTTCGGCAAGCTCGAGCTCGAACTCCACTTCGAGCCCACCTTCGGGCCCTCCTGCAGCTCCCTCGGCCGGTCTACCTGCAGTTCCGCCCCCTGGGTCCACACCGCCGTCTACTGGCTCACCCGCGCCGGCCCCACCGGCCGGCTCTGCCCGGCGGTCGACGGACTCTTTCGTCAAGGTGCTTCTTCAGACGCCGATCTTCGATGCAGCTAGCGCGCAGCTGAAGCCGTACTGCGCGACGTTCGATCCACGCCCTTCGTCGCCGGCTCCAATGACGGTGGAGGAATGTATGGACCCCATCTCGAGCGACATTCACAAGAGCCAAGTGTTCGCCTATGAGCCCAATACTAGCCTCCTCCACCCTATGTGGTATGCCGGTGAGGACGACGGCACATCTGGTGACGATCCTGCGCCTAGTGCACCCTCGGCTCCCGATAGCACTTCCGCTCCAAGCAACCCTCCTGCCTCTCCAAGCGGCGCTCCCGCCGCGCCTAGCCCTCCTGCCGAGCCCGCGAGCAGCCCTCCAAGTCCCCCGGTCAACTCCTCGACGCCTGTCTCCAACGGCGTCCCGGCTGTGACAAGCTTCGAACAGGAGACTCTCGAGGGCGAGTTCGGGGACTCGACGCACTCGCCGGTCCGCGTTCCCGAGGTCTTCGCCGTGGAGGCGCTGCAGAACGCGACAAACGTGATGCTCATGTTCGCGCCGATCACGCCCGAGGTCCTGCCTAACTCACCTGTGGGCAAGGTCGCGGAGCTCCCAGTACTCTCGGTCTCCGTCGACCCGTCCGCGACGAGTTCTCCCGCCGACGTGAGCACCGCGACTGGCTCGGACTCGACTCAGTCGGTGTCGACTTCTTCCACTGTGGACTCGACAACTACGACTTCGACTTCGACTGCTGATGCTTCGGCGACTGACTCTGGCTCCTCGACGGTGGTGACTGAGCAGGCATCGGCAACACCTTCTGATGCTAGCTCCGGTGATTCCTCGTCTGCGACGGCTCCGAAGGACTTGCTGGCAGCTGTGACTCCTTCTCCGGCGCTCGAGGTAGTCAAGGTGTACGACGTCGGCGCGAACGACACGGCCGATGGTCCCTCAGGCTCTACTACTATTTCTGCGTCTGGTTCGACGGCGACAACTACGACCACGCTTTCGAGCAACAGCACGGAGTCGGACTCGTCGATGAAGCCGACGATGACCCCAGTCAGCACTGCACCATACGAGTGGATGTTCAAGGGGACGAACGCGTCGCCGTAAGGGGCCCGTCAACCGCGGTGTTGTCGTGAACGCTCGAGGGTTCTATGGGTGGTTCGCGCGTGGAGATGGGGGGGGGGGGCACATGATTATTTCTTCTTTTTTGTACACACATCACTATTCAATACAGATAGCGGCGGTGGAAGACATTCATCTTACGTACGTGTGGGCATTCTTGAGTACCCCTTGAAGGGGTGTGTATGGTTCACGAGTACAACCTGTCAGGACTCCGCCGGCAAGCTCGGGAAGACTGTGATCGAGCGCTAACCAGATTCCCAACGACTTCGAGGGTACGTACCCCCGCCTGTCTTCTCCTGAAACGACTGTGACACTCGCTCGTTACCATCTCCTCTTTGTACCACTGCCCTTTAGTCAACCTTTGGTCCTGCGTGTTGGAGATGATGGGATGGAAATGAAAGGGGCATTCCTTTCGAGGTGCGTACGGTGCAAACTGACACCGATCACTTATCGAGGGGCCATAGGAATAGGGCAATGCCGCCAGTTAGGTGCATTGCGATACTCAGAGTTAGGGTATTAGATTTCGAAGTCGCGGGCGGCACGCTGGAAGGGAAGGAGCCCGGTGCGTATAAATATGACGTTGCCGCCGTCCGATGCCTCACACGAGCCCTGCTATTCTACTTCCAGCACTGCGGTGAGCATAGCGGTTGATAGGACCCCGAGTTGCTCTAATAACAAGGACGACAAACCCAGGGATTTAGCGATACCAACGCGCACGGCACGCTCACACAACAGTAAGCCGACATTCGTGGTTTCTTCCTTGAATCCCCCCTGAGTCGGGGCTATGAAGATGCCTCGTACATTCCCAAACGTCGGAAATATTCGATATCATCATCGCTTCCATAGCCAAAAAGGGATGGCTCTCGCCGGATAATAGGCAGACCCTTCTCAACTGCACTCTCGTGTGCCGCGACTGGCTCCCTGCAAGTCGACACGCCCTCCTTTCCGATGTCAGGCTTACGACGCCTGCCGCATGGGATTCGTTCCTCCTTGGGTGGTGAGCTCGGAGGCAGGGCGACCAACGCTCAAGTCCATCCATCGGCTCAACTTCACCGACAAATGGTTTAACTCTCGGGTGGATGGCAAGGATATACCCACGGAGCCGGTGTCGGCATGGAAAGGGCAGTACGTGGTACCCGCCCTTGCAGGTCACCTTCCCAACCTCGAATCACTCTCCCTCCGCGTCAATTGGATGCAGTGCCCACCACATCCCTCAACTTTCGGGATGTTCTCTCAATTCACCTCTCTTCGTGAACTGCGATTGTGGACATGCCGCTTCCCGTCTTTCTCAACATTCCGGCGTATCCTCGTCTCCCTGCCTGCGCTAGAGAGTTTGAGTTGTTCCCTCGACGAGTCGCCTTCTGCGCCTCAGGCCTCCATTTTGACTATCCCATCCAAGCGACCTGCATTGAAGGCCTTGAATATGGCTTTACATTGTCCCAGCTTTACGTTGGCCGTTTTGGAGTGGCTCATCCATACTCCGACACGTTCGACGCTCGTAGATTTAGACCTTCATCTTATCCAGTTTCCATCGGCGCATCGGATTACGCTCCCCAACCGGACATTCAACTACTATGCACAAACCTTTGCTCCTTCCCTCCGTAAGGCGACCTTCGGCTGGATTCAAAGCACGACATGTGGGTCAATATTTCCCTCGATCATGGCTCATGTTGAACTTTTCGCATCGTTCAGACAATATAATTATTTCCTTGGACTCGTTCGCAAACCTTGAGTTCCTTGGATTTATCGTCGATGGGACCAACTGGCTGGGTGTCGCGGACTTCCTGCGACCCCTCCCAGCCCACCTTGATACGCTTGTCATCTTGTTCGGGATAAAGATGAGGTGGTGGGCAAAGACCTGCTGATGAAGGAGGATGGCGAAGCGATGAGGACCAACGGCTTGGAGCACCTTGATACAGTGCTGTCCCTCGACAGCTTCAAGGACTTACATTGCTTGCAGTTCCGAGTTGTGCGTAGCGGAGACACGCTGGACTCTATCAGGGGGACTACGCTTCATGCCGTTCAGCGGAAACTGCCCACATTGCATAGCCGTGCTAGCTTGAACATTCAGCTACACCTCTAGTATGACCACCAACTCTCCTATCTCCCGGAGCTGAGAGCATTGGCCAGGAGGTTGAAGGATCTGCTGCTTGATCTTGCGGTACGAGAGTGCAATACCCTGCCTTATTTTTTTTTCCAAACGAGTCTAACTTCTCCTTCGTCTTCGTCTTAGGGATCTCGCGAGTTTCAACTGGACCTGCGAGCGCACTCACACTCGTAGGTGTCAGTCTATGCAAAACGGCTCCTTCTGCCATCCCGAACCACCTCAGTTGACAGAGACCGTCCTGCGTAATGGAGACTCGGAGGTCATGATGGCGAGGATTGAACGCATGGACGAATTCGCAGTAACCTAGTGTATTCATATTTATTTCGCTGATATTGGAGACAATGTTGGTTGGGTTAACATACCTGCCGGGCCCGCCCGAAAGAATCAGAATCAGAATTAAAAAACGCAGGCCCGTCGGTCCATAGTATTATGTACTGTTGGGAGGTTGTTGAGCAAGCGCCGGACGCCACGGACGCGACCGCGTAAATTGGATCGTTCCACTTGGCAGCTGGTGCCATGGTCAGTTTCTTGGAATATGCTTTCATCTCGTCTAACGGCTTCTGTCCCTCTCCCTGACACATTCCACCTCCCGCGCTCCCTGGGGCCCGCTGAAGCCTGTGATTGTTTTGCTCTGAGCTTGTTCAAAAGCTACGCCCGCCGAGGCCGAGGCTCGTCCACTGTCAAACACCGAGCCCTATCCATCTCGAACGCGCTCCCCACCGACAGGAACTGAGCCCGCTCTCCCCAAAAGCTGTACAACTCCCCTCCATTTTGGACATGGCAGCGTACGCCCCGCTCGACCTCCCCGCCTCCGGTGCGCTCCCCTTCACGGACTACGCCCGCTGGCGCCTCCGCCTCTCGCCCAACGGCGACCATACGTGGCACTACCTCCGCACCGACGACGAGGTCGCCGCCTGGCCGCAGTCCACCTACGACAAGTACTGGCTCGGCCAGGACGTCGGCCTCCCGGAGCTCCCTCCGCCGACGAACGCGCTCGAGGCCGCGCGCAACGGTTACCGCTTTTTCCAGAAACTCCAGACAGAGCGCGGCCACTGGGCGGGCGAGTATGGCGGGCCCATGTTCCTTCTACCGGGGCTCGTCATCGGGAGCTACGTGTGCGGGATGGGGTTCAAGACGGAGGAGAGGCTGGAGATGATCCGCTACTTGTTCAACCATGTGAACGAGGATGGGGGATGGGGCATGTGAGTGTTCCTTCTATGTCGTGTTTCTTTGGTGTCGAGTTGTGTTCGCGCGTCGTTTGGAGAGGGGCGCGCGTTTGGGGGCTTTGCGTCGGACCGCGCGATGACAGACCCATACGCCATCGAACTCTACGCGCCGTGGAGTGACTGGGCGTGTCGTCCACTCTACGCGATGAATTTGGACACTACAAGGGGATTGAGCGCGGCGATCCTTGAAAGTGCTTATCCTCGTTCAGTGTCATGTATGCGCAGACACGCTGCCAGAGAAAAATAGTCTTTGTGGTACGGCGTCGACCCTCTTGAATAATCAAAATGACTATATGCGTATGGTTGCTCATGTATCTTTTCAAAATAATTGAGACAGAGCATATATTCTCTTCGTCCTCGTCTTCAACTACTGTTTATACTAACTAATGCACCTTGCACAGTCACATTGAAGGTCCCAGCACCGTGTTTGGGACAGCCCTCAACTACTGTGCCGCCCGCATCCTTGGCCTGAAGGCGGACCACCCGGTAGCCGTCAAGGCACGCGCATGCCTCCACAAACTCGGGGGCGCGGTCGGTATTCCATCCTGGGGCAAGTTCTGGCTCTCAATATTGAATGTATACGACTGGGAAGGTAATCACCCCATACCTTCCGAGCTTTGGTGAGTGGTCGGGTGCATATATGCTACCTGTGCGTATCGCTAACCCAGCGGCAAGGCTGCTCCCGGACTGGGTGCCCATCCACCCGCACCGGTGGTGGATCCACACTCGGAACGTATACATCCCGATGGGCTACCTGTACGGTGTCCGGTTCAAGATGGAGGAGAACGAACTCGTTTCGTCTCTCCGCCAGGTATGACATTGCTATAGTTCCTAGCCCATCGCGTACCTTATCTGAGCATTCCCGTCCGCAGGAACTATACACAACGAACTACTACTCGATCGACTGGCCCGCGCAGCGGAGCAACGTCGCCGCGGTCGACCTCTACACACCGCACTCCGCCGTGCTCGAGGGGCTCTACACGCTGCTCGGCGCGTACGAGAGCTGCGCGCTCCCACCCTTGCGGCGCGCGGCGATCCGGCGGTGCTACGAGCTCGTCGTGCTCGAGGACGAGAACACGGACTGCCAGGACCTCGGGCCCGTGAACAAGATGATGAACCAGATCGTGCGCGTGCACGCCGAGGGCCGCGAGAGCGCCGGCGCAAAACGCCATCTCGAGCGCAGGCACGACTTCATGTGGATGGGCGCGGAGGGCATGATGATGTGCGGCACGAACGGGTCACAGCTGTGGGACATCGGCTTCATGGCGCAGGCGCTCATCGAGACGGGCCTGGGAGCGGAGGATGAGTTCAGGGAGAGCGCGCTGAGGGCGCTGCAATGGCTGGATAATTGCCAGATCAGGGAGAACCCGAAGCATTACAGGACGGCGTATCGGCACCAGACGAAAGGCGCGTGGCCGTTCAGTACCAAGACGCAGGGGTATACCGTCAGTGACTGTACGGGCGAGGGGTTGAAGGCGGTTCTGTACCTTCAAGAACATGTCAAGTGAGTATTCAGGACGATTAGATCGGTAGGGTGCTAACACGGCTCGGTCGTAGGGGTGCGCCGAAGCTAATCTCGGAACGGAGGTTATGCGACGCTGTGGACGTCCTGCTCAGCTTGCAGAACACAGACGGCGGGTTCGCAAGCTACGAACTGATTCGCGCGCCACAGTGGATGGAGTGGCTAAACCCTGCAGAAGTGTTCGGTGAGCTTCCCGCTTTCCCGCGTTATCCAGCCACATGTACTCAACCCACCGCCGTGCCGCGCACTAGGGAACATCATGACCGAGTTCAACTACCCCGAGTGCACGACATCCGTGATCACGGCGCTCGCGATCTTCCGCAAGCACTACCCGTACTACCGCACGGCAGACATCCAGCGCACGATTACGCACGCCGTCGACTACCTGCACAAGGCGCAGCGCCCCGAAGGCGGCTGGTTCGGCTCGTGGGGCATCTGCTTCACGTACGCGACGCAGTTCGCGCTCGAGTCCCTCGCGCTCGTCGGCGAGACGTACGAGACGAGTGCGGCGTCGCGCCGGGCGTGCGAGTTCCTCGTCAGTAAGCAGCGCGCGGATGGTGGCTGGGGCGAGAGCTACAAGGTTCGTCCTGACTACATCGCTCGTTCTTGAGTCTGATAAGGCGCAAGAGAGGCTAACGTGCGTCTGCGTCGGTAGGCATGCGAGGTGATCGAGTGGGTGGAGCATAAGGATACGCAGGTTGTGCAGACCTGCTGGGCGGCGATGGCGCTCATGTACGCGAAATACCCCCATCCGGAGCCCATCGAGCGTGCGGTCAAATTGGTGATGTCTCGCCAGCGGCCGGTGAGTGTCCTCACGCATCCCGTGGCAGCCGGGGAGATAGAATGTTGAAGCCGTCGGATACTGCAGGACGGCTCATGGCCCCAGGAAGCAATAGAGGGCGTGTTCAACAAGAACGTCGCGATATCGTACCCGAACTTCAAATTCGAGTTTACGATCTGGATGCTCGGGCGTGCGCACCGTTACCTCAAGGAGTTGCACGCCAAGAAGTAGGGATTTTCCTCCGAGCACCGAAGGGCTCATCCGTCGCCATTTCAATTCTCGGATCTGTTTGCGCATTGTATACCCGGGATCGGACCTGTTGCCCCTCATTCATTCTCGGTTAGTGTTTTTCCTGTCACGGACCATCCAATTCCTGTGACTTGGGTTGCTACTGTAAACTGAGGTTGACGATGTATTTTACTGCTGGGTTTCTAAGTATCGCCAGGATATCTCCAACCAACAATGGATCGAGACTAGACTACTTTTCCGTCGCCAAGTTTGGAGTCATGTTTCTGTATTACTCTGAGGAACGTAGCATGCTCCGACTCCCGAGTCCGCGAGGGATACAAGATACTAGTAATGGACCAAGCCTATCCGATGTTGGCCCGGGTCGCGACAAGTCCAGTTGATCATACACGGTAGCTTTGTGATTGCATCGGCAACCTATCTTACACAACCTTTTCACGCCTTGTCCTCCCCAACCACAATCACGCACTTGCCGAAGTTGCGCCCGCTCTGCACGTCGAGGATGCCCTCGCCGGCGCGCTCGAGCCCGTTGAGCTTGTGCTCGCGGTACGCGATCTCGCCCGCGCCGATGCGCGCGACGAACGCGCTGTAGAACTCGCGGTGGTACTTGGCCATGAGGTCGGTGACGATGAAGCCGTGGATGTGCAGCTGGTTCGAGACGATGTTCATCAGGTTCTTCACGTGGTAGGCCTCCGCCGTGTTGTACCCCGAGATCATGCCGCATTCCTGCCACAAAGAGGGGGAAAAAATCAGTGTTGGGAAGTGATCGGAGGACATATCGGGCGACGGGGAGAGGAAGTGGAGAGGAGAAAGAACTGACGATGAAGCGCGCGCCCTTGGCGGCGTGATCGATCGCGGCCTCGAGGGTCTCGCCGCCGACGTTGTCCCAGTATCTGTGCATACGCGAAAGCAAGCACAATTCCGAGTGAGCGCACTAACGAATAGAATGGAATGGTGGCACGGGGGTGCGGGCTAGAACGCACACGTTGATCGGGCCCTCCTTCTCGAGGACCTCCGCCGTCTTGGTCGTCTTGTAGTTAAACGCGACGTCGACGCCGATGGATTTCATGAACTCGACCTTCTCGTCTGAGCCGGCGGACGCGATCACCTTGAGGCCGTCGGCCTTGGCGAGCTGAACGACGGTACTAAACTCAGAGTGTTAGAACGACTATGTGTGGTGATTGAGGCAGTGTCACTTACGCTCCAACCGGGCCTGTCGATACGCACCGTACGTGAGCGTACATTCAAATACGGATTCAGATCCTGCGAAGCGGACTTACCGGCACCAGTCGTGACGAATACGGTGTCGCCCTGGCAGTTCGAAGAAACATGACGTCAGCGAAGCGCGGGGGATAGATTGGGGTTCGATCGCGGACCTTCTTAGGTTCAGCAAATTCTTTCCAGGCATAGTACGCGGTTTGGCCTCCACGCGAATAACTCAGAACAACATCTACTGGAGGTGTATGTCCGAGTACTTACCAGGCATGCCGGCAACACCGACGTATGCCGACCAGGGCAGACCCTCCTTGTTTTCGAGCACAAGACAACGTGACTTTGTCGGATCAACGATCTCGTATTGCTGGAACTCTAAACGTTTAAAGTAAGTTAGCGGGGACGTGCGAACGCCACACGAAGGCCAGAACATACTGAAGAATCCGTAGACGTGGTCACCGGCCTTCACGCTCGACGAGTCTGAACGCAGGACAAGGCCGACGCCCCAGTTCATGAGACTGAGATTGATATCGACATGATGATTGGGTCAGTGATGCGATCTGAGCTTGTAACGAGTCCCAAGAAAAAAAGAGTGCTTACGGCTCGCCGATCTTGAACGGCTCCTATGTTGGGAAAGAACTTCAATGAGCGCCCGAAAGTCAAACCCGCCGGGGATCAAACTAACGTTATAGCTCTTGGCCTCGGGGCGCCGCATCCTCCCCCGCAAATACGGATCAATGGACAGCACAAGAACCTTGACGAGAGCGCCGCCATTGAGGGGCACTGTGTCGAGATCAATTGTCTCGGACTCGTCGTAAATCGTCGTCTGGCCCGGGACGGGATAACCTATGACGCAATGGTCGGTGGCCTTGAGCAGACATCGCCCGAGCGGAGCGAAACACGTACCGGAAGGGATTTCGTTGAAGAGGTAACGGCCGTTTTTCACAGGAGCCATCGTAAGCAACACGGAATGCTACACGAGTCGTAGGATGTGGGGGGTAGAGATGGTAGGAGTCGGACTGGCAGTCGAACAGCCATCATCTTATATGTACTCTCCTCTCGGGCTTCCGTCATGAGATTAGCGAGACAGAAAGGGGTGGAGCGACCGACCTTGCAGGCGGTGAGATCACCGGTCGGTGGCTTACTCAGACTGGATGGGATGGCCCCTCATGCAATCCGAGTCGCCATCCGGGTGCGGACTTGCTGGATAGCCGGTTAAAATTGCAGCCGAGCGTTCCGTGCAGGTGTGATCACATCGATTTGAGCCTCGTAAGCGGATAAATCGGCGTATCCGGGAACGCAATGGTGAAAATGGACTTACTTACTTACTTACTTACTTACTTACTTACTTACTTACTTACTTACGCATTACATGTGGCATCTTATACGATTACGAGACTTGGGAGGGTTGTTGGAGACTTTGGTAGTAGGTTCCGAGCCTAGAATGCCATGTAGTAAGACGGCGTGGACGTCCTTGGTAGAGACTAGGTGCGCCAGAGGGTTTGGATGATTCTACTTGGAGCATTCCAGATGGTATGCAGATAGAGTCAGAGAGATATTCTTGTAAGCCAGCTGCAGCCTGATTGTGACTGAAATGAGGACCGTCGGACGGCAACTTGAAGCTGAGGACGCTACATAAGTTCAGTCACACAATGCCCTTCCGGAAACGCCCGAGTCGGGAATAGCCGAGGTACTACTTTGTTCACTGGATCGCGTCCTTCGGGTCCTCTCACTGGTACTACTAGTAGCTCCACGACACTTCTAACCCACTGTCAGATACACACGCTGTCCCGCCTCCCAACAAGACATGGGTAAAGCTGTTCTTAGAGTCTGTCTGCAGTCGTAGTGCCCAAGTCGGGATTTGTCTGGCGCGTTAGAATGGATGTTGTCGAGACGGCGGCGTTGGTCCCATTCTCGTGACTTTTACATTGACAGGAGGGTATAGGTCGTACAGCGGCTCTCTAGAATCATTGACAAGACCCGGAGAAGTGGATCGTGGTGCAGAACCTGGCACTGGCAGTTGGCCCCCGTCCCTGTTCGGGAATTGGTCCTTAGAAGTTAGCTTTGCGTCATACACGTCACTGACCCTCGTTCGGCAGGTGTCCAAACACGACTGTAGCTTCTGTCGTCGGGATCTGGCGTCGATTCCCAAGCAAGGACGTAGACGAGACAAATGTGCTAGTTCCCGTATCGGCTGTTCCTTCGATTTCCGTCGCTGTTCGACTCCCCGCACGCCCTCCTCATATCTGTGTCTCAGTAGTCCTTCCCCCATTTCTCCCTTTGTCGCCATCTCCTTCCCCCACTCACCATCATCCGCTGCACACAGCCATCCACCGTAGCCATCCAGCAAAAGAGTCCACTATGCAGGTACGTCCCACAAGCTCAATGGTTCTCTTCCCATCCCGCTTATGTCCTTACATTCTCGTTCACAGTCTGCCAAGCCCAGCCCACCCGCCTCGCCTCCCAGGCTCATCGATGATATTTTTCTATCCGTCCTCTCGCTCTCCTGCCTCCAAGCCGCGACCTCAATGATGGCCACATGCCACTTTCTCTACCACGAGGGAGCCAAAATCATTCTTCACCACTTCCCCATGTCCTTCGGTGCAGACGTAGGAAAGGACAAGGCTCTCGCCCTCTTGCGCTTCATCAAGGCCGAGCAACTCTCCCGATGCTCCCATGTCCGCATCCTCCACGTTTCCATGCACCCCATGCCCACTGTCATCGCAGCAGCTTTGGCCATCCTCTTACCTCGCATGTCATCCCTCGACACCCTCGTCGTCACCATCGAAGATATCCTCCAGGCCCACCCTCGCCTCCTTCCCGCCTTTGCTTCTCTTCGATCGGTCAAGACCCTTCACATGACGAACACTGGCAAGCGTTGTTGTGAGCTCCTCAAGACCCTTCAGTCCCAACTCGTCATGGCCAAAATCTACTTTGCTCCCATAAATCCCCAGTCTACTGAACCCCCACCCCTCACGCCCGATTTGCACCCGCTTACCATGCTGCAGAGGTCGGCTCCAACACTTGAGACGCTTCTCTTGGGCTTCTGGATCGACGTGGACTTTGGTGGCAGCATCTTTTTCCGTCCCGCCGTCACCTACCCGAAGATGAACGCTTTCCTTCTGCACGAATGCCTCACCGGGAACATACTCCCGTACGTCAACTCGTTTCCCAACGTCACGGAGCTCCTCATCAAAGACGACCGCCCGAACCCCTGGGAAGAAGGCCAACAGGGCATCTCGGAGTTCCATCGGGACATCAATCTCGAAGTGGCCCGTGGCGCCGTCGCGGCCTGTGGCGGAGCCGTCGAGTGGAAGAACCTCAAGGAGTACTACGGGAAAGTCGTCGATCTCTGGCTCTTCGGCCTCACCTGCCGCGTCGGATTCCTGGACCTCGAGGACACACCCACCACACGTCCGCCCCTTGCGCTTACGGACGTCCTCGAGTATGCGCGTCCGACGCGGCTCACGATCTGCTTCAAAAAGTGCTCGCTCACGGACGTCCTCGGGTCGGACTTCCTCGGCGCCCTGCGCAGCAAGGGCGCGTCCGAGCTGACGTCCCTGGCGTTTACCATCGAGCTGAAGGCGAAGGATCGCGGCGTCGACTTGGGCCGTGCGTTGGTGAGTCCCGCTCGGAACTTTGTGTGTGCGTGATGGACCGTGGAGCGTGATGCTGACTTGAGCTGCGTCTTACTACTAGGCGGATATCGAGGCGACGATCTCGCGCTTGGCATTGACCGGCCTCTACATCACGGTGACCGACGCTGGCCTTGATGATCCTCAGGAGACTTCGGGTGCGCGCGCTGCAGGGGCGGCGGGGCGACGTCGCGGTGCCGACGCGCAGAAACGGACATCAGGCGCGACAGCCACCGCCGCCGCGGCCAAACACGATGGCATCGCTGGCGCCGCGTTGTCGGAGACCTCCGGCTCGCTCAGCGTGGGGGAGCGCACGATGGACGCGTTCGACGTGGCTGTGTTTCTGTCCCGCCTGACGGACGCCATCCCCACGCTTGAAGACGCGTGCGTCTCGGTCCCGAGGCCGCGCAGGTGCGGCTCGGAGGGGCGGTGCGCCAGACTGATGGATTCGACCAGCCAGCTGCCAGAGGGCGGGGTCGTCTACAAAAAGTGGTAGGGCGCGCGCGCAGTATTCTGGCTGACATTGATCCATCCTGTAGGTGTGGCGGGTTGTGGAGGATTCATCGTGCTCATCGTCAGGAACGCAGTCGACAGTGACTTTGTGATAAGGATAACGGACGGGATCCTGTGAATGGTTATTGAACGAGACTAGAAGGAAGCTCTCGCTGTTTCGGGCTGGGAGTGGTCACCGCGTACATTCGAGGGATATTTCAGCACTCCTGTATGAAGTGAGCAGACTGTTTGACTGATTGGGATGCTTCCAGCTAGGTCGATCGAGCGGTGGGCATTGGCATATCTTGCATTTGCTCGGAATTCATCCACGGAATTTGAACCGAGCAAGCGTGGATCCAGCGTGCTCCGACGACTCAGACTGCAGATACAGAATTGCGGGACAGACTTGGAAATCAATTGTAAGTGGCAAGCGATCGAGTCGTCTTCGCTAACCGTTCCTGAGTCTTGGATAGAGTCTCCAGGGTTCCTAGCATGGTCGGATTCTGTCGTCGGTTCTGGTTTCTGTGACGGGGAGATGAGAATGGCGAGATATCGATGCAGTGGCACGCATTTGCAAGAAGCCACCGCGCCGATCGTTGTTCCGGTCGTCCGACCCTCGCTTCGCTCTCCGCCTCGCCTCCGTCATATGCATAGGCAGGTCCGTCATAGCCCTTCCCGCGCATGCAGCCCTCTTCACCATCGCTCCCTCTCCCCGCATTTCACCCTCCGCATACAACCCACCCCCTCTTACTGTCGCCAACCACAGTGACCCGGCATAAAACCACACATGGAGGCACGTCTCACAAGCGCATTGTTCGCGTTCTTTTCTCCTGTTGTCCGTGTTCTTACGGTCCTTAATCCCAGCCTTTCCAACGCACCCCTTCCACCCTTTATCCAAAGCTCAATGATGACGTCCTCTTGTTCGTTCTCTCCTCGTCCTCCCGCCAAACTGCAACCTCGATGATGGCTACTTGTCACTTTCTCTACCACGAGGGAGCCAAGGTCGTCCTCCACGACTGGCCTTTGACCTTCGACTCCATCGTATCAGAGCGCACGGCCCTCTCTCTCTTGCACTTCGTCCAGGCAGAAAATTTCTCCCGGTGTTCCTACGTCCGCAAGCTCTTCGTTTCCATGCAGCCCATGCCCGCCGCTATTGCTATTGCACAGTCTTTGGCCGGACTCTTGCCCCGCATGACGTCCCTCGAATCCCTCTTCCTTAACCTCGAAAACGCCCTCCAGTCCCATCCCAGCCTCCTTTCCGCCTTCTCTTCTCTCCAGTCCGTCAAGGACCTCATCGTAAATGGTGCCGAGCGTTCCTGTGCGCTCATCCAGTCCCTTCAGTCGCAGCTCGTCTCCGCACAGCTCTACTTCAGTCCTCAGTCTCCGGAATCTGGCCAACGACTGTATCTGGGCGCCGCGTTTCACCCGCTCATCTTATTGCAGAGGTCCGCCCTAACGCTCAAGACCTTCACCTGCGGCTTCTGGTGCGATATGGACCTGAGGATCTTCTTCTCCCTGCCCGAAGTCCGGTATCCGAGCATGCACACCTTTATGCTGTACGAGTGCCAGAACCCTCAGGGCCTCACTCCCTACATGAACTGTTTCCCTAACCTGGCGCACCTGACCGTAGACGCGAGCCTCTTGCCGCGGAACCTGACCCTGGCATACGCATCACTCGCCGTCATCCAGCGCAACATGAACCTGGCCCGGCAAGGCCCCTCGCCCGCTGGCGCAGCCCTCTCGTGGAAGCAGCTCCACGACTACACGGGGCACCTCGTGGAACTCTGGCTCCTCGGCCTCGCCTGCCCCATACCGTGTCTGAACCTCGAGGATACGCCCCCCGCGCGCCCGCCCCACGCGTTCACGGACGTCATCGGC
Organism: Ganoderma lingzhi; assembly: GCA_026283605.1. NCBI lineage: Eukaryota > Fungi > Basidiomycota > Agaricomycetes > Polyporales > Polyporaceae > Ganoderma > Ganoderma lingzhi. The sequence continues at coordinate 1,895,615 of JAPJYM010000002.1, forward strand.
TCTGCGCGCCTGACGCAGCTCACGATCGCCTTCCGGAGGTGCTCGCTCACAGATGTCCTCAAGGCCGACTTTCTCAGCGCGCTCCGCACGGACGGCGCGGCGAATCTGAGACGTCTGACGTTTTTGATCGAGTTGAGGGCGGACGACCGGGGTCTGGACGTTGGTCGTGCGTTGGTGAGTTGCGCTTGCTCGTTGACTACTTATGGGGCGCTCATTGTGAGTCGTGGCCATTAGGGGGACATCGAAGCCACGATCTCTCAGTTGAAGCTGACCCACCTTGACGTCCGGGTGAACGACGCCGGTCTCGACGAGGATGAAGATGAGCCGGACTTCGAGTCGCCTGTCGCCCCTGATGACGGTGCTCTTCGCACTGGCACCCCGTCCGTGTCCGAGTCGAAGCCTCCTCCCCTCAGCCAGGGAGAGCGCACACTGGACGCGTTCGACGTGGAGGCCATCGTGTGGCGCCTCCTGCGCTCCGTACGCACCCTCCAGGAGACGATTGTCTCGATCCAGCGCCCGCGCAGGTGCGGGGGCGCCATGCGCAGTAGGCGGGTGATGACCCAGGGCTACGAATTCACGTCCTCGGCGGATCCTTGGGTACTGCCGACACTGGTAGTGGACTCCGGATCGGACAGCCTGAGGGTCGTGGGGCTGTGTAGGGAGTGCGCGAAGGAGTTGGACACTACTGAGTGGTGGGGCGAGATTGCGGCAGCGAATGCTATGGTTGGTAAGAAGTAAGCGGGGGGGCAGCGGGCCACTAGTCAAGCCCGGTTTGTCGTGGTAGGGCGGGTATTAGGTCTGGCATGGGCATATTTTGATGACGCTGCGTCTAGTGCTGCTAGTCCATATATAAAATTATCGCCCCCCCCCCTCGAGCGAGCCCTCGCGTTAAGAAAAACAGTCAGCATCTTCCACGCGAGGTAGAAATAAGGCGTTTATGACGCAGACGAAGTATTCGTATTCAACATGGTCGCGGTCATGAACCAGATACTTGCTATCCGAAGGAGTCATATTGGCACACAAGATATTCCTCCCGCCCGTCGGGCCCCACTTCCGCCCAGCTTCCGATCGTAAGTCCACGAGAAATCGCAAATCCAGCCTCCGCGCGCGACCGCGCCATATTTTTGACGTAAAGATCGTCCCCAGGGCAGGCACAGTCGACGGCCAAAGCCGCGAGCAAAGGGCAACCAACAGAGGCATTGGCACCGACAGAGGACACCTCGAGCGCCGAGAGAATGCTGTCGACGCGGACATCGTTGTTCGGGTGCTGGACCACCTTCAGGTCCTCGAGCTGGGGGAAGGCAGCGAGGAACGTGCTCCCGGGCACAAATGGCGACCACTGCGAGGCCCTCTGGAACTCGATCCAGAGCGTGCGGACGGCCGACAGGACGGGGTGCTTCGCGACGTCGGCCATCAAGATCGACGCGACCGCCTCCACAACCGCGTCGCGCGCTGGACTGGGGCGGGTCGAGCAGCGCCGCATGGCCTCGAATATGGCCTTCTGGGACGCAGGCGGGTTCGCGACCTCGAGCACGAAAGCGCACCTGTCCTTGTCGCGTTTGATGACCAGTCGCATGTCGACGGCGACGCGATCCCGCCAGGTGGTGTCCACGATGTACCGCAGCTCCGAGGGGTCGAAGACCTCGATTGAGACGGCGCACGCTGCTGGAATGGAAAGGTGTTCGAGAAGCCCGCGTCGGAATCCTTTGCACCTTCGGCCGTGGTACGACTCGGGATCGTAGTACTCGACGTCTGAAGGCGCGAGGTGTCCTAGATGGTCGAGCTGGACTTTGTCAGGGTTCTGCTTGTCCAGGCCAATGTCCATCTCGTGGTACCCTAGGTTCAGCAGCTCCAGCTGCACTAGGTTCGGTGTGCGCGATAACAAGTCGAGCAGCGCCGCTAAATTGAGGACATTAGCGGAGGAGGCCAATCCGTTCAACCGAAGATATGTCAAGGAGGGAAAGACGCCGGTAGGTAGAAAGGAAGCGCGTGAGAGAAGCAGCGTGCGCAACCTATCGCAATTCCCGAAGACTCGGAGCTGCTGCATTTTGGGCAGGACTTCCGGGGGGTCGGTCAAGAAGCAGTGCTCCAGGTTTGGGAGCGAGATTGAGATGAGATCCTGGAAACGCGGCCCGCCTCGGTGGACGTAGATCTCTCGAACACGCGAAGCATGCCTCGGGTCAGACAGAGCTTCAATTGTGTCTCGGTCCAACTCCCTTCGGAATGCGACGTAGAGCGGCCCGCTGCTGCACCTAGGGAGGTAGTGGACGTGCAACGGCCGCCGTCCGACACACCCGGGAGCACTGTCGAGCACTGTAGACCAGAGGGAAGGGGTACCAAGAGCAACGCGCCTCCAATGGCGACATACGGCTGTGATAGGACGGAGGTCATCGACGTGAAGGAATTTATGAGGATGAGAAGGAAAGTGAGCCTGAGCGATGTCGTCCAAGGGGAGTGTCCGGGGGACAAGGGAGAAGATGACGGCAAGGATCTCGTATGGTAGGCATACGGCAGGACAGGCGGCGTTCTTGAGAGTACGAACGATACTGGTGGTCCTCTGGAGCGAGTTCTCGAGATGATCGAGCTATGCGTTGTTGACGTGTTAGGAGAGTCGGGAAAAGATGGACTTGGGATGCTTACTACTTGGGAACCGAGCACTCTGATGATCGCCATTAGCTGCAGAGCTATGCTTCTAGTACATGCGATGAAATAAACGACGTTACCTGTACCCGAGCTTAGGAATGTCCTGCCACTTCTCAACACTGCTGAGCAGTGTTTGGGAGAGGGCCAGCGCATCGGTGGCTAGTTCGGACTCTTCTTGGTTCTCGTCCACGCCAGTAGACATCCCGCAGCCTGAAAGGTACTCAATATGATGCGACGTGCGAGAGTAGGTTGATGTGAAGATTGGTGGCAAGAGGAAAGGACTACATAGAACTAATCCGGATGATACGTCACAGCAATCCACTAAGAAGTGTCTACCTTAATTTGGAAGGTCTTCAAGTACGCTTATCTTAAACCGCTAAGGGTTTACTCAAGACAGTCTTAGCCTCCCTCCACAGGGCCGACAGGTTATGAATGCCGTTACCGATGGTCCCGCAATAACGACCGTGTCTAGTCTACCAGTTCGCTAGCCTCTAGTCAGATTCAATACCTATACTCGACGTATTCAATCGAAGCATTGCTTCACCACCAAGTAATACCACACCATAGCAAAACTCGCAGCGTAAATAGAGCGCGCGCATCATCGACCCTCGAGCCCGCTATTAAGACGGGCGACGCACGTCTTCCCGGGACAGGCAGACGCAACCAGACTCAGGTTCGCTTTAGGCATTTATCACACAAACCAGCTCTACAGGATCGTTATGATCGCTCTCCCTCGCCCTCCATCCGCACTCCCATCCTCCGCCGAATCGCTGCTTTGGCCGCCTCCCCCGGGTCACACTTCGTGAGATTATCGTAGTCGTACCACACCAGCACCGAGTCGCTCTCGGTCACGATCCTGCGTTGCGCGTTCGACCAAATCGCACCGGCCATGAAGAATGATGTCTTCCCCTGGCGGCGCGGGCTGGCGGCGTGGTGGCGGCCTAGGTGCGGCTTGTGCGCGACGAGCAGCGTGTCTGGGAACGTGACGGGGGCCTTGTAGTCGATCGTGAGGGATTTGAGGATGAGGGAGACCCCTTCGCCCCGCATTAGTTGCTCGGCTCTCTCAGGACCTCCAAGCTCACGGCCGAGGGCACGCATCCAGTGGATGCGACCAGACTCGAAGAAGCGGACTGGGTCGGCAGGCGGAGGAAGGGCGTTGAACATTGGTCCAGGGAAGAGAAGACGACATGCATGACGTTCCGAAGCAAGAGGTCACTCACCGTAGCGAACATTGTTTACGTGCCTTCGTGAGGTCGCACGTCAGAAACGTTCGGGCGGTGAGGACGGGACACTTACTGGAATGAATCATGGTCTCCCCACACCACTTGCTGCTCCCAGAAACTATCTGGGTCGAATCCGAGCTCCAAAAGCTTCGCGCGCCCCTCCTCAGCTGGTGAGAGCGATACCGTCTCCTCCACCGGTGGATCCGGGGACTCGGGACCTTGCGTTCCTGGAGGGATGTGGTAGGGGGAAGTCGGGTCTCGGAACTTCTGTTGAAGAGCCTTTGTATAAGGCATGTCATCACGGATTAGTGCGCTGGAGTAAAATGACAAGGAAAAACAATACACACCTCGATAGTGAACGAGAGATGTCGTACATGGACGGTTGCGGGTGGTCGCGGTAAGGCTACGGCATTCTGTCTCCTCGGAACGGCGCGCCAGCCTAGTTGGAAAAGTCTATTCGCGTTCATGGGATCTTGACGCGTTCTCTAGAGATTCAGAACCAGGGTAGCCAGGTCCGACTGAGGTCGTGAGGGAGATGAGTGTGCCGAGATCAGGTGCGTCAGTGTCAGACTTCAGTGAGGTCCGAGAGCGCCGGCACAACTCTCAGATCTAGAGTGGGTGCGCGCGAGAGGCGTGACTCAGAGGACATGCAGCGCAAACGGCTCGCAGTTTGGGACATGTGTGTCATGATGCATAGAGTCATTCAGAGTCCAGACGAATTGGTGGAGGCAGTGGGATGCTGAGAGGAGCTGAGAGGAGTGAGGGATTTGAAGAGACTTGCCACGGGGCGCTCGGCGAGCGCCCAACCTCCTATATTTCTCTAGAAGTAATAGTGTTACTACAGTAATAGGTGAGTGTGGCCTCAGTGGCGCCGCGCTTCGCATGAATATATTAGATCCTAAGTTGTTGACGAAATTTGAAACTGTTGCAATGGTCTATGTATTATTCCGCCAGAGAGGTCAGAACCTATCGTACATATACAGAACGTCCGCGCACGGTCCGCAAAAACCCACTCGCGGTTATGGACCTAACGTTCTACACGTGAATGTCCCCTGTGCCACCGCGGTCTCTAATGTGCTCCTAGTAGTTGTGGGTTATCATATAAGTCGATCTCACGAAGGACTGAGCGGTCTACCGCGCAAGCGCGTAAGCTCTTACACAACAACATTCAAGACAAACACGAAGTCCCGATGCGGACCTCGACATTTGAGGTCGTTATGACTGCGCGCCCTCCTCACCCCGTAGGTTCATCCTCCGCCGAATCGCCACCTTGGCGGCATCCCCGGGGTCGCATTTCGCAAGCTTGTCGTAGTCGTACCACACCAGCACCGAGTCACTCTCGGTCACGATCCGGCGCTGCGCGTATGACCACATCGCGCCCGCGACGAAGAAGGAAGTCTTCCCCTGGCGGCCGTGCGGCTTGTGCGCGACGAGAAGCGTGTCGGGGAACGTGACGGGGGCCTTGTAGTCAATCGTGAGTGACTTGATGAGGGAAACGCCTTGGCCGCGCAAGATCTGCTCGGCTCTCTTGGGCCCTCCGAGCTCACGGCCAAGGGCTTGTAGCCAGTGGAAGCGGGCGGACTCAAAGAAACGCACTGGGAGTGGGCGGGGTGAACGTTTGGTCCGAGGAAGACGGAGGGGATGATCGTTCTAGAGCGAGAGGATACGTACCGTAGCGAACGTTGTTTACATGCCTGTTGAGCCCAACACATGTCAGTGTTAGGTCTGGTGGGATGGGAGACGAGGGAGGGTCCGGGGATTATGGGGGATAGCACTCACTGGAATGAATTATGATCTCCCCATACGATTTGCTGCTCCCAGAAGCTCTCTGGGTCAAAACCGAGCTCCAATAGCTTCGCGCGTCCCTCTTCAGCTGGTGACAACGACGCAGTCTCCTCCGCGGGCGGGTTTGGGGACTCAGGACCTTGCGTTCCTCAAGGGATGTGGTAGGGGGAAGTCGGGTCTCGGAACTTGTCCTGAAGAGACTATGCACCGTGAATGGGCTCATTAGATGATATTAGCGAAAAGAGCACTCAAGAGACAAACCTTCATAGTGAAGAGGGACCGGTTATGCCCCGCAGTGGGTATACGCGCATAGCCCTGACGGGCCCCCGCCTGAACGGTGCGCCAGCTGCAGTTTGAATGGACCCGTCTGGGGCCGTAGAACGACGAGCAGGTTGTGTGGAGGTCTTAGTCTCCGTTGCTGACCAATATACCTGAATAGATGACAGTCGATCTATTTTGTATAAGTATTGGAGGTCTGCAGTCTGCTGACATGGTTGTAGCCCGAGGTGGTGGCCCGACTGTGCCGTGCGCGCGGGAGGATTCCGAACGCAGTCACCCGACCACCATCGCGCTTGCGCTGTTCAACGTTTCAACGTCAACGTTCATCCATCACCACCACCACCGCCTCACCCAAATTGACCAACCTCGTCGGTGTTCGTGCAGGACTTTTGCTTCTACGCGTTGTGCACTGCAACCGTTACAACCCTACGCATCCGAAACCTAACTCCGATCGAAATCCACACCGTGGGCATGCGCCCGTCTCAACCAGTGCAAGTCGTACCGTTCACGAGCTCTCGCATCTTACGACATTCTTGACCTCCCGATGACTAGTACAGTAAACGTCTTCGTTGTCTCTCCGGACACACGATCAGAGAGAAAATATGATCTCAATTTGACGGTCGGACAGCTCAAGGTGCGCATCGTCACAGAAATATCTTACATACCCTCTTACCTGGACTTGTATCCAAATATCAGAACAAGCTCGAGTTGATTACGGGCGTTCCAGTCGCAAACCAGTCCATAGCCATCTTCGCTTCTGATGACGCGCCTGAGCCCCTCGTCGCGCTTTCAGACAATAGTCGCCCGCTCGGGTTCTATGGAGTGCGGGATTGGCAGATCTTAAAGGTACATACTCTGAGACACATCTTGATTGTTAAAGTCCTTACTTTTCGTACGGCGCAGGTTACAGATCTGAACCCGGCAACGTCCTTCACAGGTCAACTGACGGATACCTCCCAAGTGGACAAGTTCGAGTTGAGCGTGGAGGAGTACGCCCAGAGACAAGGTGCGCTTAGTGACAGCATTGATTGTCATATTTCGTTGTCCTAACTGCCAGAAGATTCTGTACTCGCATACAAGCAGAGGCACAAGATCGGCCGGTTTGCTGACAAGGCAGCGGAAGACGATCCTGCACAGCCGGAGACAGTGGATATACCCGTAGGCGCACGATGCGAGATCGAGACCACTGTGGATGATTTCAAGAAGCGCGGAACGGTACGTTACGTCGGAGCCACAGACTTCGCGAAAGGTATTTGGGTCGGCGTTGAGTACGATGAACCATTTGGGAAGAATGACGGCTCGTAAGTAGACTGTATACTACTCTGCCGCGTACTGAGGCTAACACACTATATTCGTTGGTCGAATAGTGTTCAGGGGAAGAAGTACTTTGAATGCCAGCCCAACTTTGGCGTTTTTGTAAAACCTGACCGGGTGAAGGTCGGTGACTATCCTGTGGAAGAGATTAATCTGGATGACGAAGAGATGTAAGGTGAGTGTCACCGGTCTGCATTGGCTAACCATTTTCATAAGCTGAATCGCCGTACACAGTGGGCCGCAATGTTTAGTACGATGGCCAGTAGCCTTGTACTTGTATTCCAATGTCAATCCAATGTTATACCTGCCGCAGCGCTGAGGCTGCGCGTCGCCCTGCTTCAGGCTCAGCCTTGAGGATACTTGTAATATCTCGGTCATCTGCTCGGATTCCTTGCCAATGTTCGGGATAACCGCAGCACCCGTTGCAATACTAAATAAACTACATTTGACAGAGATGTTGCGCTTCTCGGTGAATGGCTGAGCCTGTGAGGTTTCGAGATAGCTGTTGAGTGTTTACGGGGATGAGAAGGTGCTGGAATCGTCCGGAAAGACGCGTATATTCCCACGGTCGAGAGAGTGACGCGTCGAGTAATTGGCGAGGGCCGCGCGTCGTCCCTTGTCTCTTCCTCCTCATAAGCTCATCCTCCTTACTCTCTCTTTCATCCACCGTACCACTATCAACGACATGGCTGAACCAGGAAACGGGGACACGGCTACTGCAATCCTCAAGCCCAAGAAATCGTGCGTGTTTCGACCGTCGTGCACACCAAACCATTCTGACCCATTCTTTCAAGTCCCAACCGTTTGATCGTAGATGAGGCGACTTCGGATGACAACTCTGGTACGCGAAAACAACAGGATCTGTTTTTGCACTCGCGATCCTTACAGAGTCTTCAGTGGCGACCTTGAACCCCGCGACGATGGAAGCCCTCCAGCTTTTCCGCGGAGACACTATCATCGTTCGGTGTGTCTACTTCCCCGCTTCCCCGATTGGCCTCTTGCTGAATGTTTGAATAGCGGCAAGAGGAGGCATGACACTGTCCTCATCTGCTTGAGCTCCGACACCGTGGAGGAGGGCAAAATCCAAATGAACAAGGTCGCCCGCAACAACCTTCGCGTCAAGCTCGGCGATGTTGTCAACGTTCATGCGTGCCTGGACATCAAGTATGGTCAGCGCGTCCACATCCTCCCCTTCGACGACTCGATCGAGGGTCTTTCCGGTAACCTTTTCGAGGTCTACCTCAAACCGTACTTCCTCGAAGGTGAATCGAATCGTCCAGCTTCGGAGATAAAGCGCGCAACTTATGCATCCATATGTGTCTTATCTAGCATACCGCCCTCTCCGGAAGGGGGATACGTTCCTCGTCCGTGGTGGTATGCGGACAGTGGAGTTTAAAGTGATGGACACTGACCCCGCGGAGTACTGCATCGTCGCGCAGGATACGGTCATCCACACAGGCATGTTTCACTCCCTTTTCCTCCTTGTCCCTCAATTCTAACCTTGTTGCAGAGGGCGACGCGGTGAAGCGCGAAGAGGAGGAGGCAAATCTCAACGAAGTCGGCTACGACGATATTGGTGGCTGCCGTAAACAGATGGCCCAAATCCGCGAGCTAGTCGAACTCCCCCTCCGTCATCCTCAACTGTTCAAGTCGATCGGTATCAAGCCTCCACGGGGTATCCTCATGTACGGCCCTCCCGGTACTGGTAAGACGCTTATGGCCAGGGCGGTCGCGAACGAAACAGGGGCCTTCTTCTTCCTCATCAACGGACCGGAGATCATGAGTAAGATGGCAGGAGAGTCTGAAAGCAATCTCCGGAAGGCGTTCGAGGAGGCGGAGAAGAACTCACCGGCCATCATCTTCATTGACGAGATCGACTCCATTGCCCCGAAGCGTGAGAAGACGAATGGCGAGGTTGAGCGCCGCGTCGTTTCCCAGTTGCTTACTCTCATGGACGGCTTGAAGGCGCGCTCGAACGTTGTTGTTATGGCCGCGACCAACCGGCCCAATTCCATTGACCCGGCCCTCCGTCGCTTCGGTCGCTTCGACCGCGAGGTCGACATTGGTATCCCCGACCCCACCGGCCGTCTCGAGATTCTGCGTATCCACACCAAGAACATGAAGCTTGCCGACGACGTCGATCTGGAACAGGTCAGTTCGTTTCGTGTGATCTCGTGTTTCCCGTCAACTAAGTGTGTGCGTTCTAGATTGCCGCGGACACTCACGGTTACGTCGGCTCTGATCTTGCGGCGCTCTGCTCGGAAGCCGCTATGCAGCAGATTCGTGAAAAGATGGATCTCATCGACTTGGACGAGGACACGATCGACGCGGAGGTCCTCGACTCGCTTGGTGTCACTATGGAGAACTTCCGCTTCGCTCTTGGCACCTCGAACCCCTCCGCGCTGCGCGAGACCGTTGTGGAGGTGCCCACCGTCAAGTGGGAGGACATTGGTGGTCTCGAGAAGGTCAAACAGGAGCTTCAGGAGACCGTCCAGTACCCCGTCGAGCACCCCGACAAGTTCATCAAGTACGGGATGTCGCCATCGAAGGGTGTCCTCTTCTACGGTCCTCCAGGTACCGGTAAGACGCTCCTCGCGAAGGCCATCGCGAACGAGACCCAGGCGAACTTCATCTCGATCAAGGGTCCCGAACTGCTTACCATGTGGTTCGGTGAATCTGAGGCGAATGTTCGGGACGTTTTCGACAAGGCGCGCGCCGCTGCACCCTGCGTTATGTTCTTCGACGAGTTGGACTCGATCGCAAAGGCGCGCGGTGGCTCCTCAGGCGACGCTGGCGGTGCGGGCGACCGTGTGCTGAACCAGATTCTGACGGAGATGGACGGTATGAACGTCAAGAAGAACGTCTTCATCATCGGCGCGACGAACAGGCCCGACCAAATCGACCCCGCCCTCCTCCGTCCTGGTCGTCTCGACCAGCTTATCTACATACCTCTTCCCGACGAGCCGTCGCGTCTGTCGATTCTCAAGGCCGCGCTCAGGAAGTCGCCCGTCGCGCAAGACGTGGACCTGAACTTCCTCTCGAAACACACACACGGGTTCTCCGGTGCCGATTTGACGGAGATCTGCCAGCGCGCAGCGAAGCTTGCCATCCGCGAGAGCATCGAGGCGGACATCCGGAAAGCGCGCGAGAAGCGAGAGAAGGAAGAGGCCGGCGACGTCGAAATGGAGGAGGACGAGGCCGAGGAAGACCCAGTACCTGTAATCACGAGGTACGTCCTCGGAAGCGTTGATTTCGTCTATCGTGCGTTTGTCGGCTAACTTTAAACGTTTGACAGGGATCACTTTGAGGAGGCGATGCGCTTCGCCCGCCGCTCCGTGTCGGACGCCGACATCCGACGGTACGAGATGTTTGCGCAGAACCTTCAACAATCACGCTCGTTCGGGAGCAGCTTCAAGTTCCCCGAGGGCGGCGCGCCCGCACCTGGTGCGGCGCCCGTGGCCGCGGCCGCGAACGCTGGATTCGGCGAGGACACGCAGGATGACGATTTGTACGCATGATGCATGAACAGTCGTGTCTCTCTTCTCTCGTTCTTGCGCGTGGTGTTCGTTGGTGGCGATGATGATGATGTTACTGGTCTTGGCTTCTCGAGTTTGTAGTCTGTGTGCAAAATACTAGACCGTTATGTGGCCACTGTAATATATCACTGAATTCACGCTTCTCGCCTGTGTGATGTAGTGTGGCATGCGGAACAGCGCGCAGTCGCCGGAGAGACAGCTCTGGATGGATGGAGAGCTCGTGTTTTCCCCGGGCAGACCGTCTGTCTTTGGACGATGCCGAGGGGGTGAAGGGACTGGGACTAGTGACGCCATAGGAGCTGCCCGCTGCTGTGCAGAAAGTGACAAACTCATCTTTGACCCCGTCCTCGACCTCGCCCCGTTCGCCTCCGTTCGTTATCGCTCCCTTCATTCTTCCTCCGCTTCTCCCCGCTCCCCGCACCCCACCCCCTCTCGTTCCCCGGAAAGCTCGCGGCGGCGGCCTCCCACAGTTAGGCTCAGAGTCGACCGTCCGAACTCGGCCCACGCCTCAGAAGCCACGCCCCGGACCCCCGCACACGGCCACGACTCGCAACTCACAGGATGGAAGTCCACAAGGCGTTCACGTCTGCGAAACGCACCGTGTCCGCGACCTCGCTCCGCGAGCGGCTCAGCTCGCTCTCCAGCCTCACGACCACCCCGCTCAAGCCGGTCGCGAACCTCCATGCCCAAATCGAGTGCGTAGCGTGCTTATTCTTATTCTTATCCTTGTTACTTGTTTCTCGTTTCCCTTCCCTTGACGGTGCAAAGGCGATTTGGAGGCTTCCATGCTTTGTGCAAGCTCTCTCTGGGCGTTGGGCGGTCGCTGACATGCCTGCGTTCTGTAGGTTCGTGCCGTCGAAGATCCCGCGGAAACGGAGGCTGCAGACTCTCGCGGTCGCGATATGGTCGACGACGATCGTGTGGTGCACGTTCGTGTTCTTCTTCCTCCTGTGAGTGCTCTCCTTCCCCGAAATACTCCTTCCTCAAAACACTCCTTCCCCGACACACTCTCGGCTTGCGCTCTACATGTAAACGGAGGGTGACCTAACCCGGCGTTGTGCCTGCAGGTCGTTTCCGCCGTTGTGGCCGTTCATGGCCGCATATTGGATATGGATCGCATACATCGACAAGGGCCCGGAGAAGGGCGGACGGCTGAGCCCGTGGTTCCGCTCTAGTCCGTTCTGGAGATACTTTGCGGAATATTACCCTGCGTCGTGAGTCTCCGCATGCCTTCGTTTGGATCCAAAGCGAGAACTAATGGGCACACATGAATAGATTCTTAAAAGTCAGCCTCGTTTCATGTGCGTAGGGAGGTTGAAGGGTGCTGAACGCGAGGTTTTGGACAGACATGCGACCTTCCACCGGATAGGTCATACGTGTTTGGATACCACCCCCATGGTGAGTGGCCATTTGAGCGCATACATGGAGCTCGGGCTGATGTTGGCACCTCGACTTAGGCATTATTGGCATGTGAGTCGTCTTCTATCATAGACCTACCTCCAACCCCATGTCGATGCACTTTCTCGCAGGGGAGCCATCTGCACCTTTGCGACTGAGAGTACGTCCTAATGTTGAGATCAATCTGTCCGCTACTCGCCCGTCTTACACACGATCGTCTCGCTTGTCCTGCACCAGGCACAGGCTTCTCGTCCGCGTTCCCCGGCATCGTCCCCCACCTCCTCACTCTCGCATCCAACTTCCGGGTACCCTTTTACCGCGAGATCATCCTCGCGATGGGCATCTGTTCTGTGTCGAAGCAGTCTTGCTCGAACATCCTCAAAAGCGGGCCGGGGCAGGCGATCACGATCGTCGTTGGTGGGGCGGCGGAGAGCTTGGCTGCACATCCGGGGACGGCCGATTTGACGCTTCGGAAGAGGTGAGTCTACGCAATACAATACATGGGTCATAGCGATAAGAAGAGAGTTGACGCTTGGATTCCACGGGATACAGGCTGGGCTTCATTAAGATCGCCATTCAACATGGGTATGTGGCCTCTCGAATGGCGTGAACGACCCACTTCTCAAAGCTGATCTACGTGGTAGGGCTGACCTGGTTCCTGTCTTCTCCTTCGGAGAGAACGACGTGAGTTTGTCTGCATGCGGCCGAGCTTCGCGTGCTGATATAATGTTTGTGCTTTTGGTAGATCTTCAAACAAATGCCAAACGAAAAGGGAACAACCTTATACACGTTACAGAAGAAGTTCCAGAATGTATTTGGGTTTACGCTTCCTCTGTTCCATGGCCGTGGGTTGTTAAATTGTACGTCCCTATTTCCCTTTGCGTGCGGCAACGCTGCTGGCCCTGCTCATACGGGGCAAATTATTCAATAGATAACTTGGGTCTGATGCCGTATCGAAGACGGATCGTGGCAGTCAGTAAGTGGTGTTTCCCAACTTCATAGTCATGCGTCCGTCCTCATCCCATTTGAAGTCGGCAACCCAATACATGTGGTGCAAACCGATAAGCCCACCCTGGAGGAGATCATGCATGTACAGCAGCAGTACATAGACGAACTGATGCGGTACGTGTTGGCCTTTGTTCGGCATCCATCCTGGCGCCATTGTCTGCGCAGCGCTCAACTCTTTGTGGCGGATTCGTTGCAGGATTTGGCACACCTATAAAGATCAGTTCGCGAAGACGAGGACGCGGGAGCTGAACATCATCGAGTAGCCAGTGGACGTTTTTAGATGCTCCGAACGCTCGGCACAGCCGCTGTACCTTTGGGGCGCCTCTACTATCGCATTCCCTTTCTTGTACCCTCCACGTTCCTTACCCTCTGTCTCGCGGTTGACAATACGGCGTTACTTGAATTCCGACGAGAGTTGTCTTTCGGCATTTGGAGGAGAATAGGTGGGATTCATACGGTAAGGAGGGGGAAGTGACTTGGGCCTGTGTGCAGGTTTAATTTGCAGGCGCCTGCCCGGCGGGCATGTGTCAATTTTCCATTCTTCGAGTGGCATCGGTGTCGCAGGGACCGATTGTGCGGCTTCCATGCAGATCTTGGGTGCTTTCGCGCTTCGACCGAACCTTGTCGGACAGGACGAGGAGTCTTATATCTCGCATCTTTGCCCATTACTGCCCCGGCACGTCTGATCCCTCGCTTTCCCCACTGCACCCACCTAGTACTGTCAAACGGATCTTATGACTATGTGGCTTGCCGATCTAGACTCGTTGACGCAATTGGAACCCGAAGCTCGCGCTGTTACGCTTGCGAAGGTGCTCCATGCTGAACTGCTTCAGCACCAAGAGTTATGCTGCACGGGGAAGAGGTACGTTCACGACTGCTGTTATTGCTTTCGCGAGCTGAGAAACCCATTCATGACAGTTCAACTATCCCTCCACTGGTACGCCCTTTGGCTTTCTGGGGCCAAGAATGGGATCGCACTCATCCGAGTCTATAGTTAGGATCTCTCGTCGAGGTCTTATCGGAAACCCTCGCCGTCGTCCGAAGCCTAGCAAACGCTTCTGCACCCATCAGCCGACTCCCAAACGAAATCCTCTCTGCCGTATTCGAGTGGGTCCCAAGACAAGCGGAGGACGTCTCCCGGATCGCCACATTCGGTTGTTTCCGCAGCGTCGAAGTCCGCGACGCAATTCCCCTGACAGCTGTCTGTCGCTGGTGGCGACAGGTTGCCCTATCTACGCCCTCGCTGTGGTCGACCGTGCGCGATCCAAAGGTGCCTCAAGTGATTCCGCAGTATTCCTTCCATACTCGATGTCCTGGTGGGGTACTCACCGTCTTCTGCGACAACCACACCTCCGACTACACGCTGGACGTCCTCCGTACGAACGGCGACCGCGTGACACAACTGTACGCATTCGGATCCCATTCCCTTTCAGCGCTTCAAAGCCCTGGCATGAGCCTTCCTAATCTCGAGCATTGTATTGTGCAATGCGCCTCCGTCGACGCGCCCGTGCCTCGATTGCCGCTCTTCGCGGGAGAGAGCGTTCGTCTTCGGTCCCTCACGCTCCACAGCGTCAGCTTCCTCCCGTCCCTGCCCTTCCCTGCGCTTACGCACCTCATGATCTCGAAGCCCACGCGCAGGCGCTCGGGCGCGCTCTATGCCGTCGGCGACCTCCTGGATTTTGTATCTCGCAGCCCCCTGTTGCGTGAGCTTCATCTATACCGTCTCGCCCACTCCGGAGTGGAGACGACGATGGCTGGACTGCCCGTACCGACGGAGCTCGTTCGCCTGGCCCACCTGAAGAGGTTATGTATCCTCGAGACGCAGCACTCCGGGTGGCACCCACTAGAAGCGAAAATCATGCCCCTCCTCGACGCACTTCTCCCCCGCATGCACATTCCCGACACCTGCGCCGTGCGTATCGGCCAGCTCCGCCCATCCGACCTAGGGAAATGCATGGGGTATCTTAGCTCGTCGAGGCGGGCGACGCGCATGTCCATTGAGTCCGTCGGTTTCGGCGGAGGGCACCACTGCCAGCGCCGGTCACTGGTGCTCGCGGACCCGGAGCACGCGCACTACACCCGCCTCGACGTCTCGCTCCTCGGCCTGTCCGAGGGCGGCTACCTCTTCTACCTCCTCCGCTCGCTGCCGCTGCCGATCTTTCGAGACGTCCAAGAGCTCTATGTTGATACCACGACCGCGTATGGATGGCCGTCGGAGGTCTTCGCGGCCCTCCCGAAGTTGGAGGCGCTCGCGATCCGCCCAGCGCCCAGGGACGCCCGGTGGACCGGGAAGTGTGCGAAGGACTTCGTTGGAGCGCTGGAGGTGACGGAGTCCTCGGGTGCGGTCTGCTGCCCACGGCTTGCCATGCTCACGTGCGGCGCGCGACCGCCATGGAAGGGCGAGAGCCAGGACCAGGAGGAAATATACCTCCGTCGCCTCGCGACCTCGCGCGAACGCGCCGGTCACCCCCTGCGTCGACTGTTCGTCTGGCAGGCAACCGGGGAGCCCGGGGAGCCCGTGCAGTGCCTGCGCGAGCATAGTGGGGATGGGGATTTCGTGGGCGCATACGAGGGGGAGGAGGCGGTCGCCCTTGCCTGGCGGGCGTGGCGCACGCCGGCGCCGCCTGGGTGTCTGGACTGGATGGAGGAGCAGATGTACCATCCTTCGATCACCGTGTAGGTGTTAGGGTTGCGCGGGTGAGCTACTGTTGTCCTCCATTCTTACAGTCTGTTTGCTTACGTCCACGACCGTCTACGTATATATTTGTTCCGCCTCCTGTAGATTGTATATTTCGATTCCGACTTGGGTGTTAGCCATATTGTACTACTGGTCCTCCAAAGCCCGCCCGCTTCCGCTCGAGGCGATGCAGGCGCATAGGATACGTTCAACATTCAACATTCAATAGCTCATCGATGCTATGTCAGTTGTGCAATGGCTGGGTAATGCACTACTGCCGGCCCGCCCGTAGCCGCGTAGTGCGCCACCATTGATGGCGCTTCCCCGGGTTTCACCTCTTCGTCGACTGTATTCAACGACATGCATCTTGCCTCTACTGCCAGCTAAGCAACTTCACCTCCAGTAGGGTTGCAAGGAGATTCACCCCAATCCTACCTTTGATCTTCGTTGGGGAGCCTCTGGGGACCATGCTCGCCACATTTCTCGACCTCCAGCCCGAGCTACAGCTTTTGATCAAAGATTTTATATCGCCAACCGATCTCCGCACGCACGTCTGCTTCTTCCTATCGGACCCTCAATGTATCTCGCTCTACTCGTCTCGACCCGACTCGGAAAGGTTTTGGAGTGTCCTGTGTTGGAACAATGGACTTGGCCAGCTGGCTGACGGAATGGAGACACAAGCGACCTGGTGCGACATCGCAGTCAGTGTCATCAGCCGCGACGGATTTTGCGCCCATCCCCAATGCGGTGAGGCTCTCCTCGAGTATAACCGTATGTGTACCCCTCTTTCGTTCAGATCCTCGTACTTAAAGCTTGACTTGTATACTTAGGTGCGAGAATGCAAGAGACCGCACAGGACCTCCGACCCTTTTGTCCCATCATCTTCGACGAGAACTATGGAGGCGAGGTGCATGCGACAATCCATCGCATTGTCGGCCACATCAACTTTCGGCCCAGCAACGAGATGACCCTGTGGGACAAGCCGTCCGTCTGCCATGACGCGCATCTTCGACGGGTTGGCCAGGCGACACCAGCAACCACGAACAAGCGGGGATATCTTTCACTGCACCCTCTGGTCGCGCGGAGCTTCGCGACGTTTACCCCGACGGTGTCATTTGTCTATCTCGGACTGTACGGCATCGAGTTGGAGCATTCCAAGATCCGCTCGAAGTCCCGGCGGCCGCTCACCGTGTTGGACGTGCTGGAACTCATACAAATGGAGTCAGTCGTTTCCGCCGTGTACATTGCCCATAAAGGCTGATTCCGGTGTTTGACCTAGCTTGGACAACGACATATCCGTGCGGGATGCACTCGAATATGTGATGGCTCACGAGGATTGCCTTGCCGACCGCTGCACCCTTCCTACGCAACTGCTCAGATGCTTGCGCACCACCCGGGATATTTTGACGGTTTGGTGGGTGCACCGCTTTGTCATACGATGGTTGTTACTGATAGCAACGTCCACATCGACACCAGCCCTATTCAGGACCTCGAGCTGGAAGAGTACGTCGAGAACGGACCGGCTTTCAGCTTGGATGTCCGCTGAGTCCTGAGCGTCCTCGGCGAGCCCTGGGCCGGTTGATTCACCCTCTAATACACTCGAATAACTTCTCCGATTCATTTATTGCAGTTAGTAGCGTAGTCTTTGAATTGAATGCTCGCACCGCATTTAAAGCATCCCCCCTGATTGCGGTGTTAGGTTCAAGGCAGTGGCTAGCTTGAGGTTGAGATTTCTGTTACCCCCCCTTTGTCCAGGTCGCCACGTATTCGAGGCTGATAAGTTTGAATACCAGGCATTCTTGTGCCAACAACGCGCTTGGAATCATCTCCCCCCTCGAGAACGAGAACGGCTTTTGAACGATGCTCCCGGCTCCGGGGGAAGCTGCCTCGGCGAACAGGAGCAACGGAACTGGACGGCAAGCCATGCCTTTGGGGGGGCTGCAGGTAACCTCTTTTTTGTTTCACAGCGGAAAGATGGTCTGGCTCGCAAAAGCACGCGAAAACCATGACGACTGTGGGCGCTTGTTATGCCGCTTATTCCGCCAAACTCGAACGCTCACCTTCGGAAGTTGCCCGTACTCACTTTGACTCTTACCATATTGTCAACAGCACCCTCAGTCGTTGTCTGGCTGGCTACGTGACTGGGAGCCATGCCAACTACCTTTCTTCATCTCCCTGTTGAACTCCGGCGCATGATCAAGGATTGGGTCGACCCAGCGGACCTCAGAACCCACGTCTGTTTCTACCTCACGCACCCTGGTTGCTCTGCTTTATACGATAACACAATGGGCCATGAATGGTTCTGGAGACGACTTTGCTGGAGTTGCGGACTGGGTCAGCTCCCGGAAGAAGAATGGAGCCTCTCTGACGATGACTGGCGCGACATTGCGATCGAATGCGTAGGACGCGACGGCTTTTGCACGCTCCCGTATTGCGGAGAATCCCTATTGGAGTACAACCGTATGTTCCATGAATATTCCTTTGAGGTCTTACTGGTTTCTGATTATCACCCTGTTGTCCAGGTGCGCGTATGAGGGAGAATGCCAACTATATCGAGCTGTTCGAGCCCGTACGTATCAGCGAAGACTACCGCGAAGAAGGTGGAAGAGCCAAGTTCACTATCCATCCCGCCCTCTATCATGTTGACTTCCGCGCGGCCGGAGAGCATCACTACCACTATCCCCCTCACCCGGTCGAGAGCGACGCGCACTTCCGCTGGCAGCGCAACGGCGAGACGAAGAACGAGACTCCAGTGGACGTCCAGAAGCGCGCATATCTCGGGCTGCACCCGCTTGCCGCGCGGAGTTTCGCGACTGCATCTCCCATATTCAATATGACACTTTTCAGCGCTTTCTATACGGGCGACGCGACGGCCCTCAACTTCGACCGGCCAGTCACTGTTTACGACGTTCTTTCCGCGATCCACCAAGGGTATGTACTGCTGTGGACGGCAAGGGGAGATATCGTGGCCTGTGCTGACATTGACCTTGCTGTAGCTTGGACACTAATCTCAGTGTGCATGATGTGCACTCCTACCTGGGATATGGTTCCGCCCACGCGCAATGCGTTGCGCATGCGAAATGGGGGGTCGAAGACGCGTTCGCAAACCTTCAGAGCACCCGCCAGGTTCTCACATTATGGTGAGCATCCTCTCTAGCAGCACAGAAGATGGCGCTGCTACGTTCATCTCTCTCTACTGACATTCACCCAGACCTCAGCCCTGCTGACTCCAGAAAAGCCCTCGCGAATGTCAATATCTCGCCTTGCACCATGTCGCCACATCCAGGATTTCTCTTTCAAATTCGAGCAAGAGGTGCATTGCCATTGCCATTTAGATTACCTTTTTAATGATAGCCGCCTGAGGCGCCTAATAGAGCGCTACTATTACAGTAGAATGACCATCCTGCTTTCGGAAAATTCTTCGCTACCCGCGGGGCCACCACCACGCACCCACTTTGACTCTGGCTACTTCGTGCGCGACCCAAGCCATATGGCAGCTAGATGCATGGCTGGGAACCATGCCAACTACCTTCCTTCACCTCCCTGTCGAACTTGGACGCATGATCAAAGATTGGATCTACCCGTCGGACCTCAGGACACACGTTTGCTTCTACCAGCTTCTACCTCGCGCACTCTAGTTGCTCCGTTTTATACGACGATGCGATGGGCACTAAGCGCTTTTGGAGGCGCCTTTGCTGGAATTGCGGACTCGGCCAGCTCCCGGATGAAGAGGCGGAACTCTCAGACGAGGAGTGGCGCCACGTTACGATCGAATGCGTACAGCACGATGGGTCGAAGCCCAAAGAAAAGCAACCTTCGACGTTCATCCCGCCCTGTACCATGTTGGCTTCCGCTCGGCCAACGAAGATTATCACTGTCAGCAAGCGGTTGAAGACGATGCGCACTTCCGTTGGCACCACAACGACGCTACGAAAGACAGCGCTCAGGAAGACGTCAAGAAGCGCGCATATCTCAGCCAACATCCACTCACGGCGCGGAGTTTCGCGACCGCAATACCCGTATCCAATGTGATGCTGTTCAGCCCCGTCAAGGAGAGTGCGACAGCGATTCTCGATCTCGACCGGCCCATTACCGTCTTCGACGTCCTTTCTGCTATCCATGACGAGTATGTACTGCTACAGTTAAAATGTTTTTCTGAGCGGAGGCTAACTTTGACCTGTGCACGCAGTTTGGAGAACGACCTCAGCATGCGCGATGCGCGCTCCTACCTATTGTGTGGGTTGACTCCGCATGTAAAATGTGTCGAGCGGGCGGAATGGGGGCTCAAGAAGGCATTGAAAAACCTACAGACTCCCAGGGAGGCACTGTCCCTGGCTCAGGCTCTAGAGGCGTCGTGCCCGCTGATGCTTCCCTTTCTGTATGCTAGCCCAATCAGGTGGATGAGGGTCGAAGAACTCTCCGACTATGGCGCTGCTGTATTCATTGACTTGTATTGACATCCATCCCGCCGCGGAATGGCCCTCGTAAAGTTCGATACCATTCATAGATCTTTGGACGACTTGGACGCGTTTAGATCAGCTTTTAACGATAGCCGGGTGGGCGCCCAATCTACAGTACTACCCCATTTTGATTAGCTTCGTTTTGGGGTGGCACCAACTTGTAACGGACTGAGAGTCGCAATTTCGTGCCTGCTTGCCACGTCGAGTTTCCACCTCACACTAGCTCACTCTGCAGCGGACCACTTTTGCCAGCTACACTAGATGCCCGCGACATTTTTCGACCTCCCGCTGGAGCTCAAGCTCATGATCAAGAGCAATCTCGAGCCATGGGACCTCCAGAGCATCGTCTGTCTCTACCTCGCGGAGCCGCGCCTGTGCGCCGCGTTGTACGACTGGGAGGAGGACTCGGACCAGTTCTGGAAGCTCGTATGCTGGAAGAACGGGATCGGGCGGCTTCCTGGCGACATGGAGGTTGACAACATGTGGTTCCAGATTGCGGTCGAGTGCGTCGGGCTCGACGGGTTCTGCAAACACCCGTACTGCGGTGAGAGCCTGCTCACGTATAACCGTACGGTATTCCTTTCGCTCGGCATGGTAAACGAACGCCCAATCTCAAAGAGCGACTTCTAGGGGAATGCATGCAAGAGTGCGAAGACCATATCGAGCTGTTCTCTCCGGTGCATGTCACCCAGGACTATTGCGGGGACGTGACCTTCGCGCCGAACCCCGTCCTCAACCACATCGACTTCCGACCGGTGAGGGAGCGTGTCGCGTTCGAGGAGCATGAGGTGGAGGACGACGCACACCTGCGCGCGGCCAGGAGCGCGGGCCCGCATGCACGAGGCCAAAGCGCGGACCCGGAGGACGCAGTGGTGAGGCGCTCCTACATTGGACAACACCCCATCGCAATGCGGAGCTTCGCGACGGCCACCCCCGCCTCGAACATCCTCCTTCTGAACCTTGTCGGGTGGTTCATGCCCAGCGACCCGACGTTAACGCTCCGGCGCCCCGTCACGGTGTTCGACGTGCTCAAGTTGATGCACAGAGAGTACGTGCCGCTTCCTAATCCACGTGAATTGTGTCTGATGTGGATTGCAGCCTGGACAGGCTCATGAGGGTGAGTGACGTATACGAGCATGTTGACAACCATGTGGAGTGCATCGAGAAGAAGGGGTGGGGAGTGAAGGACGCGTTCGAAAACCTGCAGACGATCCGCGGGATCCTGGAACTGTGGTGAGCAACTTTCTCGGCCGAAGGTTTCGACAGTACCTTGCTGAACCGTGAACGCAACGCGTTTCCCAGCCCAATCCGCTACATGGATACAGCAGAGTGGACCGATGACGGGCCAGCTGTGTCTTTTGGGCTTCGATGATTGTGGATGTTAGTTCCTATTTCATGTAGGAAATCGCTTCGTGTATGCATACTCACGCTCTGTGGTACGCTTCAAAAACATGCCCTCCAAGCCTCGGTCTTTGCGAAAACCGCGGCTGAGGTCATTGTCGAGCTCAAGTCGGAGTGAGTCTGTGTGCCTCAGTGGAGCTCATCCCACGCGGTTTCATTTCGGGCGGAATTTCTGTGCCGAGCCGGGAGGCTGTGCAACCGCGCCCAGATCCAGGCGCGATCCGCCCCGACGGGGCCCAGGCTGCCCCCGCGCGCCTTCCGCGGCTTCTTCGCACCCCCAGGTTGCCCCCAGGGGATGTTTTTTATGCGCCGCCGGCCGCCTTGCCTGTCGCTAGGACTCATAGAAGAAGTCGAGCAACGTAACGGTTCCTGCTACAGAAGTGCTTAGGAACAACGACCAGGAGAACCGCAGACCGACGTGTCCGATAGTAAGTAGAGTCAGACGACGGAAGACGCATTCCTTGGAGGGGCATAACATCTAGGCCTCGCCAGAGCTGCGAGGAGTGGTACCATTCCAGTCAGCCCAGATCTCCTCCGTCCTTATCAAGCTCCCAACACTCCCGCGGAATACGGAATACTTTCCAAAGCGGCTGTGTCTGGGTGAGTTCTTCACTTCGCCCCACACGTCTCTGTGGCAGTTCGGTCTGGACAGTGCGCTGACGCGGTTCCCGCCAGGATACGGAACTGCTCAATTATTCTGACACCCTTCCCTCGCGTCCGAACCTCAGGTCGTATAAAGGTCAGTGGAGGGCGCATGCGCCCTTTACGCTACCCCTTTGCCGACGAACACCGTTTGTCTTCGGAATTCCGAATAACTCTGAGTCCCTGTCGATCCTACTCACGCTTCACACTAAACCCTCGGATCCCATCACTCACGCTCAATGCCCACTTGTATTGTCTGCCTTAGTGACTTGAAGGAACCCGCAGTGTTACCTTGTGGTGAGTCTCTACGAATATTTTGTTGGCGCAAGTTGGTCCTGATGACCAGGAATCATCATCCTGCAGGCCACGTCTTTTGTTGGGAGTGTGTCGTCCGCCTCATCCGCTCCGTCAAGCCCTTCAGAAACCACCATCTTTGCCCAACCTGCAAGCTACCATACACCATATGTCAGTCGCAGCTCCCCTTCTCCAGCATAGACCACGGCTAACGTGAGACCCCCGCCGTCCTCAGCGAATGTCGACCCGAATCTCGTGCCGCTCCACCTCCGATCGTTCATCACGCCCTCGGTGAGAAAGCTGCAACTCGAATATACGATCCCGGTCCCGGGGAAGAACGGTTCGACGTCCAACGCAGGATATGAGAAGCTCCTCGCGGAAAACGCGTCGCTCAAGACCTGCTCCTTCGTGTGGCGCAAACGTGCGGCGGTGCACGCTGCAGCGACGTTGGGCCTCGTTGGTCTCGCACGCATGGCGCGCGACTATGCCCTGTCCATGAAGAAGGAGCGGGACGACCTCGAGGCCAAATACAACGAGCTGCAGAAATTGTACGAAGAAAAGTCGTGAGTACCACTCGCTAGGTCTCCGTCTTGCCTTCGCTGAATAGTTTGTGGCATCCCAGTGCCTCCCCAGAAACCCCGCCCGAAACCCCCCCGTCGCCACGCAACGCCGAGCTCCGCGCGAGCTCGCCGCCCATCACCCACCTCCCACACATATCCGAGCTCGGCCTCGAGCCCCTCGAAGCGAATCTGCCTCCCAGCCTCGCGCGGTCATCCTCATCCCGATCCCGATCATCATCATCCACGTCCCCCCGGCCGCGATCGCGCTCGCACTCGCGCCCTACTTACCGCCTGCCCTCCCCAGCGTTCTCGGACTCGAGCTACTGCTCCGAGTGTCCAGACTGCGCGGAGAAGGAGAAGAAGAGGAAGCGCAGCGCGGAGCCAGACGATGACGAGGACGCCGAGGAGGAACGCCCGATCAAGCGGTCGCACTCGACCTCCCCAGCCATCGTCTCGCCCGCCCCCGCCCCTGCTGTGTTCGCGTCCCCCGGGCGGAGTAGCATCGCGCGGTACCTGGAAGGGTCTCTCAGCATCTGAGCGTCGGGTTTCGGTTTTTCCTTTCGCCCTTTGCCTTGTTTTGTTTCCGTGCATGCCCACGCCGATGCTGGGGTGCCTTAAGCTTATTCCCTTTTCCTGCTGCCTTGTACCATCTACGACATGTTTCGCCCCGTGTTCCCATCCGCATTCTCCTGCTCTCCAAGTTTCAGTACCTTCGTATAATTGGCCTCGATGTTATATCACTACTCCGCCCTGCTCTGCATTCGCATCCATCGGTCGATCTGTGTATTTCAGTGTACTACTCATGAAGCTAAGCCCGCTGTTGAACGTTGATACTTTGTAGTCAACCCAGTATGAGACTCTGTGCGCACGCCTCTGTCCGTACATACACGAAAGATATGAACACTCGAACACACCCGCCTCGAATCCGTCGCAAACGAGATGATATACCCCTCGAATGACTGCCAACTAGTTTAATCCCGCCGACTCCGTGCTTGTCTGTCTCAGACTGGCTCGCGAAAAAGCATCGCAGACGTGCGAAAGAGTACTTCGTCCGCGGGCATGATTGATCACCGGGAATATCCAAAATACAACGTTAACGCTATAACCTCTTAGCTCCTGCGAAATGTCTTCGTTACAATTGCGGGCCGCCCCCCTAGAACTTCCCAAGGCTTTACGATAGTCGCCGCGAATTACGGCAGAACCTCCATGTGTGCTTCACGAAACTTTGACTTTTTACGGCAACCGGTACCACATGTCAATAACCAACAACTCCACGGCATTCGCACCCGCGCTGCTCTCAGTCAACGTGATCCGCTCCACCGGATGCCAACGATACAAGATGAGTACAGTACGAATACACAGGACACAAGACATATAAACCGTATACGCAGAGCCACCGCTCTATACAGGATATCGACGAAAGCCACGACTGCATGCGCTGGATAAACCTAGCATGGCGCGTACCCAGGCAGAGGCCGGGTCGCCATCTCACCAGCGATCGCGATCGGTTCCTAGCTCACCGACCCGGCGGTCCAGCAAGGAACCGCACGCCCTCTCCATCAGCGACCGCGATGATCTGTGCGCGGCTCGATTTCGCGAGGACCGTGATGGCTTTCCGGAGGATGGGGATTGGGAGGCCCGACAGGGGCGAGGCGACTGGGGGCTCGGTGATCTCGTAGAAGGTCATGATCGTGTTCAGATGGCCTGCCGAGCTCGCCTAGAGGCAGGGTCGTGATCGTTAGAGTGCATTAAGAGCATGGGATGGGGAGTAAGACCGCGCACCCAGTCGTGGAGGACCTGGGCCCACTCCTCGGGCGACCGCCAGTAGAGCAGGACGGCGGACGTCTGGTTTGGCGGGTCGTAGACGGCTTGGCCCGTCGCTACCATGCGTGCGATGACAGCCGCCAGGTGGGGTGAGCGGATTTTTCCTGCGAAGATCGTGAAGAGGAAAATTAGCCCACATAGAGAACAATGAGGGTCATCAAAGATAAAGCGAGGCACGGTACGCACGGTTGATCCTGGGGTTGCTCAGGACGTCATCCCACTCGCCGCCCGGCACGTCAGCATCCTCTGACCGTAACACGAAGAGATTTTGATGGCGTGCATAGGATAGGATAAGACGCATCCAATTGTCCGTCGCGATCTTGCGCGAGCTGGGGCTGGGCTGCTGTCTGCCGGTGTTGGAGGCACGTCAGTGGCTAGGGACAGCGACTGCACTTTAGAGGCATCATGTCGCACGTAAAGAATGGCGGTCCGGAGTGTATTGATGGCAGAACGAATCCTAGATGGTTTGAGTACGCTGGCGCGGCTGCAGAAGTCACAAAGCTCACCTGATGGGAGAGTATGCGGGGTAAGCGTCGTGCTCATGATATGATGTATCGCTCGCGATCGGTGAGGTATTTGTGGCAAAGAGCGCAAACGCAAACACCAAAGACTCTGATACTTGATTATAAACTCCTGCATGACCACTACCGCGCAAGAAAAACGCTACACTTACGAGTCGAGGTAGTAATAATGGACCGAGTCGAAGTATACCGTGACGTACAACAGCAAGCGGATGTGCGTGATTTAGCTGTGCGCATCGCCCCTTACCTACTAGACGCCGGTCCGTCAGTACGGGCCGGCCACGTCGACTCGGATCGTCCTGCGCTGTTGCGGCCTTCTTTTGGTCCAAGTGACATAGTAGTGACATTCGTATCCGGGTGGCTAAAACGGGTCGATTGCGTGTGTTCATGGGAATGCCGGTACATGTGTACAAACAACACTACACACTACGACTCCTAGACATGCAGTGGCGCACGGACCATCTAGTCTACGACGTTGCTACAGTGTTGGTAGATCCCATGCTATCTAGATCACCGACGCTTCCAGTCCAGCAATGACCACCAATATATCGTTAGTTGAACCCTCACCAAAAGGAAGACTCCCAACCGCCGCAAACGTCCAAAGAATATTTGATCGATGGGGACTCCTCGGTTTGCGCTGCAGGCGAGGCCTTCTTTCCCGAAGAGACGGCACCGTGGCAGGACGGAAGGAATATAGGAAGGCCAGTCGAAAACGATGAAAGAATGACGCACCGAGACCGATGGCTAATCTGATCTACAAGCTACTCTGTCTCTCTGCCGATGGTGGTATCGATGGAGTCACCAGGACCGGCCTTGTGTGTTGGTGACAGGGTGGGTCTGCTAATGGACGCGACTCGGATGTCGCAGCACAGCGAGGGGGAAGAGTGAAGATCGAGTGTGGGGCCATATGCTCTGCAGAGACGTGGCAGCCTGGCAGCTATATCGTCGATTCCTGATTTTCAGAGTGTTCTGAGCTCTGAGCTCTTGGTCGATGCGATTGCGTTAGCTTCACGACCCGTGAGAGTTCGAAGTCGCGGTCGGACATCTTCATGTCCAGTCGACGTCATTGGCCACCGACATGAGAAACGGTGCTGAATACCGAAGCCGCAACCAAAGATTGCCGTGTGTCCTGTTTGACTCCTGGAGGGGAGGGGAAGGCATCCGATTGCCGCCAGCAGGGTGCTGATTCAGGGAAGGCGGCTTAGACCTGAGCCACTTCGCGATGGGCTGACCAGACTGAATAGTGAACGGAGGGAGTTGGGGAGCGACAAGCTGAACGTGCACCGCGATTCGTCTGAGTCGTCGGCCGCTGCGGGACCTGGGCGGCTGGCGCCGTTTCAAATCAACCCCGGCAGAGCCGAATGGCTGGCGCACTTCAGGAAAGGGCGTCCGAAAGAATCGGTACTAGTAGCCACGAATCGACTGCAGTGACGTCTGCCAGCTGGGTTACCCGGCGATGCTTGAAAACATCTCGGAAACCTGGCGGTGGTTGCAAGACCAGTAGACCATCCAAGGATTATTAATGCGGAACATGGAATAAGGTCAGACCAAGGCGGAAATTTTCGCGGGCCCTGCGAACTCACGCGTTGGCTTTGGAGCGCGGCCGCTGCGGCTTGTTCGTATGTCTTTTGGTTCGAATATCGGCGACCGGTACGCAGCGAATCCTAGACCAGGTACGTCAAGCTTTGAATCCCGTCGACTTCGCGAATGTCAATGGCACTGATGGCTTCGATAAAGATAAAGATCAGAGTTGATGATGTCCAAAGGGTTGAAGATCACGAACTTAGTTAGGTTCCTGGTGCGTACATTTGCCTCAGCAGAAAATTTGGTTCTGCAACCGAGCTGGCTGCGTATTAACGTTATCCTCACAACCTCTTGAAGGTCCATGACGCTGCACTCAACAACTTTTCCCTGAAAACGATATGACACTCACCCAGATCGTTGTGTCTTCTTGGCCATTCAAGCACCGGAGGGCGTCGGGTTAGCACGGCGTCGAGCTGGGACAATGGCGAATTCGGCTTGGACAAGCGGCTTCAAGTTCAGTCGCGGGAAGATAAGCACGAGGTACGCAAACTCTGCCTACATATCCAAGACAAATGTTGCTCACCATTTATTGGGTGCAATGACTGGAACGCTCAAGCGCGTTATTGCCAATACCCTGTGAGAGCCGGCCACGGCATCCACCCCCATGGGTAGGGAGTCGATTCGGCCTGTCCCCGGATACTATAATGCCGGGGATATTGAAGATTGACAGGGGAGGATTATCTTTGCCCTCTAAGATGCACAAGGTGGATAGATACCCTGAGCTGGAATGGGCGAGAAAGATAGTGGAGGTACGTCAGAAGACGACTTGCAAAAATAAAAAGGTGGCCTAACATTTCACCTTGGAGAGGTTACCTTTTACTACCCCACTGCTGTAGGCCGCCACACGAACGTTGCGCCCTCCAACGTTGTCAAGGACTTCCGGTGAGTGTGTTTTGGTAGAACGTACAATGCCTGACAATCTAATCCAGAGACGCTGAAGTTATATTGTCACAGTATTCCGAGTCGGCGCTCGCAAGTACTTGCAGTTGGTGGTCCGCCCGTTTCATGGTTGTCGTAGCGAAGGAACACACAAGCCGTCACCGACATGTTAAACGATAACAATGACACAGTTCGTTCGATAGCTGTCGAAGGATGGGTTCAGCGGCAAAGGGGAGACTGAGACGAGTTCCAGCGTTAGGGAAAGGAGGAGAGACTGTCGCCAAACCTAATTCCGGTAATATTCACATTCCACAGGACGGCGATTGGCCCGAATCCAAGCCATCCAACTCCCTCCCACCCAGCCATTCCTCTATCCTGGCATACCTTGTCGCCAACATTCTTCCTATGCTTGCGTGTAACCTCCTGCACGCTGTCGTTAGTCCTTCGGCGACTCACCAGCCTGCCGGAAGCTCTTCAACGCGCGCCGTTAGGGGTTCAGGGCACACAGTTTCGTCAACAACCGTCCGTCAACAACTTAGGCTCAAATCGCCTCGATGTCTCCGCGTTGCACCAAGGAATTGCGTCCGTTCGAGGGTGGGTGCAAGGTTCAATGGTGACGAGGGACTTGGGGGCACGAGTTCGCGCCATATTTTCGGGATAGCTCAGCGGAGAAGACGCGGATGAGCTGGTGAGTTGGGGCCCTGCACGTTATTCATGTTCTTTCCCAGCTTCTCTTCCGGAAAGCTGTCTCGTTTCCTCGGCGTCAGAAGACCATTTGAGTCTAGCGGACGACCTGCGTGGGCCCAATGTGCCACCCCATGAACTCTGCTCCTCGTGTTGAGGGTGAGCATCCTCCTGCGCCATTGGACGAACGGCGTATTGAACCACGTTGGTACGCACAATCTCACCACTACCTCCTGCCTCTTGCCGCGGTCTCCTGCATTTCCGAATCGCCGCTCCCTCTCACACCTGGCGCATGTTGCCGCCACCTCCTGCATCTCGCCCCCCAACCTGCCACCATCTCTTTCTCCTCTCCTATGGTTTCAGGGCGAGCACAATGTCCGTGGGACTACTCTGCAGCACGACAGCACAGCGGCTACGCTTCCCCCTACCACACCTTACCGGTTTGGTCCAAACCGAACAGCATGTGCCTCGGTGCTCTGCAAAATCAGGGCTGTCTACGATACGTCAAGTACGTCGTCCCAAAGCACTCCAGCACAAACTCTAAAGCCCGCACCAACCGTCTACCCCATGACAATTATGTCCTACACGGTCGCGCTACACCTCCCTCAACGCAGCCTCTAGATCCAGATGAGCATCAGCCTGGAGGTGGCGGATCCTCACCCCCTATTGCGGCGTCTGCCCGTTTGCCGCATGGCGCCAAACGGTTCATCGCGCATCCCTTCTGGAATTCTGTCACCTGCTCGCGCATCTGCCTCCCGGCCATTACTGTTATCACCCACAACTTGGCACAGGGCACACTGGCAAGAAACTTCGGTGATGTTACCCACCACGACACTGAGTCGTGTTCAGAATTTGCAGACATTTTTCTGCGAATACTCACGGGTACGTGGAGACCCGCGCGAAGTACTGAGGGAGATCCGCATCATATTACCCTGGGAAATTGTATCTGGTGCAATGTATAAGACGCCGCCCACAGGTTGTGGGGGTCTTTGTACTTTGTAGAGCGCAGGAATGAACCGTCTATCAGAACAGCACATCATAGCCGGATTTACCCAAGGTGGTTCAAAATTCATAATAGGAAATTTAGAGGCCAGGACCTGTTCTACAGGCGATGTTTTAGTGTACCTCTATTAATTCTCTGTTAGTATATCGGTTAGTACACGCGCCTGTCACTCGAGCTCGCCTCGACCGCGCGAAAGCGGGGTTCGACTCCCCGACAGAGAGCTTTTTACTTCTGCGTGACGGGTCGCTGCCTCGTCCTCAATTCTCGTAGGCAATATAGCTACGTAGTCAATCTTTGATCATGCAAAGTACCTTGCACAGACCGTTTTCCCCTTCGTAATAGCATGATCTTCAACGGCTTAAGTCAATCAATAGCACACGTCCAGGAATATGTGAAGGTATATAATAATATAGTGTATCAGTAATGTGAAAATATTGTCGATCATTCGCTCTCTTCATCTCCTAGGAATGCCATGATACTCTGCCTCGCGGTGACCTGAAAGGAGCTAGTGAGCGGAACCATTCCTGACGAGATGGCAGAAAACTCACACGGCGTTTCGACGGCACTTCAACGTCAGAGTCATCCACCGGTTCCTCTTCAGCTGCACCTGATTTCTGGACCCGCCGTCGACCAGCAGCCTCCATCTTCTGTGCGAACTCTTGGACATCCTCTGCAAATTGTATTTCGTACACGACGAGCGGGGGGATGTTTAAGCCTGGGGATAGGAACGGGGGATAGCAAACGCACCAAGTTCCTGGGCGAATTCGCGTTTCTCCCTGATGGCCTTCGCCTGCTCCATACTCATCCTCCCCGTCATACCGAGATCAGCGAGGATCTGGCGGAGACGCCGGATCTGGTCGGACGGCTTATCAAGATCCTTAAACTCCTTCGACCATACTTTACGGACCCCGCACGCGACCACGAACGACTGTGGCAGACCAAAGTTCAGGTGTCACCGGACGGACCGAAACCGCCATGTCGTGAGAGGTCGAGACTCACCTTAAGCCGCTTAATAGTCTCCTCGTCCTTGGAGAGCTCCTTGGCGGGCTCCTTGCGTTTCCGACCTTTTGTGCCCTTCTCTCCCTGTGTGGGCGCGAACGGCGTTAGGACGCGGCATAAGGAGCGGAAATGACACTTACGCGAGAAGAACCCTGCTAGGAGGACGGTCGAGGCCAGCGCGATCAAGACACGGCTGTTAGCAACGTGGCCGGACGAAGGACACGGACACACATGGACCCATCTGATGGACGTCGGACGTACCCCGCTTTTCTCTACCTTCTTCGAGTTGCGCTTCCGGGGGGCTGGTGGGTCGTCGTCTTCTAGCACTGACATCTCCGATTCGCTCTTCTGTGTAGAGAATGGGCGAGGATTGCCGAACGGGGGTCGGGTCAGCAGGCGATCCGCGCATCAGCATATGACGAACGTCAAAACTGACCTCGCCGTCCCCTTGTTTCCCCGAACTGTCAGGCTGAGATTCACTGAGAGGCGGAGGTGCCGGAGAAGAAGACGAAGGGGCTGCTGCAGCGGACTTTTCATCCTTAGCAGGCGTCGCGGTCTTCTGTCGCTTTGCCGGCGGCTCCGAGGAACTATCTGCGCCGGGGGCCTGGTGCAGGCTGGTAAGACAAGATAAGTGTCGCGACAGAGGCTAGACCAACCTCTTCGTCGCTGTCCACGCGTTTAGCTTTTGTAGACTTCTTGGTGGGCTTTGGCTTGAGTGCTGCGGGTTTGACTTCAGCCTCCTCGCCCTCGTCCTCGGTTGGTACGAGGGACTGCAGCACCAGAAGGAAGTCATAAACGTCCATCCTCGACGATACAGATATAATAATAAAAATGCACGAACGGCCGACCGGGCAGGCTTCTTGCCCTTCTGCGCTTTCTTGGAAGCCATATCTTCCCCCTTCACTTTGGGGGCCGACGAGCGCGGCTTGCGAGGCTTCGCGGGTTTGGACTCCGCGGTGGTTGAGGACGACGCCTTCTTGCCTCTCCCTTTCTTCGGCGCGGGTTTAGGTTCTTCGTCCTGTCCGGCGCCCTCGTCGTCGTGGTTTGCCTGCGGAAATGTTGAGCAACCGAATAGCACCTACTCAAAGGCAGCTGCGGCATACAATGTAGTCTTGCACGACGTCCTTGATGGCGTCCTTGTATTCCCGCCCATCGAGAGCACCTGTTTCAAGGTCCATAGCGTCTTCCACCTTCCTTCGTATCGCTTTCTGGGTATTCTCCCTGTGGTGTCGGTTAGCCACATGTCCTTATAATCTGGGCTGCGTGCAATGGCAGCGGGTCATGGCGCGTGGTCGTTACGTACTCAAGCTTCCCTTCTTTGACAACTTTCGATATGACATTTAACGTTGTCTCGCGCACCTTCTCCATGTCGATCTCCATCTTGAAAGAGCCCGGGTACGATGAGGAGAGCTAGGGACGCGCTGCGGGGATGCGGTGGCTGGGCTGGTGGAAGAAGGCAGGCGAGACGCGCTCCCAGGCTGTTCCCGACGCGCCGAGCCTTGACGCGTTTGCGCATGTTTGGATACGCGCCTGCACCGCCACAAGTACGGTCAATGGCTCACGTAAGTCGAGCATGCCCGTAGTGCCGCTGCCCAGTTCTGAGTTCAATCACAATGTCATCTACTTAGACGTTGAAGCTGTGAAGATAAGTATCGGTCTCGGGAATTTTGAACAGCGCAGCAGAATATTAATATATTGCTACAAAAGAGCTAACGCGCATAAGATACAGGAGGCGTTACTAGAACTACAAAGCTAATAATATAGTACCCAAAATACACTTGTGGGCGGGGTCATACAAACGTGGACGAGCTACGCGAGAACAGCAGAGAGCAAAAGCAGACAGAAAACACGAGACATGAAGGGAACATTACAGGTCGTGGAGGGCGCATCTAGCACGAAGTGAATATCCAGATCGACTTCGAAAACCCAGTCCATTTCGTTTGTTGGGTAGTCCCGTAGAGGTGGGCTCTAGCCTTCTCACAGGTCACCCTTCTTCCCGCCCATGACCCGGAAGAGACTTCGCATGCCCAACTTTGTCGACGGCTTCTTGGTTCCGGCATCTTGCACAGGGCGAGGCGACAGGGGAGCGACTACCCGCGGGGCTGGGCCCTCAGCGCGCCTATACGACGCAGACTTCGGTGGGGGAGCGGGGGCGAACGACGCCGCGAGGAAGTCGTCGCGGACCTGCTCCGCATCCATGGGGTTCGTCGGGCACTTGAAAGCAGGGCTGGGCGGGGTGAGATTGAGAGGCGCGGGGCGACGACGCTGCTTCGGCGTTGGGGCCTTGCCAGCCTGCATCGGCACGCTGACGGAGGGGGCGACGACGCCCTCGGGGACGGGGAACGCGTTCAGGAGGAACTCGGGCTTGCGGAGGTGCTTCGCGGTGCGGCGTGCACGAGCGGGGATCGCGAGAACAGACATGCCGGGGCGGCGAGCGCATGCTGGCGCGAGTGCGCTCCCGAAAGCAGTCAGGTCGTCGCGCGTGTCCTCGGCGAGCATCGCGTAGCGCGGGTCGAGGTCTGAGTCCTGGCTGGATACGCTACCGCGGCGCGGCTCGTCGTTCTCGGACACGACGGAGGGGACAAGCGAGGACTTGCGTGGCTTCGTGGTGGGCGAGCCGAAGCGCACCCAGCTCTCCTCGCTCCCGCACCAGTCATTGTCGCCGCCCAGTAAATGCGCGTACTCCCACTCTTCGTCCTGGTCGCGCCAGACACCTCCCATGCCATCGCGATAGACGTCCGAAACGCCCACGAGACGGCCGTCACGTGTCAACTCGGTCGCACCATCGGCCTTCGCCTGCGCCTCGGCGAATCGCCGGATATGGTCCTCGATCGAGCCGCCGTCGGCGAGTTGTGCGAGGGCGAGTTCGGTGGCCAGCGGGGGAGGGCGGAACTTCGCGTACTTGGACTTCTTGCTCGCACTGATGGCTGCACTCGCCTGAGCGCGGGCGGCCTTGGAGCTCGTGCGGACGGGGGACTTCATCGCAGGAGAAGGGGGAGCACGGATCGCGGAAGACTTGGAACGAGCACGCCGCCCGGTTTTGAGTGCAGAGAGAGAACGGAAGTGCTTGAGGCTCCTGACGGGTCGAACTGGGCTCGAAGGTGAGGTGGGGACAGAGGGGATGTGGCTGAAGGAAGGCGGGGGACGGGTCTTATCCGCGGCGCCGGTATAAAGAGGGACCGTGGCGGAAAGCGGTGTGTCCGGGAAGTGCACGAAGACAGAGGTATATCCCACAGCCGTAAGATCGTGCTTGAAGTCCTTGACGCAAGGGGTGATCACTTGGCAGTTCAGGAATGATGCAGAATGCGGGGTTCCTGTGCTGATCGACGGGCGCCGGGAGACGATAGAAGCCGATCCGTAGGAAGAGCGGCGAGTGCTCGAGATTGACGAGCGACGGCGGGGCGTTAACGGGGCGGGAGACCCGGGTTGAACTGCAGCGATCCAAGCCGCGATAGCGGAAGTGGTGGCGGAGCGACGCCTAGGGTGTGCTAGCGAGCACGGGGCGCGTTTAGGTGCCGGAGGAGAAGGGAGAGGCTGCGTGGGCCGTTTCTTCTGCGGGGGCGGGTGCGCGAGGAAAGCGTAAGTGGGTGCTTGCGGGCTGTCGGTGGTGGAGATAGCTTGAACGGTCGTGATAGCAGTAGACATGAATGTAGTTTGTGGGCGTTAAAAGCTTTGAGCGTGGACGGGAAGACGTCTGTGGGGCAAGTGGGGCGTCAAAGCTGCGGCAGCGGCGGAGGCGAGGAATTGCTTACCAGAAACGGATGAAGAACGTGAGGATATCTAACGAAAACTGGGATACGTCGAATGTGGTTGAGCTCGAAAACGAAGCCGAGTTGCTGGATAAGGCTACAGAGGGACTGGGGTATGTATATGAGGGGAGCAGAGCAGAGCGGACAGCAGATGCAAGGTGAGTGAGAACACTAGACTGGCTGGTGTGGAGAGCCAGCAGAGTAGGGACTGTCCTTATGAACAGGGAGTGGACAAAAGTGTGTCCACCTTGCCCTGGCGAGGGACAATTGGGTCGGTTAGGAAACATCAACATCGGATATAAACACGCCTCGGCGCCTCTCTTCACCCACCCAACCCGTAAACGCGCGCCCACAAACACGACCAAGCCAAGACCTCGGCCACCGGCTCCAGCCCCACCGCCCATGCTATTGTCCTTTGCCGAGCCATGCCGGGTGCACAGCCACCACAGTCTCTCGGGGTCCTCGTTAGACTACAACGCCTGCCATAAACAGCACAACGTCCGTGAGTGCATTCGGCCGCAATCACAATAAGGCTCGTCACTCGTGCAGCACTCATGACCTTCTTCATCTCTCCTGCCTCCTCGGCATGTGGTATCAAGCGGCGGTGATCTGTGATTCCTGTCAATGTTGACCGGTTGACCAGCTGTAGACAGTACTCACATGCATCAGTGGGATTTGTGATGAGTCACTTGTTCCAGTATCTATTCTAGTTAGTAGTAAAAACATGTCTTAGCAGTGTCAACATGATTCACCCTGCGGATTATTAGCCAAATCGATAACCAACTTGTCTTGATGTGTCTCGTAGGTATGCAATGCTTACGACCGACATCTATCGTTCGCACCTTCATTGTGGGGAGAAGCACGAGGATAAGGACCGCATGGATATCGATGTATGTACTCTCCCCTGGAGACCACGACAATCGCAGCACAGCCCAGAGCCCGGAGAACCTTTTCAGCTGAGCTGAGCTGAGCGGTCATCGGGGATATTCAACCGGATTTATCAACACGCACCGTCGGAGCGGCCACATTGCACGCATCGTCGTGGGAGAAGGTGGCGGGAAATGGAAGGTAAGCCACCACGTTTCGAACATCAATGCAGGGAAGGAGACGACTTCGTCCTTCTCTCCGAACAACACTCGTACACGGGGCGGATGCTAACAACTACTCGTTACATAGATGTTCAATATTTCTCAAATCTTGTCCCATAATCTCTGCCGTCGTTGAACAAATAAGTTATCATGGCTCGTAGGACCCAAGCGTCGCGCCCTGCGCGACTACTTAGGTGTGATGTGGTGCCGGTCTGCGGTGAAGAGGTGGACAACATTCCAACTGTATCCGCAGGAAGCGCGTCCGGGTCAGGCGCGGCTCTGCTGTCGCTGCCCCAGCAGCCGCGCACTAGCTGCGACCATCTTCGCGAACTCTGCAAACTCCGACCGCGAAGACTTCCCCCGCTGGACGGCCACCCACGTCGAGTCAGCTATAGCTTAAATGGCATGACAGCAACGCTTACGTACCTTCAACGCGTATATGACCAACTGCTCGTGCTGGGTGTCCTCAGTAGGTTCCTTGAGGGTGACGCGGAGTGCGCCTTGCGCCTCGTCGAAGGAGCAGCGGACCGTCGGCCGCAAGCGCACGCTCATCGTGACCTTCCACACCGGTTCCCGACGGAACACTACGGCCTTGTTGTTTAATGACTGAATGCCAGAGGAGACGCTACAATGGAACTCACGGATGCGCTGCTCGCCAGTCTCCTTGTGCTTGAGAAGCTTGACGTTCCCTAGAATTCCTTCGCAAAAGTCGCTATTGCCCCGCTTGATGAAGACCTTGGCGCCCTTTATCTCCATCTCCGCGTCTTCGTCCTCCTCGCCCGTCAACACTAGATACAAGGCGTTGGAAGTTGTTTAACCAGGTTGCGCAGCTAAGGTAGTAACCCGTGACTCCATACTTTTCTGTGGGGCTGCGGTGCATTGCGTTGATGCAGCTAAAGGGTCCGTGTCCGAGGACGTGGATTCTGAGGGTCCCTCGCAGAAAACGGACACTGGATCGCTTGTGCTTGTTGACCAGACAGGCATTCTTTGCGGACCCGCGCACGAATTTGCAAACGCGGAGCCTTGTGCCGTGAATGCGGAGAAGGCAGAAGAAGGCCTTGCCTGAATGGACGAGGCGTCAGGACAAAAACAACAGACGGCTCGAAACGGGGTCGGACGTACTGCTACAATCGGAGTACCTGGGTGCCACGAGGGACCGGAAGTCGGAAGCCGAATGGATGGTGTTGTTGCAGGGAGGGATTGCGGGGATGCCGAGACCACAGTCAAGGTGGTAGCAGTAGCAACCATAGACGACTCCACGTTCGAGGACGCAGGTGGAGGCACTACCTGGTCTGCCGCAGGTGCTTGTTCCGACAGGGTCGACACCTCATCTGATTCCGGAATGTCCGCATTCGCACTGACAGCAGCGTTGGTAGTGGTGGAGGGTTCAGCCACCCCCGGCATATCGTCGGCAGTGAAGAGCTGAGACGTGCTCTCTTCGACCTTCACTCCACTCTCCCCATTCCTGCCCACCCCGTCCTTCTCCGCAGGTGGCGCCCTGCGTCGCTTAACTGGGGGCGTGTCGGCATCCTATTGCGAGACACCAATAAACAGTTTAAGACTCGCCATGATCGACACTCCGAATGAGAGTGGAGGACAGCACTCACCGGTACCCCAGGCCTCGGAGAAGGCGACCACTTGCGCTTGCCAGTGAGCGACCCCTCCTCGGGCCGCGCGATCGCGAGCCCGAGCTCATCCGGAAACTGCAACACACACAGACGGAATCAACACCTGCCCGCGTGCCGACATCGCGCCGACCCATCGCTGCCGGTCCGCAGGAGCCACATTAGTGCTTGCCCGTGGCGTGTTGCCCCCGCGCTGTGATGGTCGCCGCGTGCGCGCAGAGTTGACAAGAGATGCTCACGCTTTCAAGTTGTCCTCGTTCCGGTTCTGTTTCGGCGGGGACGGGCGTGCCGCACTGGCTGGAGGGTGGCTCTGTGCCCGCGTCGCTCTCGTTGGTGTTGATGCTCGGGGCGAGGCTCGCGGACCGCGCGCTTGCAGCGCTGTTCCTGCGATGGAACTTGAGGAAGCCAAGCCGGCCCTCTTTCTCCTTGGCGCGCTCGCTTTCGGCGTGGCTGCAGCAGGAGCGAGTGATCCCAACCGGGCAGCGCATACCGATATGAGGGGAATGCGGAGGCCGCAACGAAGCGGGGCGCTGGTCAGCGGAGTCGTTCGGAGATCCCTGCAGGACGATGATGGACTGAATGGTGCTCACCCGCTGGTCGAGCTGTTTCGGCCGCGTCTGCGGGAGACGTTGTAGCCTACCGCGGCGGAGAACGTTGCGAGGGCGCAAGCCACGAAATTAAAGTCGTTCAGAGGGAACATGGTGCAGGGCGCGTGGTATCCGAGTTACCAAATGCGCTTGTCGAAAGGTTATAGGTAAAAGTGAGATTCCAATGTTGCTGTGAAGGCTGCTGGGACCCGGTTGGCTGTAGAGCGATTCGCGGTCGAGGTGATAGGTGCTGGAAGAGAAAGCGTGTGGAAGTGCCTCATGATTCGCTTTTAACCTGATGTATGCGCTATACCTCGCACCTGACATGAGGCAGGCCGTTAGCACAACACGTGTAAGGTCCACATTGGGAACCAGAATATCCACCCACATTACGCTCCAATGTATGCTGAGCGGACACATGCTGAATTCTGGGGTATATACGCGATTGTTAAGGGGTTGCGAAGCATGAGCTTGTGCATGTATATGTATGCATTGGTGAGGCGGAGGTGAGAGCATTAGCATCCTTGGTGCAAGAAGCGCAGACGGTGGGAGCAGCCAGTCCCCCCGATGCCTAAATCCAGGCAGACGCCTTGCCGCATATGGCAGAAACAGACTCCTCCCAGCCGCCTTCAGCCTGGACACGTACACCGTACGGGAGCGGGGAGTCGCACGTTCACAGAAAACCACCGCGAGGCAGTTCCCCACCGACGAAAGTCTCAGGAAGAATGTTTCGTGGGTATATGCGCCCCCTTCGCCAGCGCGAACGCCGTCGGCATCGAGGAGA
This sequence comes from Ganoderma lingzhi, assembly GCA_026283605.1. Lineage (NCBI taxonomy): Eukaryota > Fungi > Basidiomycota > Agaricomycetes > Polyporales > Polyporaceae > Ganoderma > Ganoderma lingzhi. Next base: position 1,934,162 of record JAPJYM010000002.1, read on the forward strand.
CCAGTCCCGGGGCGATGGGAAACGCTCTCTCATCGTTCGGCCACGTCAGCTCGCATCGGTCTGATTCCCCACGCGCCCAGCACCGATCGTATAAGTCACGCCGCGCCCTTCACTCTCCCGTACAACACTTGTTCGCCCTCATCCTACGACTACTGTCGGGCTCGACTAGCCTCAAGCTCCGCTCTTGAACGCCATGCAGCTTTGGTTTGCCCTGGTTGTCGCGCTAACGCCCTCGTTGGCGTCGGCCGCGCTCTTCCCAAAGGACACGCTCGTGAAGCAGCTTGATGCGAAGGGGTTCAGAAAGGCGATGAAGGAAAACGTACGTGCATCCCTTTCGCTCCTATATGTAATCTATTCCACCACGCGTATCGAGCACCCATGCCGCGTCCGCGCTGCACATCCCATGAGCTAGGAAACGCGTCATCGGTGGCTGTAGAACACAGCCGCCCGTCAACCGAGTGCTAACTAGTATTCCCCAACAGGCAACCTCTGTAGTCGCCTTTGTCGCACCATGGTGTGGGGTACGTTCCGTCCTTCCTTCATGAGTCTTTCCTCTTCGCGTCCGAGGATGTTGACGAAGGCAACAGCACTGCCAACGGATGGCTCCCGAATTCAGCCAGGCCGCCCTCGGCGTGTACCCCATGATCCCATTCTACGCCGTCGACTGCGACAAGGAGAGCAACAAACAATTGTGTGCGGAACAGGGTGTCCGCGGCTTTCCAACCATCAAGGTCAGACTCACATCGCTTCCTCCTGAGACCACCGTTCCTTACGTCTTGTTCCCCCTAGCTTTTCCCGCGAGGAGGCAAGTCTAAGGCTCTGGACTTTGATGGCCCCAATCGGAGTGCGAGCGCGTTCTATTACTGGGCGTCGCGCAACATCCCGCACAACGTCAAGAAGGTTTATCACCTCGAGGATCTCCCAGCCTGGGTTGAGGAGGTTCGTAATATCCGGCACAACGCCCCTTCCTGTGCTAACTTCGTGCCCGGATACAGAACAAAGCCGCTCCCCGCGCCGTTCTCCTCAACCAGGGCAAGCACATCCCCCTGCTTTGGCAGACGCTCGGTAACAGGTACAAGGGACAGATCACGTTCGCCATTCACCGTGATCGAAAGGGGAAGAGCTCTGTGAAGATGGGGTTGGAGAAAGGGGAACCCAAGTCGTCCAAGGTTCTGCTCTATCCCGCCGGTTCGACGGACTATGTGCGCTACGAGGGTGCGTGTCGTGCGGCGCGATCGCATTCCCATGATCTCGGCGTTGACATTGTGTGCGTGGCAGGCATCCAGAAGCACGACTCGCTCTCGAAGTTCTTCGACTCGGTGCTCGACGGCACCGCAGACCTGTCGACCCTGAACAAGCAGGCGGCGGAAGAGGACTTCGTGCCCGATGAGGAGATGCTCGAGATCGAGCGCAAGCAGGAGGCGCAGCGGATGGCCCTCGCGCACGGCGGCTTCAACGATCTCATCGACTTCGAAGAGGCGATCAAGAACGGCGCAGGGGCCGACTTCCACGAGAAGCACGGCTACCCCGGCATGATGGGCGGTGCGCTGCCGAAGAAGGACGAGAGTGGGGATTCAGAGGCAAAGGGTGCAAAGGAGGAGGAGGACCCGATACGGAAGATCCTCAAGGCGCAGCAGGAGGCCGAACGAAGCGAGCGCGAGAAGCCGAAGATGGCAAAGACGGACAAGGCGGGCCAGGTCGTCTTCACCCCGCAGGCGACCGGTCACCCGAAGACACCAGTCGCGGGCGAGAGCGCGAGCGCGGCGGAGACGGACGCCGCTGAGTCTCCTTCGGCAACTTTGACCGAGCGCGAGGAGGCCGCTGACGGCACGCCGTCTTCGTCCTCCGTAGGCGAAGAAGCCTCAGAGGCGACGTCAGCGGCGGCCTCAGAAGCCGTCTCCTCTCCCCCGGCTGAGGAGACGAAGACTCGTGGGCACGCTGTTGATGAACTATGATCACTTCTCTCGGGCAGCACGCGGCGTCTGTGGTACATAGGCTCGCTTTGTGGGTGACTTGTGTAAATTATCGGTTGGTTCGGAGGTAATGTGTACTTGTGTCCTGCGCTTGTGGGATGCGTGGGCCGCGTGTTCCCCAGTGCAATTGGGTTCAATTTGCAATGACTAGTCTGGTCGGCGGTGAGCTCATTTACACGACTTCCAAGATCTGTACCATCGAGGAATGCTGAGGGATCGTTTATCTCGCAGGCGGTGTCAGATACTGGGAAGGGATGGGCATTGTCTTATTAAACTGTGGTTATGGAACGCGGGAGAAGGAGCGGTGGACCCCAGCCCTCTCTACGCCCAGTGTGATGACCTCGATCCTCGATCCGCGCTCCACGTGTGGTGAGTACCGGGCCGCTGGGAACATTCAAATATCCATGCCCGCGGAAAGGACGTTTTTCATAATCGGATCAAAAGGAGGCGCCCTTCGCCCCGACGTCGATGATACGGTGTGAGTTGCGGGGTACGTGTTGTTTCATCACCACGGCGAATCATGAACTCGCTGACTTCCGATGTTCTGTGCTCACGGTTCGCAATTGTTCAGAAGGTGCCGAGCAAGAACTTGGCGAAGCTGCTGCAACAACACGCGCTCAGTGTCAAGCCGAGGTGGGAGTGCATTTGCGCTTTCTTGTGCCTTGGGCCTAGAGGGACCATGGCGAAGTTCGCGGTCTAGTGCGATGGACGTGTGCGGCGATTCCCCAACACGCTCGACGCCACAAAGGTGACCTGCTGCGAGTGGCTGACTGACGACGGCGTTTGGACCGGAAGCTCGGGGGAAGAGCGAAGCGCCTGGCAATGCCGTTATCGATTCCACTCCCCCCTCACAGCCGTTCATTTTCAAAGGGATCTTGGGGCACACTTTGGCGTAAAACGCATTCCAGAAACCATGACCGCGCACGCCCACATTACGTCGATCGCCCGCTGGGTCGGTCGGACAGGTCCCGGTCTGTTGCCCCGAGGTAATCACACCGGTCGTTACTCGCCTTAATTAACGCAGCGAACGGCGCATCGGTATGAGTTGGAAAGCGAATTACCAGAAGTGCGACAAAATCAAAGCGGGCCTTCCCAACGTTTCCCAGTTCAAGCGTTCGTCGAGGCGATCCTTGAGGACGGGCCACGACCTAACCTCACCCATGCTGTCGTCGAGAGTTGATTCATGTCCGGTATCAGGCCCCGCCATGAGTATAAGAAGGGACAGAGGAGGGCCGCTGAAGAGGCAGATCAGGTCTAGACAACTGCTCAAGAACTGACGGGTATTCACATACCACTGCCGACTCCCTCCTAGCTCTCGTCTCGCTCACCATGGCCGCTCCTCTCCCGCCTCCCCAGCCCCCACAGTCTCAGCAGACTTTTCAACACCGATTCCGCCTCAATCCTCAGAGATCGTACTCGGAACGTATGACGCAGACGCGTGCCGAATTGCGTAACCTCGTGAAGCAAAGACTTTGTACGTTACATCCTACTTGTGCTCGTGGAACGCGCTCCACTTGTATTGATACCTTCTCTTTCTCATAGGCGAGATTACGGGCGAACCGAACGCCCAGATGCGTTGGGCTCGTGCAGCCTACATGCGAGACGTGGTCTCGCGGTACCGCGTCCGCATCGAGGGCTGGCCCCTCGCAGATGTCCCGTTCAAGAACCTTTCCGACGTGCCCAATCTTGGGAAGCTGGACCTGCTGCTGGAGCGATGGACGAACGGGACGACGTACTTCCGCGCCATATCGCAGGCCGAATACGACGCGATGATCATTGACCCTTCCCCGTGGATTGGCACGGACGACGCCCAAGGTGCGGAGGGGGCGCACCCTACGAATGGGGGAACTGAGGGGGCCTAAACAGGACGTGGGCGGCGCATTCGTCGGCTGCGCACGCTCCGCTCAGTGCGCAAGTGAGTGCGCGCACATAATTTCCTGCATCTTCGACCGCGGACTGACGTGCGACCCTCGCATGGACCCCAGCCTCGCTCCATCCACGGGTCTTGCATATCGATAAATTTTCTTCGCACGTCGAATCATGCTCTGTACGCTTTCGTCGCCTGTATTCCGCCGGTATTTAAGGCTCCGTCTATCTGTATTATATCTGCCTACGCTCGTTTAGGCATTGGCGTTCCAGCGCGAGGAAGGGGTGAGGTGTGCGCGGAGTGTCGATCCTGCAACCTGTTGCTCTAGTCCACTGAGAAAATCTGAACAGGCAGTACTTTATTTATATAATAGCGTGGATGGTGGCGGTACGGCGAATTACCATGCTTAAGCTAAAATCGACTGTGGGTCAGTGTAGGTCATGGGCCCTGCAGGCGACACCGACAGTCACCCGGAATGATGCGACTCGGACTCGGGGATGCCGTGAACCATCTAATCTTGCCTATTAGCCAGCGAACACGGATATGTTCCAAATGGCACCGGCATGATCGATTGGCTTAATGCCCCGAGGACGGGGAACGGTAAGTTCATTTAGCCCCAGCCGCGTTTAGAAGGTATGTTTGTAGCGAGTCAATTTTGAGGGCGGACTGCACGGTAGGCCTGCTTCGGCTTCAGGTTCACTTTCCGCACACCACAGCTGGCATGTGTTGATACCGGCACTATTTACCGAAGTCACATGGAGAAACCCCAGCTCGATACAGCCTACAACGCGTCTTCCAACCGTTCGCCGACTTGACGGATATTGGCATTGGACAAATGCGGACGGACCTAAGTACCAATAGAGGAGTCAGGCCTTCATGAGCTGGGTTTGGATGTGAGCTAATTCGGCAGATCACTACCCGAACCTCGGTCATTGCGCTTCTCGCCCAGGCTCTGACCATATCCCATGGTATGATCGACCTGCCTGAGTTTCTAATGCACTGAGCCCCACTGGTGTGTCTGGGGAAGGCGTAAACTTCTCATCGGAGCGCCACAATTTGACGAAGAAGAGGCGTGAATGGAGACCAGCGACGAGGGGGCCCCATGGCAAGTGATCCTTTCCCCACGAAAATGGCGGGGGCGTTGGTGGATGTGCCGAGCGTCGAGGGAAGGGCCCTGTTTGTAAATCATGCGTCGGTGAGACATGAAGCACAACATATAGAAGTTTGTTGAAGCCTGGAGCATTCTCGGGGGCGTGTGCACAGGTAGATCTGTCACTAAGTACCCCACACAACATTGAGTCAATGTAGAATTCCATCAGCATCATAGATAGCAGATGCATCATCGATAGAGTGAGTGACCCTGACTACTTTTACGAACGCATACGCTCGAGGCTGGATCATGGAGCGCAGGGACGGTGCTCGATAGCCGATTTCACGGACAGCTACGAGGATCCAAAATGAGCATTCACATCGTGGCCATCTCAGATGAATTGGCGACTCACCACAATCCCAACTTGGAGTACTATACGAGCCATCGAGGACTGGGATTCCAACCTATCTCGGCTTCACAGTATATCCATACCTCAGCCTCGAAACCAAGGCAAGCTATGCCTATTTTCACGGTGAGCCCAGGGCAGGAGAAGATCTCTGACGACATTGTCGAGAGCGATGATGTATCAAGACGCATATCACCGCCGATTGTTTTTGAGTCTGTGCCCCCGACGTCCCGAATCGATGGAAAGGAGAGCGAGTAAATTATGAAGCACGCAAATAGACAAGACAGGCACTGAATCTACGCGACGGCCCTCCGCCTCGACAGCGGCTTGGATTTCTTCCTCTTCTTGCCGTCGGCGAACGCGTTCGCCGCCTTGAGGTCGCGGCCCAACGGATCCTCCTTCTTGACCTGGTAGATACGCACCTGCAGACAGACACCACCGGTGAGCCTCTAAATTTAACACGCCGACCGGCGGAGAACGACTTACGATCCAGTTTTCGGACGTGAACGCCTCGTCTGCATGGGGGAATGAAGAGGAAAGAAGATGGGACACTGATAAGCGAACCCGGCCTCTGCCGCTGAGTCATGGTGAAGCTACTCACCCAAGTAATCGAGCGTCGGCCCCACCTTCGGCACCTGCTGACCGCGCACGCGGTCGACAGCTTGGCTCCCCCCAAACAGTTCCGCGAAGCTGTTGATAAACGTAAAAATGCAAAAACCCGTATCAGGTCGCCCGGGCCCGTCAGCATACAGGTATGGTGGAAAACACGCCAGAGCGGGCGGGCGCACGCACCGGTAGTAAGACATTTTGTACATGAGGCTGTTCTTCATGGTCGCGGGTGCGGCGTCGTCGATGCGGTACTCGCCCTTGGGCGTGAAGTAATTTGGCTCCTGGATCTCCTCGGGCCAGACGCCCTGCGCGATGCGGACCATCCAGAGGAACTTATTGATGTCGTCCCCCGAGTAGCCGATGAGCCCCCCGAAGATGACGAGCACGTAGTCAACGTCATGCTTGCGCAGGATGGGGTACGCGACCTCCTCGGAGCTTGACATAGCCTTTCCGACGGTCGCGATGTGCGCTGAGTACGAAGGAAAGGGCAGAGGGCGTGAGGCAGGCTATAAAATCAAATGACAGGTTTACTGACTGTTGTTCCATGTGTTGTTGTCCACAAGGGTCGGCCTGTCTGCCATGCCTGCAATCTGGTAGCCGTAGTCCCACCAGCTCATGACGACAGCGTCTTCGGGCGTGTTCTGCCTGAGCCAGTAGTAGGCCTCGCGGAAGTCGTCTATAATGTGCTGGCTGCCGTCCGGGTTCGTGGACGCGAGCACGACGGAGGGCGACGAGTAGGCGCTAGAGGTGACGTAGGTGCAGTGGAGGACGAAGAAGAAGAGCATGCCTAGGGAGTTGAGCACGACCAACGCACGGCTGTCGAGACCAAAGATCCCGCGCGACTTGGAGCCCGTTCCGGAGGCTGCAATGGCCGACAGAAGGCCGGACGCGATGCTGGACTCGGCAGCAGCCTTCTTGGCCTTCTTGCTAGACCCAACGTCGCTAGTGGCGGAAGAGGCACCAGTGGTTGAGGCACCTTCGGTGGTCGGCGCCGCGGCCTCCGAGACGTCCGGCTCTACGGGGTCGATGTATGTGTCCAGAAGCGACGAAAAGGCGACGGCAGCGGCCACGCAGACGACGGGGGTCAGGGTAAGCATGAGCCGAACCATGACGCCCGCAAAGTAGCTGGCGACGACCGCATAGATGATGACAAACAGGTGCTCGTCGCGCAACTCGCGGAAGCAGAGCACGACACCCGCAGGGAAGAGGAAAATGAGGAACTGCAGATCCATGAAGAACGAGGGCCACGCGGTGGGCTGATGCTCCGACACCGAGGCGATAATTGGGATGTACCTGCAGAGCGCAGAGGTCATGAGTACCCCGCTAATAAGCGCGTTGGACGGGAAACTTACTTCTTCGCGTAACCAGTGTCCCACAGTGAGTAGAACCGCCCGGTCCAGGGTGCAATCCAGCCCTTGTACGTCAAACCAGCGAACGCAAGAGCCCCAAGAAGGCCAATAACAACGACCGAGCCGAACAGGATGCTCTGGAACTGCTTCGACGACACGTGAGCCCGGACGAGCTCAGCGAACGCGACGATCTGCAGGAGTCCAAAGACGCCTGGAACGCAGATTCCATCGCATCAGTGACTGCGCGAGCGACGATCCATTTGACTCTCACCTAAGGCAGCCATATGTTCGCTCGTCCGGACGGGCTGGAAGCCGACAAACGGCACTTGCATGCTAGCCAAGGTACCGATCGCGTACCAAGACGAGTACGCCACATAGAGGCGGCTGCTGAAACGGCCCATGAGTATCAAGGTTAAGGCGTGGAGGGGAATCATGTTGGTGATGAATGCATAACCGCCTGCAAGAAATCATGTGAGGATGGGTCACACTACAACGATTCTCGCAAAATTGCATGAGCCCAGCACAGCTCTTGGGGGTGACCCACGACTGTAGGCGGGACAATAGGTCCAGGCCCAGAATTACAGGGTGCCCACGGACGACTACGCTCGACCCATGCAATTCTCCGAAAAGATGGAAATACGAACCCCATGCAGCGACCATGTAAAAGTAGAAAAGCGCAGTAAGTGTTCCGAAGAATGCGCTTCCGGTCTTGAGAGCCTTAATCCACGAGTAGAAGGTGAACATGAGCAAAAAGATCGCAATAGCTTCGTTGTCGTAGGATCCTGCGACGGAACGAGAAATGTATCCCGGGGCGATGCCGATGAACGCAGCCGCGAGCAGACCAGCGCTCTCATCCTTCATCTCCTTCGTGAACCTGGTGCTAGTGTCAGCAAGGCAACTGGTGAGCGGGAGGCTCACGCACATATAGGTAGACCAGGCCGTGAGGGCACTGAAGCCAGGCGCGAGGAGGACGCAAATGTTGCGGATGTCGACAGGGAGGTTGAGTGCGTGAAGAACGTTGTAAATGACGCCGCTGGTGGCCATCAAGCCAGGATAGATGGTGCCTCCTACAACACGCCCAAGAGGGTACCAGGCAGTGTGGTCAAACCAATTCCAGAACGCCTACAAATGTGAGGCGTTTAAGACAGGAGGTCATCCGACGACTAGAAATACGCACATAGAAGCCCTTCTCAGCCAACACTCGTGTCGCGCGGCTAAACCAGGTGACGCGCTTAACCCCAGTCGTTATACCGGCTCATAACACTTACTAGTTAAACCATGGGTCGCTATATGGCGACTTTCCTTAATATATGCGGGGTAGGCGAATGATAAAAAGGACGCACAATTCGTGAATGATACTCTCGAAGTTAATGACCGCGAAGAGACGGGATGCGATAGCAGCACCAGAAATAAGGGCCAGAGCGATGATGCGCAGCAGCGAGGAAGTGTTGGTGACCGTCGCCGGGGACAGATTGTTCGGTAAGGAGTATGCCAGCGGCATGGCCGGTGTCGGGGACGCCTTCTGGGCGTCGAATAACGGCGAGAAAAGGGGAAGGAGTGAGGAGGGAGAACGAGATGAGATGGGAGGAGACTGTGCAGACGCGCTGGACACGTCGCGCTCCCTGCGCGCGCTTGAAGCTGCTGCGCTATTCTAGGATTCCACGTGCCCGCAGTTGCAGTAACGTTATGGGCGCTTCCTCTCCGCCTTCCGCACTGCCATCTCCTCGCTGCCCTCCGTGGCCAAAACCCTCCCCTCTCACACGAGCAACCCATTCTCCCGCCCATCACCTCTATTCAACGCAACTTCGATGTCGTCGTCACGGGATGCACGGGTGGAGGACACCTACGAGCTGCAGAACGACCAAAGATTGGAGGACCTGCACTCCAAACTTCGCACATTACGCGGCGTACGCTGAAGCACCACGTACGTTCGTCCATTTCGTATTGACTCTGATTTTTCCAGGTCACATCAGACATCTACGATGATGTAGAACAGCAGAATTCTGCCCTGGACAACGCTGTGAGTAGGATGTTATTGTTCCGTCGTCTGCAAGTTCTGACGTTTTAATTCATCCCATCTTGCTCCTCGTCTCCCCTCACGCCTTTGCTCTCTCACCTCATTTATGGACGTCATCCCCAACTTCCCATAGCGAGATGCCTTCTCATCATTCGGCACCACACTTGCACAGTCCTCACGACGGGCCGGTCAGGCATTCGGTCTCACCCCTGGCGGCGTGAAGCAGTGGCGGACAATAAGCTATTGTGCTGCAGGTATCACTGGGCTTTGGATACTGTGGAAGATTTCGGGATGGTTATGGCCTACGAGCAGCCCCGCCCCGCCATGACGTTTGGTTGAACATTTGTCTTGTATGCTTACTGGATGTACATACCCCGTATCCCCACATCTATCTGCTTCTGTTCTTACTTCTGTGCGCACATACGTTGAAATTATTTTGCCCTCTCTGGCACCCGAGCCCCGGGCCCTTCGTTGGGGTCCACGGCGGCGTAAACCTCATGCGGCCAGCAGGGCCGAGAGATCTCTAGGGTTAGGCTTCCGTAAAAGGCAATCATGATACCATTGCGCACTCAAGGTGGCGTTCCAAATTCTACTCTGCTGCAGCCTCGCGACGTCCTCTCAATCCTCATCGGCTTCTACTAATCACTCTCCGCTGAACTCGCAACACAGAGCCCAAAACTACTGCCACGATGTCGGACAAGGAAGTCCTCCTTTCTATGGGCTTTGACGCACAACGCGTCGACTGTAAGGCCAATCGTTTCATCCACCCCTCACTCTATGGTGATCCCCATCGCCTCGCGATATGTAGGGGCCCTGAAAGCTACCGGAAACAGCGGTCTCCAGCCAGCGATGGACCACATCATCGATAATCAGGACAAGCCCGTCCCCGATCTCTCATCCGTCTCGGAATCGGCGAGGTCCGCCCCTCCACCGAGTGAAGGCATGGATGTCGATGGGGACGACGAGGAGCTCGCTGCGCTCAAGGCTGTGTATGGGAAGGGAGGGGGTGCAGGTGAGGGAGAGGGATCCTCGGGGGCGGCGGAGGGCGCGGAAGCAAAGAGTATAAAGTGCTCTGTCTGCGGAAAGACGTTCAAGAACGTCGATCTTGCAAACTACCATGCGGAGAAGAGCGGGCATGATCAGTTCGAGGAGTCGACGGAGGAGGTATGTGGTCTTTTTCTTGGGGTTCTTTCCGTGCCTTGCATACCCTTGCACGGGTGCCTCCACCCGCAGCCCCTTGATCTGACACGGACGCTGGCTCTGTGTTCGAACGGGGCTAGGCGGAGATCGGCCTTGTCTCTACCAAGTCTCTACCCAACATTTTATGGGTGCGGATTATCGGGTTTGATCTCCGGATGTCCGCTTCATGTTACACGACGTCAGGGGACTAGCGATGCCTCGAAGCTATTCCATGTCTCGTGCACCCATGCAAGTGCTGTTTGTGAGCATTCGTCGGCAGACTCGGTCTTGGGTTCTAGCTACCCGGTTGAATGGTAGTCAGATGAGGAGACCGAGTTGTGCCTGTTGATCGAAGGCAGAGTCTATCCTGGCCTTCTACTTAAGCCGTCCAATTTTCCAAACTTTGTCGGGAAATCTAGTACAGGAATGTACGCCTCCCTGATTGATTGAATGGAAACATCACAGAAGCGTTCACGTCTTGTACAATGGAATTGTGTTGGACGTCTGGCCGTTACTCACTATGATGTGCATGGCAGATCAGGCCTTTGACTGAGGAAGAGAAGAAGCAGAAGCTGGACGACCTTCGGGAAAAGATGGCCATAAAGCGGGCAGCGAAAGCCAAAGAAGACGCGAAGGAGACCTTGGCCAACGAGCAAATTCGCAGGAAAGCAGGCAAGGTACGTAGACCTCCATTCGTTCCTCCTTCCATACTCACCGCGCGCATTACGCCGTCACAAACTGTGTCTTTACCGCGCGGATATGCTGCAGGACATGAACAAGGTCCGGGAGGAGATGAAACAGAAAGAGCTTCTCAAGGAGGCGGAGGCCAAACGTCGCGGTACGCCATTGTTCATGCCCGCTCCATGGCCCATTCCAGTGAACATGATGCGGGGAATGTACAGAAAAGATCGAGGACGCGAAGGCGCGCGCGGCGGTGAAGGCACAGATTGAAGCCGACAAGAAAGCACGCGCAGAGAAGGCAGCTCGGGAGAAGGCGCTGCGCGAGGGGAAGGCCCTGCCGGAGGCGGCGCAGCCGAGCACGAGTGCACCCGCGGCCGCTGCCGCTAACGCACCGAAGACCACCGGGATGGCGGGGAAGGACTACCCCGAGACACGCCTGCAAATCCGAATGGCTAAGGGCGGACAGCCATATACGACGACACTCCCCAGCGATTCGAGTGCGTGCTTTGCTTCCTTGTTCCATCAGGTCCCTGCGTGATGCTCGGGGCCGGGGATGTGACGCGGACGCCGCTGACGTCTTATCTCTAGCGCTGCGTGAGGTGGCAGAGTATCTTGCGGGACAGACGCTCGACGTCGAGGTCGAGACGGTCAACTTTTCATTGACGTTTCCCAGGTACGTGCACAGTTATTCACGTCTGGGTCCAGCCCAGGTCGCAATTCTGCCGTCGGCTGTTGCTTGTAAATGAACGCGGAGCTGATTATTGTATTGATTCGCAACGTCCGATCTGTAGGAAGACCTTCGCGCGTTCAGACTTCTCACGAACATTGCGAGATCTGGGACTGACGCCTTCGGCGGTGAGTTCGGCGGAATCAATGTTGGGCAGACGGCGTTCGCTGATTCCGAAACGACTCTTCTCTGCCACACAGGTTTTGATAGCTTCGTAACGCTGGGGTTTGGGCTGGTTTGGGGGCTGATGGAGCTGATGGTTTGAATTGCGTGATGCAACATGTCCCTTGTATGCTTGGAAAGAAGTGCGTCTGTCCCATCGTAGTCATGCCTCCAGGCTGTTTGTTGTATTTCTACATCCCTGACCGTTGCTGTACATGTGGCGATCGATGTAACATATGCTGCTTGTCGCCCAACCGTTCTTCTGCCAGCGATGTTATGTTTCCTTGTAGACTAGTGCATTGGTTTGCGGTGATACAACGGCATCAATAGAAGCATTCAGAATACGCGGAGCATCATAGCACGGAGCACACGGAGCCGGGGAGGATGAATATTACGGGGTGCTTCCCAGGCTACTATCAGAGCGCTCCAGGCTGCTAACACCATCTCGCTGTTCTCTTCTGCTCCTCCATGTCCCTCTCACTCTCTGTCTGACCATCCCCCTGCACGTTGTGTCCATGCGCTAGGAGCCCGACCATGGACGCCCACCGCGCACGCTCGCCCCCCATCTCCCTCGCTCGCCGGCCCATCGGACCCCGCAGCCCCGGCAAGCCAGGCTCGCTGCCGGTCAAGAATATCATCCCCCTCGACCTCACCGCCCGCCTGCAGTCAGACGAATTTGGGGCGCTGCCCCACACATCGTCGCCCGAGTCGTTGGGGACAGGGAGCGGTAGTCCGCGCCCGGAGAGCCCTGCGTTTCCGCCTCCACCCGTGCTGCTACACCGGAACGCTTCTGCCCCGACGTCGTCGCCATGTCGGCAGCCCGCGGAAGACAACGCCAGCCTACGACGGACGGAGTCGGCGAGGAGCGAGAGGCTGAGAGTGGTGCATGAGGATGGTGGTGCGAGTAATTGGGCGATTAGCGGGCTTCTGACTGAGGCGGGGAAGGAGGAAGCAGGCGGAGCGGGGACGCCAGCCAAGGCCGTCCCTATCGGCGATGCCGCCACACTCGACTCTGGCGCATCCCCCGCTCACAGCGCTGACCGTTCTAGCCCTATTGCTGAGGAGGAGGTGCCGCCACCGCCGCCTGCGCCGTTGAGCGAGCGTACGCCGACGCCGCCTGCAATCTTTCCGCCCCCACTGGCAACGCCGGAGGTGCCTCCACTCGAGATCTCACCCGCTGCCTCGGAGCCTCGCGCTCCCAGTGAGTCCACCCCGTCTCCTCCCCCTCCTCCCCCTGCCCATCTCCCTCACGACGCCTCTGCGGCTGCGGACGAGACCGACCTCAGTTCGCCACCTCCACACCCCGCCTCGGACCTTCCTCCCCCCGGTGTTTCCATGCACGCGGTCCCCCCTCCCGACGTTGCCATGCACGCGGACACCCCTCCCGGTGTTTCCTTGGCTCTCGAGGTTCCCCCGCCGCCCCGGGTGTCCTACGACCCGGCTAAAACGGTCCCGCCGCCTCGGGCGATTGTGCCTGTGCCTTCCGAAGGGGAATCTGGACCGACGTCCCCGTGGACGGATGTGAGTAGGCCTCAGTCTACGCAGTCCTCCCAGACCCACGATATCGTCAGTATGTACGGCATCGACAGCGACAACGGCGGGTATCGCGCGAGCGCGGTGAACGGGCTCGATGGTTACGGACACCAGAGGACCATGTCCGAGAAAAGTGTCCAGGCGAGTACCACTGTATCTGACCGTACTGCCACCCCTGCGTCGACAAGCCGCGCATCTACTCCCGCTCTACTGAAGACGATCCGTAAACGACCACCGCTTCCCTCCCTCCCGAACGTGAACTTCGAGTCTGAACCCGTCAAATGGAAGGCCCTCACTCTAGAAGCTGCGCAGTGGTCGTTCACGTCGGAACAGCTGCAGGACATTGTCTCCGGGGCTATCCGCCAATCCGCCGCCGAGTCCTTCATCCGGGTGCTTCCAACACAGGTGGCCGACACGGAGCTACCACAAGAAGTAGACCGTCTCGAGCAGGTATGCGTACTTCTCCGGGTTCCAAGTGGTAACCAAGATGCTAATAGTGGCCGATCAGCTACGTTCGACGACCCAGGCTCAGTATAGATTCAACATGCACCGGCGCGCGATGCTTCTGCAGTCGCTCGCCGCCCTGTCGCAGTCCCAACAGCCTGATTCAGATGGCGAGTCGCTCTACAACCTGACGACGCAGCTGGCAGAACTCACCGCATCCTGCGACCGCCTCATGGAGACCCTCGTTCGGATATCTGATCAGAAGGCGCAGGTCGCGCACCTCCAGGACCTCCACGTCGCGTCCGCACTCGCGATGGCGCTCCGAAAGCTGAACGCGTCATACGCGAAGCGTAGCGCGGAGCTGCATGAGACTCGCGCACGCAACGAGGAGCTCAAGGCGGAGCTGGAGGAGGCGTGGAACATGGCGCAGGATATGGCGCAGGAGATGGACGACCTGGACAACTTCAACCTCGACTTCACCACCGACGAGGAGTTCTCGCCCGACCGCGACGACCGCCGCAACTCCAACCTGTCGTATCGCGGCGAGGACCATGACGACGAGGAACTCTCGTACTCGGCGCTGGAGGCTGAGATCCATAACGACATGGATAGGATGTCTGCCATCTCGAGCATGCGCAACGCCGAAGTCGTGGAGATCACCGGGAAGGCCATCGTGACAAAGGCGGTGATGCTGACTGGCGGCGCGCCGGCCCTGGTGCCTCCCAGCTCTGGAGATCGGGCCAGTCGCGTTATTGCAGCGAAGAGGCGGAGCAGCAGAACGTCGAAGGCTAGCTTACGCATTCCCAAGACACCCACCGACGGGACTGGGGAGCGCCGGGAGCGTCCAGATCGGTCCTCCATCCAAGAGCTTCGTCGCCGGCGGAGCCAGAGCAGGAGCGTAAGGCGTGCTGGGGGTCGCAGTGGCGAGAACGGGAGGGGGGCCCCGGATGTCCCGACCATTCGTCTCCCCGAACCCAAGAGTCGTGAGGCCTCGTTCCTGGAACTCTCGCAGACACGACCGGGGTCACCCGCTGGTTCGAATGCGGACGTGCCGCCCCCGTTGCCTCCCAAGGAAGCCGTTAGTCCAGTGCTCCAAATGAATCTTGCCGCATGTGAGTTTGTCTTCCCGAAATGGAACAGTATAGGTTGCTGACATCGTGCCTGGTGATGCAGCACGCTCTGAAGAAGTCCTCCCATTACCGAACCCCTCGTCGCCAATCTGCGACGACATCCTCAGCCTTCCCACCATCAGCGTTGCTGAAGAAGGCCCCGGGCCACTGCCATCCCAGGAAAAGGGTCCCCCATCGTCGTGGCGCGGGCGGAGGTTTTTCACTCGCCGCACCCAGTCAATGCAGCCGTCTAGCCGCCCAGCAGATGACGATACGGCTGCAATGAAGGGTGGGCAATCTTCTCTCAAGCGGTCAGCCTCAGAGGCGAAGCAGTTCGACGGGTGGCCGTTCCTGGCGGCATCGAAGTCGCAGAGGTTCTCCGTGCCTGTCCTGTCCGTCATCCAGCCACTGAAGGGGCGCAAGTCCAGTGATAGCGTACACCAATAACGTGTTCCTGGCCCTTTCCCATACATCCATCATCCCGTCTCGTCTTAAAACACCATGTCATCGACACCCATGCCCTTCTCTTCGGCTAAGTTATCCCATCCGACTGGCTTGGATCTTGTATCTCAAGTGCGTTGTCTTGTTCTCGCCATCCGCCATTATCCGACTGACAAGACACCCGCAGTTGTCATTATTGCTTTAGGAATACTCACTCGTTCACTGTTGTCCCGTAATCTCGCCCAGCTCTGCACCAATAGTTCTCGGCTCCCCGCAATGGCACCGCACCGCATAGCTCGCTCATACCACAATATCTGTTCGCACGTCCCCATTCATTCTCGCATTCCCCCTGCCCGCTGCTTCAATTACTACTCATCGATCCTTGATACCTCGTCATACGACGGACGTTTCTTGCTTCCCCTCGGCCTCGCGCTGCGGATTCGTCTGAATGTTCCTCACGCGACGGGGCCGTGGGCCCACCATCATCCACAACTAGCTGTAACATAGACGTCGCAAGACCCCTCCTTAATACTGTTTGTTGCTACACACTCTCGGGCTACGCTCGCCTGTATTGTTACTCTACCCATCTTCCAACCATGTTTTAAAGTTTCACGCAGGATGACCGTTCGATGAGAGCTTAGAGCTTTCTCCCGCCGGATACGCCCCGACACAAAATCGCGGGCCTGCCTGCCGCATATAATCGGAAATTGCCTCCATAGTCCCATGTCGTGAATTGCGGGTATATGAAAAACAGGTATGTAGCGTACGAAGTGTCCTTGACGTCCATAAACCACTCGGGTACAAGTCCGTAGCCAGGAACCTCTAGAGTCTATACTGGGGACTTCAGTGAAGCCGAGTCGCCGTCCGAGTCGCTGCCAACACACGTCGACCCTGCCGTCGACGTCGACGCCCTCTCCCAGCTGCAATACGCGTGCTCCAGATCTAACGACGCCCAAAAATTGGCCAGGCCTTCCGGTGGGTCAAGCTCAAGGCCGACGTGATCTTGTGGCGTCGTCCATCCACTGTACTGTCCTTCAGGGGAGAAGTCAGGCTCCCCGATAGGAGATAATATTGGTGGCGAGAGGGAGGAGTCTAGGGGGCTAGGAGGATCAACATGGATGCCAGCGCCCATGCGTTCCGAAAGCATGAGCATCGACGTCGAACTGGGTGTGCTGGTCAAAGCCGTGGGCCTCAACAAGTCGGAGGGTTGTCTGCATTGCAAGGCGGTGGATCTGTCAGCCTCGGAAGACGGAAATGACGAGAGCGGTATGGCGTACACAAGAGCATCCGTCTTGAGTGTCCCTGCTACGGGCTCGGACTCCTCGCACAGGGTAGTCATGGCAGGCATGTCGAGAGTGGACACCTCCGCCCAGCGCGCGCGCATGCTGTCGCGGGCGTTCAGGTTAGCGATGAACGCGCTTGCGTACACTGTTCCCCAGGAAAATTCGGTCGCCGTTAGCTCCAGATCTAGAACAAGAAGAGCTAAGGGGAAGCCCACTTACGATTAGCGGCAGTATAGCTCAAGAAGATCGACACTGTCAGCTTCGGGAGCGCCAGGATCTGCAGAATGAGGAGTTAGAACGTCGGTGGCGGCGGTGACGGCATGTCCGCGGAGTCCGTGCGACGCACTGTGACGAGGGCCGTAATGGCACACAGGCTAATTGTGGTAGTGAAGTTGAGTGAGGAAAATCGTGAATGCGTGCTGGACAGTTCGACGTACCATGTTAATGCCCCGGACGTCACCGCGTAGGAAACCTGTTGGGGATCAGGCTAAGAGTCGGGTGAAAACCCGACTCACTCACAAGTTTTTTTACCAGACGGTGCGAGCGTCTTGAGGACGAATAAACACCAGTGGTCAGCGGTATTCGAAGGGGTGGGGGATGTTCGAGCGACACTCACTGCGCTCCTCCCTTCTGAGCCCGAAATAACAGCACGACAAACGTCGTGGTTAGACAGATGTCTGTCAGAGCCAGCATAGTGCAGAAGGCGACTTGATCTGTCTGCGTGGTATAAAACGCTGTCAACGAACACTTCCGCCCGGCCAAAAGGCGTAAGCAGGGACGTACCACGATGCGACTGAGCACGTCCGCGGTAAACTCCGTGTCGCTCATTGGAGGCGGTTCGTAGAGGTAGAAGACGAAGTACGCGTTGACATACTTCTCGACGAACATGACTAGTCCATAGTCAGTGCGGAAATAAATATCCAGATCAATGGGACGCACATATACCCAGGCCTGTAAACGAAGTCAGCGTGGGCATAGCGAGTTGGAAGATCCTTCAATCACTCACCATATGTCGACAAAACAAGCACTCCCTTCAAAACCCAGCAACGTCAGAATTTTATCTGACAGTGTGACGAACCTCGGGCACATACCAGGATGCCCGTCGCGATAACTTTCTTGCTGACTGGATGAATCTGTTAGATACACATTGTACAGCGTATTCAAGGCTACGTACATGACCAAATCCTGATGAGGTAGAATCTGGGGATTGAGGGAAGGTTAGGCAACGCGGGGAGGATGCTACAAGGAGACGACATACATATGGACAGCGAGCACGCCACAGGCCTGCCAAAAGATAAATTAGCATGGGGAACATCCTCGATGCATGTCTTAACAGAGGAGCTTGCATTGATGAATACTTGAGCCTACAGACCAGGTTTCGCGAGGTCAGCGTTTTATGAACCAAGGCCTATATGCGTCCCACTTACTGATGCAGACCTGCGGCAAGGATGTAAATAGGACATCGGTAAAATTCCCTGGGAATCTAGGTTGAAATACATACCAGGGAACTCGATGCGAGGGTATCACTACTGAATGCATGGTGACAAATACGCGAAAGACTGTACGGCATTTAGTTAGGTCGGATGCAAGCGTTGAAAGGATAGAAACATACTTGTAAGAACATAGAGTCCGAAATGGCATATGCTGAGAAACAGAACAAGAAGAACCTGCGGAGACGGGTCCATACATGAATGAATTTGGATTGGGACGATAAAGGATGCACGTACCAAGAGCCTCAAGTGTTTTCGGTCTCTCCGATAGTAGTGCTTTAAGTACCATCCAATTTGCCCGCAAAGAACTAGATTCGGTGTCGAAATTCAGATATATGCGTACGGGGGATAAGGAGTGGGGTCTCACTGCCAAATAACCTAGAGAAGGGATGAGAATAAGAGCAATAGGAGAGGCGTAAAGACGTACACGCCATGTATGATGATGCCAATGAATACAATCTTCAGACTGAAGAAGGAAACGCGTAAGAGAATTTCAAGGAGACGATGAATACGCTAGCGTACTTTTCAAGTCTATGTTGCGACACTGGAGAACCGGTCGTCGCAAAGGTAGGCATGGTAGGTTCGTTAGTCGTCGGGGCATGGGTGGATGGGTGGAAAGAAACGGCGGACCTGGTCAAGCCTGAGGCTTTCGTATTAACTTGATGCAAATTGCGGCGTATACTATATGCGGGGAAAAGGCGGATCCCTTGTGAGTGGTGGGCAGCGGATATGATGACCTTTCCCAAAGCGGACAACCGCTGCAGCTCCTCATTTGGATCTCCACCCCTCAAAGCCTCCTCAGCCTGAGCGCATGCCTAACCAATCGAAGTTTATGCAGGATAAGATCCTTCTGGATGTCGGGTTATAATAGAGACCATAAGGGGGGGGGGAGGAAGTAAGGGAGGATAGGGTCGTGGAAGCAGCTAAGGTCAACAACTTGGCTCTACTCGGGACTCGTTCGAGCATGACGTCACCTGGATCGGGTATCCGGAAAAGGCAATCTAAGCGCCCAATATGTCCGACCCACGCCGATGGGTCAACACAGGACACTACTAATAGACAGTACTAGAAAAGGGGGGAAGGTCATTACGATGGTCAGTAACCATGTCAAATTTCAGTGACACTGCCGGTGACTCGGAGCCGCTCACCCCTGCTGCAACCTTGGTCGGAAGGCTCGCATAGTAGCTTCAAGTCTCGGTCGAAAGCCCATTTTCAGATATTTTCCAGCTCTGCGCTACGGCCAGACTAGAATCAGCCTAAATAAACTGCCCAATGGAAACGATGGGCCCGAGAGACTCGCTCACCTGGGCTCACCCCAGCTTGAACTCATCTCCGAATCGCTAGATCGTCGCCGATGTCTAGGCCCATGACGGGGCACCTCCTGCATGCCATCCAATTCGATCTGATGTTTGTTCTATTCGGATCAACGTAGTGGGGAGCATGATCCGGCGGGGGGATTATGTCCCTAGGGCCTCAACTGCATCCGAAAGGCGGAGAGGAGTTACCGTCACGGCGCTGCTGTAGAAGCCGTGGCCCAACGGGCTTCTTCATGAGCTCGTGTAAGCATGTAGCCGATTCGCGACGGTGTTACAAGGCAATCGTCCCAGACTTATCATCAAACACCTCCGTACTGATGCCAACCTATGGATGGTTGAGATAGGGCTGAGGTAGGTAGGCGACATTAGATTGAAGACCCCTGGGCGGGGGCGGAATGAAACTTTCAGACAGTTAGGGAGAGGACTGGAATACCTCGAGCCTCGAGGCGGAAAGGGTGATGGGAAGTACTTACAGTAAGTAGCCTCGAGGCGCAGGTCGTCGGCAACGCGCATGAGCCACGTCACCAGTCCGGGAGAGTCGGAGCGCTCAGTCTGGCAACACCATCTGGGATCCCCGGCCCTCCGAGTCCAACTTGTTCAACATCCTTCACCGCTATCTCTCGACAGTGACTCTACTTATTTGCGGAGCCTTGATCTCACCATAATTACCATACTTATTTCTATCTGCAGCGGCTCGGGAGGCTCAGGTCGAGCGCGTTTCTCCGCAAACATCGCGATTTCAAGCATGTTCAGGACCAAACGAGGCTAGCGATCCTCCAAAACTCTTTTACCACCTGGCCCTGCGTGTCCGGCGGAGATCAAAATATAGAGCACCCTCTCCTCAGAGTCACTAGTACTGTCCTCACCGCTTTCACGCCAGGAATGCGCCTCGCCTCCAGATGTAAAGCCGAAACGTTAACGCACAACTGTCAACCACGGGGTTGAGGTCCAGCTACCGTGCTTCGGGCCTCGGGCTGAGGTATTGCGTCTTACCGGCCTCAGGCTGCCTCAGGACGTTGGGAAGTTCGGGTTCTCCCTGTTCGGGGCAAGCGCTAGCTGTCGACTCGACCCTTCTGCCTTCCTGTCTGCTTCCTATTCGTTGCGGTCGAATGACGTGGCTAGTCGAACATCCATGGTTCGATGACACAGTCATCCTCGAGGAATTCTTGGAAGCATCCTACTAGTGTGACGAGGTTCCTCCATCCCGGATCCCGCTGTCGCTTCCCGATGTCTGTGAGGCTTGCTCCCTATTATTACTTCTCGTAACCGCCACATGTGTTTCAATGATGTTTTGCAGACAGCCTTGAGCAACAACGTTCCGCGTCCCAACCTCGTGGCGACTTCCGTCGTGACGGCAGAGCAACGACCCTGGATTCCCACGAATTTGCTTCCGCTGTTCCTGTTTGCGGTCATCGGCTATCAGTCAGTCCAGGGAATAGTTTGTGTATACACAACTCGTTGCTGATCTATTTGCAGCCACGAAAGATCGCGTGTCCAAGGCTGGCAGGATTTCCCGTTTGATCCGTTCTCTTTGGCGAACGCAGGGAAGCCCTGAAGGAAAGGTAATCCTGACGCTAAGCTCGACCCTCCCGGTTCTTCACCAGATGCAGGCTAGCTCTCTGAATCCTTCCGTTCAAGGATTCCATGGACCAGCCGTCAGGAAGATGGCCGAAACTTATTCTATCCGACATAGCTGAGCGGATATCCATCCCCAACTTATTTTCACCAAAGGACGCATCGTCTCGTGGAATTGAACCAGTACTTAGACGGATTTTCGATAGGCGGTCCCGGGGGTGCTAGGAATTTAGCACGATCTCAGCCTCGCGGCAACGGTAGGTACGCAGGGTATTCGTCACCGGCACTTTCTCCGTTATACTGGATGCGTACTATCTCCGCAGCACCTGATGAGAGGGTAAGTAAGATTTTAGGCCTTAGGGCCCACCACACCGGCTATACATGTTGCGGGTCCTATTTGGGTGCCATGGCGCGCCACGAGTGGCGGGCGCTCTTCGCCGGGATATTGGTGTCAGCCGCTCGCCGTCGGTACTCGTCCTCGAGGCTCGTTCGTCACCCAACTCCTCTGACTCTCAGAGAAAACTTGGGAGCCACCAACAGATGCGCCGCGACGGGTTTGGCAAGAAAGACCGGATTACTATACGCGAGGTATGTGGTACCTCGCGTGGCGACGTGGGGTTTACTAGCCTTGCTCCCGATGACACTGACGTACGGCCTATTAGCCAGCCATTTAGAGCCCCATCTGTACGTGTGCAGGCCGCTCGCCATTTAAGAGTCTAGGGCGAATATTTCGGCCCGATCGTATTCCCCTCCGCGTCGTGTTCTCTCTTCGCCACAATCCGTTCCCCAACTCGTCATGAGTACGACACGCCAGCTCAGCTACCTGGCCAACGAGGATGGTGGCGACGCACGGGATGCTTCTTCGATCACCTTTGGTAGGACCTACGGAGCCGCAGATCCTTCGGCAGCTTACGACGATCCCGGTCTATGGTGCCACCCTAGCGCTACGCCCGTCGTCCCGAGCCAACTCTCCAGTCTACCGAACACGGAATCCCACCACACCCCCCCGCAACGCGGTCATACATATCATCATCCAGCTCAGGATGTCTCCCAAAATGTGTAGGTTTTGGTCATCGTTTGAGGATTTCCTTTGCTGACCGCCACAATTTCAGGCACACGTATGCACACCTGCAACCCGACTCGGCCCATTCGACGTCCTCGTGCGACATCCCCAGCGCATATTATACTCAGCAGAACATCCGCCTCAATGGTAATCCGCATGTATCCACCGACGCCACATTCTTTCCGCCTGCAGAGACCTTCCTTGTGCCAACGCAAGCTGCTGCCCTCCGTGGCGCCGTTTCGCAGTGAGTCCATGTCACATGTACACTCTCCTCGCAAAATACCTACCATCTCACAGGTCCGAAGGTACCTCTCGAGAGTACGCTTCGCGACAGCCCCAGTACACAGGCATTGCGGCTAGTGTTCAATGCTTTCCCGCACGCTCCGCCACAACGCCCTGTCCACCTTCCCTTCCATTCGTAGATCCAACCTCCGTGTACTATGACTATGACCTCACAGTCCCTCCTCCGCACTTCTCTGAGCAACACTCCGCCGCAACTTTTCAATACCAAGAACGCGGCCGCACCTTCCCAGATCCCAGCAACATGAACGCCCCGCAGTTCCAGCACTTAGCCGTACACCCCCAGAGAGACCACTTCCGACGGGGCAAGTCACTTCCCTATCTACCACTCCACAACTCTCACTCTCCGTACGCTTCGTCGCCTTCCCTCTCTCCGTCCCCGTCGTTCATTTCTTCTCCCGAGGCTTCCCCTCAGGCCGTTCCCCCCGCCATCACCTACACCCAAGCCGCCCCGTCCCGTTCAGCCTCTTCTCGCTCGTCTTCCGCCACGCCCTCCCCGTTCTCCACAGATAGCCACCTACAAACCGGCGCGACCCCGAGCCCCGCATCTTCGTCCGCCTCCCTCTCCACCACAGGGTCCGACACCCCGCGCTTCGCCTGCCGCCAGTGCCCGGGCGAGCGCACCTTCAGCCGCACGAAGGACCTCGAGCGGCACATCCAGTCGATCCACAACCGCGACCCGGACGCGCCCCGCTGGATCTGCTGCGGGGTGCCGCTGTCGGAGGCGGACCGCTGGGCGCTGCCCGAGTGGGTGCGGCGCGAGCCCCCGTACATGCTCAACGGGGTGCCCATGGTCGGCGGGTGCAAGGAGCACTGCTCGCGCAAGGACGTGCTGAAGCGCCACCTGAAGAAGAACGAGAGCAGGTGCTTTGGCAGCGAGAGCGCGCCGTGGCTGCTTGGTAACCAGATTCACAAGCGGTCGCCGAGGGCTGGGGGGAAGGGTGGTGGGGGTTATGGCGGCGTGGTGGTGGCCGAGCGTAGGTGAAGCTCGATGTTGGAGGTCGGGGCCCTCCGGAGTGCTGGGGGAAGCATTATGCAAGTGCTGTCCCCGACGGGTTTGTTGTTCGGCGGGGGCGTGCACGACGTCCTATGACTTCAAAATACGGTATGATGGGATTCAATTGGACTCTGCACGTCTAGGTAACGTTAGGATCTCGGGTGAAGGGTATTAATAAGTATAGCCCTCCTCGCCAAGTATCATCTTCTCTCTGCTTTCGTCCATACCTTCGTCGTTTATACTCCGCTCTCCTAATGCATGCTATCGCTTCGCCCGCCGCTCTAGTTGAACGACGCTACCCTTTCTTGCACCAAATGTGTAATATCAGTGTTTTAACATCAATAGACGTAGCTCTGCATGCTAGCTCAACGTACGTATCGGCTTCGCACTCGTTTCTGCACCCTGGACAACTATTGCTGGGGCGTGTGGACTCTATATCGTTAATATAACCAATAGCCCATGGCCAGTAACGGTCATCCCGCTCAGGTACCACATCCAAGCACCTTCTACAGAACCTAGAATGAATTAGTGCACCCCAAGCCAACGGAACGCCCAATGTCCAATTCATTGCGGCTACAAAAGTAAGTTAGGCCCTCGTGGTGCGTGGAGCATGATGAACGTCATGCCGGCGGGAAGGCTAAACCTCGCGCCAACGTATCACAGGCTAGTCAACCTCCAACCGCACTTGGCGACGTCAGCTATAATGCAGTAGTCCTTATTCCGGGGGTAAATGCAAGACGGTTACCCGCCCAGCACAAGAGGGTCGAAGAACTTTTTCAAGGTCCTATTCGCTTTCAAAGACGTTGGTCCCGTTGCCAAGCCGTTCGTTGCTGTAGCCTGTTGGCACTCAGTACTGGACTCTCGGGTGATGGTGACGAGACCTAGGGTACGTACCACCAGCGTTAGAGACGAAGTGTACTCCCGAGATCTCGGTCGCAGGGGGCGAAGGCATCGATCGCAGACCTTCGCCTCCCGGATATACATATCGCGCTACAGCCTTCCCGCGAAAGCCAGGATCAACGTCCGATCAACGTCGCACACAAAATACGGGAACTTACCCACGCATCGTAGGTCCCACACGGCGCACCACGGGAACACGACTCCGCTCAGCACTCCCATGCAACTCGTGTCTTTAATCTTGTGGTTCATCGTCCCAGGGCCAGACCTCGACCATTACCATCGTCAAGTTCAACGACAGTCTGCGGTAAGTAATCTGACCGAAGTGAACCGGTAAGCTTATTCGAGCCCTGGATATATTGTATGGCAACAAGGAACACAAACACCAAGCGTAGTCGACCCTAGTATTCGAAAAAAAAAAAACCAAGATAGACGGTAGATCCTTTCCTCCGAAATGAAAAGTGTGAAGAATCATCAAAGAACCGAACCGGAAGAAGCAAGCAGGCGAGTCAACCATGCTGTATTATCGGCGCCTGTACGTGTATGCGATTCAGCGTAAAGTTCGACTGTCTGTAGATGCACGTGCGATGGTCCGTTCCGGTACCCCCCGCTGCACGACAGGGGATGGATGGATGGATCATCGATGCTGTGAATCTCATGAATCTCGTAACAAGCAACCCGTCGAGGCGTTCAGAGGGCGAACGCGAGCGTGAACGCAGCGACGCCGAGCGCGACACCGGCACGGACCGCGTAGCTGTCAGAGCCGAGCGAGGTCGCGGCGCCGTTGGCAGTCGCAGCGCTCGAGTTCGAAGACGACGGGCTTGCGGTCGCGCTCGTCGAGGGTGCGGCGGGGGCGGTCACGATCTTCGTGGAGGAGGCTCCGGCGGCGGAGGATGTCTGCTGAGTGGTAGTCGTGCCTGCCACAGCGGTAGTGGACTCCACGGTTGCTGTCGAGGCGGAAGTCGCGCTGGCAGCGCTGGCGCTAGACCCCGAGCTCGCGGAGGTCGACCCGCCGGTGAGGTAGGAAGGTGCGGGGACGGCGGTGGAGGGGTCGACGAGCGCACCAGTGCCCCAGGGGATGTTCTGGCCGTCAGGCTCGTTCTGGTTTGCCGGGGAGGTCGTGCTGCCGTCGGCTGCGGCGATGGTGAAGCGGGTAGTCCAAGTGAGGTTTGTGGGCGCCGCGGGGGTGGAGAACTGATAGAAGTAGATGGCAGAGTTGGGGGTAACCTGTACAGAGAACACGGGCGTGTCAGCATGGGCATGAAAAATGGAACACCGATGGGCTGCGCATTTTCCCCTGCTTGCTATGATCCTCAGGAACGGAGAAATGGGAAGCAGCGTGGACCACGAGACACGATTGCTACGCATCACTGCGGTCATCGAATGTGGGCAAACACAACGATGGGCTTCTTGTGCCGACAAGGATCACTCCACCGGACTACACGCATTGACGGTATGATGGAAATGGGCACTGACCTCGGGGCAGTCGTAAGGGTAGGTGGTCTTGCTAGTGTCAGTGCCGTCAAGACTCGCGACGGCTGAAGGTGCAGCACGACTAAGTATCTGTGCCAATAAGAGAAAAAGAAAAGACGTACTGGTAATGTGAACCATTCCGGTGTTGCTTCCCGTCATGAGCTGGACGTTCATGGTCTTCCAGACACCAGACGTGTCTGCGTCCCAGGTGAACGAACACTGACCACCCTCCTTGAAGATGTCGCCTGGACCAGGAGCGGTCGGGACGACCTCAGCACGCACGAAAGCAGCGCTAGCAATGAAGGCAGCGAGGCTGGCGTATGCGAACATTGTGAAGGAAGCTTTTCAAGAGTTAGTTGGATGGGGAGGATAGATGGGATGGGGCTGGACGAGTGACGGGTCAAAAATCGGCGAAAATGGCTGTTGAGTCGCGAGGAAGACGTACTGCGGGGAAGGATGGCCGAGCAAGCAAAGGAGCGAGCTAATAAATGAGCGACAGGTGCAAAGACCGGGTGGGCAGGGGAGGCGGGGAGGCAAGCGTCGACGAGGACGAGGACGAAGATGGAGGGATCCGAGAAGGCGGGGGACGAGGCGCACCCATCCCGAGGCACCGGGCGGCTATGCAATTTGGAATGTCATCACCGCCCACCTGTCGCCGTCTGTCTTGTCTCTCCCCTTACCCGTCGTTCGCCCTCCCTGCTTTCTTCCTCGTCTCCAACCCCATATTTATCATGCAGGAGGCAGCGGGGCTGCTTTCCGTGCTGCTTCTCTACGTTTCAGGGAAGCCTGCAAGGGAACAAGGAAAGCAAGCGATGTAGTTCCACCGTATCCCACCCAGAGGTAGTCGAATTACGTTTGGTTGGTTCGTGGCTGGCATGAGCACATTGACATCCACACGTGTGCCGAATGTCAAAGATCAACATTTGATAGCTGATTAAAGGTTGGGCTGACGTGTACACAGTGGCCACTTGAGGCTAGGCCCAGTAACGAGAAGTCAAGCTTCAGTACTAAGTACTATTATGCAAGGATGTCAACGGCTCCGAACCTCATCAGGATCTCCATGTTCTCCCTGACCTACGTTAAGGAGCCTCCAGCCATTTCCCCAACCATTTCTTCGCTGAAGTCGGGAGTTCCACATTCTTTCGTGAGGTACACGTTACTTACACAACGCTCTTGTATCACAAGGTACCGATCTCACAGCATCCTGTGTCCAGCAAATGGTGGCTAAAATGGAGGACAGCCCCTCGATCCTCAATCTGTCGATACATCTTCTCCGTAGACAATGCTGCATGCACCGCCATCACCGTGCACAAGAGTCAGCCCACAATACATACAGGAGCTCGCGGCTTGCCGGAGTCTAAGCACGGCAGCGCACAGCCTGAGTATTCACGGACATAGTCCGAGATGTTGGCCACTCCAGGAGCTACATGTCGCCATCGGCGAGAAGATGGTCTACTTCGCTGCCTCGGATGGGTCCTTCTTCTCCGCTCATTTGCGCGTCGAGGTGATCGCGGTATCCATACACTGCCTAAGGTACGCCACAGCTGCAGGCTTGTAGTGGCTCTCGCGCTAATTGTCGCTCTCTTCACGCCGCACCCTACTTAACTTGTACCGCGCTTGACCGGGGCTTTCGAAAATACTTGTGATTGTGAGCGGCGCGTAGAAGATGAGCATGCGCGTTTCAAGCTGTCCCTGGACGTTTCATACAGGACTCAGAGTGCCTGGTAAATACAGGACTAGGAGGGCGGAGGATCGTCAATGCGAGGTTACGAACTGGAACAGTACTTACTATCCGATATATCGTAAACCTGGTAAGCCACGTGCTAGAATTGGATGAGCCGAGGCCCACAATACCGACTAGGGCCCCCCAAAGACTGCGCCATCGATTCGTCGTGATATGTGATATTTGCTTTCCTCGGAGCCATGTCCATGGGCGGTTACATCATAACGACGTAGAGGAAGGTGCGCATATAACTGTCACTGGCACCATGTACTTACTTACTGGGACTCGATCGCATACGTCCTCCTGTTACAGTCGCGAAACCTCGGTGAGCACTCGGACGAATTCGAATTCTTTAGCCCAGGTGACCTATGTTAATTCCTGTGTGCATGACTTAGGAGCGGCTTTGCAAGCTTACAAATCTTCCGCGGACGGGTCCAGGTACGACAGGACGTGTGTATCGCCTACACGACAACGCGAAATCATCACACTGATGGTGAGCTAGCATGCTCCATTTTTTATCTTTGAAGGCCACCTAAGTTGTCGCTCCGTCGAAGATGCCTCCTCAACTACCAAACGAGCTGGTTGATGAAATCATCTCTTCCATAGCCGAGATGCCATGGCTGTCACCGGAGGAGAGACACACTCTTCGTAACTGTGCTCTCGTGTGCCGTGACTGGTTGCCAGCAAGCAGACATGCTCTGTTTTCGGACGTAGAGCTGATAGGGCCGGCCGCTTGGGACTCATTCCGCCTCTGGGTGGCAGATGCGGAAGAGGGGCAACCGTGGCTCTCGTCCATCCATCATCTCACCTTCAAGGACCAGCGCTGTGGCCGTCGCAGGAAGGACGAGGAGGCCTCGGCCTCGGAGGCGGTTTCAGAGTGGAGAGGGCAGTATGTCGTACCCGTCCTCGCAGGTCGCCTGCCCAACCTCGAATATCTCTCCCTCACTGTCGACTGGGCTCTGTGCCAGCCGCATCCGGCCACATTCGGGATGTTCGTGCAGTTCACGTCCCTTCGCGTCCTGCGATTCATCGGATGCCAATTCCCTTCCTTTGGCGCGTTCCGGCGCGTTCTCGCCTCACTGCCTGCTCTGAAGGACCTGACATGTATGGAGATCCATTGGCCGTCCGCCCCGCAACCCTCCATATTGTCTATCCCGTCCAGGCACCCTGCTCTGCATTCCTTGTATATATCCACCCCCTGCGGCAGCTGTACGCTAGCGATTCTGGAATGGTTCATCTGCACGCCCACGCGTTCCACACTCATTGACTGGCAGCTGAGTACTCGGCGGTGGCGGCCATCGCAGCATCGGATATCACTTCTTCATCGCAGTCTCGACTACTACGCACAAATCTTCGGTCCTTCCCTCCGTCGTGCACTTTTGGACCAAGCGTATTGGCAGAGGACCAACGATGTTACATGTGGGTACTATATGCTGCCCCTCACCTTTTACGGATCGCCATCTTAAACTTTGAGCGTCATTCAGCCAGGATTTTTTTATCCAGTTTCGCCAAGTTGACGTACCTCGACCTCCGAATCGATGGAACAAACTGGCCAGGGACCGCCGACATACTGCAGCTCCTTCCTGCCCACCTTACCGTCCTCTCCATCGACGTCTCGTATACTGGGGCCGTGGTGGACAGCGACCACCTAGTCAAGGAGGACGGTGTACGGAAGGCGATGGCGACGAACGGGCTGGAGCGTCTTGATCCTGTGCTATCCCGCGATAACTTCAAGGACCTCGTGCGTCTTTCATTTCAGCTCTCCGGGTACTACGATACATTGTCCTCTTACCGGGAGAGCACGCTGGAAACCATCTACCAGAAGCTGCCCACGTTGCACAGTCGCGGGGGTCTAGATCTTGAGCTTGAGTTCTTCTATCTTGACCGACCTCCACCCCCATCTCCTTCAGCTGGAGGAGGCGCCGAACCTGTGCAATTGGTGGCATGATCATGGTACGGTGCGACAGTTTTAACTTGTCAGGCAGATGAAGTCTACTAACCTGTGCTCTGGCTCTAGGAATGTCGTCCCTGCTCGCTCGCCGTCTCCCCATCTGAGTTCCCCTAACCGACAGGTAGTTGAACCCCGGACGAGAGGCTAACCACCTTTACGGCCTGAAGGTTGGGAGAGACAGTCGCCACTGCACGAGGTCCGTGTATGCGCACGCAGCTCGCACAAGGTGCAGGATAGGACATCCAAATGCGGGAATTAGAGACTCGACATCCCTCCACTTGCGGTCGATATCACGGGTGCTTCAGCGACACGGCGTCTCGAGCTCGGAATCAACGAGATTAAGTGTATATGTACTGATATATGCAACACGACCCACATACTCCTCTACTCCACTTGCTCGACCTCTAACTCCTTCCCTGTCACACTCCTCACTCGTCCACAGGCGACAGCATCCACGTCGGCCGCACGCCCCCGAGTCTCACACCCCCGCTCCTGTCCCTCTCCTCCTCTCTCTCGTCCTCCTCATTCCCGAACTCAAACGAAATACTCCCGCGCCCGCCCCTCGCCGCCCTCGGCGAGAATACGTCGCCCGTGGGGAGCCCCGAGCGCTGCGGCCCCCCGCTCGAGCTCACCGTCTCATCCAAGTCGAAATCCCCCTCGATCTCAGGGTCAAAGTCAAAATCAAACCCCAATTCCATGTCGAAGTCGCTCGCGCGGAAGCCGGAGTCGCCCTCCTCGCCCGCGTCGATGAGCAGCGCGCTCCTCCCCCTCCCTGCTCCCGAGCCCCCGACCCTGGTGAGGCGAGAGGGGCGAGAGGCGACGCGCTTCGCGAGGTCGAAGGGGGAACCGAGTAGACGGGGGCGTTTCGGAATGCGCGCCGGGCCCGCGGGGGTGTCGCTGCTGGCGTTTGGGCTGAGGGGAAGGTGACCACCCGAGGTCGAAGCCGAGGTTGAGACCAGCGAGGCGTCGAGGAGCGCATCCAGGGCGGCTTGGTGGCTCTTGCGTTTACTTGTTGTGGTTGACGCGGGCGCGAGGGCGAAGGCGGGGCCGAGCGGTGCGTTCTGCTGTTGCCTAGCAACGCACGTCGTCGTCAGCGCAGTGCGTGGGGATACGCAAGGAGAGGGGGGGAGAGGAAGAAAGGGAGACAAAGGGGAAGGAACTCACGACGCTTTGAGGGCCTTATACTTGTCCTTGACGCAGTCGTACTTGCGGCGGAGGTCCTTGAGCTCGCGCTCGAGGCGCTCCTTGTCGAGCCGGATCCCGCGCTCGCCCTGGGCGTGCACATCGCGCGCACGGATGGCAGCCTCGCAGCGGTCCATGAGAAGGCCCTTGTCACGCACGAGCGCGTTCATGTTGTCGGTGAGGGTCGCGATCTGCGCGCGAAGCTCGCGGTTGGTGTTGGTGGAGGCGCCGGTAAGGGGTTGGGCGTTGTCGGAGGCGTCGGCGATGAATACGCGGCGGATGCTGGGCATAATGAGTGTATGGTACTTTTTCGGTACGAAACGAAGGTCGGGGATCGCTACATGCACGCGCATGTGGTTGAGAGAGGGGTTCGGGACGTGTGGTTGAGGGTGGTTGGGGAACGTACCGATGGTGAAGGGTGCCCTGCAAGTTGGACAGGACGCATTCATGGCGTCTGCGCTGGTCTCAATGTAGGACATGAGGCATGCTTCGCAGCAGAGGTGTCCTGTGGGAGGTGGGCTCCGGTGAGAAGGCGAAGGGAGAGATGGCGAGGAGGACGTACCACAAGGGGTAGAGACGGGGACCGTGAGCTGGTCGAGGCAGATACCGCAAGTGAGGGAGTCCATATCGACTTGGGGGCAGAGAGAAAGAGAAGCCAAGTCCTTCAAGGATGGGACATTCTAATAAACGAGCGGCGCAGGTGGGCGAGCGAGAACAAACATGAACCTTGGCCTCATCCCCCAGCCCGCTACCAAGTCCCCCTCGTTCAACACGGTCACGTGGGTGTGACTGTCACCATCAGTTGCTGTGGCCACCGGCATTCGGCCTTGCCAGTGATCCGAGCGACAAGTCATCCCGACACCGCCGATTCCGCACGGCATTCTCTGCTCAAGTCTTATGTAAGACGCGTTGACTCAGACTCTCGAGTCCATCTTGCCCTCTTCAACGTAAGGGCTTGTTCAGGCTTACTGCAGTACCTTCAACATGTACACTTCTCTAAAGCCTGACGATGGAGTTCATCCCTCTGCCGCCTACTCGACTTCCCTTTCCTCTTGGGCTTCTGCGGCCGCATCAGCGAACGCGCCTTGTCACCCACTCCGCCGAATCAGCTTAGCTCTGAGTGGATGTCCCTCCTCAAGGTGGCCAGTGGCTAGGGAGCCTGGTGAGGTGTCTATTTTCCAGCGTCGTTCGTCCTCATATATGCACCTTTCCGTTTCTTTCGCTGATTGACAGTTTCGTAGCCTTATGGAAGGCCGGAAGAGTGTGGTGCTAGGACTGACGCAATGCGTCGTGGGACCGAGGGCAGGTTATGGAGTTATGCATCCAGCGCCCAAAAATATGCTCCAATACACGCGCACGTACAATGCCAATATATGGGCTTTTATGCTCCGCCGGCGGACCTAAGAAGCATCCCCGGCTTGCCTTTGGTAAGTAGTCCTTGCTTTCCAACTGTGATCCTTCACGACTTTGCTGATTTCAAATCTGCTTTATGTGGGTCGTTGGACAACGCACCCGATTAGATGACCATTGAGCCCGCCAGATTCGAACCCGCAATGGGCCATTTTCCACGAGAGGTCCCTACTTCGAGGGAAGCGATTGACGTAAGTGCCTTCCATTGTCAGACGGGTGGGAAGCTGAACTTAAGTAGTCCGTGACAAGTCACAAACACTGGGCCCGAGGGTCATGGTCATGCGCAGTAGCAAAATTCAAGTACGTGGACGGTCCGCGCTATCGCTTGAAGACTTCGCGCAAGCGGTTGCCCTACTATAAGTAAAAGCTCGCCCGCCATAGGTCTTTGCATGTCCTACCCCTCCTCTCAGCCTACTCACCAGATAGCAATCATGTCATCCACCTCGGAACATGACCCTTTGGAGGTACTCCTCACCCGCTTATCCGTCTCCCTACCTTCGACGCCCTGTCGTACGCTCTTCCCTCAACTCCAGCCATCCATCGATGAGATCCTCCGCACGCTCTCCCCCACGGACGCTGAGGTCTTCCGCTCTGCCCTCGCGGGTGACTCTCTGATCCCCTCCACCCCGCCCTTCGTGAAGCAATACCCTCCCATTCCCAGCGACCCCTTCATCGCCCAGGCGGCCCAGCTCCTCCAGTCCCAGAGCATGACAGGGTTCCAAAACGTCCGCCAAAATCCAGTCCTCTCATATGGCTACTTCTCGGGGTTCAACTGCCCGGGGAGTGGCATGCTTGTGCCCGGCGCGGACGATCTCCGCTATGCCGCCCGCGCCGCGCTCGGGCTCACGACGGCGGAGCTCGACGACAAGATGCGGCTCGCGGTGATGGCGTGCTGCAACACCTCCTGGGAGACGTTCCGGCCCCTCGTCTGCTACCGCCTCGCGTGCGCCGCCGCGCTCGGCCCGCTCATCGACCTCGGGCCCCCGCCCGCCGCGCTCGTCGGCGAGTACGCGTGGACGTGGCGCACGTGCGCATCGTGCGCTAGACACACGGGGCGCGGTCGCTGTGGCATGTTCTGCGCGGACGCGCCGTGGTTCGTCGAGCTCTGGGAGGAGCTCGTCGCGATCTTGCGCGCGCGCCCGGACCCCGAGGCCGTCTTCGTCCAGGGCCGACAGCACTTCTCGCAGGCGCTAAAGGCGGCGATGGAGTGTCCTACCTGTGCCAAGGTCGCTCAGGAGCACCTGAAGTGCTTCGAGGGCCTGCTCGTCGTGGAGGCGGCGAAGCGTATCGCTGAGGTGCGTGTGTTTGGGTCGAGGAAGCTGCGTGGGGTTCTGACTGACGGCTGTTCAGGTGCCCTTCGAGCTCTGAGAAGGACGGAGGGGTGCTGCTTACATGCCGTGTGAGGCGAGAGCGGCTACTGGGGTCTCGATGAACTTTGACTATTGAATGTACGTTATCCGGAGGAACGCGAGCTGCTCGTGTATATGTAGACTGTCGCTTATGGTTCTTGATCCTCTTCGCGTCGTCTCGAAATGGGACCCGGATGATTGTGAGACTTGACACGAGATTATCATTTTTTCGATATCGGTGTGGGGATGCGTACGGTCGTACTCCAATGTGCAGAGTTGGAGATGAACTGATTGAATTCGAGAAGGATGTCATGATTTTGCAATGGGTTTTCCATGCCCGTCAGTGCGCATGGGACTTGAACACGATTCGGTAGGTGCATTCCATTTGAATTACTCCTGAGTCGGGTTCTAGCTGTTGAAATGGCACACAGGTGGACTTATCAATGACTCCTCCACGGCTGCGCCCGACTGCGCTCGAAACTCGGAACCCTCGCTAAGCGAAGGGAGACGCAAAGAAGCTGGATTTGGGAGAGACCTATTGACAGGTTGACACATCGAACCTCCAAGACTGGTGCAGCTGTGGGCGATGACAATATGAAGACACTGCCGTTGTGCGAGAGACCGGTGTGCGAGACGGACTTGGATGAGACTGGGATGGGTCTGTCCCGCAGATTCCCAGACGACGAAGCTTCGTTTTTCTTGGCGCAGCGCGAAGACCCTCGGTGAGTCACTATCGCTTCCGTGCAGCCGCTCGGCTTCCTGAAGAGTCAACTAGCTTGAATGACAGATAGTCATAGTGTCACAACCTAGTGACCATAGAGTCGATGCGAAGCGACTCGGAGTCGGAGGAAGACCGTGCGATGGAGGAACGTTGTGTCCTCGAGGCCAAGGGCGGCGCTCCGTTGCCTACTCTTCTGTTGCGCTTCCATCCTTTGTCCATTTCAGACGCCACTGCATTATTTCCCGCGTTTCCTGACATTGGCCAGTAGCACCAAAGAATGGTGCTCGAGCGCACGATCCAAAACCTTCATCCGAGAGGCAATTTAGGAGGATTGACCTGCAGAAGTTACGTACCGGACTCAGCCGGAGGCGCCGATCGTCTTGACTTGGGGCTGGAGAGAGGGGAAGCTGAGTGTTCCGAGGATAGATCATTTTATGAGTGCGTGAGCGGGCGTTATCACGGTGCATGATGATGAACTTGAAGCTCATCCCTGTCGCATACAGTGTCTGTTGAACGACAAGTGGTGGCTGCGTAGTCCGTTTTGGGCCGGCCAGGAACATCTTTGGCAAGGACCGGCACAGTGGGCGGGTGTGCTGAAACTTCAGCGAAAGACGCTATCATAAGTTGGACAGATCTAGAAGGCTTGTAATCGTACAGCATTAGATTAGTTATATGTGTTCCATGTATAGCCTAGATAGTTGTCAAGTGTGCTTTTACGGCCACTACGTTGACCACTCGACGTCGAAATTCTACTAGATGGTTCTATGACTGAGGCAGCCACAAGGCTGGCGGTATAGACCTATATGCAGCTCCTGCGAGTTGTCATAAAGGTTTGGGAGGACGTCAACTACGCAAATGGATTGAGAAAGGAAACGGAAGGCGTGTGAGGGGAGGAAAGAGCGCGGTAAATGGTGTAAAGAGCGAAGTAGAAAGCCAAAGACAGCTTGGAGTGATGCACAAAATCCGACGAGTACAGGGCTGGGAGTCCGCCGGCGGTCGTGTGTGGCGTGGGATTCCAGGTGGAATTTGCCTCAGCGTCGAGTGGAAGTAACGTATGGCGCGCATACGTTGGGATCATGGAGCTCCGATGGGTCTTTGGTGAGGTATCCGCGCTTCACGCCGTCCAGGTAGGACCACTGTCGAGATAAGTCCCCGGCGAGCGCGGATATCTCCGTCTTGAAGTTCCAGAACTGTCAGCCACGTCGTCCAATGATTAGTTTGTCTGTTTTCCCAAAAGCGAAGCGAAGACCGTGGGTTGTGCGAAAGACTCACGATCCAGCCTTTGCCCTTTGAGTATGCGAGCTTCTGCGCGTCGGCCCACTTGTACAGGAATGCGTCTGACGCATTGAACTGGGTCGGCAGCCCCCACTCGCCGAACCAGAGTGGCGAGTCTCCGACCGCAGCGTCGTTCTGGACGCGCTGGAGGTTGCAGATGCTGGTCATGTACGCATCCTCGTTCGAGTCGGCGACACCCTGCGAGATTACGATCAGTAAACTCGAACGGGAGTATGATGAAGTAAAGAGAGCGTACACCGAAGCTGTAGTACAAGTGATTGTCGTACCCAGCGGGCCCGATAGCCGCGTCTGCGGGGTTTGGAGGGTCGTTGTACTGCCAGTTTACGTCCATGAAGCTGACGGCGCTTCATGAGCGAAATGTTCGACCGACGACAGTTCACAGACCGATCACGTACCTTGCGACGAGAGGGTCCTTTTTCCCGCCTATGACTCCGAGCAGCAAGCTGAACCCCAGCTCTTCGCTGAGTTCTATCAGGATCGGGACTGAGGCGAGGATCGCGGCCTGGACTTGGGAGTTGACTTGGTGAGAGCCGGAGATGGTGACGTTGAGGGACGTTGTGACGTTCTCACTCGACGCTCTCAGACTTAATGAGAGGTCGAGGAAGGGCTGGCCGACGCCCAAAGCGAATTCGACGGCGCGAATAGTCTGTACGAAGTTCTTCTGGACTAGTGTTTCAAACGTGTGTGAACAAGGGGCGACGATTGTCGGGTCAAAACAAATAGCACTCACAATCGCCGTAGTCGGGAGTCTTTGTCGCGTCCATGATCGGTTCGTTCACAGCTTCGATGGAGAATACTGACGCAAAGCTAGGGTCGAGGTGGGACAGGGAAGTCATGACGGCGGTCCAGATGAGTGCGCGTTGGTAGTTGTAAGGAGTCTGACCGAGCCATCAGTCCTGCCATGCTTGCGAAACGGGCTGGGGTATACTAACGTAAAACTCAACATCGTCGGTACAGTGGCCGGTGAAAGACTGTCCGGGGGTCTGTACACCGGGAGGCGCGTGGTGGTCGAGAATAGCGTTTATGCCGGCAGACTTGAGCTGTTCTAGGCCGCGTTGCTATCGGAAGACGAGTTAAGCGTTATCCTGGTGTTAAAGTGGAAGCGCATACCAATTGTTTTATTCCACCGCGAGGGTAAAACTCAGTTCTTCGATCCACAAGGCTTTCGATGATCCAGTATCCGAGCTATTCAGGGCATTCAGTGCACTGGAAATCGTCCTGACAGAATAGAGCACCTACAGGGATACGGACGGTATTGATGCCGTTATCGACAAAGGCATTGACATCGTTCTGATTGAACCATGTCTCCCTACAGGCGGTATCAGAAAATTCTCGACATATCTGATGTACAAAGCCACTACCAATGCTGTTGAAACTTTGCGTCGGCAGTTTTCGGGTACGCCTGGACGAAAGAGCTGAGCTAAAGGTCAGTATATGGCCGTGGTAAAGGCACGTGGTACGTACAACTCGGACCCAATGCATTCGGAGCACGAGCTACTGCATTTTGCGACATCACCGCCCATGTTGGTCCACTCTACGTAACAGCGTCAACGAATGCGTCAGATGGATAGACGGTATGAGTTGCGCACCTTGAGGCAGCATCCATGGCTCCAAGACCAACCATGAGCCGAGGTTCACGCCATAGATCTTGTCGGGAATACCTGCGGCTACCCGACGGAGGAGGGCGGTGGCGACAACTGCTGCTGCTAACGAGAAGCGCATGCGGGGCAAGTCAGCCTCCCAAGTGGCGGACCGAGGAGGACTGTGAGGGTGGGGGTAGTGAACGGGCACTGACCAGCCACTGAAACGATTATATAGGCTGCCAGCCTCCGTCCTTAGTTTGAAACGTTATTCGGCAGCATTTGCGTATGGTCACATCAGAGCGTCTGAATGTTGCGTCGGGGGCCGCGGCAGCTCTGATCACTGAGTCGCTAGTTCCGCCGCCGAGGCGTCCACAATGCTGCCAACGGAGAGCCGCTTTCCACGACTTCTATCAGACACCGAGCAATCCCAGGTGGGACGGAATTAGATGGACGGCCGCTCGCGGCTCGTCGGCATTTCTGGGATCGGTGACAGGACGTCTGAGCGAGCACGCCGGTACGAACTTAAACAAGGACTTACCGAGCATAGAGAACCTGGGCGAAGCGACCTTGACAGGTCAGATACCCGGACCACGTGGACCCACTCACGCGGACTGGGCCGTCAAGTGACTTGTATCGCCGACGCTCGCTGATCACGTCGCCTGGCGGTTCTCGCTGCTCTGGACTTCTTCAACGCCGTTTCGAGGTCAGCGTCAAGGCACCTGCGAGCTTCTCAGTCGTACGAGGGCCGGTGGGGTGAGCGCAACTCCCCACATTCGACTCGACTCAATGGATCCTCCCATGTGCCACTTCGTTCCAGTTGCTCACCGATGCTCGCCGCCGACCCCGAATGCCGTCAAGAGACCCGACTCGTGTCCTAGAAAGATGTTGGACGGTGCTCGTAAAGCCCGATTAAGGCTATCAGGTGGGCTGTGGCCGAGGTCAAAGAGCGAGAGCCTCCATTCATGCCCATGCTTCTTGATGATCAGGGAAATCGTCCGGCAGAGCGATCACATCGCTACTTTTAGGAGCACCAGCGGATGGCAGAATCCCGTTGCGTAACTGAATATGCTGGCGGTCTCGTACTGCATTTGACGCGTATCAGTCCTTCAAATCCGACGATTGGTATGTCGTAACCTGCATACGTGCGCGCACCGATACATTCCATTAGCGAGAAGAGGGTCGGAGAGTGGAGAGAGCTTGTTGGGCATCGAGAGTGAACAGAGGAATTATTAAGACTGCGCTGGCGTTGATTTACATATGTGGCAGTGTTTTTTGGTGTCGTCCACATCCATAAATGGGAAGCATCGCCACCAGGAAAACCCTTCGATACTTGAGCCTGACTATACGCGCTCGAGCTCATTCCATTGGCCATGAGATCTTTCTGAGCCTTATCATCGACTACAGTTCATATCTGAATCGGGAGACGAGTCAGACTCTTAGCCCGTTGAATCTGCGGCCTCCTCAACAGACATGAAGTCACTTGTTCATGTAGCGGCCGTCGGTATCCAGTCAATCCGGGACGACGACGAGCGCGACGGGGACCAATTTACTACTTAGATAAGAACCCAAACTAGATTATGCGGCGTGAGATAGCTAGTTCCTTAGGACAGTGACCCAGCCACGGCGGGTACCGGTACGAAGCCAATTCATGGCTACGCCTGCCTCCTTCCATGTGGTAAATATGTCACATACCCTCTCGTCTCCGTGTTGAATTGGGCCATAGGGACCGAAGGTACCGGGAGAGCTACCCGAACCGAGGTCGCCGGGAAAGTCTGGGGCATGCGGAGCGCGGATGGAGCATAAGTAGCTTGAGTGGCAGATCCCGGATGGACAGTGGATTGGCTGGTTCTTTCGAACTTTTGAGACAGAGGATTTTGAGAACTGAGGAGACCATCCACCATTGCCCGACTCGGAGAATCTTCGAGTTTCTTGCAGAAATGAGGATTGTCGCTGAGACTGCTGAGGATGGCGCCGTGCTGAAGACTGCTATAGCCAAGTGCAGGATTGCACGAGTCGTCGGAGGTAGCGTGAGCATTGTGAACATAGGAAGAAAAACGTTCGTAGCCTCGAACATGCCGGGCGCGAGGTACTAGTAACTTTGTAGCGATACCGCATCGGCGGTTGCCGGCCGGTTTTGACGTGCAGGCGTCTGTTACGTAATGATGTGGCCCTTCCCTAAGCGCTGCTCTCTCAGTCCCGTCTGCTTGAATTCCTACTCTATAGTACGTACTTATGCGGCCAGTATCCCCCCTCTTTCACCTGGTCACCGTGTCCGATATGTCGCGAGTCTCATTGTTTCCCCGCGATTCGAAATCTTGAAGAAATTACCCTAAGCGGCGGGCATGAGCTCACAACTTCACCGTGCTGCTCCGTTCGAAAACAGTCGTCGAGCCCAAGTACGATCCAACGCCGCACAAAAGGCGGAATCTCCCAACGGGAGGCTTCTGCGCTCCACTACCATGCGGTGCGTATTCGATAGCTTATGCGTTTATCAGCTCACTAAATGACTTGCTGATGGCTAACAACACAAGTTGAATTAGGAGGGTCGCTCACAAATCAGTCAGTGCAAGTCCGTTCGGTCAGGTCATAGAGCGCACTACCAGCTCTAATTAAGCCCTCTATTCACGGCCCGAATCCTGCCCAGCCGTCCTGTGCGGCTGAATGGGGCAGAGCCAACGTTCTCTGTGAGAGTACTAGTGCCCACTCATGACGGCGTTTATGCGTGGGGTTCATACCCGCCACATCCCTTAGCTGCGATCGAGTGGTCCCTTCGCTGCCACGAAGACCATATGCTCCCCGACCAATTTCCTGTGTCACTGCCGCCATGTCCATACATTCAATGCTCAGCATCGCCGGTCAATATCGGCGCCCCTGCCGAACATTTGACAATGGTGCGCCCGCTCCGTTTTGGCATCCAATCATTCATGGTGGACAGGCGTCACCGAGTGTTCTTGCCGCGGATCCTCTGCAGTATATAATATGCACAAGCCGCGTCGCTGTCGACGTCACAGCCCTTTCCCCCACCCAGCATCGTCCTTACTGGCACGCGCTTCGGGACCTGCACCCTGCACATCTCGTTCGACACACTCCCACCCCCTTCCATCCGGATCGATGTCTCCCATCCGCTATTTGTTGCGCGCCGCCGCGGCGCTGCTCACCTTCGGTGCGGCCTTGGCTTCCCCCGCTCTGTACACGAAGCGACAGTCCGTTACGCCGGTTTCGCAGTCGCAAGTCGACTCGTACAACCCCATCACGCATTACGCGAGTGCGGGATACTGCAAGCCTGACGCCACGCTCGCCTGGAATTGTGGCACGAACTGTCAGGCGAACCCGTCTTTCCAACCTGTCGCTTCCGGTGGTGATGGCGTCGTCGTTCAGTTCTGTAAGTTTTCCCGGCTTCGAAAGGAATGGAAATTGGAAGGCGCTGATGTATCGTGAGAAGGGTTCGTAGGGTACGATCCCAGCTTGAAGACTGTCGTCGTTTCAAACCAGGGAACGCAGCCCTCCGCGATGTAGGCGATCTATAGCTCGCATACAGTGCATGGCCTATGTACTAACGACCGTCCAGTCTCCCTCTTCTCACAGATAGTGACTTACAACTCAACAGTCTGAGTCTGAACCCGACGTTGTTTCCCGGCCTCGACTTTTCCATTCTAGCGCATCAAGGCTTCTTGGCCGCGCACGCGATGTAAGCGTGTCCTTGACAGCCAAAGGCCGAAATAATTGATCTTCGCTGTCTGTAGGTCAGCAACCGACATCCTTGCTGCGGTGCAGAACGCACTCAGCCAATTTAGTACCTCCCGTGTCCTGCTAACCGGCCACTCGCTGGGTACGTCCGAGTCTCTTTTCACTGGTCCAGAGCTATAGAAGGCCGGTCCCGCTGACCAAGGAGCGCCTCCGCACAGGCGCCGCGATAGCGCTGCTGCACTCCGTCTATATCCCACTGCACATCCCCAACGCGCAAGTCACGTACGTCGGATACGGCCTCCCCCGCGTCGGAAACCAAGCGTTCGCGGACTACGTCGACGCGCACGCCTCTATCGCCCCCGTCACGCACATCAACAACATGGAGGACCCGATCCCCATTCTCCCTGGACGTTTCCTCGGCTTCCACCACCCGTCGGGCGAGATCCACATCCAGGACTCGGGCGAGTGGGTGGCGTGCGCCGGCCAGGATAATACGAACTCGGAGTGCATCGTAGGAGATGTTCCGAACCTATTGGCCGGCAACGAGACCGACCACGACGGACCGTACAACGGGATCGAGATGGGGTGCTAATCTCGTCGTTTCTGACCGAAGGACTCGTTGGATCGCGCTCGGACATGATTGGCATACTGTATACGGAATCGTGGTACTATCATATACCAAGCGGTATTCATCTAAGTAATACACTACCAGTGCCATGGACTGACGCACGTTGGCATACACCTGAAGGTATCAATTTGCATTGTTAGAGGCGTCGCCCTGACTTTACAATGGCCCAGGCGCGTACCAACTTGCTACTTCCCGTCATAGACACAACGAGCTTCACTGGACGGTTCACCGCGCACTCCCGCTCAAGCCGATTCTGGAACTTTGACGACGGGTGGGCCCGCGCTCCGCCAAGGCTCCGGTCCCGTACGACCCAGGGCCACATGAGGGCAGGGGAGATGGCGAGAAAAACCAGGTGTGCCACCGTGCGATAATCCCGAATAACGCCAGCCTGTCCGCCCTGCAGCGCGAGGACGAGCGCGAAGGTGCCAGTGGCCGGTCAGAGCACTGTGCGACGAGAGGACACGGTGCCCCAGTTTTGGATGTCTCTTTAACGGCGCAAGGCCCTGCCTCCGATGGACCAAAGAGGACGAAGAGGGTGGTGGATTGTGTGCTGGTGTCCGCGGAGAGCTGTTCATCC
This sequence comes from Ganoderma lingzhi, assembly GCA_026283605.1. Classification (NCBI taxonomy): domain Eukaryota; kingdom Fungi; phylum Basidiomycota; class Agaricomycetes; order Polyporales; family Polyporaceae; genus Ganoderma; species Ganoderma lingzhi. The sequence goes on from JAPJYM010000002.1 coordinate 1,976,250, forward strand.
GAGGAGTCAGAGCTCCCTCTCCCTACGCTCGACGAGTTACGGAGATGCGTTAGTTGGCGCCTTTTGCGGGTAAAGTTATATCTCACTCAATGGATTGTTACTAATGGCTTCAAGAGATCTGTCCAGACTACATCATGCATGTTATGGTACTTCTACGACTAATTGCGCGACCTTGTACATATCCCGCAATAACAGAGGCTAGTTGTTCTCTCTGTACTCCCTGACTCGGACACACGGCTGAATGTCTCCCAGAACAAACTCGGGGCTGCCGATACAGGCAATCCAGGATCATTCCTGGTGTTTGGGGAAGGCATGACTGCTTGGAATGAAGCCTCAGAGCTCATGAATGATCCCTCCGGATCCGTTTGGGAATTGTAGCTTTCCACTAGCATTCCGGCAGTGGGAGAGCTTTGGGGAAGCGAGACAGGCATACGGAGGTTCCGGTATTCCCCTCGTGGCAGCGCACTGTCTCTGAAAGTTGGGGAACTTGAAGATGATGCTGAACGCGAGAGACACCACTGATCAAAAGACTCTGGTGAATGTGATTCTCGACCAGCTTGGAGGCAACTGCACGGCTCTGGAATGGGGAACTTCTGGTCCAGCCATTTGCGGAAAGACGGTGGCTGGGAAATCGGCGGTGTCTTGTCAATGTCCGGGATTGGAAAGTGGGTCTTGAATGGGTAGATGCCGAGGGGGAAGTGATTCAATGATGGTGCATCGTGCGTCCTAGTAATAGTGCGGTGCGTTGACGAAGGGAGCACATTTGACAACGATCCTCCACCTTGCGATCGGGTGACCGACCGCATATCATCTTTCCTATGACACTGTTCTAGATAAGTGTCAAATATCATGGCGGGAGATAGGTACGCCTGTGCGGCAGATGCAGCCTTGGACAGGCACAGCTTACTATATGATTTAGCGGTTGTCACATAGGGGTCAGAACATAATGCATGTTCGATCTCCGTCGCGCAAAGCTTGAGGCATTCGAATGCCGTCTGGCTCACACATTCTGACAACCAAACAGTCAGCTCTATAGATACTTAAAGGAAAGTAATTCAAGTGGCCGCGCACGTTGTTTCTCTTGACGGAACTGTTCCACACAACCTAGCCTAATCCCTTGTTCTATCACCTCTTCATTGAACAGGTCTGTCCTAATACAGTCAGGGTTAGAGAAGAGAAGGAGCCTATTGAAGTTTCCACGCGTGTGCTCACCACATCTTACTCAGATTTCCAGTAGCTGCTAATATGTTGTCCGTCTTCCCAAACCATGGCCGCACCGATCTGAGAAGTACGAGCAGCTTGACACAGTGGGAACGTATCCTCTCCGAATCGCCAGCGCGGGTGGGCGAATGAGTGCTGCAGATAATGATATGCATCATGATAAGATCTCCATAGGCAAAACGCGCGACTGACCCAATAGCCTCGAGTTCGGGAAAGATTAGGTAGCAAGCATAGATAGTGGCATGCCATTCATCGTCATTTGGGGTACAATCCATCGCAGTATGTTACGTGCCTAGAACTCGTTATAATATCAGCATGATCCAGTGGGTTTGGAATGCCGAGAACGCCACTCACGTAGAAAGCAGGATAGAAGAGTCACTAGAGCCTGGAGGAAATACAATTTCAATGGCGGCGTCGATCTCGAAGGGGTGATGATAAACTCAACTGTGCTGTTCTGCTACCGTGCTTATATACCACAGCTTTTCACCTGACTTCAATAGATGAGACACTTGAGCTGGATACCAATCTACCGTTGTTGTCTCGACAACATAACGGAGTGAGCGGCACGGGATGAAACACCAGCGCCCCGCCCAAGGTATAATACCCGTATTGTTCACGTGCACGCTTCCTCAGTCCGAGCCTCAGATAACCCTGTTACACTGTCTCCGCTGGATCTCAATATCAGCCACAAGTTGCTGGGGTACCTAGACAATCACAATTTCGAAGCTTCATGGATACTGCAGCATGAACGAGGTGTGGCGAGCGGACATGAAGATGGTTACTAGGCGGCCTCAGAGTCAAGCTGTTGTGGCATGAAATCGGGCCACAATTGCGGCGTGATGTGATAGTTGCCTACCTCACAGATACTATCCAATTCAGCATCTTGTACGTAGCCTCCCGCCTCATGAGCCACGCCTTCTCGCCCCCCACGCACCGCAGCGGCACGACGTGGCAGACTCAAGGCCTGCCTGACGGGGAATCCAGTTGTCTTGCAGAATGTATTATGTTGGTCGGCCTGAGCGAGTTGGGTTGGAATTATAGATGCACACCGTTGGGTCGTAAACATTTCTCGCAATGATGCGCTCGAATATATAGACCAGCTATAAATTGGCAACACTCGGACACGTACACACTCAAACACTCAACGTATAAGTCTAAGTAAACGGATGAACAGCGCACGCTGTGCATCCGGCACAGACAATGACGCACTCTGCCATGACAACGCCTCATGGGGTCCGCCCGCACACTTCCCCTACGCCAAGCGCGAGCGATAGAAGAAAGCTCACGGCGGCGGCATCTAATTCATAGGCATTCCAGACCGTCGTGAGCATCAAACGTAAGGCACAATCCTCCTGGTACGAGACAAGGGTGAGTAGGGACAGCCCCGCGGGCGCGAGGCCAAGTGGCAAGTAGCTCGAGTGCCTGGACCAACCAATCGAGGACGTGGTTGAAAGCTACGCCATAGTCGCCCACATGGGCAAGATCTAACTCGCGGTGGGCCACAACACAAGAGCAAGGAAAGACTCCATCGAGAGCGTGGATGGATGTCGATGGGGTCCTAGTATTGAAAAGGGCGCCACCTTCTGACAAAGAGGCGGAGCAACTTGAGGCTCCTTCCCCTCGACACCGACTCGGAGGCCCCCACGTTCGGTTCTTCTACACCCTCGTCGTCGCCATCGCCTTCGCCGTCGGTCCATGGGGGGATCAAATGGTGTTCCACCTTTGGCAATCTCGCTCGGCTGTCGGCGTGAACCCGCCTACGGGCTGGGATCAACTGGATTGGGGACGATGAACCCGGTATGAGTGGCTGCACCTCGCGATCGACCGCACTGATCTCCACATGGACGTAATAGAAGTCGTTAGAGTAATCGGGCTCCAGGGTGAGGTGGAGGGTCTCCACCAATCCATTTACGGATGTCGACGGCGGGAGCTGGATGGGCGTGAAGCTGATCAACGGGGTGGTGCTACTGCCCTCTTGGACATAGCGCGAGACGGCATGTCTGGTAATTGTTGTCTGCAGAGGGTCGTGGGTGCCAGTCTCCGGCGAGGTAGACAAGTCGAGGTCGCGGAGGAGGCGGAGGGTGTGCGGGCCGCGGACAGCCCACATGGTGAGCGGGTGCGCCTCGCGCAGTATATGGGTCATTGTCAGCTTGAGGGACTCGTACAGAACTTGAGATGGTTGCAGCACGGAGGGACCCTCCGCCTCAATGTCCCTAGGACTCGGATCATGTCGCATGTATATGAGGAGGTCATAGGCGCGGTCGCCGAGGGTGCGGGTGTTCGACTCATAAAACTCGACGTCGTAGCCTTGCGCCTCCAGGATCGTGCGTGAAGTCGGAGATAGGACAAGTGCCATGTTGCATCCCCTCGCGGCGCGGCGGAAGACATGAGACGGGTCTGCGATCCTGGAGTCGAGGTTGGTCCTTCCAGGATGCGCTAGGTGGAAGGTCTTGACGCGCAACTTCGATCGCAACCGCTTGATGTCCTGAGCCTTCAACACGATAATTTGCTTCCCCCGGGAATCTATTTGGACCCATGATAGCCGCCCGTGGCTCCTAGATCCACTGCAACAGAAACAAGCGAGCAGGTGGTTTCGCGGGTGTCACTAGTGGTACACGGGAGAATGAGCAAGTAGTAGGACGTCTTAGAATCGGAGCTGGTCTTCGAGGGGTTGTCGATACAGATGACTGGGAAAGTGAGTTGAAAACCGAACGAGGACTGCAGATGGCCTTGAAACAGGCGACTCTCGCCGTCGTCAAGCGGTTGCAAAAACTGAAGGTACTCGTCGGAGGGGACTGCGTCAATCGTTGACTTTGCGAAGGCCGATGGAGAGGACGCGAAGAGGGTGAAGGCTCTTCTCTCGTGAGTAGCCCCGATATACGAGCCTCGGTTCTCGCGGAGGGCCCAACGCCGGCACATCAGCAAAAAGTCGATTCGCACGTATCGTATTGCGAGGATTGGCGCTTAGCGGCCCGTATTGGAAGCGCTTGCAGATGTAACAATCGCTTGCATGCCAGCCGTGAGATTGCAAGACGATTGCAAGCTGGTGCAATCTGTTCCTCGTATTGCAACCTCCTGCATTCGTTTCCAATCCCCCTCTGCTCCAGACTCCATAAAATCATTTGATACACCCGTCAGCTACTAGTACCCCGCTTCAGACCCCGGAATATGTCATCTTCCAACATCCATCCATGGACACCAGCTCGAGCTCGCCAGCACCCGAGTCTGTCCCCGCTGTTCATCCTCTGCATAGCTTGGGCTCGTTCGCCCCGGTCTTCCCTTGGGCCTCGGCAACAGTGCGCGCTCGGAGTCAGGTGGCGTCAAGAACAATAACAGACCGTGGGTGTTTTTATTGTTCCTCGTTCGTCCTGGTTTGACGCGTGTTCCCCCGTACAAAAGGTGACCAACGGACTGTCCCGGATCTACTCAACTCTTTCCAACTCCCACTTGCTCACCGCCCGGATACGTTGCCATCCAAGCTGCGTGCTGTACTGTCAGCCTCTCGTTTACTGCGTCCCGGTCTTCGGAATTCAGATGAGTGCCATAATTCTTACTCTCTGCCAACATAGCGACTCGGACCCGGTCGAGCTGAGTATTGGAGGTGCGTGCAGAAACATTTTGCCACTGCGGCGGGCTTTCTTCCCTCTGGCAGGTTGTTAGTGGCCACTGTGCTCCTCCTAACTGCACACTTCTGCCACCACAAGCTTGACATCTGGCATTGCCTTCCTGTCGGTCCCTTCATCCTCACCATCATCTACCCATGCGCGATCTCATCACAATCATCATCCGTAATAGCTCAGCTCAGTAAGACTCGCCGTGGACTGCTAGCATCGGGCAAATGATGCTTTGCAAGGTACGTCATAGATTAGAGTTGAACAAGCATGACCGTCAGTGTCGAACGTCCCCGTTACGTTGTTCGGGACCCAAGCGCGTGCAGTCCGGGTCCTGCAGTTGTTTAGTTTCGGATAGCGGTATGTTCCCATCCTTCCTGCGCTGCATGGTAGATCCATCGCTAGCGCGAGAAGCTCGTAGTACTTCGATGTATTTGATACGTGCGAGATAATATACACGTTATTCAACTTCTTTTCTGGTATCTGTGCGAGAGGCGCAAGGAGTGCATCCAGTCGCAACAACCAGGTCTCTCTCGCACGCGTCTGCCTCCAATCTTTCCAATCACTTGCAATCCCAGCAGGGGATTGCAGGGATTGCAACTGATTGCAAGGATTGCGTGCGCTTGCAGAAAACGGGGAGGTCGCTGTAAGTCGATCGCAAAATTGGCTGGATTGGCTGGATTGTGTGCATACGTAATTGTATACGACCCGTTTGCACTTTTGCTGATGCAGACAAAGTCATCCACAACATTCGTGTAGAATGGGGCTTCGGACCACGAAAAGAGGCTTTGGTCAGGGATACGCCTCAGGATCTCCTCTTGTAGCCGTTGGAAGGCGCGATCACCCTCCCCGTACAGAGTCGGCAGGCTAACATCGAAGATTCCAAAGAGAGAATAGGCACGATCCTCGACCCTCGTCGTCTCCCGTGTTGCCGCCCAAGACATCCTCCGTGCAACGCTGATCCAGTCGAGCGGGACTTTGCATAGTAAGACCTCGCCACTGATACCGGTTATCTCCTCTAGGGGTTTCTTCAGTGTCACCTTAGTCCCGAAGGCCGTCCATGCCTGAGACAGAAAGACGATGTGCAGGGGAGCAATGAGTTCCTGGAGGGTCCAGCCTCGGGTTAACCATCTGGACGTGCGGAAGGGAGAACCGGGGGCGCTGAGCGCGGAATATGATGAGTCCGGGACATCCGCGAGGTACACATAGCACATGTCGGCGTCGCGGTACCATGCGTACATCGAATTGATAGCTTCTGATAGCTCTGAGCTGCTGGATTTGTCTATGCAGCACGAATCGATCCAGATGTAGCGGTAGCCGTTAACGCGGGCGATCTTGCACGCCATGAGAATCTTGGGGGAGAGTCGAGGATGATCCCAAATGGGCTCCTTGCTCTTAAAGTGTTGCTGGGAGAGTCGGGAGCCAGAGGGAGGATGCGGTCGTGGATCACTGGAGGGGAAAGTGGTGCTCGCAAGAACGCACTAGCAACCCAGAAACTTATGAGAATTCAAGTCGATGCCAGCATTATAAAAAGAAGATCGGTTTACCGTTTCCTGGATCGCCTTGAGCTCTTGGTAAGTTTGTTCACCTTCCAACGACCACGTATGCGAAAGTATAGCGTATCGCGGCCTGCGTTGTAGGTCGAACACCTCGATAAAGTGTCCCGTAGTCGTATCTAGAAGACGCATTACGCCTGAACGCTAGCGCCGAGAATTATTGCTGTGCATGAGTGGAATCATCCAGAGTCGACAACATAGAGCCACATACCGTCGATAAGGGCAATCTCGTTTCGACGGAAAGTGAGAAGTGCAAAGAGGGGGCGGAAGTTGTCAGCGACTCGGGAGCCGTGTCCTGCCACGGCCGACAATACTTAAGTAGTCCTAGACCTCCTAGAACCGCTGGTCAGCATAGGCTGTGCGGTCGCGTGTCTTCGGGATTTGTAACTCGCACCAGCGAGGCGTTTTTTTGCGCGGTGGACACGCATATTCTATGGATGGGGAATTGACGTCAACAGCATGATATATAATACATACAACACATTAGCGATCAAGATACAACGACGGTGCAGGAGCACCGCAAGTCCATGTAGTATCGGGCAAACCAAGACGCTGATCATGCAGCGAAGCCACTGGGGGCATACATTTTCTCTCCAATGGCACCTTCGTGCTCGTACAGAGGCGGCATCTCGCCCACGTCCATCCGGAACAAATACTTTTTCATGTTATGACCGAATGCCCTGATCTGGTAAGCGGCATGGGTGCGTGTGGGTACGCCAAAGACTGCCCGTCCGCGGAGAACGGCTCAGCAATCGAGAGACGAGGAAAACGGGGACGGGATACGCACCTTGGTCCAATTCTTCCAACGAAAGGGCTTTGGTCTCTGGGACGAAGAGCAGCGCGGCGAAGAATCCGACAATGCTAGGGACCGGTGTAAGCAGCAACTTAAAAAGAAGAGCGAACCGCACTACGCACTTCCACCCAGCGAACCATGCGAAGGTCCCTTGGGGCGTCCATGCCCCGATAAGGGCTGGGACAGTCAACGCGATAACGAAATTGCTAAATGGGGGAGGGTGAATTGTGGTGCAGGGCGGTCGAAGGCGCATTGGTACTCACAAGAACCACAGAATTGCAGTTGCAAGGGACATCCCTACATCACGGACGTACAACGGGAACGCCTCCGCCGAGTACTGATTGGGAGGGTGTTGAGCCCCAGAGCAAGCGTATATGGAAGCACGAGACTCACCGTGAAAGGTACGGGCCCCTCTCCGGGGGAGTATGCGGCGCCGTAGAGGTATATACCGAGAGCGATGACCCCTATATGCGCAGGGCTCGATTGTGGTATCCAACTGCAAACAATGATTGATGTGTGAAAAACGTAGGAAAAGATAGGGAGAGCGTACAAAGCAAAGCCCGCCAGGAGCAACGTTGCAGCCATAAGCGGGAAAGAAACCATTAAGAGGTTCCTCCTCCCGAACGTGTCGATCGTCCAGACAGCCGGGGCGGCGAAGACGAAGTTGACCGCACCGAAGCCGAAGGACGCAAGGAGCGCCGCCGTCTGGCTGAACCCTCCGATGACGAAGATGTTTGAGCTGTAGTACGCAATGGCGTTGACGCCGCAGAACTGCTGCCTAGAAGGAACATGACGTCAGAACATCGAGGGATACAAAAGGCATGGGGAAGTGAGCACGTGCATGAACATGACGATCGAAGAGGCGAGTGTTGCACGGCGGTTGCGTGGGACGGTGAACAGCTCAAGGAACTTGTACCGGGTGCTTCGGCTGACTTCCTTTTCAGCCTCAAGCAATACGTGAATATCTGATAGGATCGCCCATAGTGAGCAACAGCCATTGAGATGGGAGAGGGTCAAAACATACAGTAGAGATCTCGCGCTGCCTGAAGGTCAGTATGCCTAAGCCGGCGGAGAGACTCAAACGCCTTCGTATATCGCCCCTTCATCATGTACCAGCGAGGCGACTCAGGGCAGAAGAAAACTTGCACAGCGACGAAGATGGCAGGAATACCGGCCTGTGTGTTCATGGTCAATCGCAAGGATGCGGCCGGGAAGAACGAAAGCTGCTCACGCTACCCAACATGAGCCTCCAGTTCAACCCGCGGATGCCACTTTGATCCCGGACCTTCTGGAACGCAACATCGACGAGGTACCCAAACATGATGCCGAACGCCGTCCAAGTCTGCCACATCATGACGAGTGCACCACGGATGAGCGGCGGGGCACACCTGCAAGTCCAAAGTCCCACAAGAGATCATGTCAGAAACGACATCAATGCGGCCGCGTGATGGGAGACGTACTCGGCAGAGTATATAGGGACGGTCGCACTCTTCGGACCGATACCGATGCCAAGGAAGAACCGAGCGACGAACAAATGCGGCCACGAGTTCGTGACGCCCTGCCAGACGCAAGTAGCGAAGGAGAAAACGGCGCTGACGAAGATCGTCCCGCGGCGGCCGAGCCATTTGTTGAGCTATGGGTGTATAAAGGTAAGGGAAGGATGAATATCAAAACTACCAAGTCATACTTACCGGGTCGGTAAGCCAACAGCCTATAAACGCGCAACATAGCTACGATACGTTTGAGACTGGTCAGCATATAGGTACCCAACGAAGAGACGGAGCGTAAACGCACGTATGGCGCTGAAGTGACGAGACCCTGTAGCCACTGGTTCTTATTCATCCCAGTGCCGGGCGGTCCGGGGTCGATGCCGAATTGGGCGGGGAAGAAGAGGTTGGCGCCATTGGCGACCGCCTCATCCATCTGTGGAGTGTAGACATGCGTAAACAACCGGGTGTATACGTCCGCTCCATACAAAAACACGTACCCCTTGTACCGCTGCCGCAATCGAGCACATCACGACAAGGTAGTACAACATCGCAGGCTGATCCCACTTGTGTGTGATCTCGCGCCTAAGCGCGACACGGTCGTTCTCCGTGAGCAGCGGGAGACTCTCGAACGCGGCGGGATCCTGTGCGACGAGCGCACCCTTCTGGATCGTCTCGGTGTACTCTGCGAGGCCGTGCGAGCCCGCAAAGATCGCAGCGTCCGCCATGAGCTGCTCGTGCGAGATACCAGCGAGGGGGTTCGCGAGCTTCGCATTGAGGTTCTGAGCCGCCGGCTTGGGAGCAGGGGTTGAAGGATCGAATCGCTCGACGAAGGACCCGCGGTCTTCGAGTTTGGAGGAGCTGTCCGGGGTTGGCTCAGGCCTTATGTCGTATGACATGGTGGGTGGAACGAGGGGGGCAGGAAGGAATAGGTTGAGGAACGGGGGCAATATATTGGTTTTCAGGCCCCACTCGTCGATGCGCCCGTCCAGCATAGGATTAGCTGTGTCGCTGCGGGGCAGTATATTCAGTGTGGGGTAGGTTCTGACATACGACCCCGGAGGCGAGCTTGTAGACGTACAAGCGCAGAATTTGAGAGGACCCTAGAATCGCCTGCTGGCGGCAAAAAGTGGGGCCTTGCGTAATTTCTCCCTCGGGCTCGGATTTTTGGCGCTATGTAAAGGACAGACTCGAGTCGCTGTCCTCGCGGCATCTACATTGAGACCTGCATTAGAGGGCATGCCCCGTCCTAGCAGCATATGGAGCTTGAACTATCTGTCAACACAGTCTGGTTAGGGCACAGAATTATTACGGGCTAAACAGGCTGAAGGTTTCACGCACACCCCAAAATGTCAGCGCCGAAGCAAGTGTGGGACAGAGAACCTGGGGACATGATGAAAAGTGGAACGTACAGCCGCGTGTGACCGTCAAGGATGACAACAAGGAATGTGTGTTAAAAGCTCCATGAACGCGCTTCGGTCTACACAGCAGAGCAGGTACTCTCCACGGCCCACGGGGAAGCACCTGTTGTTGACTGTCAGGCGCAAAGTGAACCTGAACTACTTACTATAGTGAGTGGGCATCTCAACGACTGGAAAGGAAAGAAAGCATGTACGTACTTTGGCAGCATTTGGTATGTAGGCGCGGCGGAAGGGACCGGTGGCCTGCCCGTGGAGCTGGTCATGACAGAAGGTTTGGTAAACCTTTCAGAACCTGAAACATTGAGAGGGTTGGCAGGACGTCGACGTTCCTGCACAGTCGCTGCGTAGAGTTACTACATCAGTGGAGTGTCCAAGTTGAACCGCTGTAGCATATCGGCGGCACAGAACTAAGGAGGGCAGTGGCAGACATTGAAATGCCAAGGCACGTGCCCTACTGTTGTCTGTCTGGGACAATTGCTTCATATACCATCGTGCTGAGACTTTGCAAACATGAGGAGTACTTGATTGTCCATTAGCCAAAACTTCTGTGGCAGCCACACTCACGCTGGCGCGCTGCTCCGAGTCACCTCAGTACCAGTGATCGCCGACGCCGCCGCGGTCTTCGTTCGAGGTACGAAGGGCTTTGTGGGGATGCCCTAGCCGTAACTGTGCCTTCATAGAGCGTAGCGATGGTCAAAGCCCAAGAGCGTTTGCTTCAATCGAGTATAAAGAAGGACTGACGTTGATTCAGCTGGGCCAGTGAGCTGGCGTAACGCGTTCAACGTGTTCAACTTCGAATTCAAGCTTGAAGCACGTAAGCGCTTAAGACAAATCGGCCGATGGGATCAATCGGCCCGATCCATGCCTAATGGCAGAGCAACTCCGGCTCGGACTCCAGTGACAACTCGGAGGTCCCTCAGGCTGATCTGTCTCCCTGTCCTCTGTCCGTTCACCATCCACGTTCATTTCCTTCGTCTCGCTTCTCCCATCGTGCCCCGCACCTGGCTCAGCTTACCCCCTGACACGGAAACACACGCCAAACTGCTGCTAGGATACTTGGCTTCTCACTGCCGGCATGGCTCGAAGCGGCGTGGCAATGGTTTTCCCGATCCTCTTCCTTGTCGCGTCGGTCCTCGGCCACGAACACCACGATGAACTCACGGAGGAGGAAGAGACAGCGCCAGTAGACACTATCCTTTGGCTGCACATCCTCTTGCAAGCCGCTGTATGGGGGATTCTATTCCCGACGGGCATGGTGTTGGGACTCTCACGGAGCAGATGGCATGTACCATTACAAGTACGCGGTCCAATTTCCGTGCTATTTTAGTTTGCTGACCCTCTGCAAGAGCGCAGGCTTTGCTCTCACAGCTGCAGGTTATGTCCTCGGTCACTCGCATAAGGGAAGATCGTTCCTTGCCGGAGCACACGGACAGATGGCGAGTATCCTCTTCGTGCCGATCGCTCTGCAGCTCTTCCTCGGCATCTACCTCAAGCTTCACATCCATGAGCAGACGATCCGACCATGGGCAGTGAGGTTACATGGTGTGGTGGGGAAGGCGTACCCTATCTTGGGCTGGGTTCAGATGTTGTTCGGTGCGATCGCGTTCAGGGGATACTGCCGTGATGGGAACCTCGGTCAATGTCTTGCACACTACATAATGGTACGTTTGTATTTTCGATTCCGTCGTGGGGTTTGAACCCATTTATCTTCAGGGGAGCGGGTTCATCGCGTATGGCACTGTCATGACAATACTTTTGCTGGCAGGCGAGTCGTGGGTCCGCCGCAGTGGCCGCAGTCCCGACTGGTGGGATTCGTGGGTCATCATGCTGTGGGTGCGTCCAGACCGCCTTTTGTCTCAGTAGTTTCATTGACTGATTTCTCGTCACTGCAGGGCATCGGTGCGTATCCTGTGCTGCTGTTAGACTATGACTTGTCAACTTATAGTTTGCGGATTAGTCAACACGTTCACTGAGCACCGCGGAACGCACTGGTCGGTCAAGGATATGCAACACACGTAGGTTGTGCTCACAGGCTTATTTGTCGATCAAACTAACCCTCACGCCCAGCATTTTGGGCGTTCTATGTGTGTATGCATAGCATTCAAGAATGTCACGCGTTCTAACATTCAGTAGGGTGGGCAGGAGGTATTCTTGGAATTTTCTTGTCCCGCAATAATCAGGTTGGTGGCGACAATTGTCTATCGAAAGCGTCCACTAACTCCCAGTGCAGAGATCGATCGTGCCTGCGCTGATGTTAGTCGTTCTCTCATCCTTTATATGCGGCGTAAACTCATTTTGACGTCCAGCATCATCCTGACTGGATGGGCAATGTCCGACCATACCCAAGCCCTAATGCTCTCCACAAAGGTATCCCTATTTCGGTGTTCCCTACCCAATCCTCGCCACTCACTGTGTGCCGCAGGTCCACGCTATTTTCGGTTACACTCTCATGTCCGCTGGCCTCGCCCGTATCATCGAGCTCTGCTTCGTCGCACCGAAATACACTCAAGATGGCGCCGACGGCGACGCACATAGCGAACGTACAGTGGATGCTAGCCGCGACGATAGCAACGGCGTCACCAGCCCATCGCGCGCCTTTCGGCATCTACCACCTTTCGTGCGTCTCAGCGTTTGGCCAGCCGTATGCGCCTCTGATCGTACTTTCCAGCTCCTTGTTGCCTCCGGCCTGCTCTTCATGTCCGCAACAGACGAGGAGCTCTACTTCGTGAACGGCGAGGGCATGGACCATGTCACCTATATCTTGGTCATGTTCAGGTGCGCCTGTGTGCGCCGTCTCCATGGCGTCATTTCATTCTTATCTTCCCTCCTGCAGTATCGCGTTCCTCATGTACACCCTTATTGTCTCCCTCGTCCACCTCTACTTGATCACCGGGCGTAACGCCGCCGCCTCAACCTCCCAAGACGCCTCCATCGAGCTCACGGCCGCGAACAAGTGGTACGCGCCAGTACCGGTAGCGGACATGGGGGAAGGGCCTGTACACCATGTCATTGGCGACGAGGATGATTGACCAACAATCTCTGTCCGCGCACCGTGGAGCTCTGATCGTGTCCTGCTGATCTCGCTTGTTTGTTGTAGCCCTCACCAATGTTTTTGGTATCTGCCGCGATCGGAAATATGTTGTACTGTACATCTTCCGCCCTCCGTCCTATCTCGAGAGGTTGTTTTAGATTGGATACCTAATGCATCAGTAGCGCTATTTTACAAAGTACTCAGCCACCGGCGTGAGGGTCGAGCTCAGGATATGCTTCTGTCAGATTGCAAGAATAGTCCCCAACGGTGAGTGCAATCCGCCGGATTCCATGTCTACGGTGCGTTGACGAATTTCACAAGGCGTCTTCGACCTATTCAAATTGAGTTTATCCCCATTTATCCCGCAGCCCTTATCTCGCGCCCCGCGAACCTCTCCACAATGCAAGAGTCGTACTTGCTTCGCGGGACGGAGGAAGTATTACTTCGTGGTGAGACGACCGCGGCTATCGATGGAATGCTAGCAACGTTTCTGACTTCCCGTATGAGGATCCGTACAGACCCTCGACGTGCTAGTATCCAGAAGAGCTAACCGCCTGTCTATGGGACTTCTCGGAGGACTAACGTGCAATGGGCGGTACATGCGACGATCCAGATGCAAAAATGGCCCGGCGCGGCTTGTGCGAGAACCCCGCGGGGTGATGGGTGACGTTAACCCAGAGATGGCCGTCCCTTTGCCCGAGGGTTTATATGGACTTACCAATGCCCTCAGAGTCGCTCGCTACCGCCATTCGCCCCTTGAAGCTGCGGGTACAGTACAGTGGTTCCCAGCAGACCATGACCTCCTTGGACCCAACGGAATTCGCGAGCTTGTGAGTTCCCCCCCCCCTTCTACCTTCGCGCGGATCAAGTCTAACGCTCGTGATTGCCAGCGTAACTGGTAATTACTGTATCGTGGCCGCATCGGGTACGCGTCGCTCGGCATTGGGCCGTTTGGTCTTTGCCTCGCTCACTGATCGCTCTATGCAGTGCTCGTCCTGTACGAGGCCGTCATCACGACCGGAGATGACATCCGCTTCTTCTGGGGACGAAAGTTGACTGGAGCGACCGTGCTCTTCTGGCTGAACAAGTGGCTCGTCATCCTGTGCTATGCATTTAGCCTTGCGACTAACCTCCACATATCTGACGTGGTATGTACGTTTTCTCGTCCTGTTCAACACGGGCTTACCATGAGTTGGCGCTGCTCCAGGGGTAAGCTCACCCGAGCCATCGTCGCTGCAGCAATATTCGTCTCATACGACCCATAGGTGCGCGGCTGTGGCCAAGGCAACGATTTCAACGGGGACCCTGCTGTACACGGTGTGGGGATGTGAGTACGGTCCAGCACATTCCGAAAACTACTCATGAGTAAACCCGCTTATCTCTTAGCGCTTACCTCCTTGCGCGTATATGCGCTATGCAAGAGTTGGTTTCTGTCATCAATAATACTCCTGCTATCGGGCGCGCCTGTCGGACTGAACCTAGTGAGGACCCATCTAACCGCTGCGGCTGGCTAGAACAAGCGGATGCTCACACCGCGGTCGACAGAGTCATTTCGGATTTGGATTGACTGGGGCTAATTACCCACTATTAGGCTGCACAAGCCAAGATCCGACACCCGTTCACCTAGAGAAACTGTACGTCTCGCCCAGCCTCATAGAAAACGATGCAGCTCGTCGTTGACTATTGGGGGATGGTTATATTCTAGGTGTATGGCGTATATTCGCTCTGACATTCGTCTGGATCTGACGTGCGAGTGCGACAGGGACTATCATATCCCGGACATGCCTAATCCTTACGAATTGTATCGCGATTGGTGCGACCTGGTTCGCGGTGCGAAAGGGTAGCGGTTTTCGCTATGTAGGAGCTTCCGGGAGGAGAACGCTGGCTGGCGTCCTCCTGTGGGATGGTGAGTGCATGGCTCAACTCCGCATTGGCCTACCTAGTGCTTATATGCCCGTCTCAGGGCTCATTTACTTCTTGTGAGTCGTACGCCTCCGAGCTGTACACGCCTTCACGTTTTGGTCTCCAGGATTCTAACCACCCTCGATTGCTTGCATATGATAATTACGTTACTCTCCGTGAGGCTAGGTTTTGTTGGGCTGTTCGCACACATACTCACTATCTCCACAGATCAACCAGCTCATCGCAGACACAAATAGTGTCAGTTATCTCACTCAATTTACAATCCCGTAGGTTTATACTCTGGTTAACTTCTTTTACCTGTCTAACACTCGAATATCGCTATGCGACCGACTAGGTTATCCGCGATTCTCGTCTCTCGCTTCATGCTCCACCTCCAATCAGCGAATGTCCGAACAACAGGCGTGGCTTCCTCGCAAGACTTGACAGCTATCAACGAAGGCTCTATCATGTTAGATAGATTCATTGGTTCCATAGGTGCCGCCATCTCTCCAGATGATTACTTGGGGATGAAGGGAGGCCGTGATGCCAATGATGTTTGGGAGGAGCTGAGTGCCTCCGCTGAGTCGGCGAGACGGACAAACTTGAACACAGGCAGACCTGACATACCGCTATGTGACTAAATATTCTCCAAATAGTGTAGATAATCAAGTAATGAACTTCTGTACAGAGCTGCATGTGATTTTTGAGTTCGAAGCGCGATTTGGGAGTTGTTTGTCATTGTTAGGATTGAAATATTGAACGGCAATGGCTTTGACTCCGCTCGCTGCTTTTGGCATGATCATGGCGTCATCCGTCGACAGTGACCAGCTTCTCCCGGCCAACCTCATGTCTCCGACACTCACCACAAACTAGATCTCCCATGGTCCCCGTGTTCATTGCGGCGGCGTTACCTTGAAAAAGCTCATGGACGCGTGAGCCGGAAGACTTGAACATCTGCAGGGCGACAGAGCTGCTGGAAGTCAGTGTCCCTTGCGCTTGTAGATCCTTGAATAGCTAATGTGTCGTCTGCAAGTCCTCGAATATTTCCCGAGGGTTCGCCATATTCGAGATTGGCGTGGAGATGATGCGCTCGCGCTAGACATCCTTCGACAAGTCATTCAGGTGACTGCAAGCGGATGCGCCACAACATTAGAGGTTGTCTGGGGAAACACAAGGGCGGTGCATGCGGGAGTCCATACATCAAATTTGTCGTGGAAGCAATTGTGAGTGGCTCTTCTGCTTTCTGCCGTGCTGAAGGGACTGTGTACCGTGTTGCGCTCCAAGATACCTTCGCATATCCGCTCAGTTTGATACGCTATCCCCTCGGACGGTCACATGGCAAGGTGTTGCGACGGCAACAGAACCGGGAACGTTACGGTCCCTATTCTCAAGGACATTCTTTTCGGCGCCTTGCTCTCTTTGTGCCGCCATCGGAACCGCCCGCGTTCATTGCCCGCCCTATGCTGATCCCCCACTTACAGCGAGCTCTATGTCCGTTGGACTCTATCCTGGCTCACGCGCTTATCCTCGCGCCAACCCTCCAGCGCAACTCCCGCTCCCACCGCCTCTTTCTGTTGGCGTTTAGGCAACCTGACCAATCACACATTGCGGAGCTGCGGTACCGCAATGTGGTTTTTGAGTCGCACTTCATCCCTGTGGGACTTCGATCAACTCTAAAAGACCCTAGGACAGGTACGAGCGCGTTTTGTGTATACACTATCTTCTAGACGTGGCATTAGGCTGCGCTCGCGGCTGCGCCTTCCTCCCTAGCGGGCAACACCGCACAACCCACCACCCGGCCGCCGTCTGTGGTTGCGCGTCTTGTCGAGCAGCGGGCTGCCTGACCGGGATTGCAAGACCTAGATCGACACGCACCACAGTGTTCCCAACCACAAGAGCTCTCTTAAACCACCACATTGCCCGGCAAGTGCACCGATGGTCTGTATATTTAAGCCTGTCTGTCCCTTTGGACCCCTTCTCTCTCGAGTTATCCGAACTTCTTCGCTTCTCACTTCGCTCGGACTGGCTACCCAAGGACTGGTCCGAGACCACATGTCCGCAGCTTTTCAAGGCTCAGTGCGTTCCGAGGATAACTGAGTTTGGTGCCGAAACCCTAGTGCCATTTCCGGCGGTTCGGCGGTGACATCGAAGAATGTGGTGGGCCCGCACCACCGTACGCCACCGCCCCTCGCTCACGCCGTCCCACAGCTACAACGACCACCGACAGTCTCGACAGATCCGGAATGCATGGTGAAGACTCACCTCTTACTCAAGCCGTGCGCCTCTCTCCACTGCAGCGGACGACTGGAATGTTCACCCAGCGTCATTCACGCTCCGATCATGATCGTATTCGACCACCTCATCGCAGCCTGCCTCCGTCTACAACACCTGGTGGACGGACCGCCGACCTTACTCTTCCTTAACCTCGGCGATACGGGCTCGGAGGAGATCGGATACTGGACGATTGATAGGCACCGCTTATGCGACGCCAATCGAGGCGCAAAAATTGCAAGGTGTGTGTTGTACTGCCCTGGCTTCAGAGCGTGCCGAGGCTGATGACTTCGAAATTATTGCAGTTGAATGGCTGTCAATTACCTGCGAAGACTTCTCGGGTCTTATCGCCCACCTTCCCCCGCTCCCAAAGCTCCGACTTCGGAGGACGACTCTTTTGGCCTCCTAGTCCTTAGGATCCTGAGGAGCGCGTTCCATTATCTTTGTAAATGGAGGATGTCATCGCCGCGCTCGGGAGTTAGGTCGATTATTGTGGTCGTGCTGTGTGCTTCACGAAAAGAGGGTACGGGGCTTTCGTGATTCTCGACGACTTGGTCTCCAGACGTCTGACGCAACTCGTACAACTTCCGTGGGCTACTCCCTGTAGTCTTCTCGGCGAAGTCGAGCTGGGGTCCCTTCTTCCTCTTGCCCCATATGGGTTGCTTTATGCAATCCGATGTCTTCCTCCGCTGCGGAGACCTGCAGCACCCCAGCAGGAAAGCGTACGTCCACTCTTCGTGCATCTCTTCGAAAGCTAGCATATACTGACTCATCCGCGGTCGAAGCTTATATCGCATGCTGCAGGGCTGCGGCTGTCCATCACAAGCTCGGAGAGGCGTGTTTTGAACAAGAGGAACTTGCCTTTCCCTGATTTGGGCCGACCTGCCGGCATGGAGACGAGTTCCCATAAATGTCCTCGGTTCCGTCGGAGTAGCAATTGTGCGCCCTGTATAGGCGATGCTGCTCCGGGTGTAAGGGACAGCTTTTCGGCCACAGACCCGGTGCCGAGGATGGGTTGAATCCTTGAGAGCGCTGTGGTACGCTTCTCCTGCAACTCGCCTCTACTCCCTGACCTTGCTTGATATTTTCGAGACTTCACGCCCAATATCTGTTCCACTTGGCGCAATGTTCCAGGATCCTTCGTTCAACTTTCAAAGCTCTCAGCCAGCATCTGGCCAGCGAGAACCAGCCACCCAGTTTCGAAGTCTTGTGGTTTTCCCTCCCGAGCTCAATAATTCCGCTGGGATCGAGCAGGGACCCTTGGATTGGCTTGAAGCTCTCTCGTATGACGAAAGCAAGGTGCTCACGGCGGATCATGGTGACAGGTGCGGCTTGTTTTTCCCTTGTTATGCGCATAGCCTAATGGTAGTCACGGTAGCATTCCCCTTGCGCCACAAACGCCTGCTAATCCACATCACAATATCATACAACATCCTCCCCAACCCGAGCTGTACTCCGCCTTTTCGTCCCCGGCCTGGTCGACGACGGAATCTGGCTTCAGCTCACCCGCCTACACGCTTCCGAGTACACCCGGAACCCTCTATTCCACACCTGTCCTCGCATCCCAGCATCTTCGTTCCTACCACACTTACTCCCGTGCACCCGCACCACAATCCGGTGGCGAAGCAAGGATTTTTAAACCCGCCGATTCCCCTTGGTCTTTCCCCGCCACAATGTTGGCGTCTCCCGCGACGGCTGTGACGGACCTGTCGACGCGTTACGTCACGCGTGAAATACACGCGACGCGCTGCCAGCGCCTTCCTCCCCCCCAGCCGCGTTTCTCGCCTTCTTCCGGCGTTTCTGCCACCAGCCCCACCTATGGGAGCCAGGAGACTGGCCTCCAGCTTACGCTCCATCAGCCCAAACCTCTTCGCACGGATGCCGCGGTGCGCCACTTATTATCCTATAAGTCGACACCGGTCCGTGCCTCGGACGTGCCAGACGCGTATCGTTTCATCCAATACGACGCCGACAGCCAATTGAATAGCAACAGTTTCCCTCCCGAAGGAGAAGAGACTAAGGATAGCGTGCAGTACATCCCTCCGTCGAGCGAGACCGCGAAGAAGACCTTTTCATGTTCGCACTGTTCCAGGGCGTTCGCTCGCAGCCAGGACTTGACGCGCCACGTGAAGACCGTCCACAGCGAGGGCAAACAGTGGGTCTGCTGTGGCGTGCCTATGAGCGACGCGCATAAGTACAAGATCAGTGCGGACGCGATCAAGATCGGCCCAATGGAACACGACGGCGTCCTCATGATCGGAGGTTGCGGCCGCGAGTTCGGTCGCAAGGACACTTACGCGAAGCACTTGAAGTCGGTCAGGACCCGCTGCGTCGGGGACGTCGACGCTTTATACCACTCTGAGAACATGAAGAAGGTCCTCCGATTCCGGCTTGCTAAGGGGCGAGTATCGCGCAAGTAGGAGAGTTCGAGCGCCCCACAACTCTGCAGAGTACAGTAACATTTCGTTCATCGGTAATCTCGTATATTCTGTTTCATGTTAGTCGAGACCTTTGTATCTATAGCAGATTAATGTACATTGGTATTGTATTTTGTGCTATACTTAATGCTGGGATAAGCTGTATGACCGTGTTCTAACCGATGGCGAACGAGCTCGCGTGTTCACTTGCGACAAGCGAGAGACACCCGCGACTTGAGCAAAATGCAGAAACCTGCCCTCATGGCCGGCGCTCTCCAGCCATTAAATGTCCCCCTCGGGGTGACATACGAAAAAATTGGAACGATACAGAGAAGATTAGCATGGCCCCTGCACAAGGATGACACGCTTTCCCGGAGTGGTAGACCTACGGGTCTCAATATTTATTTTTCTCCCTCCTTCGCGATATCTTTCCCCGGGAAACCCTCGTGCACACAGGGGACCGATTCTCCAGCATGGCCATTCTTCATTAGATTTACGGGGAGATCATTGTCGGTAGACAAGCATCCATTACTTCGACTTAGTCGCGTTACAGTCGGCGATTGGCCTCACAAAACGGTGAGCATACTAACACTAATGGGCCTATACATCGTAGGTAACGTAGTCTACTCCGAATCCGTCTTCTCAGGTGGCGCATATACATACACAGAAACCCGCCCGTCGACGTATCCGACAGCGACCTGCCCCTCATCCTCGTTCACCGCAACCCTATTCCACAGCTCGTGCGTTTCCTGCGAATGGAGCACGCTCGCGCCCCGCTCCTGCATCCTCACCTCGTTCTCCTCGTCCAGCGCCATCGCGCTCATCGCGCTCGTGAGCTCCGGTTCGATGAATCCCGGGCTCACCTGGTCGTCCTGCGCACCCTCCCCGGGCCTCGTTCCGGACGCGATGTCGACCTCAGCGGCGGCGAGGAACTTTGTCGCGATGCGCTGGCCCCTGTCGCCCGCCTGTGAGGGCGTCGCGGCGTCCGTCGAAGCGTCCAGCCAGAGCGCCGTCCCGTACGCCCCGAGGACCATGTCCGACGGCGTGAAGAGGCGCAGCGGAGACGGGATCGCGTGCGCCATGAGCGGCCCGTTTGTGGCGGCGGGCGAGCGGAGGTAAGGGAACGTCTCAGGGGCGGTGGGGGAGAAGGTCGAGCGCGAGAAGGATGGGTTTGGGGGAAGGACGTAGTGGTGGAGGATATTGACAGGCCAGGGGAACCAGGTGTCGAAGCGGATGAGGAGGTCGATCGCTGGCGGGACGGTTCTGATATGAGGGCGTTGGCGGCGGGGGTTGACGGTGATGCTGTCGATGCGCCAGCGCCATTTGTATTCCGCGATTGGAACGAGACACGGAGGAGGAGTGGTGAGGGTGTGATCGTCGTCGTGCAATGGGGAAGAGACGAGACAGTCCGGAATGTAGTAGAGGTATATCCACTGCTTGCAAAACGTCACGATGAAGTCATCGTAAAACTGGTATCCTAGACATTGCTGCTCCTAAATGTGTATAAATTGAGGTCATTTTGTGAGCCGGGAGGGGCAATGGAGATATTCCATGGGTAACAAATGGATGACACGTACAGGAAGACGCAACGTTGGATCGGAATGTATCAATGGGACTTTGAGCGCACAGATCCAGACCTTGGATTCGATGTTGGCCACACGAACAACGTTGCTCTCGTCCGTGGCTATCAGACGAGAGCCTTCGAAACCCAGTATCCGGCGGATGCTCGGGAATTGGCCCGTACGCCGGAACCACGGGTCTGTGTCGGGGGTTGTAAAATCTATAGCGTAGATCGTCGTCATATATCTACAGCCACATGTGTTAGGTCGAAGACAATAATTCCACGACTGAATAGCATTTACGAATGACTCCCACCGCGCAGAGTGACTGCAAGGATGTTCGGACTGTCCGGTGAGGCGTTCACTGCGTAGCTCAGCAAGCCAGAGACGAGCAGCTCGGCGATGTCGGTGGGCTCTCCTTGGGCCTGCGTCCGAGCCAGATCCCAACATTGAAACGAGAACCTGCGGCTTTCGCGATCGGAAGACGTCGTATAAAGAGTCAAGGTGAGAAGGTAACACCCATCCCGCTGTGGAAGAAACTCGACGGCTAGATTGCGGTGACTTGGAAGGGAAGACCAGGGTCGCGCTGTTGGTCGGATCTCGAAGGAGGCGTAACATTGGGGTTGAGGAGACGTCCAATTGGACCAGTACTGACTCGCTCGGATCGTCACTTGCTCAAGTAGGGCGGCGGATAGTGAGGAGACGCTGCGGTCCTTTATCCCAGGGATCGGAAGACCCTTCTGTAGGAAGCGCGTAGATAGGGCATCGTGCCAAACGCTCCGATTGCGAGTAACGTTTTCGAGGGCTTTACAAGTCTGACCGATGCAGATTGAGGTATCAGTTAAATTGGCCGTAAAGGAGATGTCCAAATAAATAGCACCGACATTTCTGAGGTACACGATGTCGCAGATGTCTAGAAATGTGAGGATGTGGAGCAAAACGTCGGTAGGGAGGTCTTGCAACTGAAAAACCGGCGCCATCGCAGAAGAAAACGTTGGTCTAGGCAGTATCGGAAGGTTATATATGGCATGGACTGGAACTCGGAGGTATATGTGGTTGTACAACAACTGAAAGATGAGTCTGGCGTCGAAGATAGCAGGGTAGCAATGGACAAAGCTAGTGTCACTGTCACAGAGCCCGAGTTATTACTGACACGGACCGCTAGTTAGTAACAAGTATAGAAAACCTTGCTGAAGTAGCATGGCAATATGGCCGAGCGGTCTAAGGCGCCAGAATCAGGCTTACATAAGCATCTGGTCCGCAAGGGCGTGGGTTCGAATCCCACTGTTGTCATATTTTTGTACAAATCCCTCTGTCACGTGGTTTAAAAGGAAGAAAGTGGAGCAAAAGAACTCTCCAAATGAAGTAATACGTTCACTTTTTGCCCAATCCGTTTCCTTTTTCCCTGATACTCCCTAAGCGGGGAAGTTCAAGTTGTTACGTTACTATGTTAGCATAACTTAGCAGCGTCGCCCACCCACTGAGTGCCTTACTTGCTTCCTGTCCCCTGCTCTCTATCTGGATTTTTGCGTAATGTCTAGTAATCCTCCCACCTTGAAAGTCGCGTCACAGACCAGCCCTTTGTCCTCGTCGACGCCGCACCTCATGCCGTTCCATATTGCATACTCCGGTCCTGCACCTATTTCGACCTACTTTCGCATCAAACCCACATCAGAACCAACATATGGACGCGATGAAAGACAAAGACCTCCCCCAACCCCGCTACTTCAATCCGAATCTCAAGATTCCACCGATTCTCAAGCAACTATTGTCGCTGGTTCCTCTGCCAATGTCTCTTCATCTTCTGTCGCCACCCTCGCCGAGTCCTCGACTTTGATGGGCGTAGAGGATCATGAGAACATGGATGCGACCCAGGACAATACCACGACGCCATCCTATCCCCCATCCAGCCACCACTTCGCAGCCTCATTCAGGGGTCGCACGATGCACGGTGTAGAGGTCGACCTCCCAGAAGGTTATGCGGGCATCGTCTTACGCGTCCCTTCCGACAATGCGAAAAGCAAAGGCGCCGCATCCGCGCGCCAGGCGCGCGAAGAAGAGAAGAAGTCAAAGACGAAGGGAAGGACGACGCGTCAGTCGAAACGCGCGGAGGTAGTCGAGGTGGAGGATGAGGAGCACGGCGGTGGGGATAGCTCCGCACCGTTGGAGGAAGGGGCAGCACGCGTTTTGCAGCCGGTTTCGACGTTCTCGTCCTTCGTGCTGTGGCACCCGGACATCCCGGTCGATGAGGCGCGGGATGAGTACCTCAGGTCGCTCACTGAATGGACGAGAATTGCTGCAGAGGTGAGTGCGCAGGGTTTGTGTTCGCTGTTGTGGTCTAACTTCCAGTTTTAGATACACCGTATAGAGGATTGCTAGTGTATGCGCCATATGTATGACTATATGCGCCCGAGGATGCGTAACGGAGATCGTGCGACAACACCAACAGTTGGTCAGGCTTGAAGTTTCCTCTCGACGCGCGATGATTGATGAGAGGGAAGTCAAACCTAGGTGAGTTGGAATGTTTGTGTGTTTACCCAAAATGTGAAGTTCGCGCGGAGGTTGGGCCAGTGAAGATCGCGCGAGCTTTGTTGACTCTGCCCACTTACCCCGTAGGTCTTAGTCCCGTTCAAGGTCTCCTCCCACCCCTCCCCGATTGAAAGTACACGTGTCACCTTAGAACACTCTCGGCCTCGTGGAAAATCAGAACCTCTGTCTGGTCAATAAATATGACCCTCGTGGGCGACACCTAATGGAGGGTAAATATTGAAGTGCGAGTGAGGCATGGAAGAACCTGAACGCTTGTGAGTCTTTTCACATTCCATACGCTGTAACCGTTCACTCAGGCTCTAGTCTGTCCACTTGCCATTTAGCCATGACGTTGCCGGTGGACGAATGCAGATGCAGACAGGAGCCGTGGTTGATATCCTGCTATCCCGAAACCTCGCCCCTCGGGTACAGCCTAGTGGGTGGTATACACGCGGCGTTCAGCGGCCAAATTCCTTCCGGGCTCATCCTGAACAGCAGCAGCCGTCTTGCGCATATATACTTTTGCCACAAGACCCCGTCCCTCGACCCACATCACGTAGGCCCTTGGACCACAGTCTCGAATATCCTTGGGCTCCGCCGTGCGCCACCCATCCGCATGGCAGAATCAACTCGCAGCCAACTCGAGGGAACTGCCGGTGTGAAACGTCCTCGTGCGTCCGAGACGCAGCGGGAAACTTCGCCGCGGGCCCGCCCTTAGTATCGACCCTCCCCAAGTCGTCCATTGTACAAAACCATTTCTTGAGAAACTCCGCGGTCTGGAATTGCAGCTAAGACAGACACTTCAATAAGACATTCCTCTGTTGTAGAATCCCACGCGAAGGACCATACAGCCTGAACACAAACGTACGTCACTTCGTTGCTGCAACTACTGTAGTGGCTGTGCCTAATAAGTAACCTGTTGCTCAGATCAGTCGAGCATCCGATTCCGATCAATCAAACAGATCTTTGGTCTTTCTCGTTGACGCTAAGTAGCCAGCCTTCTCTCGCCCATGTTCTCCCCATTCGCAACCGTAGTAGTCGCTGGCGTTGGCTTCATCGTCCCCCGATGCAGCCCCTTCGTCTTCGTGGAGTGCAGCCTGAGGCCGGCGATTTGGTACTTACAACACTTCTACGACCGTCCGTTCCACAGTTCGCCTTACATGGCGCTGCTGTCGAGCTCCAATCAACGCCTGCGCATGTGGTGGAGGCGGTCCATCACATGCAAGGCCAGGATGCGCCGTAACACCGAATGTCGCTAGATGGCGGAGTATAAAGGCCGTGCAGTTGCGCCTCTCTCTTGATTCTCCCTTCAACCCTTCTCTTCTTGACAGACTTTCAGCATATACGACACCTCTCCATCACTATCTTCGTCTCGTCTTCTGGTTGTGCTGCTTTAAGAACCTAATCAATTTCGGTGTGTCCCAGCTTACCCGATCTCGCGCGTCTTGAAGCAACCGTTGGCTGACTGATACTTTTAGCACGTCCTGCCCATACCACAGCTTCACGAAGTTAAAACCCATACCCCATACTCTTTCATACAGCATGCGCGGATTCAACGCCGTCTTCAACCACGCCCTCGCCGGCCAGGGCATCGTCAACGCCGCTCTCACGCCACCCAAGGACATCAACACCTTCGCAACAACCGGTGCTGTTGTGCCCGGTGCTGTTCCGACCGCACCGGGTCCAAAAGATGTGTTCAAGGAAGGCGGAGATTGCAAGTTTTCCTGGACGCCGGACCCGTCTGGCCAGTGGAAGGAGATGAACGTGCAGCTTATGTCCGGAGACAACTGGAACATGGTCCCCATTACGAGTGAGTGCCGGTGCGCTTGGTGTTAAACAAAACACTGAATCGCAGCGTGCGGATAGCCATCGCGAAGCTTGACGGGACGGACACCAAGACCACAAGCTACACATTCCCCTGCCCTGGTGTAAGTCGTACTCCTCACTGCGCGCTGCCTCAAAGCAGCCACTCTCCCTGTCGCCGGCATTAACATACGCGCGTTCCGCCCGCGTAGGTCTCACCCAACTCTGCGATCTATTTCTATCAATTCTCGACGCCTGTTGCACCCAAGAACCTCACCTGGACGACGCGCTTCACGATCGCCGCGACTGACGGCTCCGTCACTCCCCCCGCGAACGATACCCAGCCCGACGGCCAGAAGATTCCCTGGGGCACGGGCGAGCTCCTCGACAAGTCCAAGGTCGTTCCTCCCCCAAGCTACCTGACTGGTGGCAGTACCTCGAGTTCCGCGAGCTCGAGTGCAACTGCGAGCAGCTCGAGCTCCACATCCGCTTCTGCCTCTGCCTCATCCTCGGTCTCATCGTCAACCGCATCCTCGACTTCGTCCTCCGCTTCTTCCTCAGCTTCGCCCTCCGCCTCGTCCGCCTCGTCGGTTGCCAGCGCACACGCTAGCTCGAGCACTACCAGTAGCGCGCGCTCCACTGTCGTCGTGACGGCCACGAACTCGAACCCGGCGGCACCGACAACGAGCTCGAACCAGAGCGGCTCGAGCGGCAACGGCGCGCTCGGCGCGCAGGCCAACGTCGTTTTCGGCACGGCGGCGCTGGGCCTCACTGCGGCTGTCCTCGCGCTCCTGTCATGATGATCCTCCGCGTCGGAGCGCCGTGATGGTGACGTATGTGGTGCTTTGATTTTCGCTCTGGTACATGTTATCATCACATCGGACTTTGGACATTCAGCTGTTTATGATAAGTTATGCCAGTAACTGTTAAACCTTTGGTTTTATTGCATCCCCTAAAGGTTGTGCATGAACAGACGGCTTGAACGTGCAAGGTTTGGTGGGTCGGTCCACTCATGGCTTCATCACTGCTTCTCCGTTCGCATACGGGGTAGGACCGACACCTTGAACTTGTTCAAACATTCCTCCACGACAACTGCGGACCGGTCCCTCCACCTTTGTCTACACGGCGGTGTTTTATGCAGTACGTACACTCAAAGCAAACACCATATGACTCCAAGGCTAACTAATTCAACTTCAGCGAAATCTGCGTTATCGTCAGCCGACCTCGAATAGAGATGTGGAGCCGAAATTACGTGCCGCAGCGATCCTCCGAACCACCTCCGGTTTCAAGTTCTTGTCTGTGAAAAGGCGCATATGGTAGTGCACCACTTCCCGACAAACCAAGCACTTGCTCCCCTCTTTCAGTGCCTGCTCGCGCAACTGCTCGTCTGCAATGACCTCTTGGCACGGCCTGTCCTGCAACAGGGAAACCATCCGTTGGTAGTGTTCAATGAACCACGTGCTGAGGACGTATTCTGTGTCGACAGCCTTGAAGCGATACTTGGTGCCAGTTGGGTCGGCGACGCAGGTGCAAAGGCTGTTGCCTTTCTTGAATGTCCAAACGCCATCTGAGAGCCAGGTAAGATCCTTCGCCATTTCCGCCAGCGTAGCAATGCACTCCCTCCGATACTGGCAGAGACGATGGTACACGCCACCACTGATGTCCTCGAGTTCCTCCACGTAGGCATCGGCGGCGGATGTCGGAAGGGAAAGGAAACACTGCGCCGCAACCTGCATGACATCATGGAAACCGTAGCGAACTCCGATGGCGTATACCCGGAGTGGCCCCAATTTACTACAGCCGTTGATGAGGGTGTCCGTGATCTCCAACACGACGCCATCCATCTGGTACTTGTGTGCTGCAGCAAGGATTGGCTTCAATTCGCTGAGCTCCAGGCCGGGTTTGCCGATGAGCTTGCTATGGGAAGGTGGATAGTTCCATTGGAGCAGCAGTCGCAGCGTTGCGCAGTCCTCCGGGACCTCTATGACGGGGACCGATGGACGAGAGGGAGAAACCTGCGCTCCTTTCTCCTTGTTCGTATCTGCTTCGGGTTCCTGGCTGTGCGAAAGGGGCTCCCCGAGCGCAAACATGTCCTCGAAAACGGGTGACGCCTGGGCAAGGATACATTTCCAGACATGAAAATGGAAACGATCCGACGTCTGAAGGATGAGGTCTGTAGTATCCTTGTCGTAAGGAGGGTCTGCCGTGGACATGGGGATCGGGAGTTTGGGATCCCCATCGGTGGTTGGGCGTGAATCGACTGTGGGACTCGTTGGCTCCATTTCTATCATTGGACGTCAATTCCCGTGTTTAAAACATTCAGAGTTACCGAGATTCAAGTATGGACTTACTTCTGTGGATTGGATGGGCTTTGGCCCATTGGGCGATAGAAAACTTCATGTTTCACAAAGCCACACCGTTTCGATCATTTGAGGGGCGATGTAGTAGTCGAGCTTACGTAGTTCGTCCATTCTTTGCCCGGATACTGATTCTATCCAAAGCATCTTGAATAACGACCAATGCCGCTTGTCACGGTGATAGGTTGTATGTCGCTTGAAATCCCAGCAGAAACTATCACGATACACCTTACACAGTGCCAGTTCCAGTAGGAAACAACCTTCAGAGCCCCCTAAGTACCACATCGAAAAGTACATCCCTAAACATGCTACCTATCCTGCACCAGAATGAGAGGACTTCATCCGAGGAAGCTGGTTCGTCCCCAGCACAATACCCATCTCACAAGTAGCACCATGATCGTAACGAATGCTCATTCGCATTCACGAAGGGTGGAAGATATTCGTGGTGATCTGAAAGGGCA
This sequence comes from Ganoderma lingzhi, assembly GCA_026283605.1. Taxonomy (NCBI): domain Eukaryota; kingdom Fungi; phylum Basidiomycota; class Agaricomycetes; order Polyporales; family Polyporaceae; genus Ganoderma; species Ganoderma lingzhi. The sequence continues at coordinate 2,004,669 of JAPJYM010000002.1, forward strand.
GTCGCGTGATCAGTGATAGACAAAGCATCGCAAGGAATCATCCTCAGGCTACTTGCCTTCGAAACCCTCTCTTCGATCTGGTTCCCCAGCGACTTCATGAAACCTCGCAAATGATCATGCACCAACCCACGGCAAATACCGCAGTTGACCGCATCCTTCAATGCTTGATCGCACAGCGCTGGATCCTCTAAGGCCTCGCGGCATGGCCTGTCAAGCAAGACAATGGCAAGGCGCTGATAGTGCGCAAAGAACCACGACTTGATACTGCGCTGTATGCCTGTGCCATCTGGTCCTTGGAAGGTATTCGCAGTCGACTCGTAGCCGCACCTGCAATCCACGTTGTTGGTGAAGATCCAGACGCCATCCGGGAACCAAGATAGGTCCTTCAATATCCCGGCGAGATCGGTGGCGCACTGTCGGCGGCACGCCAGGAGTCGATGGTAAGCCTGCGCATCGATATCCCGAAGCTCGTCGACATAAGCTTCTGCGGCGGCGGTAGCGGGGAGAGCGAGGAAGCCGCGCGCTCCGGCTTCCTGAGCGGCTGGAAGATCATAAAGCGTCGCAATGCAGAATACGCGCAACGGCTCGACCTTCGCGAAATCACGAATGAGGACCTGCCTGAGGACGTCGACGATGGGATCCATTTGGTACTTGTGGGCGGCTGATATGACCGGCTTGAGTTCATCGAGTGAAGGGAAGACGAAGTTCGATGGAGGATAGACGGTCAAGAGCAGGCGATGGAGGACGACGCTCGACTCTGAGACATCGATGCAAGGAGGGGTGCTGCGTTCGGCGACGGCCCTTCCACCCTCGCAATCGGCGTTCGCCTTGGACTGCTGTCCACCGAGTACGAACATGTCGGCGAAGAGAGGGGATACTTCCTCGAGCAGACACTTCCAGACGTGGAAGCAGACATTGTCCGCGGTTCGGAGAATGAGGTCGGCGGACGCCTTGTTGAAGGGAGAACCCGCTTCGACTGGAGACGGGGCTTTCAAAGTTTCTTTTTCTGTATTAGCTGACTTCGATGCTTTGTCTACGTCGTTAGGCACCACTGCGGGAGGCCGTTAGGTACTCAACGGCAATCGGCTCCAACGATGATACTGCTCGACTTACTGGTTGGCGTCCTGGTGTATGCACACGAAGGCGGGGTCGAGAAAAATGCTGGCAGCCGAGGGGCGGTATGACAAGTTGTAAGTTAGCTGAAGATGGTCGAAGGACGCATTGGTTCTTACCGCAGCAGAATAGAAATTTGGACAGGCGTCTAATCCGACAGGGCTATAGCTACTAGTAGTATTAGAGTACGGGAGTACTATGTACTGTATGCTTGCGCCGGACCTGTCGATGTTGCGCCGGGTGTCCTATAGTAAGTTACAGGTGAGACGGGTTGGATGGAGCGACTTAGAGCGGCTCTCAAAGACGTGGGTAGTACTTAGGCTGAGCGCCGCTGAGGCCGCTGGGTTGGAGTTGGCGGCGTCTGTCGCCGCTTGGAGGAGAGCGCACGCCGCGCGTTTTCTCCCCCCACCTGTTTATTATTTAAGTACTCCTGTTTGCCTTGTTTTACTCACTGGCACTTCACCGTTCGCGAAATCCTCTGTAATCCTTTCTATCCGCAATAATTACTGCGACGCCCACCCTTGTAAGTCCAAAATAATTGTCAGGGTGATCGATCCACCACATACTTATCCTCCTGGTCCTCCACTGCCCCACCAGGAAGTTGAAACCCAACCACCACTCCGTCGAACACCATCTCCTCCAAAGACTTGAACCATGTCTGTACCCACGCTAACTCCGTGGGACCCAGTATCCACAGACGAAGAATTCCCATCTCCGTTCGACTGGTCACGCCGACTCCCCACAGCTCTCGTGGAACTTCGCATCCGATGGTTATCCGGAGCGATTCGCGAGAAACCACAGTGGTGGGACAAGGTACTCAGGCAGGAAATCATCGACAAATGGCGCGATGAGATCGTTGAACAGGACGCGGCCATGGTCAACAAGTTTTGGGGAGGCGACGAGATCAACCAAATTGATGTCAGGAAACAATGGCCCAGAGGACAGATCACCCAACCTCAGTTGAACTATCTTTTCGACGAGCTCCAATACCTCGCGAGCCAACGGAAGCCTGACACAGGGATTCAGGTGGGCATGCACCAACCACGCACTACACCATGAACCCGACCGACCTGATATCGTGATGGATTCCCCAGGGCACCGCTATTCCATGCGTATTCCAGTCATCCAACCTCATATCCTCCGAGCTCAGGGATCAGCTGCGGGCTGCCATTTCTCTTCTTGAGAACGTCCCACCAGAACAGCTCGACTGGCACCCAGGCTCAAACCACCAAGTCCTCGATCTCGTCCACCCCTCCCTCCACTGCTATCGCATCGGTCACAGCATCTCTCACGGACTTCCAGTTGGCTCAGATACGCCTCTCCAGATCCTAAGCGCCGACGAATACGCCTCCCGATACGAGTTCCTTGAACGCCGCGTCAAGCGCATGCTCTCCGCGCAGCACCAATGGCTTCCGACGGACTTCGACGTCTCCCCCGACGGCACCGTCCGCCCGGTCTCCTACATCCACAACGTCCACCCGATCGCGCACCGCGCGCTCTACACACCCATCTGCGCCGTCCTCGCGCGCTTTGTCCCGCTCTTCGAGGACGTCCTCACCGCCGTCCTGCACGACAACAAGCGTCTGCCCGTAGTCGACCCGGATCCGTCTAGCTGGTACGATGACGCCGAGGATACGCGGCCCTCTGATTCAGACGAGGATGAGGATGAGGAGGCCTACGACGCGAGGGTAGAGGAGTGGGAGGAAAAGTGCCGCTGGCCCGCGATCCCCGACCCCGAGCCCTTCGCCCCGCACCCACCCATACCCGTGGAGCGCGTGCGGCTCACCGGAACGCGCCTGCAGGTCATCGTCAAGCTTGCGAACATCGTCCTGACCCCGGACAGCCCACGGTACGGGGGCGGGTCGTGGCACGTGGAGGGCATGGCGAACGAGCAAATCGTCGCAACGGGCATACACTACTACCAGTCCGAGAACATCTGCGAGAGCAGGCTCGTGTTCCGCCAGGGGCTGGGCGACAGCATGCAAGGGTCGGATTGGGCGTACGAGCAGGACGACAATCGGGGGTACGGCGTCGTGTTCGGGGTGTACCACGAGCTGAACCAGGTACTCGGGGCCGTGCCGACGAGCGAGGGCAAGTGCCTCGCGTTCCCGAACATGTACCAGCACTGCGTACAGCCGTTCGAATTGGCGGAGAAGACGCGACCGGGGTTGAGGAAGATCCTGGCGTTCTTTTTGGTGGACCCGACGGTGAGGATTCTCGGGACGGGGACGGTGCCGCCGTTACAGAGGCAGTGGTATTTAGATGAGGTAAGGCACGTCCAGAGGATGCAGCAATTGCCACAGGAACTGTGGGATTATATCATGGATATAGCGTTGGAGGGAACGACGAGCCGAGAGGAGGCGGAGGAGGAGAGGAAGAAGTTGATGCAGGAGAGGGCAATGTCAAATGTCGAATTGAACAATGAAGTGTTCCAGCAAGAGTTCAATATGTGCGAGCATTAATCACGATCAGTTGGGTGGTCGTTATCTGCAAGGATACAAATGATTTATGACATAATTTAGTGTACAACATGTCCCAATACAACCTCATAGAGCCCAATAGTCCGAATGCTGTCCTTCATCTTCGCCACACTGAAGCGCGTGATACCGAGGACTTCCCCCTATTGAACAACACAGGATTGAGGCTTCGTTCTCGTACCAAGTGTAGTTGACGCACCAGGAGCTCGAGTCCTCGTCGCAGACGCACCGGCGCGACGAAGACGAGTTCTACGGCGCATCCTTGATGACCTATGTGCGTGGGGGCATAGTATACTAACGGCGCGTCCAGCTCGGGCAGGTCATACAGAACCGCCCAGGCAATATCCCAGCACGTACTATCAGTCCCAACATGAACCGACAACATCTACACAATACGACCTCCCCCCTTCTCCATCATACGAGCTGCTCATGTCGCCGCGCAGGTACCTCAGCGGTGTCGGCCGCCGAACACGACGCACGTCGCCGTCGGGCGTGCGTTCCCCTCGAACTCCCCACAACCACGTGGTCAATGCGTGTCCGGCTGTGCGCGTCGGATTTGAAATTGTACCACTGCAGTGCGACCACCCAAATCCTCCTTGGGCATGTACATATTGCACATGCCAGTACTTAGAGTCAGTACAAACTACACCACTACTACACCTGCCAAGCTCTCCGAAGTCATATTGGACGATTGTGGTGGACTCGCAGCCTTCGAGTCACTTGGTACTGCGAGTGTCGCGTACACCTCTGGCAAGCAATGTGGTGGCTGCTCGAAATTTTCGCTGTGCTGTTGTCTGTGCTGGTGAGTGCCTCTAGCTGTCATGTAGATCTCCATCGTAGTGGGTAACGAGACGGTGCGCAGCAATCCTTCTCGCCGTTGGTAGGCAGAGCCTACGGTCTCATTCAGATCCTAGAACTACCGCTGGCTCATGCCGATGACGCCCCTCGATGTTCGGATGTATCTGACCAATCGATCCGAGAAGGGACAGACACCTCTATCTCATCTGAGCGTGGCGATGAGGACGTTCGATTCAACCTCAATCCGCACGAAACGAAACACGATACCACTGTCGACAACTATAATAGTCAGCTCGTCCCCGCTACTTGCGTCTCTGAAAACGACGGGCATGCTGCAGAGCAAGATGGTTCCCCGAGAGTTGAAGCCGTTGGGAAACCTGACCATGGTACCGTTAACATTGCAAACACGATCGGCACAACTGAGGGCCAACCACGGAAGCAAGACGAAGAACTATGGTTTGAGGACGGCAACCTCATTCTCATATCGAGCGACGTCGAATTTCGCATCTACAAGGGTCCTCTGATAGCTCAATCGCTTGTCTTTAAAGACATGCTTTCTCTCCCTCAACCTCCTTCCTCTGACGCTCGTTCCAACCAAGACACGTCTAGCACATCCTGCGCCACTGTTTGCCTCCAAGGTGACTCCCTTCCAGATCTCAGGCACTTCCTCCGGATGTTCACAGGACAGACTATACCGTATGATTCTGTGCCGAGTCACTTGTTCGCGGCATTGACCGCCGCGCTGACCACCGTCCTTTTCGCAGGTTTGGTGACCTCTCGGACCCAACGTACCACCAACTCTCCTCTATCATCCGCATGTCTCACAAATACCAGTGTGAGAAGCTCCTCGAACGCTGCGTCGCCTACCTCAGGCGTTTCTACCACGACGACTTCGAGGGCTGGCGGGACAACTCGACGTGCATCTCCCCGCCGCGCTTCGAGCGCATCCACGCGATCGGCGTCGTCAACCTCGCGCGCCTCCTCGGGCACGACAAGATGCTCCCCGGCGCGCTCATGGCGTGCTGCCTGCTCGACGCCGAGATCGCGGACGGCTTCGCGCGCGAGGACGGCACGCGCGAGACCCTCACCCCCGCGGACCTCGCGCGCTGTATGGTCGGCCGCGCGAAGCTCCTCGAGGCGAACGTCAAGGCGACGCTGCGCATCCTCCACCCCGAAGTCCACGCCGACTGCATGCGCCGCGACGTGTGCGCGGGCGTGCTCGTGGGGCTGCTGAAGAGGCTCGAGGACGGGACGGTGCTGTACTCGCTCCGCTGGGACTGGACGTGGACGGCGTACGTCGAGTGGGCGGACACGCGGCGCGAGCTGTGCCCGCGCTGCTTTGAGATGCTCGGGAAGGGTGGGCGACAGCGGGACCAGCACCTTGAGATCTTTGGGAGGCTGCCGGACATGATGGGGGTCAAGGTAGACCATTGGGGGAAGACACCGGAGGAGATCGAGGCTTTGGCGCCGACGGATGCGGCTGAATGACGGATGTAGATTGGTGAGTCAACAAGCATCTGGTGCTGTTTCTTCATAGCTTATTCGGCCTTTAAGGAATCGTTTGGACACCTTTGTAGTTGTGCTATGTGCCGTTGTCCCAATACCTGACTATGTACACCATGATTGCAAGCATGCGACGAATGGGCCGGTCACGCCGATAACGCGCCGCCACACATGTATCTGATTTTCCCCCACACGAGCTACGTTTTCAGGCGCTGGATTTCATTGTAAAAGGCTGAGTCTACTGCGTCTGACAGGTTGTCGCTTACATAGCGAGGTCGGGCCCAGGCATACCTGTTGGGTAACCGTTAGCGTAAGCGCGGGCAAGCAATCACGGTACGTCTCCTTACCAGGGATTGTGGAGAGGCTACAGCCCTTGTACGAACCTGGTTAAGAAGCGAAAGCCTTCAACCCAATGCTCATCAGAGCAAGAACGCGATCGGATGCAGAAACAGAGCTTACTTCTGGGATAACTCGCCTCAGTAGTGAGTTGTCTAGACGTGCTTTCCTCGTCTGCAAGTGGACAAAATCAGGGCATAATCCTCCACGAGCATGTCTTTGAAAGTCCTCAGGACGGCTCTATCCATCGTAGGCGGAGGACACCAGGGGAGATCGATGCGGAAGCTGCACCGGTTAACCTCGGCGTAGCCCAGGACTGCGCGCTCGCGCTCTTCGGCGTTTAGCTCCGCACGCACTTGAGCATCGAGGGCATACAGGAGCGTCAGGCAGGGGTAACAGGTGGGCGACGAGGCACCCACGTATCCCGACACGCGACCTTGTGCTGGCGGAGGTAGCCCAGGAGGGCGGCTTCGGGGTGAATGTGGGCAACGCCAGAGACGCACTGCGAAGCAGGGTCCCTGGCCAACGTCTTCAGGGGCGGGTAAACGAATATTTCGTCCGTCACCACACCAAAGCTGTTTCGGACGTGGTCTTCGTCCACAGAGGCGCGGAAGTCACGAGTGGTGGACGAAGGGATCCAGTGGACATCCCATTGCCGTGCGACACCTTTCTCGCTCCTCGCCGTAGCAAGTATGGTCCTAACCGCCAGTAGAAAAGGCTCCAGTCTCTTCATAGCCGAATCAACTACCCGAATCCCGACGGATATCAGCTCTACGTGCAGCTTGTCGGGGCGGGAAAACGGGCTCATCGATGGACGGAAAACCTGCTCGCTCGCGCGCCGAAGTACATTTGAGGACATACTCGGCGGTATAATGCAAGCCTACGTAGTCAGCATCGGAGAATGCTTCAACGTCTCTTGATGTGCCGCTGAGGAGATAGTCGATTTGGTGGATAGCGTCTCCCACTCGTCTTGGAAACCCGTTTCACCGCGTTTTGGCAGAGCTTCCAAAAGTGGTCCGCATCCACCCTCGCCCCTAACGCTCGCGCAGAACTTTGCATGGCAGGCGCGATAGACGGCGATGATGACCTGGTGATCTGCGTCGGCCACTTGCAAGGACCGTAACGCCTGTACGTCGAACCCCCCCGACACGTCGAGTAGGGTGGATGGAGTATGGGGAAGTGACTTCACGAAATCCAACAACTGCGGCACAAAGGTTTGCAGGTCAGGAGAGGCAACGGGTTTGACGGCGATATAGAGCTGACCGTCGTTTCTCTCGCGGCCCATCACCACGGTAGCGGCGTCGCATCGAGGGGTGAAACCGCACAGGGTGGCCACGGCGTCGAGAAAGCCGTAGGACGTGCTGCCAACGAGATGTCCGATATTCCCTAGCGGTTTCTCTGGGCGAGAGTGCCAGACTCTGTTCATGGCGGCAAGGAGGGTGGAAATGGGATCAGGGGCGAAGGAGTCTTGGCTTGACATGAGCGGCTTCGAGGTGGAGGCAAGTCCGGGCAGCCAGTAGTTCTGAGCAAAATAAATACCGTGCATCACTATAGGGCAGGTTACTTACACAACTGATGGATATCGTCGAAACTGGCTCGGTGAGGACGATGATGGCTTCGTTCTAACCTGGGGCCAGGAAGCAGGAGTACTGACTGACATAATCGATAGCGAGCTTTGCCCCTATGCTTGGATTGTAATCATGAAGACGAAAATTTAGTCTGTCTCCCAGAGAGGTACATCCCATAATATGAACGTAGATACAACACCTATAGCTTAGGCTTCACCGACACCGACACCCTCGCCGCGTTCTCCTGTATTATCCTCGCAGCGTCGCCCACCATCCTCTCCACGATCGTCTTCGCGGGCAGCACCTCGTCGATGAGCGCCGCGACGCGCCCGATGAGCCATGTGCGCGCCTCGACCGACTTCTCAGGGTGCTCCTTCAGGTCGTGCTCGTAGGGGATGACGCCCTTGGACGTGAGCTCCTTGATCTCCGCCTGGCGATTGTTGTTCCAGTCGTCGACATACGGTGTCCGGCGCACGCGCAACGGCCGCCCCGTGTAGATGAGCGTCGTCACCGCGTCCTCGTACCCACAGCTGAGCACCGCGTCCTTGTGCGCCTTCGGCGCGCCCGCCTCCGTGCTCGCGACGAAGCGCGTGCCTACCCAGACGGCCTGCGCGCCCCACGCGAGGTTCGCCGCGAGCGAGCGGCCGTCGAGGACCGCTCCCGCACCGACGACGTATACCGGGCCCCCGTTGAGCGGGGACTTGCGGCCCTTGCAGATGTCGACGCATGCGGGGATGAGGATGGACGCGGGGATGTCGCCCGTGTGGCCGCCGCCCTCGCCCGCCTGCGCGCAGATGAGGTCACAGCCGGCGTCGAGCGCCTTCGCGACGTGCTTCGGGTGGCCAATCATCTACAGAGAGGGGAGGTTAGGTGGGGCTTGTGCCGATTGTGGCAACGTTGGCGCGCGTACGTTCATGACGGGGATGCCCGCCTGGTGGAGCTTGTCGACGGCCCACTTTGGGGGGACGCCGACGGCACAGACGAAGAGCGAAGCCTTCTCTTCGATGATGACGTCAATAAGCTCGGGAAGCTGGCCCTTCGTGTAGTCGTACTGTGCAAGCGAGCGTGAGCCGATCGCAATCGCGAGCATGGGTATAGAGCAGCGGATGCGGCACTGACATTTGTCTTGCGCGCGTTGCCGCCGACTTGGGGAAGAAGCAGGTCAACACCGAACGGCAAGTTCTTGTCGACAAGGTCATCCTTGATAGCCTTGATCTACGGTGCGAAGGACGCAAGCAAAAGGGGAGTGGGACAGCGGGCGTAGGTCGCGTGAGCTTGAGCCTTCTATGAAGGACGAGGTAAGGATGGACGTACTTGTGCTCGTAGGATTTTGGGGGTATAACCCACACCACCAATGACCCCGAGTCCACCAGCGTTCGAGACAGCAGCCGCCAACTCCGGGCCTGCGGCAACGTTCATACCTACGCAGCGAGCGAAAGTAGTCAGCTCACGTGTTTTTACCTGTGGAGGCGTCCAGCAGCGTACCTGCAAGCAGGATGGGGTGCTTAATGCCGAAGAGCTCGGTGAGGGGCGTTGTAATGGTGGCCATGGTGAGGGTAAGAGATGTTGCCGGGGAGGGAGGAGGAGGGGAGTTCTTTAAAGGAGAGGGGGCGCGGGAGTACCATACATTTGTCCGGCAGACCATTTACCGGCCATGTGAAAGATCCCCGCCCCGACCGTCGGCGCTCAACCCCACACAACGTCGCGCCCTCGGTGATTGCCACACTGCAGGCTCTCTGGTGCAAGTCACAGAAGTGTTGATGCAACCCATCAACATCAACAGGTGGCAACGCTGCGCATTGTGAAACGGAAAAACCTGCGAGTGGTCTGAGTCGGAGGATCGCTGCCGACATGCCCCAAGACACGTGTTATCTTATCAGATAAGCAGAGATCCAGCGTTCGGACCAGGATGACGACAAGATCGAGGTCCGGCGGACGGGAGCCCTGGCAAGAGCTTAGAGGGTATCGTCCAGGAAAGCCGGAGCTCGTTCTTTGACATTGTAGGCTTCAATCCAACTACACCGTCGGCTCATCTGGTACGAGCGAGACGCGTCTTTATCCCGCACCATGGGACCGGCCGAGCTGGTCTGGTAACGGGCAACGAAGAAATTAGAAATGTCCATGCAATACGATTATTCCTAAATGCGCGAAGGCGCAGGGCCATGATGTGAGCAGGACATCGGTGGTAAGGTGGAAGTGAGATATATGATGGTGATACGACGTCCTGCGGGAGGTATAAAGTTAGACTTGGGAGGAGGGGATGTACAGCAGAGCGATGGGGTCGACGAGGACAGAATACAAGATGTCCGTAGAGAGACACATGCAGAGACGAAGAGAGCGTGAAAAGGCCATGATCGTGATTCGTCTAGCGAGGGATGGCAAACGAACGGGTAAAGGGAGGGTGCATGAGCACCGGACTCCAGAGGAGAATCATGAGTTCCACGCTTCTGCAGCGGCGGCCTGGCCTGCTTGTCGCATGAGTCTCCGTAACCTGGTGAGTTCGCCGGACAGTGTTCTGATGAGGGAACACAAAGGGGAATAATGGTCAGTGACCATAGCACGAAAGATAACCACAACCGGATAGCGCACTTTGCCGTCTGGATCGCCTCGTCGCTCTCCTGCGCATGCCGGTCGACCTCGCCCCGCAGGCTCACCATCTCCTCCTTCAGCACCGTCTCCATCTGCTCCGTGAGCCGCTTGTTCTCGTGCAAGAGCCACTTGATCTCGCCCAGCCCGCCGCTCTCGCGCTCCTTCTGCACCTGCTCCAGCAGGAGCTTGTACTTCTTGCCCATCTCCTCCGCGTCCGCCTTGAGCTTGTCCTCGCGCCGCTTCACCTCATCGCGGAGGTTCGCCGCGTCCGTCTCGAACGAGTTCACGAGGTCTTTCATCGAGTCCCGCAGCGTCACGTACTCGCGCTCCGCCTTCTGCGTGCGCGCGGTGCACTCCGTCAGCGACGATTCCATGTCCCGGATCGTCTTCTTCGACGTCGTCGTCTCGTTCTTCAGCTGCGATTTGAGCGTGATCACCTCCGCTTCTGCTTTTCGTGCCCGGTCGAGCACCTAATGCCACAGCCGTTATGGTCGGCCATTGAGCACGAGTAAGGGAGGGGGCGCACCTCCTGCAGTAGCCGCTCTTTCCGTGCCACGACGTTGTTCAGCCCCTCGTTCTCCAGCCGCAGCCGCTCCCGCACCTCCTTCAGGTCTTCCGTCTGCCTTGTCAGCTGGCTCACCTGCCGCTGGCTCACCCGCAGCTGCGCCTTCGTGTTCTCCAGCGCGTTTTTCGCGTTCAGCACGCCCGCCTGGAGATCCGCGAGCACCTTCGTGGTGTTCCCTGGGGCAAACGACGCCCGTCGTGGAGATACCCCGCCCGAAGAATTTGTCGAGACGTTAAGCGTCGAGCGCGACGTGTCGCCGTCTTCCTCGGCTAGTGCGCGCGCGTTGCCTGTGAGTTAAAATTCAGTGTTAGCGGTCCTGATCGACAGACACGGCAGGGAAGGCACGAGCATGTCAAGGCTAGGAATTCTAGAACTTAGCATAGAAACGAGCAAAAGCCGTGGGGCAGCCGTCCCAGTGCCGTTACTCGCGCGAAAGCGGTCGACAGAGATTATAAGGGTGCCGATTTCGACGCAACCAATGTGAAGCACTCATCGTATTCCTTCCCACCCCCGAACTTAGAAAGAACTCCTCGGCTCGGTGATTGTAGAACGGGTCTCGGATGGGGCGCAGCCCGCACGGGACAGGAGAGTCGGGCAATCCTTACGCGCGGAAAGGCCCAAGTCCGGCCGCGAGCCTGTCCCAAACGCTGTGCCGCTATTAGAAGAGGTCTGAGGAAATCTTATCGTGTCCCGAAGCTTCCCTCAGCGCTGATTCGTTTGCTGCGGTACGTGCGATCAGGCCAGCGACTGCCCGGAGCAATACACCTCGACCTTACACTGGCCGAGGTCGCTGCTCGCGAGCACCTGCGCATGTCACGACCGCCACATGGATACGAGTGGGCACTGACCTACTGACGAGATAGGTATGCCTGTCCCGGCCTTAGCACGTTCGCGCGGGATGAGGTGGGGTCGAACAGTCTACTCACGGCTCAGCGTCCTCATCGGACTATTACTCCTATGTCCACTCCCGCTCCCCGTCGGGATGCCCTCCCGGATCCCGTTCTCATCCCCAAACGACATGTTATTGCGTCTCGGAAGCGGCAAGCTGGAGTCGGGTCCTGCGAGGCCGTGCAATGCTTCGAACGAGGAGCGTCGCGCGACCTTGATGGCGTGTGGTGTGCCAGTGCCAGAACCGGAGAGCGAGCCGGAGGAGGGGGATGAGGCGAAGGGGTCAAGGTCGGTTAGGGAGAGAGAGGGGGAGCTGAGGATACCGGGCGGGTACGGGCGCGGACCGCGAAGGATGGTGTTCTCGAGCGTGGCGAGCTGGGCTTGCTGGTGCCGGATATTGTGCTTGAGGGTGGAGATGTTCTGGCGGATGGCAACTATGGGGGTTCGATTCGGGAGTTAGCAAGGTGGAAGCCAAGGGAGGCGCGAGCGCACTGGATAAAGAGAAGGTGCAATGTGTGACTGGGGAAACCGGTCATTGCAAGAATGACACTCGACAGATAGCACTGAGAAACGAGAGACATGGTCCCGAGTGATAGTAAGTTGCCTGGTCCGGGCGGGCGGGGTCAGGGCGGCAAGGATGCTCCCGGAAAACACAGCACCTTTCACGAGAAAGGATTTCAAGTGCTGCCGGTTGTGACATGTTGGAGGAATGAAAAATGAGGAAAGTGTGATTGGAATGGGGGGGAGGGATGCCCGACGGAGATATGGCCGGGCGGCGTGTACGGTATGGGCAAGACCAGTAAATACGCACCGTTGTCGTCACCGAACGAAACTGACGGGCTGGAGGAGCGTCCTATCGATCCTCGGGAGCTCGGCCGAGAGGAGGGGCGGGGTGGGGAAAGAGGAGAAGACAGATGGGATCCGTTGGACATCTACTCGGGCTTCGTGTTGCGGCGGCGGCGGGACACAGTACACGACGGCGTGTGAATGGGCGAGGGTCAGTGGCAGTCGTTGGGGAGGCCCGGTGCCAAATGGACGAAACAAGGCTCGGGTCGTCGTTGTCGAGTAGGGATTGTCGCCTAGCCCGGTGCAGTTGCAGTCGAGCAAGGGGAGAGGCGGTGTCATCATCACGTCCGCCGTCTCGAACGCGCCATGAACGAGGTGCGGCACCGTGTTCCCACGATGGTTGCTCACAGTCGTCGTCGAATGTCTCGGACATTTGCACACTGGTGACGGTTCATGTTGCGAAATCTTGATGCCAACAATATCCTTGGGAGATGGTCACTGCTTCAGGGATCGCAGCATCTTCGGACTCCTCGCATCGTCTGAAATTGCTCAAACCAAACCATCGTGAAATATTTCTCGGTGAAGCGTTAGCGAAAACATGATAACAAGTATTCATATGGACCATAACGTGATAAGAACATAGGCTCAAATTATCCACAGCTCAGATCATGGTAAAAAGTCAATCAATCAAATTCATGTCTCCAGCAGGTCTCCATTGACGTTGGTGGAAGTCCTAAAGGAACATGTTCTGAATGGCAGGTGAAATAGACCAAGAGATCCATAACATTGCAGGTACAAAGCGAGGGAGCGCAACAACACAAGAACTTTGACAGCGAGGAGGACTCGGAGTCCGAATGAATAACAAAACTATGACTAGAGTCGAGGAATAGTTTCAAAACAACCTCACCTTCTTCCTCGACCCGTTCTGTACAGCGCCCACCGGGCGACCTTTCTCGTCGAGTTTGATCGGGAACCCTGTGGCAGAACCCAAGAGGGATTGCGCGGATGACTCCAAGGCCTTCCGCGGCTTTGAATTCCGCGGGATACCCCTATTTGCTAGGTTCCAATCTGAGCCGAAGACGGGGGCCTTCACTGCTAGGGGCTCACGGCGCTGGGGTTGGCGTGGTGATTGTGGGGGACTGTGGAGGATGGTCTCAGAGGCGAAGTTAGGGATCCCATCGTCCGCTTCCGGTCGCCTGCGCTTGCGCGAGGTGTCCGGGTCGAATGGACGGTTGTAGAACGCGTCTTCGTCCGGAGCTATCAGCTCAAGTCCCTGTTACGCCGTCAATGACAAGGAATATGACAGTGTTTGTGAAAGCACTTACGAGGCTACTTGTTTCTAAGGGTGGTAGAACGTCTAGGTCATCTTGAGTATCATTCACGGCGTGCGCCTGACTTTCGGCACCAGATAGCAGCAGACGACTGGTCTCCCTGTTCTTCTCGCGGAGCCTCTTAATTTCCTGCTTCTGCTTTTTCTCCTACGCACCATTGACGCATGAGAGGGGGGTTCAATGGGTTCAAGGCAACGTTCGTACCTGCGCCTTGAGTGCACGTAACTGGTCGCGCGTCCTTTCTACTTCCTCCCGCTGCCGTTGCATCTCAGCGTTATGTTCGTCGCTCTTGCGGATGAGTTCTTCACTTAATGCATCCCGTTCGCGCTTGGCTAGATCGCGTTCTTCTTGAGTTTTGCGGAGGGTGGGTAGGGTGCGTTCCGAAGACTCTATCGCCTGCCTTGCGGTATCTTCTGCGGAAGATATCTGCTTTTTTGCTTTACGCAGCTGGTCCTTGAGGTGAGCAAGCTCTGCGCGTTGCTCGGATAGTGATGTGAAAAGCGGCAGCATCCCACGCCATTGTGCGACGACGGCGGTGAGGAGGTCCTAGACAGGAAGTTGAGCATCGAAGAGCGACGAGTGGGGCTTGACGGATCATGTAGGAAGAGCCCCTCACCAGCATACAGTCGCGCCGCTTATCCATAAGCTCACATACATCCTCCATCTCCTTGGCGGCACGTTGCACGGTCGGAAACCGCTGATTTTCTTCCACCTCGTTAACATGCCGGAGCGCTTTGGAAACCTGAAGATGAAGCCCTTCGGAATGGCACGCAAGCTGGCTACTTCCTGACGCGATGGGTTGTTGAGAGGGCGAGTCCGCGAGATCAAGGAAGATAGAATGGAGCTGTGCGGACTTGAACTTGGCGCGGCACTGAGGGCAGGGATATTGACCGCGAGTCGCAGCGGTCACGGCCATATAGCGGTCCATGCAATTGATGCAGTTGACGTGACCTTCGGGGGCGCGAATTGAGAAAGGAAATGGGTGCGCAACTTGAACGGGATGGCGACTCACCACATGGGGTCGCTTGCATATCTTGCAACCCATAGTGATCTTGACATATGCTGCAGAGAAATGTGGTACCAGCCATAACCGAGGTGGCAGCTCGCCGGCAAGACGGGGTTGCACAGACCGGAGGGCAGCAGACGAGGACAAGACAGAAGAGCTGACGGCCTGGTGCCGCGTGTGGTGCGGCGGTAACGGCTAGACGCCGCAATGGTCCCAAGCAGCGACGCGTTTGTGACATCGTCCACGTGATCGTTGGCCGTTACTACAGGCGCTTAAAGCGAGACGCAACGATCACGTGTGGTTGAACCGACGCAGTAGGCGCCCATCTCGCGCCGCTTCCTGGACCCGACAGCCACGAGCCTTGCCCCGACCCTTCGCACTCTCCGCTGGCTACCCTCATCTGCTGTTTGATTTCTACCCGAACTATCTGCACTCAGATCCGCTCAGACTTTGTATCTCTTCGTGCTGCTCTGCTCTCCACAGCGAACTTGACGAACCACACCATTTTCTCCCAGAATTGTCGAACTGGAGCAGCAGATAGTGCTTGCAAGAGGGAATTAGACATTCGTAACAGATTCGTGAGTGCAGAACTTCTTTCTATATGCGGTCAAAGAAAGGTCCCGATTAGAACGGTGGGACGCGAATTTGTCCGGAGTACTGAGTGGCTACATGCGATGTGCGCTTGCTTATACCTTTCTTTGATCCAGGTTTTAGGACGGCATCGGCATCTCTAAGCAAGTGCCATGGCAGCATACCTAGAAACGCCATCTCGAGTATGGCGTCGCATTCAAGCGGACCAAGAAGAAGACATGCCCTCCCTCCCTTCCCTCCCCGCCTTCGAAGACTCGGCTGTACCATCGTCCGTCGCCGAGAGCGACCACGAGAGCAGCCAGGACGATATGCAGATCGCCTCGCCCATCCACTCCACCCCCCACGTCTCCTCCCACATCGCGTCTACTGTCCGTGCACCCTCAAGCACCTCGAGTACGGCACGTTTCGCGCACTCGCTCGCGTCCCGATCTTCGAAGTCATCCCTATCTGTGTCTCGTGGGTTCTCTGCAACGGCGCGTATGTCTGCGGGGCCTGCGGAAGACAGCTTTGATGTCAGTTCTATTGCGAGCGTGCAGATCCGAAGAACCGACAGTGGAGAGCTGGATATTCGGAGTAGTGACCAGGACACCCACAGTTCGGTCCCGGAGGACTACCTGCCCCCGCCAATTGAAGACATTGTGGATGCGGACCTGGACTTGTCGGACGCGCTCCAGTCTATCAGCCGATCGAACTCTCCAGGACCGGATGACCGCGACATAGGACAAACCCCTCGCAAGAAATCTGACTACGACTACTCCATGAGCTTGCGTTCAGAACCCAAGGTCCGTGTATGCTATTGGTATGCTAGTTCTCTAGTAGTAGCTGATGATACTGCAGGCATCCCCATTTGACAAAATGCGCAACATCTCCTTCCGTCGGCCGCTCTCCCGAAATCGAGCCCGCACACCGTCTCTGACGCGAACCGTATCATCCCCTTCCTCGTCCATTTCGAACTCTACACCCCAAAGCACACGCTCTTTCCGTTACCGGCGGCAGGAGTCTGACCCTCCCCTTGCGGCACTCACAGTCCCTCTACCGCGGTCTGCCACTGCGTCCCCTGCGATTCTTCCTCAACCAGAGGAACGCGATCTCACCCAGATGGATTTGAGCTCGGAGTTCCCTAGCTCGATCCACGACAACCTCCCTGATATCGAACAACCAGATGAAAACGACACGGAACTCCTGCCTGAGGTCGCTGCTGAACGGCAGCGGGAACTGGAAGAGAGCCAAGCCAGCCGCGCAAACGACTCCCGTTCCCGCGAGCCGACGTTCTCGTCAGAGGAGGCTCTGTCTGGGGACCACCTGAGCCCCGGGACCGGCTCGCGCCGCGCGAGATCCCCTACGCCTCTATCCGTAGCGTTCTCGTCGCCTCAGTCCGCGCTGTTCACCCCAACCCCAGCCTTCCAGCCGCGTCCGCGGGCGCGGTTCGGCGTCCCTGCGAGCTCGACGACCCCCGCGCTCCCAACCACAACCCCATCACAACATACAGTCCGGTTCGAGGACGACGTCGATGAAACGCCTCAGCCCCCAACTGTCCGGTTCGATGCCGATGAGACTCCCCGGCCTGTCCGGTTCGAAGAGCAAGAAGCGACGGACGAGGAACAGGTAGGGTACGACGGGATCCCAGCCACGCCCGCGACAGCGCACAAACGATCCTTCCTCCTCTCCGTCATCAACTCGACCGCCCGCCCGCGCCTGCGCCACCCGACCCCGTACAACCGGCACGAGTCCAGCGACGAGTCCCAATCCGAGCTCCCGTCCCAGTCCCAGGTGCAGATGACCCCTGCTGTGGGCGCTGGGGCGGTCGTGAACCTGCGCAACGCCTTCGTAGGCGTCACTCCCCGCCCCGCCATACACGCGGCTGCGGCGCGTCGCCGCCTCTCTTCGCCCGGGATCGGCGCTGGAACACTGACAGCCAATACCAACACCAACGGGAACACGGACTCGGAGAACGAGCACGCGTCCTTCGTGTCAACGGCGTCGTCGCAGGACCTCGCCGTGCACGCGCGCGCGAACGCGTCTTTCGACCCCGTCATCGGGCTGGGCGAGCGGGGCACCGGGGTGGGTCGCTTCAACGCAGGCAAGCTCAACAACTACCTGCACGGACTGAACCGCCGTTTGCAGGAGGAGAACGAGATGCTCGTCGCGCGCCTCCGCACGCTCGAGGAGAAGGCTGGAGGCGGGGCGAGTCCGGTGTCTGGGAATGGGACTGGGACTGGGACTGGGAGCGGGCCCCCGGCTGGCATTGGGGCCACTCCGATCCAGGGTTTGGGAGTCGGGCAGGGTAGGAGGGTGAGTGGGGGACGGAGGGTGAGCGCGGGGCCCGCGCTTGGGTTGGGCGACCTCGCGGAAGAGGAGGCGGAGGCGTGGTTGGAGGAGAAGGCGGCGATAGAGGAGATAGTGGAGGAGCTGAAGGAGGAGCTCGAGTCGGCTTCTGCAGACAGAGCCAAGGCTGAGGACGCGCTGCAAGCTGAAAGGGCCGAACGCGCGCGCGACAAGGAGCGCTGGCACGATCGCATGACAGAGGTCCAGAAGGGCGTCGAGGGCATCGTGTCCGACTTAGAGCGACGGCTGAACGAGGCAGAAGAGGCACTGAAGCGCACGGAGGAGCAGAAGGTGGAAGCGGTCAAGGATGTGGAGCGGAGACTTGCGGTCGTGGTCGTGGAGAAGGACGTGTTGGCAGAGCGCATCAAGAAGGCGGAGGGGGCGCTCGAGAGTGGACGGGACCTCGGCGCCGAGCTG
The DNA here is from genome assembly GCA_026283605.1 of Ganoderma lingzhi. NCBI lineage: Eukaryota > Fungi > Basidiomycota > Agaricomycetes > Polyporales > Polyporaceae > Ganoderma > Ganoderma lingzhi. The sequence goes on from JAPJYM010000002.1 coordinate 2,022,962, forward strand.
AACGTTGCGAACGAACGGCTCGCAGAAGCACAGGGAGAGGTGCGGAACGTCCAGAGGCAGATTAGGGAGCTCGAGGACGAGGTCATGCGAGGGCACCAGCAGCTCGACGATGTGGAGGATAACTTGGATGCAGAGCGGAAGCGGACAGCTGCGCTAGAAGAGGAGTTGGGCTCGAAGATGGAAGAGCTCACGGATGCAGTACATGCGTGCGAGGAGCTGGAGGAAGAGGTCCGGAAGACCCGCGCACAACTTCGACAAACCGAGGATGCCATGGCTCAGAACGAGGCGGATGCCTTGGCCGACAATACCCGAATGAGGGAGCTGCAACAGCAGCTTGCGGCGGCTCAGGAATCCATTGACCAACTGGAGACTGAGCTCGAAGAGGAACAGCAGGAGAACGATCGTTTGATCAACGAGTCCGAAAAGGCGGCCGAGCTCGCACATCAGATGGAAGACGCTCTCGATGCGGCGGAGAAGAAGATGCTGGAGGACGAGCAAGAAGTCGCGACTCTCAAGGCTACGATCTCTTCCCTCGAGCGTGCCGCTGAAAAGCAGCAAGAACGGTCACTCTTCCAGGTTGGCCCCTCGCAGAGTGCGGTTGCTCGCGACATGCAGGCGGAGATCGAGGCCCTGGAGACGGAAGTGGACGACGCGAACAAGGAGATCGCCCGACTCAGGACCATGATTGCTCAGTCGCCCGCTCGTAGGGCAATCGACAGAGCGAAGGACGCTCGGATCGGGCTTTTGGAGAAAGAGAAGGAGGACCTGCTCGAGCGACTCAAGTCCGCGAGGAACCAGAGCGGGACCTTCGGTACTCCTGTCAGGCTGGCGAGCGGTAGTGGCATGTCGCCTCTACACAGGCAGCTTCTGAACTTGTCACTCAAGAGCCCGAAGACCCCTGGTGGTCCTCTCAAGGATGTGAGTTCTTTCATTTTGTCCAACGAGACGTCTCTTACCCGTACCTTCCCAGCTTTCTTGGTTGCAGAACAGCATGCAGGATCCATCCGTAGCACCGCTTGTCGCAGAGCTCGCAAGGCTTCACCAAGAACTTGATCGCGCGAACGCCAGCATCGACGATAAGCTGGATCGCCTTGAGGATGCAGGTGTTGGTGTGGTCGATCTGATGAAGCAACTCGAGGACGCGCGGAATGACGTCATCGGGCTCGAGGACGAGCTTGCGAGGATGTCGCGCCGTGAAGACCGACGCATCCGCCGCCTGCAACGTCTGAGATGCCAGAAATGCCGCACCCAGATTGACATGCGCGGTCTCGACAGCACCGGCGATGCCGACGAGAGGTGGGCATTGATTTTTGCAGCTACAAAGATATTGCTGATCTTGTTCGGTCCTGTAGCTCTTATCTCGAGGCGTCGACGATGTCCATGAGCCTTGCCGAACCCCCCACTCCTCCGAGCAGGACTAGCGAAGCGTTGCGCTCAGAGCTTCGTGAGGTCAATGCCCAACTCGACGACATGAAGCACACTTGGGAGACTGAACGGAAGAAGCTCTTGGGCGAGAACGCTGTGCTTCAGGACGCCGCTACCCGACTGAACACAGAAGTGCGCGACGCCAAAGATGAGATCCGCAAGTACGCAAGTGCAGAGCGTGCGGGCGAGCGAGCGCGTGCTGGTATCCAAGACGTAAGTGCTCGTTCCTCTCTAGAACGGGGTGAGGTTGACCGGAATATGCGGATATAGGAACTCGACAGAGCCAAGCGGACCATGGAGGAGCTAGAGGCGGAATTAAAGGCGGAACGCAGCCGCCTGCGTGGGCTCACTTCGGAGCAAACCAAGGCTCAGCGCGAGAAGGAGGGGGTCCGTTTGGACCTGCGTCGTACCGAATCAGTACGTCACCGAATAAATCTGTTCTCGCCAGCCACATGCTCATGCCTTCGTTTTCCAGGACATGGCCGACGTTCGACAACAGCTCCAACAGATCAAGCAAGAGAACCACGACCTCGAGAGGGAACTGCGCAGCAACGCCAACGCCGAACAGAAGGCCCGCCTGCTCGAAGCCAAGGTCGCAGAGAACCTCGAGAACATCAACCAGCTCCGCCAGGAGCGCTCCATGCTCGCCGCGGACCACAAAGAGCTCCAGCGCCGGTACGCCAAGGCCGCGGAGGAAGTCACGCGCCTCAAGAGCGAGTTCGCCGCATCCCAGACCTCGCACGACACCCGGCGGCACGAGCTCGACCTGCGCACGCTCGAGATCGACGATCTCCGGCGCGCGCTGTCCAACCAAGCATCTGAACTCGAGCGCGCGGCCGCCGAACGCGCGCGCATGGCCGCGGAGAAGGGCGATGTCGTGCGCACGGTCGCCGCGCTCGAGGCGGACCTGCGGCGCGTGCGGCACGACGCGGAGGCGTTCGGGCGCGACCTCAAGGCGCTGCGCGCGCAGAAGGACAGGATGGAGGAGGAGCGTGCGAAGGCGGAGCGCGCGCAGAAGCAGGCGCAGGCGCAGATCCGCGTGCTCAGGGAGGAGCTGGACGGGCAGAGGGAGAGGGTGCGCGAGGCGCGGGAGCAGTGGCGGAGCCACGTTTGTGCTGCGTGAGTATCGTCTCTCTCGGACGGAGGTGGGAACAGCTCGGGCTGACGGATTGTGGAATGGTGCAGGGACGACCAGCAGCTGGTGGCGCTGAAGGAGCAGCATAACCGGGAGTGCAAGGGCCTGATGGTGCAGATCAAGTACTTGAAAGCGAAGTACACTCGCGAGTCGACGTTCCGATGCGACCTTAGCTACCAAAAGCAGTATTTGCTCGTCTTGATGGCGCGTCTCGAGCGAAGGTGAGCCATCTCAGTTTCTTGAGACTTGGATAGTGATTGGATTCTGATGACCCTTGTCGCCTTCAGCGAAGAGAAGATCCTGGCGGCCGTCGCACGGATAGGCTTCCCCGTAGTCCCATCAAATCCTGCGCCAAAGAGGGGGAGAACGAGGACACTGCGCAGTGTTGCATATATCGTCTTGTTCGTTAACCGCACCAGGTACGTCCCTGTGATCTTCTTCTCTTCACAGATTGCTCATGGTCACGCAGGCGGGCAAGTGAACAGTGGAAACAGCAGCGAGCCGCCAAGCCCGCCATCGAAGCTGCACTGCAAGACGTCAGAAAGCGGCGACTGGCAAACGGGACCGGCACAGCAGCGCCCACGACGGTTCCAGCTTCGAACAGGAGGAGCTCCGGCAGCCACCCAACGAAGACATAGCGGCTCGGTCATATTATTGATTCGGACATTTTGCTTGCGTGTTATCTTGTATCTTGTATTGTTATTCGTTCTTCCGTTTTCCTCGCCTTCTATGTCCACATCTTCGAGAAGATTGACGGTCAACCGCATCTTGACCACGCTAGTAAATCGTGTAGCTGTATGTTTTTAGAGCTTGTGATTATATTACGACCATGCGGTATGCCATAGGCCTGTGAATACCATCATACGATATGTTCCGATGTCCGAGAGCGTCAGAAAGCAGGATGACGAGGTGAGTTTCAAGGAGGGTGATCGGTTGATCTATGAAGGTGGCGAGGATGGGGGTGGAGGGGGCCGGTTCTTGGTCGCAGCAGAGACGACGCGGAAACCGTCCTTGGCGAAGAGGTACGAGGCACCGCTCCATATTGTAGTGCCCGCCACAATCCATCTGTAGCCAGTTTAAGTGAAGCCTTATACGCATAGAAGTGCGAAGGAAGGCTCGTACTGCAACGCTCCGAGGGGCATGCTGATGTCGAACGGCAGTATTGGACTGACGGTCGCCGTTCCCATGAGAAGTAGTTGCAGCGCGGTGTTGACCTACATAAATTTCAGCCTCATGCACAACGCAGAAATAATTGCATGCTGCCTCTACCTTGCTAATCTGGGTGGGTCGCACTTCCGCAGAGGGGATGGAGAAGTCCCAATATCTCTTGAACGTTTTCTGGGCACGAATGGTTCACGTGATTCACTGACAACGAGCGAAACGGTACCCACTGGTGCAGGAAGAGAGGTATAACGGATGTAGAACGCGGAGAGGCTGAGAAGGACGTCGCGCCCGAGGATGATCGCGGCGACCGGGACTAACGGGGAGCATGTTGCATGAAGAATTTGGGGAGCACGAGGACGAAGGAAAACACACACCGGGGATCAGCGCCTTCACGGCCAGTGTGACCGTCAACGTCGTCATCAGCAACTTGTCTGCGGCGGGGTCGAGGATGGTGCCGAGGACGGACTGCATGTTGTACTTGCGCGCGAGGTACCCATCGACCTTGGGAACGAAGAAGCGAGCTCAGGCGGGGGCATTCACAGAGCACACAAAGAAGGGAAGCGGTACCAAGTCCGTGAGGCCGGCGTACACGAGCAGTCCGGTCGCGAGGTAGAAGTTGTCGTTCACGATGGCCAGGCCGAGGACGGGGCACGCGACCATGCGCGAGACGGTGAGCAGGTTAGGGATGGTGTAGATGTTCTCCCGCAATGCCGGTGGTTTCTCTGCATGTTTCACTGTTGGGGAAGGTGTGGGTGTCGGAGGTGCACTCTTGAACAGAGAAGGAGAGGAGTGGAATGAACGAAGTGGGACAGGGCCCAGTCGTCTGCATGCGCGGAATGCGAACGAATAAGCCGGGGGCGCGGAGCGAGAAACGGTTGATAGGCTATGTCGCAGACATGGTGCATATATGCGGGCAGGAAGTCTCAGCAGCATCCAGCCGTGTCCCAGGTCCCTAGGCGCAGAGTAGCTCGCGGTAAAGTCCTAGTCGAAGTTCGAGTTCGACCACTCGTCCCCTTGCGAGGTTGCCTCACCATCTAACTATCTTGTCATATATACTCACTCTAAACTCATTATATCGGCCGCCTGGCGTAATGGCAACGCGTCTGACTACGATTAAGTAATCAGGAGATTGCAGGTTCGACCCCTGCGGTGGTCATTTTGGATAACCCGGCGAGTGATCGCCGACCCCTGGAGCCGGAAATGTACCCGCGCAACCACCCCTACAGTACTTGCGTCCCATAACGAATAACGATTATATTTTGTTACGTCTATTCCTGTTCGCAAAGCCTAGACCTTGTACTCTATGTCATATTCCAACGCACGGCGAGATGGCCTCCAATTCCAATTCCAGCCTTTCCATCGTATCCCTTTTGTTCCCTGACCGGACGTCTATACAGAATTCAGAATTGTGATAGAAGGAAACATCGAACTATAGCTATGTCTATCTGTATATACTGAGCTGTGGCTCCTTAACCCGAGAACTAGGCCGCGTCTAGGTAATGGTGTACTTGCACTCCTTCAAGCTGACGCCGCTGGTGGGGGCGTTGTTTGCTGAACCGGCAGAGTCGGCCAAGTGAGGTCAACCTCAACAATGAAATGCATATTAACGGACGACAAGAGGATGGGATGATAGAGCGGGGGATGGATACGCACCTGGTTCTCAAAAACCGTGATGGTGCTCGCCACATGCTGGCTGAACTGGAAGAGCTCGACGGCCCCTACGCCTTGCATGCACTGGGCGCAGTAGCCAGGGACGGGCACGGCAGAGGTCCCCCCCGCGACCGACGCCGCGGGGTTCACGCACAGGCCGGCGTACAACACGTCTTTTCTCGTCACCGATGTGCTGCTCGGCCACAGCGCGGAGACCGCCGCTGCCTTCATGTACGGCTCGTACCAGCACACCCATTTTGCAGGGGCGCGCGGCACTGTCGGTTGGCCGAACGAGAAATTTGGTGGCACTGGGACGGCCTTCGGAGCACAGAAGCCATTCTGCACTCGCGGTAGCCAAAAGCCTCGGAGCCAGGTACGCGTCTCAAAGATGGGTGTGATGGCTGCGCGGCACCGACGGTGGTAATCCAGGAGGCGGTGAAGATAGCCGGCTGAGACGTCGACCTCGTCGATGCCATGAATGAGTTGAGACGCGACGTTGGTGCGTAGGGTGGCCCTGGCAGCTACGAGGGCAAGATCGCGCATCCCGAAACGGCACGCGATGGCGAAAAGAAGCATGGAGTCCTCAGCCGCAGGTGCTGCGGTTGGCCGGGACTTCAAGGAAGCCTGTAGTAAGGCGACAGCCTTCTGCATCTTGTACTCTACCGCTGCGGCCAACGCATTGTGTACGTCCAATAAGTTGGCAATTTCGACGTGCTCGAACGGGTCATAGATGCGGACAAGGATGCGTATGGTCGCGGCTGGCTCTGGAACGCGGATGGCATCGGTCGAGCTTGAACGTTTATCGGCTAGATGACGTAAGGCCGGGGAAGCTTGTAAAATCGCACTTCCTGCACTTCGTATCTGGGGGCCATCGGAAGCCGCAAAAACGACATCTTGATCGTCAACAGCGGCGGTCTCAGGAGGTGGGTGTGTGGGGTAAGTCTGGGAATCGGGGGATCCATTCGCAGGTAGTGTCGTTGCGGAGGGCGGTTCTGCAGCAGAGGTAGAGGGGGTGCTTGTCGAAGAGAGTGTAGGTGCGACTCTGGCACCTCGTGGCCGCTTCTTTTTATTTTGACGTGCGCCCATCGCTCCATTTTCCGCCGTGGTGGCAGCATGAGAGAAGGTAAATTGCCGTTCGGGTGCCGAACCACCTCCCAACGAACAATAGTAAAGCAGACGATGGTATGCACCAAACGGAATCTCTTCGAGCTCCTCCACGTACTTGTCTTGAGCGTGTTGCTTGTGAACCTCCTTTGCCGCGTGGCGAGCATCGTCTTCGAATCCGAGTTTGCACGCGATGGCATACACGCGCATCGGGGCGTATGTGGTAAACTGGAGGAGCCTGCTCCGTGTGATCTTCACTACCTTGCGCAGATCGTACTTCATTGCGGCTTCGAGGACGGCGCGCACTTGGGCGATTGATGCAAGGTCGGGATCCAACTCGATAGGGTAGCAGAGCAAGAACAGCGAGGTGAGGACAGAGCTAGGTTCTGAAACGGGGACGACAGGCAAGCCGTCAACCTCTTCGTCGTTGGTGGGTTGGGTTGGCGGACTTGCGTCTGAAGGCTGATTGGGTTGTGGTAGTTCAAACATACCACTGAAGAAGTCGGACGCGAGTGACAGGACGAGTTTGTGTAGCTTGTAGACGACATTGTCCGATGAGCGGAACACGACGTCCGCGTCAGAGTAAGTGAACGGATGTAGAGGAGGGACAGTCATTCGTCGTGGAAGGGTGCCGTTGGATGCGAGCCACTCAGTGGTAAAGGTAAGGTGGTTGAAGTTGAAAGGCTGACGGGACGCCTCTGAGTCGCCGCGAGCGAGAGCTAGCAACTGAGCTGACTAAGCAAGTATGTAAGTGCTAGTATTATCATCGTTCACAGCCACCGCGCCCTCATATACATATATTATAGGTTCAAAACGTTTTTCGCTTTGATTACTTAGTTACATAGTATACTAGGTTAGTACTCGCTGAGATGGCGTGCGGGCATATACTACCCGGGCGGCATGCGAGACCCAATATCGAACTAGTTGGCTCCCAAACGTTAGGACAGCGCTCAACTTCAATATTCCAATGCTTCTCCTTCTCAGCATGCATCACAATGCGACCGCTGCCAAAGCAAAAGATCGTACATATCCTCGCAGACGCTTCTTCAAGCTTCGTCCACGCCATAGACGTGATAACGCAAGACGTGTCGTCGCGCTTAAACCCCACACGCAGCTGGTGGCACCTCTCGTTCCGACTCGCGATGCCAGGAGGTTTCGAAGGTGATAACTCAGACAGTGTGGGCAGATATCCCTTAGCCGTCCGTATTCATTAGCGGAAGGACGTGGTGAAATCATGCTCGCAGTATATACATCGTGGCATTCTGATATGGGCGTAGAGCAGTCCACACAACATCGAGGCGATATGGGTGCGCTGCCAGAGGAGAGGAGCCACGATCTACAGTGTAAACAAGTAGCACTCTAACCCTAAAAGACCAAAGAAGTCATTGAAGAGAACATGATCAACACGGGTCAAGCGAAATACTATGCGGCGAGGATCGCTGGCAGAGGCGAGGATACTGCGCATAAGGATTCCCCCTCAGCTACAACACGGTCTGTGAGCTCAACCCTCACAACGAGAAACATGGGAAACGCACCCTTCTGTGATCTTGGCGTTTGGCCAGTATACAGGTTTAAGCGCTCATGGACGGATCCTTCGATGGCCCAGGCCATGCACCGGTCCAGGAACGGTCAGAATTCAATGACGGCCCAGAGTGCATACATTTCGCACCTCATTCTCAAGCCTCGCCATAGTCGCTGCTACGTACTCGCTAAATTTGAAGAGCAGAACAGCGCCGTGTTCGCGAAGACAGTTGCTACAGCTGTAGCCGTATGAAGATGCGAGGGCGGCATTTAGAGCATCTTCCTTTGCAACCGAGTGAGGGCCGGGCCATTCTTCCCGCCCGATGTTTTGCATGTACCTCGAATACCAACAGGGTAAAGATGACCCTCGACAGCAGGCGATGAAACGGGAACGCCAATTTTGTTCTATCCAGCTATCAGCGGAAAACATCGTCCGAACGGCATCGCGACAGCGCCTATGGTGTTCCAGTAGACGATACAGGAAGCCCGCAGAGACGTCGATCGCCTCAACCGCTGGACGAAGCGCATTCGTGAGCCCCATGCGAAGAGTGCGCTTCGCTGCTGTCAGGGCGAGGCCGCGCAGGTCGTGGCGACAGGCGATCGTGTAGAGAAGAAAGTGGTCCGTTGTAGGCGCGTCTGCCTGCCTGATTAAAGCCTCCTGCAGAAAATGAACGGTTTTCTTCATTTTGTACTTGGTTGCGGCGACGAGTACTGAGTCGAGGAGAGGAAGATCGGTTACTGAGGGGTTCTCTACCGGGCTGTACACACGGAAGATGATGTCAACTACCTCACTGGATTCGGGAATGTGTATCGTGGAAGGAGGAGAATTGCGAGCCATCTCGAACAGGACCGGAGACGCATGCTTCTGGAAAGACCAAATCTGGTTCCATCGGATGTCTCGATGGTGAATTCAGGGCCTACGATGTTAAAAGGATATCCGCCAAGTATGGCTGACGGAGGTGACAGAGGCCGAACAACGCGCGCTATAGCGGGACGTGCTGAGGGCTGGAGGAGGTGGATGGAATCGGAAGGATGACTGATAGAAGCGGACTTGGGTTGTTGATTTTTTCTCTTGCTACGGTGCGTTCCTTGAGTCGAACGGCGGGTGAAGAAGACACCTCCAGGATCGCGGCCTGTCTCGCAGTAGTAGAGAAGACGATGGTACGCGCCGATCGAGATGACCTCCAGCTCCGTGACGTACTCGTGCTGGAGTTTCTTCTCGCGGACAACCCTCGCAGCAGCCCGGGCTTCGTCCTCGAGGTCAAGCCTACAGGCGATTGCGTAGACACGGAGGGACGCCGTGGGCATTAGCTTTCGCATTCTGCGCGACGCCATCTGGATCGGTTTCCGGAGTTCATACTTCAGAGCTGCCGTCAATACGGCCGAGACTTCGTCGACCGTGTTCAGAGAGGGATCATCCATAGGATAGCAGAGGCGGAAGAGCTTGCTGAGGACTTCGCCGGGCTCGGAGACACGGATAACGGGCAATCCGTCTATCTGGGAATCGTCGGGGTCAAGCGGTTTTAGTTGGGAGAGGGAAAACATGTCTTTGAAGAAATCGGACCCGAGGGACAGGATGATCTTGTGCAGTTTGAAGGCGATATTATCCGATGAGACGAGAACAACGTCCGCCGATGGGTCGTTGAATGGGTGTACCAGAGGACATGCTATGGTGGCGGCAGCAGCCTGAAGAGCCAAGTGGGATAGTCAATGGAGGCGTTATAGCAAACGCTGACTAGATCTGCAACCAGCGCAGTGCTCAAAATCAGCTACGACCAGAGAAACTCTTTAAGCAGATTCTGACCTTCAGATATATGGGATTCTGGTTTCCTGATGGATGGAAGGGAATCCCTAATTCCTGGGTATCTGGTGTTGACGTGGACGTCAACGTCGCCGACAAAGGGGAGGGAGGATTGGTTCAAGGTGAGAGTGCAGCTGCGAGCAGCAAGCTTAAGCAGCAGCACTGGCAAGCCGCAGACAATGTCAGTAGGCGCCGGTCCCGATCGCCGATTCGCAGGAGCTGGTCACTCCGCTTTGGCCGAACTTGCCCTCATCCCCTCCCGGAGGGCACTGGCCATCTTCACTAACCTGGCCTCGTCTCCCTTCTAAGCATCGTCGATCTATCTAGCGGAAGAATTTACATTGGACTGTCCACTTCCCAAGCCCCGATGGCGACTGAAGACGGGCTCAGCGATGCTCTCCGTAACGTCCACATCCACAATGCACCTACCCCCGGGCCCGAATCCAACCCATGGCAAGAAACACCCCCGCCGACACTAGCGACGGAAGCTCGTCGCGATCCGGACCTATCGCACCTGGACGCTGAGACAACACAAGGTCTTGCAGCCGTTTCCGAGCCCGAGAGCCCAGAAAGGCCGCCAGTGCAGCAGGACGTACTGCGCGAGTTCGATCCATTGGCGAGTGCAGAGGAGAAGGCCGCTCAGCAGGCGTGGGCAGATTCTGAGGGGCATCCACCGCCTCCGCCTGTGCCAACCAAGGAGCCAGTGAGTCCCGCGCCGCCCACCCCCTCCACACCAAATCGTCCATCCTCCCCCATACCTGCTTTCCCGTCACTCGCTGCCCTTGCACGGACGTTTGCTCTCCCTTTGACCCGTAATCAGCGGCCGCGTTCGCTAGACTCGGCTGCCGCCGTTCCCTCACCTGCTACACTGTCGTCATTCGCGCAACAACAGTCTACCCCAGACGCACGGGTCGTGGAGGATGTTGCGAGCACAAGTAACGGTCCAGTCGCGAGCGGCAGCGGACGGAGTACACCTTCCGGCAAGGATAAGGAGCAGGAGCCCTCGCAATTTGACTTCCAGAATTTCCTGGACCAGATGAAGATGAAGGGTGCCGAGCCTGTAGCGAAGTACCTCCGCTCGTATGTCTACAAATAATTGTTGTCATCATCAGATGCTCACCATCCTCCAGCTTCTTGAGCAACTTTGCGAAGCGGACATTCACGATCAATGACCAGGTCAAGTTGATCAACGATTTCCTGAACGTAAGTCCTTGCGCGTTCCTTGGATGTCTGGTATGATTAAGCGATGACTACAGTTCATCTCATTACGAATGCGAGAATGCGAAGTGTGGAAGAACGCATCAGACACGGAGTTCGACAATGCAATAGAGGGAATGGAGAAGTTGGTCATGAACAGGCTGTATGACTTGTGAGTAGGCATGATAGCAGTGACGGAGCATGTATTAACCTTTCCGTAGTACGTTCACCCCTCAGGTTGCTCGTGTCGTCCCACCACGTCCCGTCACAACGGATGATCTCGAGCGAGATCGAGTCTTGGAGCAACGTATAGCGCTGTTCGGCTGGATAGAGGCCAAACATCTAGACGTTCCCGAGGGGGAGGGCAGCGAAGGCTTCCTGATGTTCGCTCAGCAAGGTCCGTGCCTCACCGCCAGCTATACTGGGATAGCGACTGATGTCATATCAATATTGTAGAATTGCTCAAGATTAACCACTACAAGGCGCCTCGCGACAAGCTCATCTGCATACTAAATTGTTGCAAGGTCATCTTCGGTCCGCCTCGCCTCGCCTTGGATTATAGGACTAAACTGAAGCGTATCCGGTAGGGCTGATTCGACATTTACACAAGGATGAGAGCGCGGACACATTCATTCCGATCTTAATCTACGTGGTCATCAAGGGAAACCCCCCAAATTTGCTTTCTAACGTCGAGTCAGTCTATCCTTCTGTCTGGTAGCCACGTTTTACAAAGCTTGACACTTCTCCATGCCAGGTTCATTAATCGCTTTAGAAACCCAACTAAGCTTCAGAGTGAAGCTGGGTACTACCTCTCTAGTTTAGTACGTGGCTCAGTATAAAACTACCTTTCGACATCTGATCATATTATCTTCAGATGGGCGCTGTCTCATTCGTCGAGACTATGGACCACTCATCGCTATCCAACATTACGCATGAGGAGTTCGAGAAGTATATCACTCTGTCTTCTCTGCATTTCACCGCCCTAAACCTCCTCTCTGCATAGGAATGTCGAGGAAGCAATCCAATCGCTTCCTAGTACGGGGTCTCAAACGCCCGAACGAGGGATCACACCCGGCCCTGGGCTCGACACCATCTCTCCACCCTTGCTCTCCAGCGCGCCGAGTTCACATGCGGGTGAAGAGTCTGCCCAACCGCTCTCCCTGCCCACCCCCGGGCAGACACTCGGCGAAGACGCGCGTCGGTTCCTGCAGAAGACCGGCGACACGATATCCAAGCCGCTCAACGCGATCAGCCGAATATTTAACGAGGTCCTCGACGGCGCCGAGGAATCGCTCTCATACCTCCCCGGGCCTTTCGCGCCCCTTGAGCTCGGCCGCGAACAGCAGCAACAGTATGATCAGAACGGACGCGCGCGTCCGCCTTATACGGGCCCGCAGACCCCCGGGGCACACGGCGAGCTCCAGCCCCCAATACACACTCCGTACAAGCCGCGCGTACGGCGCGGCTCGCCGTCGCCGTCGATCCACTCCGCGTCGTCTGCGCAGTTCCCGTACGTCCCACAGTCGCAGGGGTACGAGGAGACCCCGACGCGCTACCGCGCACAGAGTCTCGGGCCCGGCCCATACACGAACCAGCCGCTCGCCATGGGGCCCTCGCAGGCGCAGGGGATGATACAGCCGCAACGCGTGCAAGCCCTGTTGGGCACAGGGACTCCCCCGCACGGGCACGGGCACGGGGTATCGCGGACCCCGACGCCGAACTTGGACTTGGCGGGGATGCAGGAGGAGATCGACAGGGCTCACGAGAAGGCGGCGGTCGCGGCGAGGGAGACGCTGCGGCAGATCTTCCCGGGGACGGATGTTGAGGTCGTGGAGTGGGTGCTGGAGGCGAACGAGGGCGATTTGGGGAAGAGCATTGAGGCGCTTTTGGAGATGAGTAGTGGAGGTTAGGTCTTGCGTTGGGGATATGGGTATCGGATGGGAATGGATCGGTTGCATGTCTGCATTTGTCAATGCAGATTTTGAAAGGGACCAGTGAGTGCGCATTTGGATTGACCGGTAGTGATAGATTGTTTTATTCGAGGATGAAATTGGGTGGCGGTGGGCGTTCTGTGCAGTTCCGCCGTTCCATGTACTGACTTCTTCACACAGGAAGACGGGAAGGTATCATACAATTACGGCTGCCTGGGGATGTGTTAGCTCCTACGAATCCGAGATAAGCTCGCGCCGTTATCTTCTCTCTGGAACGTCGGCCTGCCGACGGTGGGGACGATCTGATCCTTTCATGGGGAGTGTAAATCGCGTGTCGCAGTAACACGTGTAGCACACGAGGTTGAGTTCAATTTTCTCTTTCATTGCAGGTTTCGGTTGTGCATCTAACCCTAGACATTCACCGACTCCACTCGCCGCCGTAGTTTGACCCTGTCATGTCGGACTCCACTCCACAAGAGGAACCTACGGCTCCTCCGCCCACAACCACCGCGTCTTATCCCTTTGACAAGGCGAACGCCGACATCATCCTCCGCACATCAAACGGTGTCGATTTCCACGTCTACAGTCAAATCCTCATCGCCGCGTCGCCGTTCTTCGAGGGCATGTTCGATGTCCCACAGCCACCTCCTGATCAGCAGCAGCTCAAGTACGGCCGGCCGATCATCGACGTTAGCGAAACCAGCAAAGCCCTCGACCCACTTCTCCGCATTTGTTACCCCATCAACAAGCCAAAGAAGCGATCTCTCGAAGAGGTCGAGCTCTCTCTTGCGGCCGCCATGAAGTTTGAGATGGAGTTGCCGACGACGGTGTTGACCGAGGATCTGACGACCTTCGCCTCTTCTCACCCGCTTAAAGTGTGGGCCATCGCGTGCAGGCTTCGCCTCGAAGCGGTGGCGAAGTGTGCAGCCAAGAACATGCCCCTCGCTGGACTGGACTTCGCGGTATTGGGAGACATGGATGGGATCACGGCAGCCAACTACTTTCGTCTTCGCGAGTACTTCCGCCTGCAGCGCAAGACTCCGAAGGGTTTCAAGTTTCTCAACCCAGTCTCCGGGCCAAAACCATCGCCAGCCTTGTCTTCAACGGCCTTTATTCAATCTCACACCGACGACCCTCCTCCTGACGTCATATGCCGCTCAGTGGACGGCGTCGACTTCCCGGCCCACAAAACAGTCCTTTCCCTTGCATCCTCCGCGCTTACAGAAAAGGCATCTCCAATGGTCTCTCCGCTGGAGGATAGCTCTTCTTGCGAGCCCGTTCTGCCCATACTACAGTTCGAAGAGCGAAGTATCGTGCTGCATGTCATGCTCCGATTGAGTCAACCTTCCCCGGCCGATGTTACGCTTCCCACCGATCTGGCAGACCTCACTGCTATCCTTATAGCTTTGGAGAAGTATGGGCTTAACTCCGCACAGCCTACTGTGTGGTCGTTCTGGCAGGCGATCGCGTGTGAAGACCCGCTCCGCGCCTACTGCTACGCCATCCGTGCCGGCCACACCGTGGCGACGAAGGAGGCCGCTCGATGCGTGCTGAACCACGTCATCCATGGGGTATACATCGAGGAACTCGAGTGTACCCCTGCCCTCGCATACCACCGCCTCCTCACCTACTACGACAAGTGCCGCGCGGCGACGAAAGAGGAGCTCGCAAAGATCGCCGGCTTGTTGAAAGCCTCCGTCAAGCCCGCGACCGCAGCTCCGCCTCCCCCAGATACCCTCAACGGTATGTCGTGTGGGCCAAATGGAGGTCTTCCCGCCGAGAAGAAGCCAAAGAAGGTCAAAACACCGAGCCCCGCTGACCCAGCGCTCGACGGTCCTTGGCTTCTTCGCCACCTGCACGCCCTCTCGTGTCGCGTTCAAGAACGGCCAGGATCGTCCATGCCGGGGCTGTCCGGCCTGTTCGTCGATGCAACGAGAGCCTGGAGTGATGGCAAGATGCCGCGGGTGTGGTGCGAGGAGTGTCAGATCGTTGCAGAAGAGATCCTCGAAGTAAACAACGCACTGCGACTGTTGCCGGATAGCCTGGAAAAGGTAAGCCACCCCGCACGGTATATAATGGCGCCCAATAGATATCGATATCGGTTTCCGATGCTGATATCTGCCTTTATCCCTAGGTCGAGCTTGAGATTTGAGACTAGGACTACTAAGCGGATCGCGGCCTCGTCGGACTGAGATGGAGTGTTAGGCCTGTTAGGAGGGGCATGGCATGGCGCGTCTTTTAATAGAAAAATATGAGGCATATCAGTGACGGGTCAGGAAGTGAAAACGAATGCTAACCACTGTTCCTGGTCCGAAAAGTTGTTAACCAAATCGCCTGAGGCTGGGAGAGGCGCCGCAGCGCTCCGGAGACTACCGAACCTCACTACGACTACCTATAGCTTCTGCATTGGCGCTGTTCTTCCTACTATCGCTTTTGTCGTGTTCGTTGAAATTTCAACCCTTGAATTTCGCCCAACTCCTTCGTGTCGAGTCACCGCCCTCTCGAGTCTCAGGCTCGACATCTGCAAATCATGGGCTGTCAAATTAATGCGATTGAATCACGGTCAGCTGTGTTCTCTGGCGGGGAATATACTGTTAACACTTTCATGATCCTAGCGTCTAGAATCGATACGCCATAATACTATCCATTAGCATCTTTTACTCTTCGACTAGATTGCGCGGTTTTGAATATCTTACTATTTAGTACTGACAGGCTCTAGGTCGCACGACTCATTCAAGCTGAGAGAGAGTGGCGATCCACATCCACGGCTTGTATCATAATTCCACATTTCTATCAGGACAGATCCATGTCCGCGACTCTTCTCCAGATTATCACGCGGCGTCATCTAGTGTTGGACGCGCACTCAGCACTGACATGCAACCTTGTACGGTTAGACGCTCGCCGTAAACCTGTGGTAGTACAGCCGCAAGACAGTGGTACCCTCTTGAAGTTCCTACCTCGTCGGTTTCTCCCTCTGACCTCCATCTACTCCAACACACCATAGTACTATTAAGATATGCAACTCTGGGAGGACGACCAGGTGAGGCTTCATAACTGACATACTTGTGGTTCACGGTTCATAACTAACTCACATGTGCACTGAATCCGTAGCCATCCACAAGTGACATCACTGCTAAGGCCCGCCATGATCCATCTCGTAGAAGGACACTCTATGAGTTCCCCACACATTGGTCGGAAGTTGACCAGACCTCCCGACGCTCTCTCCCTCCCCCGCCACGAAGTGCGCCGAGGCGTTGCTCGACAACGGCCGTGCCAGCATACGAACAGCATTTTGCGCCTGGTAGGCCGGCATCAAGGCCTCCATCACAACTGTGGGGCGGGGAGGATGGGGAAGTCGGCGTGGAGACCTGCGATGGGGTGCTTTTCCCAGCGTGCGCCATTCTTTTCCGCCTCGCATCCCCCGTCCTCGCCGCCCAGCTCTCAAATAGCACCTCGTCCTCGTCCCCGTCCTCATCCCGTCCACAACGCATACACGTGCCCGAGACGAGCGCAGTCATCGCGCTGCTCCTCGCGATCTACCATCCCTCCGACGAGCCGCCCCCGGCCGACCTCCTCGGGACCTACCGCGCGCTCATCGCCGCCGAGAAGTACAAGATGCAGAAGGCGCTCCGCCACCTGCGTAGCGCGCTCTCCTCCCTAGCCTCCGACCCCGCCACGGACCCCGTCCTGCTCTACGGCGTCGCGTGCAGCTGCGGCATGCGCGAGCTCGCCGCCGACGCAGCGAAGCGGACGCTGCGGGCAGAGCCCCAGCCCGCCGCGGCGATGTACGCGCGGCTCGACGGCCTGGGCATCTCGTCCGCGGGCTGCCTGCACCGCCTGCTCGTGTACCAGCGGCGGAGCCGCGAGGCGGCGCGCGCGGTCGTCGACGGCGGGTGGCGGACGAACCTGGAGAAGTCGTGCGGGCTCGGGAGGTGGGGGAAGGCGAGCAGCACGCCGTGCTGGTACGAGCGGTACATGAGTGCCATCGCGGGCCAGGCGTGGCCGAGTGCTGTGTCCGTGACGAGTCCTGAGCTGTTGAGGAGCGTGGTCTCGTCGTGTCCGAGCTTGAAACGCGGGTGGGGCGGGAAGCGCGGGCCTTGCAAGCACTGCTCGAACCCGGAGAAGGTGCTTATGTTTTACAATTTCGCGAAATACGTCGGGGACACACTCGAGGCGTTGATGGAAGAGGTAAGCATTTTCGCCCTGCGTTCTGTCCATTTGCCGCTGACTCTTCGTTTCTCAGGTGGTCTTGGCGTGGCCTGAGTCGACATGAGACTCACATATATGACGAGTACATCTTCTCGCGCTGTAAATTCTTATCTCTTCTGTAGGGTCATACTTTCTCCAAGAGGCGTGTGTAACATATGATTAGCTGCATTATGTATTCCTACCATCTATTTATTCACTTATGTATTCGTTGGTACTTGTACTGACCAGTGACCGGGAACCTAGCTGTTTCTGCCCACGGTCGACCCGCTGCAGGGCACCTTGCATGTTTTTCTACTAACCCTACCCATTTTCGGCCTTGATGTTCGTACTCGAAGGATTTCTAATCCGGATAAAAGCCACTTATTGCATGCAGTGTACATCGGCGGAGCAGGATTAAAAAAACATGCACCGGATTATCAAGTGACCACCGCAGGGGTCGAACCTGCAATCTCCTGATTACCTAATCGTAGTCAGACGCGTTGCCATTACGCCAGGCGGCCGTTACACCAGGTTCTATTGGATACTCGTTATTGTTCCGGATCAATTGTCAAGTCAAAAGTAAGGAAAGTGGAGGACACTACGTAACTTAGAAAACGCAGCAAAGTGACAAAAACGTAGACCGGTCAACCGCCACGCTCCGCCTGCACTCTACCCGTTCAAATGGGAAGACTCACGTTCACGGGGCCGCAATCCGGATGCCCACCCCTGCGTTTGGCAGGCTTCCGCGTTCAAACGTGGTGGAGCCACTCGGTGCCCTGTGGACAGCCTTTGGGCAAGTTTCCGACGGCGCCCGGATAACTGCTGGACGACGTCAATTGTTTGTTTGACGTGGAAGGACGTAGAACGGCGAGTACGACTTAAGCACGACAGTGCGAGTACTGACTTACGTTTGAACTTGCAGTGCTGTGGCTGCTTTGCGTGTGCGCCCAAACCCTGCGCGCGGCGCCCTTGCGTTAGTAAACAATAGAAGTCACACCATGACAATACCAGTGCGACTTACTGTTCAAGCACTTGCGTTTAGCAGGATAACAATGCTCTCCGCTCGACGACTGGCCAGGGCGACCGATCTTGGTTTGTGATGCATGCAACACGAGCTTGCGATCGAGGCTAAGTAACAGTAACGTCGAGCGTTGCAACAAGGGGCTAACCAAAACGTCGCGAGCACACCCCGGTCCGGGTGCCGAGTCAGGTCAGGACGATCGAGACGCGGCTCCACGACGCGACACAGGAGATCGAGTGGGATCCAGTCAGATAAATCACAGATCTCGGTGGGAGATAGGCGTGGGTTCATGTGATTGCCCGCCATTTGGGCATGGAGCCACTGGCACGCTCGGACAACGGCTCGGAGACGGAGCTCGAAGCTTGACGTTCACGAAGCATGAAGGTGCAAGCATGCGTTCCCGCGGGCGACGGCGTGTCCAGAAATGTCTCGCATTCCTGAAGCATGGAAGTCGAGCCGGACGGGTCAAGAGAAGAGCACAAGATGCTGTCAAGGCGCAGAAGTTTGAGATAGAACGCTCGGAGCCAACGGCGACGGAACCAGTGCCAGGACTGGTGAGTGTTCTCCCGCGTGCGCAGCCCGGAGCACAGACGACGCACCGGTGTCAGGCTTGGGGAAGATGCTCCGCTCGGCAACTACACCAATTGTTGGGGAAGCCGGGGGCGTCGCGGATAGACAGGGTCGGGTGGGTGCGGGGAACGTCACGGGAACGGATCCGGGGCTGGATGGGGGAAGGCGAAGCACACAGCACACAGGGCAGAGGCTTGGAAGATGAATCCGTAGCACGGAAAGCGCGCCGTGCGCCCGGAGCATGGGCTGCGTTGGCATGGCTGGGAGGATGGCAGCCACACGCTGATTCAGTGCTCAGTCGCGGAGAGGAGTGAGCTGGGCGGTCAGCTGACGGGCGGACGGCAAGGCTGCCTGCGGACATGAGAATGCGAAACGGGGTACCGGGGGTCTCAGACCGCGGTCGCTCGCTCGGGGAAGGAGGGCCCGGAGAGGGGGGTCATGAGTCTCGTCCGTGGACACCGCCCTGTATGATTTACGACATGGAACGCCAGGGATGCGGGGGAGCGGCCGGTGCGCCGGGGAATTAACATTGATGAGTTGGTGTGACTTGTGGGCCTCGTGAAAGACCTCGTGAAAAGCGCAGGCGGCGATTCGGAGCGGGGAGGTATGGAGAAGGAACGGCGGGAGGGCGCGGGGGTGACTCTAAGTGGCTCCGGTGACGCGAAGGGCCCTTTTGGAGGAGGAGTGGATGGGGTTGCGGGCATTGGCAAGTGTAACAAGGCGGAGATATCCTGTGGGGACTAGACCGGAGGTGGGAAGCGCACGAAAGAAACGCATGAAAAGTCGCAGGATTGGAATGCGACTCTCAGGGGCTGATGGCCTCACTTCGGAAGATTTGCTGGTCCGCCCGGTCCGCTCTGGAGTGCCGCAGTTGGCAGAGTGCATGTTGTACGACATGAAAAGAAAGAGGGAGGCCTAGAGATAGCTGGAAAGGCCACATTACCTAGCGGCGATCGGTGTAGAGGTGCAGGGTCGGAAGACGGATAGGAGAAAGGGCTGAGAGAGGTGGAGGTAGCCCAAAGGTGGCCATAGAGGACCGGAAGGGTAAGGGGCATGTGCCCAAAAGGCACGTGGGATCGGAAGAAGGCGGGCAATGGCATCACCGCCAACCATCGGCATCGGCATCGGTCGACGGTGACGGTCTGAGTCTCAGTCCGAGTCTCTCATCTCTGTTCTCTTTCCACCGTCGACGCCCTTCTCGTCTTTCTCCTCCGCCATCCATGGCGTCCCTCTGATCCATCCCATCCCCCTCCATCCGCATCCTCCCCTCCCTCCGTCTCCAGGCCCGGCGCCCTGAAGACTGTGGTCCCCTCCCACCCACCGACTCATCAGGCCCCTTGCCTCTTTAGTTCCACTCGGACCCTCGCTGCCGACTCACCCTCGGTCAAACACCTCCTTCCTTCTGGAACGCTCTTCTCAAATCTCTCACCCACCCCCCTCTCTGCTAATCCTACCCAACATCAATTTCCCTCTCCTCCTTTCCGACTCCCCCCATGACTATGCCTGTCCCACCCACCCTGACAAGCTATCTCCCCGTCTTGCTCGTCTCCGTCACCCACAACGCCACCCCAGACGATTCCTCCTTCGTTACCCAGCCAGACGCTCAGGTCGATTACCTCTCCCATGATTGGAAAGAGGAGGACGTATGGCGCTCCTGGCGCTCCATGACCCGCCAGAAGAACGCCATCGCCAACGGCATGCGTCTCGAGAACGCGAGCTGGCGCACCTGGTGGAAGCAGAGGAATAACCTTCCCACTGTCTCTCCAGAGACGCTCAACTGGTACGTCTTTATATACCCTTCTCTCCTTCATTTCTCGTATCGCTCGCGCCCCCCGCGTGTTCGCCCTCCCCAATCGTCTGGGTGGAGTATGTCGCGATAACGCTCCTCGTGTCGTCCGCCTGTGACAGGCGGCGTTTTCCCTACGCTTCACCCTTCGCCGCAAGCCATGGACGTAGCCCAACAGGTGCTGCTGCATTCCACTGTTATCAACCCCAGATGGTGGCATACGCTCTAAGCGCGCGCCCTCATCGTTCGCTGGCTACGCTGAACGTTTCATGCGTGGAGCCCTGCGCCCTGCTTCCAGCTGCACTTTTACGTTAGAGGCTTACGGCCCGATCGTGACTCGAAAAAGTCATCGCACTTATTTTTTTTTCATTCCATCTAACTTCGCGCAGCTCGCATCCGATTCTCACTTCGATGTTCAATGCTGACACGTTGATCTCAGGCTCAAGGATTCCGACGTCACATGGCTTTACGGCCCTCTACACCTCGGCAACGACTGGACCGACTATTCACAACGCAAGACCCCGAAGCTTCATGCTGGTCAGCGGAAAACCAGCACCGACGCACTACCCGGTCCGTACTCAACGAACATGCCCTCCATATCCCCATTCCTACCCAAGAAGCCCATCCTCAAGCGGCGCAGCATCAGTCAATTACTGTCCTTGCCTGCTAGCCCCTTCTTCCAGCAAATCGACACTGACGATGAGGAAGAGGAGCTACAGGTGCCGAGAAGCGCGCCACCAATGCGACCGCCTCTCGTGCACACGAAGAGCGATACGCACATAAACATGCGTGGTCGACCATTCCGCAAGAACTCCCCGCCACGCATCATCGCTCAGGAGGCATCCTCATCATCGCATGTCGGACCGACACCTCCGGTAGCTCAAGCGGCAACGCTCAGCGACGGCTCGGGCTCGACCAGCAGCGATCAAGACCTAAGTGGCCGCTCCAGCACGGATGCTTCCGGACCCGCGAAGAAGAAGCATATCAGCTTCAACACGTTCGTGGAGCAATGCATCGCAATCGAGAAGCCCAAGATCAAGCGCTCTGCGACGGGCCCGACTGGCGGCGCGCGATTATTTGATGCGTATGACGACGGGTCGGTCGCTTTCATTTGTTGGTTATCCAGGTGCGATTGACTAAGATATGTTTCTTGCGGTATGTCAGGTACGACTCCGAACTGGGGTACGACGGAGAGTACGACGAGCCGTCGTCGTACTACTTCAACGACAACGTCGTCATCGGGTCCGACTCTGAGGACGATGATGACGATGTGCTCGAGATGCGGACAGCTTCCTCTCGCTCCCGCTCCAATTCGGCGTCGTCAATGCGCAAGCCTGCCCTCACCACCCCGCTCCGACCAGGCAGCGCCACTTCCTCGCGCCCACGACCGCCAATGGTCCGTCGACAATCCACAGATCGCGAACATGTCACCATCGCCCCTATCGCGCCGACACTGTTGAAGAGCACTGGGGTCGGAAACGAGCTCGCATCGCTGCCCGAGGACAACGCTCTCGAGTCACCCAAGGACGTCGATCTCGTATACGTGCCGACTAGCAACCACTACGGCACCTCCAACGGTGGTGAAGTGTACCACCATCGCGAGTCATACTTCAGTGTCGGCACCGCGTCCCCATATCCCCGCTCACCCCAACCCCGTTCGCCCGCGCCTGGCTCGTCTCCACAAATACCCAGCGCAATCATGCCGCCAGAACAGCAGCCGCCAGCGACACTCGTGCGGCGGCCTGGGTCAGGGTCAGGTACCATCTTTTCCGCACAATCAGTGGTCGACTCGCCCATGCCGATTGACGATACCCCGCTCGAGGACGCGTACGACTACTTCGGCGGCCCCGACCTCGGCGAGGACTTCAGCCATAGCCACAGCCACGGCCGCGCACACGTTCACCGCAGGCGCCAGCGTCGCGACGTCCGCGACGACGATGTGATCACGCGTTACGCCGAGGGCGGCGCGGCGAGTGTCACGAACGGCCGGAGTACGAACCGAGCCTGGGGCACGAGCCCCAGCCCCAGCCCCATCGACTCGCCACGGACGCCGGACGCGGAGATGCCCGTCGTCGTCGTCAACGAGGTCAACGGCGCGGTGGAGGAACGGCAGGAGCGCTCGCGTGAAGGCAGTCCGCTGCCCGCACCCATATCGTATCGCATATACGAACAGCAGGAGCAGCACGAGGGCTCGCCCACTACGGCTGTGCCCGTGCCCGTGCCCCGCGTCAGCCCCGTACACGCCCACCTCGCTCCGTCAATACCGAATTGCAACCCGCCACTATCGTCGTCGATCCCCGCGTCGGGGCTGTGTGCGGACCCTGATCTCTTGTCGCCCTCGGACGTTGTACCCGTGCGTGGCCGTCAGCCGCACCCACCCTCGCCTAGTGTCAGCGGGAGCACGACCACCGGTTCATCGTCGTATCACTCCAGCGATTCACGCTCCGCGTCGAGCTCGCGTGGACGTTCATCAACGCGTACTTCGTCGTTCTCGGACCGGGAACGGTCAGGGAGCAGGAGCCGTAGCCGGGGCACAAGCTCGCCCATCGGGAGCATCTCCCCGACAGGTAGCGCGATCGGCATCGTCAACGGGGGCGCGTACGCTGGGGTGCGGTGTCGCGACGGCCGCGACGGCAGGCGGAGAGGGAAAGGCGCCGAGGACGAACGTCAGCGTGGGCGGGATCGTACGGGCAGGCGGTTAGGCGACAGCTTGAGCCCTCCCGGCCAGGGGAGCGGGAGCAGCAGCAGCTCGCCAGTGCTCAAGGAGGCGAGCCTGGAGAAGCAGCCGATGCTCAACCGCGCCCCGTCACCGCCGTCGAGCGTTTCTGGGTCGTCCACCGAGACTGCGAGCGTGTCGACCGTGGGACCGAGCGCATACCAGCAGGCACAGGAGTTCGCGGAGCGGCCGAAGCTGTCTATCCCCACACCCTCCGCGAAGCCCGCTGCGGTTCCGGTTCCGGTCATCCCGTCGCCAATTCCCGAGGTCGAGGAGGAGGAAGAGCTGCGGAGATCGAGGCATCCGACACCTGCCAACTCGCCCGTCGCGGCGTTCCGGATAGCGGTGCCCCCCGCGCAGACGGCGCAGCCCGTGTCGTCGCCCATCTCCGCGTCGCATGACCACGCGTCTATCTCAGCCGCCCAGCCCTCCCGGAAGTTGATGGACACCGACGAGTCGCCGACGAGCCCCACCGCCTCGTCGTCACGACATCCGTCGCGCGCGCAGCGGAGGTCGTTGGACGGGGTGCAGGAGCACGCGGGGACGCTCGTCAACAGGGCCGCGGAGATCGTGCAGACCGCGGCGCGCGGGCTGCTGGGCTCGATATGGAGCTCGAACGCGAACGCTGCGTCTGCCTAAGTGCGGACGAGGACGCCCGACTAAGCCCGTTGCGTCTTCCTTGGCCACTCTGCTATCATTAAATGCCGGCCATGTCGTGTCATGCCACCCCCACCCCCGCACCTAAAGCCGCCTTCTCCCTCCTTTCCCCGCAATTTTCCTGTGGCGCGGATTATCGCCTTCGCCCCATACCACCACCACCATGACTCCCTTGATTCAGCATCCGGGTCCGGTTCGTCAATTATTCTAATATGCGTATGGCAAGCTGTTTATGGTTCCGGTCTCAACCCAATCTCACGACTTCCGTTCTTCTCTTCGTAGCAACTTCACACCCTTCTTATACGATTAGCCCCCCGTGCCCTTCGCACGTAATCACGCCGCTCGCGGGCGGCGCGCTGTCTATATGTCTCGCTGTCCATACTGTGCATTGTGCTGCACCAATCGACGTTGCGTTGCCGCCGTTTATTCCCGTCATCGGCCTCGCGAGTTTCTGTTTCTTCGGACTCTAACGTTAACTCTCAGGCGGTCGCACGCAATCCACCCGCGCCCGAGCCCTTACACCCTTACATATTTACCTACTTACGCTACGCTCCGTGTATCCCCGCAGTCGCAGTCGCAGTTGGCATGTTGTTCGTTGTTCGTTCTTGGACCCCCACTGTGCACGCCGCCTCCTCACATTACAATTTACATGTCACGCATCCCCCATTCATCATCATCATCAGTCCGTCTGTCCCATCGCTCATGATCATACTTATTCATGTGTACGTTCACCCATCGCACGCTCACGGCCTGTTTAATCTCCCCCCGCCTGTATTGCCCGAACTCCGCGCCCCCCTCCTCGTCATCTCCGCGTGTTCTTGTGTGTTCGATTTTGGTCGTTGGTCGTTGTCGTGGTTTCTTTTCGCGTCTCTTCTCATTCCCTCTTCCTTCCCACATCCAATTCACCCCGACCCTCGCCGCAAGCCGCTATCGTACACATTGTGCGCCGCATAGTTATGGTAGTGTTGTGACGTTCTCTGTCTTCTCTCTCTCCTTACACTCACCCTTTCTCCGTCTCAATGTCTCCTGGCCATAACTGTCTCCTCCGACTTGTCGTCCATGCCCACCGTCGTCGCCCGCGTACGTGTATCGCTCTAGGCTCGAGCTCGCTTGTCTTGTCTCATAGATGTAGTTTTGGTGTATATACTCTACTGAATGACACCGTCCACGATAAGTACGTCTCTGCACTCTCCCTTTGCCTTTGCAAGGATGAGTGGGAAATCCACGTCTATTCGAGGCGGGAGGTAGGGTGTTGTGTATGGTATGGCCCACTCGAGCTCGAGGAGCGAGGGTTAGTACAGTAAGTCATGCATCTACAGTAGTACTCACGCACATCGGCGCAAGTTCCTCTCCCAGGCTCGCTTGACCACGGCCGGCTCGTCTAGGCCCCATTATCCTTGCTTCTTAAGCTTGAACGTGGCAGGTGAGCGCCGTGTGCTGCGGTAGCGTCCAGGCTGACGGGCTCTTTTCCAACTGCACAGGGATCCTCATCCCAAACCAGAAGACATCAGTCCCGGTACGAGTGTCCCCGATTTCGCTCAAGTTGCGCACCTTTGCTGACTTTTGGCATGTCTTCGCAGAAGATCTACGCCTGCGACTTGACATCGAACACAGCGCAAATACCTGCCGGAAGTTCAAATACTATGATACAGGTATCGTCAGTTACCCTTACCGAACCTTTCATCCATTGTTGACTTCCCTCGTGGGGTAAAGGACCTATCTGGAAACATGGTAATGAGTCAGAAGGACCAAGGGACCATCGTCAGGTCACAGCACAGTCCTATAACTCAGGCAACATCGCCCTTCGACAGAGGCGATGCGGACCTCATCCTTCGCACGAGCGATCACGTCGATTTCCGTGTACATCGCCAAATCCTCGTCATCGCATCCCCCTGGTTCGAATGTACACTTTCACTATCCCAGCCACCCGCCTATCGAGTCGATCAACCTCCCGACAAACAAGTGATCGACGTATCTGAAGACAGCCGTACTATGGAGATATTCCTACGCCTCATTTACCCCACACTGGATGCGGACATAGTGGATCTGCAGCTTCTGCGTAACGTCCTCGGTGCGGCAGTCAAGTACGAATCGTCTGTGGTTCTGGCCGCGGTGAAGAGGGCCATGGTTTCGCCGCGCTTCTTGCAGACTCATCCTCTTGCGATTTTCGCGATTGCCTGCCACAATCAGCTCGAAGATGAAGCGAAGGCCGCGGCGCAACAGCTAGTCAAACTCAATTCTGTCTGCAAAATCATGACGACCCCATTCTCGACGAACTCACCGCTGGGCAGTACTACAGGCTTCTCCGGTTCAAGCGCGAGCTCCTTACTCCCATCGCTTCCTACAACTTTTGCGACCCGCTACCGAACCTAGTTCCTTCCTCTCCGTCGCACACGACTAGCCTAATGATAAGTGTGGCTTCACCTTTCTCGGGACCTAGAGGAGATCTAATCCTCATGTCCTCCGACTCGCGTATGTTCTACGTTCACCGAGCTGTTGTCGGACTGGCGTTACCGACAATGCTTGACGGCATCCTCGTCTCGGACATCAACCAGACGGCAGCTGTCCCAGTATACCCGATGCAGGAGGACAGTGTATGCGTGGACCTCCTCCTCCGGTACTGCTATCCCATCCCGAAGCCGGAGTTTCCCAGCCCCGACGCATACCGTGCCGTTCTCATGGCCGCCCGGAAGTATCGACTCCGTGAAGTCGAGAGGGTCGCCCGGAGCCACTGGCTGACGTTCGCGGAGAGCTCCGTCCTGACCTTCTATTTCCTCGCCGTCGAACTTGGGTGGAAGGAGGAAGCTGTCGCTTGCGCGCGGCAGCTCGTGCTGCCGCGTCCCGTGAAGGTCAAGAAGAAGCTTGGGGGCAGCACGCAAAGGGCCGCCGCGGTGTACTCGTCCTACACCCCCGCCATGGAATCCATCAGCAGTTCTCCGTACCGAAATCTTTTGTCCTATGTGGATGACTACTGGAAAGCCGCGACTTCGCCGCACCAGCTCTCTGCGCTGCGCGCGCGTCACAGTGCCAGTAGCTCCATCTTCGAGGACATGTACGATTGTCACACTCGCTACCCCGCGCAATTCAGCACGGATGCGCCCCCTGGCTGGCTCCAAACCCAGTTCGAGGAAATCAAGCGTGCACTGGAGCGTCGCCCGTCGAGCGACGTGCTTGCGCTCGACACTCCATTGGCGTCTTCGTTCATCGCGTTCGTAGCTGCCGATAAGCCGCCGTGCATGGGCGGGCCGTCGACCTGTACGGCTACGACTAACGTGCAATGGGCGGTGAAGGTACTCCAGAAATACGCGGACGCAGTGGATCGGGCAGTTCTGAAGGTGCGTGACAGTGGTCGGCTGAAGACGTTATCAGTGAAGTTGACCACTATTTTGGCATTAGGTCGAGCTGAAGATGGCACCCAAAGGGGGATCCGACCTAGTAGGATGTTCTAATGCTTAACTTGAAACTGGATCGCATCCAAGATGGAGGCGGTGGTTTGACGGAGTTCCCGGCGGTGGCTGCCTTGTGTCGGACTCGTTAGAAATGCACCTATGCACCTAAAATACTTCTTGTATCGAATCTATCGACGATCCGCGAGCTCGGGTTGAACGTTTGAACGTCGATTGAGGGGCTGCCAGTGCGAACTTTGTTTCACACGTGGTCGTCTCCGACTCGGAACCTCAGCGGTTATCTGCGCCACTCAGGCGTCACCCAAGCGCCTCAAACCTCCGAGCGAGCCTCAAACCAGACCATCATCTCCAAGTCTTGACCCCGAAAAGCCCCAAGCCACGAGGTATATCTACCTTCTCACGACGAGTTGGCTGCTGTCCTGACGACGCCAGCCGCAGCTTCAGGGACGGCGGCTTCTCCGGCGTACTTAGTACAAACTGAACCACAAGGCTACCGCAGCAGTAACGATCCAGAGGTATGTTTTATACATGTATATGTATCCATAGTTTAATCCCTCATATACGCAAATCTCAGTATGGATGAATCTTGTTGCTCTCTAAAACAAGATGTTCCAGAGGTGTCGGAACCCTCAGTCCGCAAGGCAGCTTGTCCCTTCGATGAGGATGATGCCGACGCGACACTCCGGACTAGCGACAATGTGCTGTTCAGAGTCCATCGGGTCATTCTGTTGCTTGCCAGCAGCATATTCAAGGACATGTTTTCAATGCCACAGCCGCCGACAGGAAGCAGTGACCCGATTCCAGTCGCCGAGGATGAAACAAACCTACACACCTTCCTCTGCATTTGCTATCCTATTCCAAACGCCAAGCCGACGTCCCTCGTCCAGATTCGCAAGGTTCTAGCGGCCGCGGTGAAGTACGACGTTCCTCTTGTTACCGACCAGATGAGGCACGCCTTAATGGCACCGGAGTTTCTCGACGCGCAACCTCTTGTCGTTTTCTCGATAGCCTGCATCTTTCACGTGGAGGAAGTCGCCCAGGCTGCCGCTGAGACGGCCGTCACCGTGCACAACTTCGGGACCAGCCTTGGTAACCATCCCAAGCTTGACGATGTCAGCGCTGGTGCGTACTTCCGCCTCCTTCGGCTCTACCGAACTCGCACCGCAGTCGTGGAACCATCGGTAAAGCGGAAAAAGAAAAGGAAGTCGAATACCAATACCATATCCCTCGAACCCCAATACACTATCAATTTTCAAGGAATTACGCCTCTTTGCCGTCCATCCCTGCTGCGGACGCTTTCTGCCACGAAATCTCAATTGGAGTCCGTGTCGGACCCTTTCACCGACATAAAGGGAGACCTCATTCTTCGCACGACCGATGCTTTCGACTTCTACGTTCACCGCAACATCGTCACGTTCGCTTCCTCGACGTTTCTCGACATGCTCGTTGCCGTGGAGACAGAGAGCAGATCTAGTACGCCAGCCGTACCCGTCTATCAAGTCGAGGAGAGCGCTGCCATCGTAGACATCCTCCTCCGTATTTGCTACCCCGTCACTCACCTCCTGCCGGCTAATCCCGACATGTTCTTGGCCGTCCTACGTGCGGCACACAGGTACGGAATGTCGAAGGCCAAACAGATTCTCCGAGGTGGCTGGCCCGATCTGGTCAAAGCAAACCCGATGGGTCTCTATTTCGCGGCGGTGGAGCTTGGTTGGAGGAAGGAGGGCACGGCGTGTGCGGATCAGCTGGCGTCCCTTCCCATCGCAGATGTGCGTGCTATCTACGTCCCGGAGATGGAGTCCATATGCAGTGTACCGTATCGCAACCTGCTAGTCTACATAGAGTCAAAGCGACAAAGCTCGAGCGGGCAATTGCAGTTGCAGTGGGATCAGGGCCCATACGGTACGTTGGTAAACATCATGGCTGGAAGAAGGTTAACAGACTAATCGTAGATTCGTACGCGCAGGTGTACCGTCGTGTTGACAACTCGATCGTGTGGTTTGCGTACTGTCAGAGGCTGCATCATGCACAAAGGTTTCTGCCCCGGGCCGAGTATCGGCCGAAGTACAATTAGTATTCTATGTGATCAAGGGCACCTACAAAACCGTAGTTAGCACACAAGTGCACGGATGCCATCTCTAGCGAGATCCTCACCTCGTCGAGCTCCGACAGCATCCCGAGCCGGAACACCGTCCCGAGCCTCACAATGTCCTGGGCGACGTTGAAGCAGCACGCGCACCACGGTTTCTCCGACAGCGACGGTGCGACCGAGCGCCGCATCAGCTCCTCCACGCTCGGCATATCCTGTGCGGACGGCTTCCGGCGCAGCTCCGTGAGCACGTCGTTCCTCCGCTCGCGCACCCACCACGGGCCCAGCATCATGCACCCCGTCCGGCACGGGAGTCCGCGGTCGTGGGGCGGCACGTTCTTCTCCTTCATATCCTTAAAGAGCTGGGCGCGGGATTCCGGGGTCGGCGGCAAGGCTAGCGCGGGTTCCGACCGCCAGAGCCTCTTGGCGGACGTCTGGACGTAGCCGACTGCGACTTCGGCAGCAGCCCAGTAGTCGGTAAGCCGCTGCCAGTGGGTCGCGGGGGCGTGCTCCATCTCGGGGACATACAGGGACATCGTGGGCGAGGTGCGAGGCACCTGGCGAGCGGCCACTCTCGCGAGCTCTGGGAACCCGTAATGGAGTGCAGTGAAGTAGGCGGAGGCCGGGCGGGCAGCGGCGACGGAGTCCCACTTCTCGGACAGCAGGTCGACGATGCGCGTCATGTCGAACTTCTCCGCGGCTTTGAGGACGGCGAGGAACAGATGGTGGTCGTCTGGGAGCGTAGCGTCGCCGGGGTAGCAGAGCCGCAGTACGTGAGCGAGGACCGGGCTCTCATCAGTGAAACGTAGATGGTACTGAGACTGATCGAGGCCCTGCGCCTGTGCGAGACGAACGTCTTCCATAATCTTCTCTTTCAGGACAGGAGAAGTCATGCACAACATGCCCTTATGCGTCAGGAAAGTCTTACCATCCGCAGCGTGGCACGTGGCGTCTGAGAGGACGATCGAAGACTCTGAGAAAAAGGACCAAGGGATGTTCAGAGCTCGGGGAGTTGGCTGATCTTGCATCTCGCGAGGAAGAGGCAGAGTAAACGAGAACTCCTGCTCGACCTCTCCACGACGATGATGGTAGGTCCACAGACGGCGGTAGTCGGCAGCACTGACTCCACGCGCGTCCGCCGTACGGATGAACTCCTCGATCGGCACAAACTGGTGAAGGTGCGTGTAACTCCCTAGATTTTTGTAGTGAAGCATGCGCTCCGCGCCGGCACGCGCGATGTCCTCGAGCATAAGCCTGCAGCCTATCGCCCAGACCTGCATCGGGCGGTTCTGCGCGAACGCTAGGAGTTCTTTCTTGAGGATCGACGCAGGATAGTCCATCATGTACTTGAGCGACGCCTCGACCAACGGCGCGATGTCTTCAAGCGACCGCAGCTGCGAGCGCTTCTGGATCGGGTAGATGAAGCGGAGGAGGGAGTCGAGTGTCTTGCTATCTTCGGTTACTGGCACGATGGGCCGATTGGTAGTAGAATTCGATGGATCTGGGTTTGCGCTTCCAACAGCGACCATGTCTGCGAAGATCGGGGATGCTGCAACGAGGATCTGGCTGAAACAATGGAAATCAACGTCATCGGAACTCCGGAGCGTCACATCGCCTGTCGATCCATCGAACGGCGATGATGCCACTCTGGTTGGCGGGGCTGACGTTGTGCGGGGGTGCATTGGAGAGGATAGGTAGGGTGGTGGCTGCGGCAAGAGTGTTGGAGGACAAATGAAAACAGTTAGAAATGGGGGTTCGAGAACGTTCGAGTTGCTGCGCATTCACGAGGCGCGTGTTGAATATTGAATAGAGGCCTTTGAGCACTGCTTGGTCCGCCCGCCACCATGTCGCGGTGGCAGGTCAAGGATGATGTTATTATCTTCTAGTGCTACGAACGCAATGAATGAACGAACAGATTGGGGAGAGGGCGGCGGCATCTGGGCGTCATCAGCCCGGGGGCTGGCGGTCACCACACCCAACGGTTGGGTGTGGTGACGAACGGCGCCGGTGAACGTTTGAACACTGCAATTTTGAAATCTGGTTGGACGGATGGAGTCGGGGGGCTCCTCACAAACAAATGGACGCATAAATAAGTTGAATAGGTGGGGGCTGGGGGGTCCATTGAGGCTCGGATTGAAATGGTTTGGTCCCGTTTCGTTGGTGGCGTAAGATGTCGGAGGTGGGAACGCGGGTGGAAGGCTGTTTGTGTCCTGTTTGTGGTATCGCAGCGAACTCGGGGATAGCGTACGCGCGGCCGTAACATGTTCTCAATCTGGCGACGTACAATGACAAAACTTAGGGTGTTGCAGCGCTTGGTGGTGTACAAAATGACTCACAATTACCCGGGAATAGCCGTCGCGTGAATCGAGTCTACGCCGGCATGCTTAAATCCAGCTTCACCTGGGGCCGTTGTGTTAGTTGTATGGTAAGCATGGTATGTGATGTTGTGCAAGCTTACCCGAGCGGCCACGCCCTTCGTCGCGGAGATATCCAGCAGCTGATCCACAACCCAAGTACAATATCCTTGGACCTTCCAAGACCATAGCAGATCTCCTGCAGACGAGCGAGATGAGCAGAATCGACGAAGCAAGCCCGACAAGTCGATGTCCAAGGCAGCGCCAGAACCCTGGTCTTCCGAGCCAACTCTTTCAGCGAGGCTTGATATATACGCCGCCACAACGTCCGTGTGTCGGGGTGCATAATTCTCATGGACTTTGGGCGGGTTATTCCACATGTCAGCTATCCGTTCGAAGTGGCCTTCGACCGCGTCGGTGCACAAACGGTAGTAATCCAGGAGCCGCCGATATGCGAGCGCGGACGAATACTCCATGGCGTACATGTAGGAGTTAGCCAAGCGATGTTTGAAGACAGCCCTCGCCGCGGCCCTTGCGCACGGCTCTAGCCCGTTTTGAACCGCGACGAAGTACGCCTCGAGTGGATTGAGCTCCGCCATCTCGTCCCAACGCTCCGCGATCAGCTTCTCCACCTGGTCCATTGCATATTTCCTCGATGCGATTAGGGCTGAGGCGAGGAGCGGGAGGTGGGAGGGAGGGGACACCGAACCATAGCAGAGTCCCAAGAGGACGGCAAGAGTCTCGGAACTCGCCTCGAGCGATATGACTGGGGATGGGCGGGATGGTTCCTGCTGGCGGTCAATGATATTATGAACCTGATCGTACGATTGGCTACGGATGGGCTCGGACACTTCAATCTCCCTCCTCAGAATGGGGGAGTGGAACCCGAGGACGAAAGAATGCGCCTCAACCGACGCCCCATCCAAAGACTGCAAGAGGATGTCTGGAGGGCCGAGTCGAAGGATCGAAGCCCTTGGTGATAGAGCTTCGGAGGCGGCGCGAGAGGAGGACTTCTGCGGGGGTGTTAACAACTGAAAGGACAAGTTGGTACTCTCCGAGAGAATGAACTGTCGAAGACGGAAGTAGTGACCAGCGAACACCTCATGCAGAATCTGATCGCCTTGCCCTCGAACGATGGCATCCAGGATAGTGAGAGGAGAGGCTGGCGTCCTATGATGTGCAGAATCCTTGTTCTCTTTCGAGCGAACGTCGGCGAGGATTGCAGAAGCTGCCTCTCGAGCGACATCCTCCGATGCGACGCCAGTGCGAGATGCCACGGCCCAAGCCTTCACCGGGTTCTGGGGTATAGCTCCCTTGAGATCCTTCATTAGGAGTGGGATCATCCATTCCATGTCATATTTCATCGCTGCCTCAAGAACGGGGACGATGTCGTCCAATACGCCCAAGGTTGGTCTGGTGGTAGGATAGCAGAGACGCAATAGCCTCTCAAGCGAGCTGCTATCTTCGGTGACGGAAATAATGGGCTGAGTGCTGTCGAGTGATCCGCTGTTGCTTTGCTGCTGAGGGAGGGAGAACATGTCCCTGAAGACTGGAGATGCGATAGAGAGGATGGAGCTTAGGACGCGGAATTCAGTGAGATCGGGGGTGAGCAGAATTATGTCCGCTGATGGAGAATCAGAATCGAAAGGGTAAGGTGCGATTTTGTGTGTATTGTTCTCAGACAGAGATGCAGTCATATCGAGGGGAGTTGAGAGGCTGGAACGAGCGGATGGTCGGGTTCGAGTTGTCGGTTGAAGCTTGTGGATGTCAAGCGCCAGCATGCCACATTGTAGACGCCCGGAATCGAAGGTACAGTAGTGCACGCTACGGCAATGGCAAGGCTCCTCGGGTTCCCATCTGCCTCTTACCCTCTGAGCCTCTGCCGACGATTTGCCTTACGCCTTTACTTCTTCATAGTTCTGGCGGTGCCTTGCGATCAGCATGTCTTTGGAAGCTAGTCCTCCCTTCAATGAACCTACGGCAGATATCATCATCTGCTCTTCGGACAACGTCTTCTTCCGGCTCCACAGGATTATCCTTTCTCTTGCCTCTGACTTCTTCAAGGACATGCTCAGCATTCCACAGCCAGTCCATCACTCCCCAACCGCTTCCGATGACCTGTGCATCAATGGGATTCCCATCATCCACGTAACGGAGCCTAGCAATGTTCTGGACCGCTTATTTCGACTCTGCTATCCTGTGGATGATCCTGCATTGGGCAACACCCATGAGTTACGCTCCACCTTGGAGGCAGCGTTGAAGTACCAGATGGCAGAGGCTGTCAAGATCACCAAGAGGCGACTGCGCTCTCTCGCTGCCCGCGAACCGCTCAAGGCGTACGCCATCGCATGTCGTTTCGAATTGGAAGCAGAGGCCGAGGCAGCGGCGAAGGAGGTGCTGAGGCAGTCGGTGCAGGGCGAATATTTTTCGGAGCTCGAGGAGATACCTATTGGCGCGTATCATCGACTTCTCTTATACTGCGAACGTAAAGGGAGGGTGAGTGACCGTTTCAGGTTCACTTTCCATACGTCGGGCGGAGGTCGCGAACGCCCAACCCCCGCTTCTACCCCGTCTTTGACCGAGGCAGTCCTCGAGCCCGTCGTCCCCGATGTTTTGCCGGAGCCTCAAGTCGCACCCTACCCCTTCGATTCGACGGAGGCCGAGGTGACCTTGGTCGCGTCTGATGGCGTGGAGTTCCGTGTCTTCACGTCTATCCTTCGGATCGCGTCCCCCGTCCTCTTCTCCAAGGTCTCGGAGCTCCAAGCTTCAGCCCCCAAGCGCATTCCTATGGCGGAGCCGAGCCGTATTCTCTCAGTTCTCCTCCAAATATGCCACCCTGTCCCTGATCCTTGCCTTTCCGACTTGCACGACATCGGCGCCGCACTCATCTCAGCAGAGCAGTACAAGATGCAGCACGCTTGTCACTGTTTGCGTGCTGCTCTGTTCGCCAAGAAGGATGACACCTTGGAGGAGCCTGTGCTCCTCTATGCCACCGCTTGTCGTTTCCGCATGCAAAGCCTCATCCTCGCAGCCGCGAGGCGCACGCTCCGCACAGACATCATGAAGTCCCCGGTCTCAGAACTCGACTCGCTCGGTGTTTCTGGCGGTTGTTTTTACCGTCTCGTTGCCTATCACAGACGATGTCGTCTCGCCGTCGAGTCATTGTGGCATAATTCTCCGTACGACTGGAAAGAGCAAGAGGCGTCCATCCAGTTGGAAGATGCCTGCCCTCACAGCTACAA
Source organism: Ganoderma lingzhi (assembly GCA_026283605.1). Taxonomy (NCBI): domain Eukaryota; kingdom Fungi; phylum Basidiomycota; class Agaricomycetes; order Polyporales; family Polyporaceae; genus Ganoderma; species Ganoderma lingzhi. The sequence continues at coordinate 2,057,920 of JAPJYM010000002.1, forward strand.
CTCGGGCTTGTGCAAGCCTTGCTGGTACGAGCCGTATATGACTCGGCTTTCTCGAGAGCACTGGCCCAACAGCGAGTTCGTGGCGAACGAGGATCTCCTGTACAGTGTACTCGACTCGATCCGGGACTCCAACGGGTACGGTTGCCCTTACTGCGTAACCACTCACGGGGCGTTCCTGTTCGTGAAGTTCAGCAAGTGCGTCGCCGAGGCTATACACGTAGAAGAGAGCAAAGTGAGTGATCTGGGTGCTGTCCGGCGTCCGCAACATCAGCTAATTTGTACTGGAACAGCAAACTATTCATTCGGCGTTCACAGCGCCTGATATCGACGCTACATAACCATTTCTCTTTTCAACTCTTCCCTCAGGTGTCCGATTGACGCAACCATCTTCCGCCTCGTTGTAACCAGCCCCACCCCTCATGTCGGTTCACACCCGGTATCTGCAGCCCCCATGATCAGTTGTCCGGTCACTCTTACCGCAGCCGCCACCTTGTACCTCCCCTTTCTTCAGACTTCATGAGCCTGTCTTTCAACCTCGAACATGTCAACTCAAACAGCCTCATCGCCATTCGACGGATCCAATGGGGATGTGGCACTCGAGAGCTCAGATGGCGTCCACTTCCATTGTTACAGCCAGATTCTCGTCGCCGCGTCGCCAGTCTTCGAGGGCATGGTCGCCGTTGGGAAACCGACCCCCGATCCCTCGAATCCTGCTAACGATCGGCCCATCGTGCCCATGACGGAGGACAGCAAGACACTCGACTTCCTCCTCCGCTTTATCTATCCAATCTCAAAGCCGTCGCAGCCACGGTCACTCGAAGATATCCCGCCGTTGCTCGAGGCCTCACTCAAGTACATGATGGAGTATCCCACGTCGACTTTGACACGGGAGCTCCTCGCGTTCGTGCCGAACCGCCCTATGCAGGTCTGGGCGATCGGCTGTCGTCTCATGCTCGAGGACGTCGCACGCGCCGGCGCGGAGCGCATGCTGCAGTACAAGAAGCTGGGGAGCTACACGCAGCTGCAGCAGTTCGTGCCGGTAGAGGAGTTCGTCCGCACGGCGGACGCACGTGGCGTCAGCGCTGCTGACTACTACCGCTTGTGGACTTACCACCGTCGTCGTGGAGAGGTCGAAGAGGGCTTCTCGTTTACTCGCCCCCTTCCTTGTCAAGCTCAAGGCGAGTTATCCAATTGGGACCTCGACGCTCCATGGGCTTTTTTCTCGTCCGAGATTGCCTTCCCCGATACCACGTGCTACGGTGCCGATGGCAAGACGTTTCCGGTGCACGCGGGCTTGCTATGCATGAGCTCGCCTGTTCCAAGGTTTTGGAAGACAGGAAGTGTGTTCAGACTCTGGGCGGTGACCAGTCCCACTGCCATATCCATCTTACGGAAGAGAGCCCCGTCTTGGCTCACCTCCTGCGTCTGTGTTACCCAGCTGGCGAGGCCACGCTCCCCGAAGACCACCATCTCTTCCTCGCCGTTTTGACGGCTGCAGAAAAATACAACATGACGCGCATCGCTGATCTCCTCTCCGCGAAGTGGGACTCGGTCGCTGGACCCCACCCGGCATCTGCATACTTCGCTGCCCTCAAGCACGGTTTCACGGAGCTCGCGCGAGTGGCGGCCCTCAAGGTCTCTCCTACCTCATCTACACTGTACATCCCCGAGATGGAGAACATCCCCGCGATCCACTGGCAGTGGCTGAACGACTACTGGGCGGCCGCCGAAGTCGCCGTCGATCGCGTTCAGAGGGTTTTTGGAGACCTCTGGCGCGCACAGCCCGCGCCGACCCCGCCGCCGTCGACCACCGACCGCCTTCGGCCAGCTGCCAAAGGCGGAAAGAAGCAGAACAAGGCCTCATCGACGCCCGACCGCGACTGCGACCTCGACGAGAGTACATACCAAACACGAGGCGCAACCTGGATATGGGAGTGCCACAATGCGGTGCTCGCGGATGTGCGCCGGAGGCTGGTGGCGCAGGACATGCCGACGGTGGAGGAGCTGATGCGGCGGTCGGTCGCGCCGACGCTGACGGAGAAGCCTTGGTGCACGTGCTGCTTCCCCGTCGCACAGGACATCGTGAGGATGGGGACGACGCTCCGACAGGGGGTTATATCGGAGTTGGATGAGGTGAGTCCACTGTCCGTCAGTCTCCGATCCTCGAACGTTGGTGTATGTGCTCGCAGGCTGACATGTTCTCTTGGTCGGTAGGTTCCTCTAGCGATTTAGATTACCCGCTGCAGTGGACACTCGCTGTTGTCTTGTTCAGTTTGAGCTTCTCTGGCCACGTCCTGCACCCTACTGTGTCCGACTAGAGTCGGAACTGGATTAGTAACGACATTGTGGCTAATACACCGAGAGAAACATGGATATTGAGATCATGGATGACTGTATCAATTATGGACGATAGGCTCGGGATTGTTGGAAGAGGCAATACTTATACATATGTTATGGGGGTTTTGAGTACGGTGGCGACGGTGCATGGCTAGCGCCGACACTGCCACTTATCGGAACCTCCCGTAAACCCGATCGATTGCAAGTATCTGTACCGTTGGTATGTTCCAGCCTCCTGGTGTCCGCTAGCGTCATCTAGTCTTATGGAAATGGCTGCTCCTTCATATCCAAACGTCACATACAAACTCGCCCTCTGTCTTCCTCACCTCTCAGCTTGGGTCGCAGCATGTGCATCGCCGGCCGGCGAGGGGGCTGGCGCTGCCTCCGAGTCGGAAGATGATGCTCGCAATGCAGCCTCAATGGTACTCAACATCATCCAGGCACCTTTCGGCTCAGGATCGGAAAGGCGAATTCTTACTCTTAGTCTCCTAGACGCGATGATGTTTCAAGAACAAGGCGACGAGCTCTTGAAAGGGGTGTCCGCTGGGCACTACTGCCGTCTTCGGCAATTCATCCTCTCGGAGAGCTCCAACCCATCCTTCAGACTGTTGACGCCACCCCCATCCACGACCACAGCCTTGGAGACCCCATCCCCAAGCACCTCTATTCCTCGATTTTGTCGCGGAGATGTCCTCTTGGAGTGTTCAGATGGGACACGGCATCTGGCACACTCGTATGTCCTCGCATTCCATTTCCCCCTCCTTGGCAAGAAGATCGAAGCTGCGATGGACTCAGGCCCCAGCGCCCGAGTGTCTGACTCCCCTTCTCACAATGGACACCGCCAGCCCCCCGTTGTTTCGCTTGACGTCCGCCCTGAGACGCTAGCCGTCCTATTGGGCTTCTGCTACGGCACGACTCAATCCCCTCCTCCCCAATTGCCGGTCCTCGCGCTGGCGCTGCTTGCCTCGAGGCGATACGAAATGCGCCAAGTGGAAAAGCTAATCGCAGCACGTTGGTCGCGGTTCAAACTGGCCCGGAGCTAGAGGGCTGTGCAAGAGCCGCGGCGATGGTTGTTTTAGAGCATCCCATCCCTAACTCTTACCTGGGCATCATGGAGTCTTCATCGGCACTCGCATATAGGCGGATTCTGGAGTACCACAAGTCGTGCACTGGCGCGGTCGAAGGTCACTTGAACAGAGTGATCACACGGTGGAATGCCGGACCCCAGGCGTCCCAAGGCCTCAGACATCAAGACACGGTAGATAGGTTTCTGAAGAGGCTGGTTCAACATGTGCAAGATCATGGTCCCCGGAGTTCCTTGGACGTCGATGCAACACGCTTATTCCGGCGATTCTGTTCATCAGGCTCTACGCAAGGGGATATCCTCTGGCCTGGCCTCTGGTGGCCCGAGTGCGGTTGGGTTGTGAATGGGTTATTGGATACTTCTGCACTACCTCAGGCTACAGAAGACGCAATTGATCGGGTCAGTGTAGTCACTTTCACGATTTATATCTGCTGTGCAACTAACGTTATACCCACAGGTAAACCTAAACCTCTAGAGACGTTAATGGGTACTCGGTCCGTCAGCTGACAGCGAACGCACGGCTGCAGCAGCATGTCCGCCTTCTTTTGCTGCGGTAGTTGGCCTTACCCTTTACTACAACTACGAGATCCAATTACTATCCCTGGTTGCCATCTCCCCACCAATCTCCTACACCCAGCGTGATCGAGCCATACCTGAACAACGCACGATACCCCATGCATAGCCAACACACCACACCACTGCCCCGGGATGCTCCCCACCCATTCAACCAGTGTTCCGCAGACATCACCCTCCGCACCTCTGACTCCGTCCACTTCCATGTCCACTCCCAGGTCCTCTCCCAAGCGTCCCCGGTCTTCGCGACCATGTTCCAACTCCCACAGCCCCTTACCTCGCCCGACCGCCTGCCGGCCGACGACACCATCTCCCCCGCCCGCCCAGTAGTCGATGTCACGGAGGACAGCCGAGCCCTCGACCCCCTTCTGCGGCTCTGCTACCCCGTGCGCAAAGCCGGGCTGCAGCATGTGACCACCGTTGAGGCCATGCTTGAGGCCGCAATCAAGTACGACATGGAGTGGCCGACCGAGGTGCTCACCGTACGCCTCCTCGAATGCGCGGCACAGGGCCCGCTCCAGGTGTGGGCTTTCGGATGCCGCCATCGGCTGGAACACGTTGCGCGGCGTGGTGCGGAGGCCCTCCGGGTGTCCCTCCCAGATGGAGAGCGTGAGAAGCTCTCTTTCCTTTTGAACGTGCCGCGCGGACTGCAGGCGCTGGACGGAGTTTCCTCCGGGCAGTACTTTCGTCTCTTGCAGTTCCTCCGCGCTGGAGTCGGAGACGAAAGCGCAGCGAGTGGCAGCGACAACGGCACCAGTACGAGCACTCTGCCAGGGCTCACCCATTCGCTCAGCGGGAGCTCAGAGATGTCCGCGCTTCTGACACCTCCAAAGGTGGCGTCCACGCCGGCAGCAGCAAGTGTGGTTGCCAACCTGGAAATGTTCCAGCACCTCCCCTTTGCGCGCATTCATGGATGGCTGGGCTTCTCAGAAGACCTCACTTCGCCCGACATCATATGCCGCTGTGAAGACGGGACGGAGTTGAAGGCGCACCAAGCCATTTTGTCGCTGTACTCCCCTGTCCTTAGAGCTCAGATTGTGATAATGAATGCTGCTCAAGCGAGCTTACCGCCACGACAGCCATTGGAAGGGGAAGGGGAAGTGCAAGCGACCACCACCGCGCTCCCCGTTCTCGACCTAGGTGGTCCGTCGGACGCAATATCGACACTCTTAGGTATTTGTTATCAACACCGCCCACAGAGCACGCCCGCTGGCAGGCGCTCCGCAGACTGCATCGGCTTGCTGACCACGGCAACAAGATACAAGATACAACCCGCCATCGACCTCGCATCCGCCCAATGGGACGCTTTGGTCCCCATACATCCACACCACTGCTATTTTCTCGCGCGCAATGCAGCCATGCGCGGTGCAGCAGCCGTTGCTGCCACAGCGGCGCTACGATCGCTTTGGAAGCCGGAAGAATTTTGCCCACCATGGTTGACGACGATGGAGAATGCGCCTGCCCGGACATACCACCAGCTTGCCGTCTATTACAATACATGTTGCCAAGCAGCAGCCCAAGTGGTGAAGAAGGCGACGAAGGCATGGGAGCTGACTTCATCCGAGAGATTGGCTACGGCGGTACAGTCTGAGGCTGTGGCCGCTACTGGGCGAATGTACCAGGCCGTCACGGATACGCTGAATCGTCGGCGAGAGGCGTTGGAAAGGCGCGAGGTCGCGCCGAAGGCAGACCATGCGCGCAACCTCCGCTCGTCCTTATACGGTGGCGTGGCGGGCCATCCGAGTCTCGTGGATAGGTTCAAGGACGATTTGGAGAACCTATTGATGAGCCTGCCGCTGGATATCGACGTTGCCATCAACAAAGTGAGTTGCAATATCCATACTGCACTATTGTAGAGGCACTGATGCAGCCGACCCAGGTGAAGTTAGACCTGCGGTGATGTGCACGCCCGCCACGGGATCCTTGTCGAGCATCCGGAAGTTGAAACAGGAACAGGGAGGCTCTTCATATCGTATTCGCATGGTAGAATGCCAGTGACTGTATATATATATATGTAGCACCCGATGTCAGCGAGAAGTACCAGCCAGAGTGAGTAGTACGGTCCGGGGCCACTCGATGACGAACGAACTCCAAAGACGCGCTTCATTCTGTGGCGTTGCTCAAGGATCAATAGTATGAATTACTGAATCCTGTATAGACTTGCTGATTTAGCGGAACATAATGATATTTCATGATCGAAACTCACCTCCGCGCGCGGATAAAGACCCTCGTCCTTCAAAGAAATATATGTCCGAGGATCGAAAACATGACTCGGACCCGCACACGGAGTCACCGTGACCTTCTTCAAGTGCTGCAGTAGCTGGTTGAACGTTAAAGTTACGACTATTAATACTGAGGTCCGAGGGCAACCATTGTTCTTCTTGCCAATCCCTGGCGCCGCTAACCAGGCATATCAGCTTCGAATCGTACACAAATGATGCGATACCCCGGTATGCACGACCAACCATCCATCCTCACTCAAGACACACCCCATCCTTTGGAACTCAACCAGCACTCCGCCGATGTCACCTTCCACGCCTCCGACTCCGTTAGCTTCCATGTTCACACCCAGATCCTCTCCAAAGCCTCTCCGTTCTTCGCAGCCATGTTCGACCTCCCACAGCACACTGTGACACCCAACTCTAGCTCTGAGGAAAGCTCGGAGGAGAGCTCGGAGGCCCCACTTATCCACCCAGTCATCGACCTCGTGGAAGACAGCAAAGTCCTCGAGCCGCTGCTGTGGCTCTGCTACTCCGTCCCCCATACCAGAATAATGGAGATATCAGGCAGGCTGCCGCCATCAGCTGGCAGCAAACGGCAGCAACTGCCAGCAACCGCCAGCCAGGCGCTTCCCTCCCGTCGGCCCCTTGGCGCCAGTTCGCCACACGCCACCGAGGAGTCCGCGCTGACTTAGATGTTTTTCGCGTTCAAGTGTTGGCTCATTCTCTCAGACTCAATATGTCTTCTTTCATAAAATCACTCTCATTGCTGATACTGTCGGTTACGATACCCCGCCGTCGTGCGGGTTTCTGTATCTCCTGGTTTGGTAAGTCCGACCGTTAGATGGGGCATTGCGTCTGATAAGCATGCAACCTTGGTGCTTCGTCTCCCAGATTGAACGACATGTACAATACTGCATGTTGCATCTCATAATCTTAGCTTCAACATTTGATCTTGCAGGCTCTCTACTCTTCTGTACAGGCATTAGCACCTCTCGGAGCCCCGTCTAGCAGAGCGATTTCCAGTTGTAAGCATTGAAATTTGATATCACGCTTTACAAAGTGAACATCCCACCAGACAAGGCTGAAGACGGGATATTGTCTCTCTCCAGCTGTAAGCACGGATATTCAGTCTCGCACCTCGAGACTGACTATCGCGCCTTCCAGAATGAACATCCGGCCACGGACGATCCCAGACGGGATATTGTTTCTTGTCAGCAGGTAAGCATGGACATTGGATATTCAGTCTCGCACCTCGAGACTGACTATCACGCCTTCCAGAATGAACATCCGGCCACGGACGATCCCAGATGGGATATTGTTTCTTGTCAGCAGGTAAGCATGAATATTCAGTCTCGCACCTCGAGACTGACTATCGCGCCTCATCAGTACTTCCCCGAGGAGCTTAATGCTCCTTAATGCCTCTTAATGCGCCTTGTTGCCTCTTAATTACGCAAATAAGGTAAACAAGGTCCAAGTCCCAAGACGACAGGGACCATTACTAAGGCACAGTTTTAAGACAGCTAAGACAGCCAAGTGCTCAGTTGCATTTTATGTAGCCAATAGATAGTTTTCAGGAACACAATACATGGGACTATTTATTTATAAGAAGTCAGACCGTATAGGTGAACTACCCGCCATGACCTCTGAATGCTTTCTACGCTTGCGCCCACTGCCGCACGACTTCCTACCGCCCTGCCTACGTGGTGCATGTTCCTTCGCGAGGTCCATCACCTCATCCCATCGGTCACGGGTCTTCAGCAGCGGGCGGACAGCAAGCCTAAGGTAGTCCTCGGTAGCCACTCTCCCGAGATCGATATCAAAATGTTCTTGTGGAGGAGTATACTCACCAGACTCATAGCACTCGAACGCGACATCAAGCTGTGGTTGACTGTGAGTTTTACAAAAGGGCTTCTTGAGGCACTGTATTACTCACAGCTGCGAGGGCAAGGCCAAGCGCACCAACAGGAGGGCAGCTGTCAGCGAGAAGCGAGCCCCCGATAGCGTTGAAGTGCGGGCCAAATGTCTTGAAAACATACAGCGTGCGTAGGGCACCGTGAGGCTTCGGGTCCTGCGACAGAAAATAAGTTCTTAATGCACAGCAATGCAAACAAGCCAGGTTATCGCACCTCATCAGTGGGAGGCACCGCCCACATCACGAAGCCCACCTTGACATCCATCGCACCTCCCGCCCAGTCAGCGACATCGTCTTTGGTGGCATCCGGGTTCTTGGCCTTAAACCCTTGATACCCCGTAGCCACTGCACTGATCACGCGGTCCAAAAAGGCATGATGCCAATTCGCCACACGCTGGCGTGCCTGTTTGATATGTCAAGTTATAAGGGATTAAGAGAAACTATTCAACAAGAACACTCACGACGCGGACAATGATGTCCTTACTTGTCAGTTCATACTTCTTGCGAGGGAATAGCTGATTGATGAGCTGCTGGAGGATGTCGACAATGCCGAGGTCTTCATCGGAATCCCCAGTAGATGACGACCCGGCGGACACGGTGCGGCCTTTCGAAGGCTTCCGAGTCTTCACGTCGAGGCTCCACGGATCTTCCTCGGCGCCGTAATGTTCGAGCAGGGTGGGGACCATTAGCTTGTCGAAGTCGTCGGAGATCCAAGGGGGAACGTGCTTCCCCGAGAGCGACCGCTTGGGGTCCATATCAGCCTGGGCGGTGCGCTTGACCTTAGGCTTTTTCGGCGGCTCTGGCTCTGCGTGCACGACCTGGAGTGTCTGCGGGGAGCATTAATTGTGGACTAAACTGCAACAGATAGCGACGCACCTGGGTTTGACGTCCTCGCGGGCGTCCCACTACGGTCTCCCGATTGATCGTAACGTCTGTGTCGTCGAGTCCACGAATCCCCTCGTCATCTTGGACGGGCATGAAGGCACGCTGGCGTGGAGTCTCGGGGTCACGCGAAGGCGTCGTACCGCAGAGCTGCAGACGGAACTGCGAAGATGGGGGTGGAGGCGTGACGGAAGAGCGGGCAGTGTTGCGGGCTGGCGTGGCCCGGGTGCGCAAGCCGTCCTGTGAGGTCCGCTGCAGAAGTGAGGCACGATATGTTGGGCGAAACACGTCCTGACCGTCGTCGGAGGGGCTGTGCGCGTAGTAGTTGTGTGCACCGTGTGCACGCTCAGTAAGTCGGGTAGACGTCCATAGTCGAGAGGAAGAACAACTTACGGGACAGCGCTGGCAGCCTGGGAACGGCTGGCTTTTGCCGCATTGTGTCCGGGCTTCTTCGGCAGAGCCTCGCGAGCGTCATCGATACGCCCACGAACTTGCTTCTGCTTTTCTCGTTTCCTTTCAGCCGCAGTCTTGCGCATCCGCTGATGCATCGTCGCATTAGGTTAGGAGATGAGCTATCGTTAGACTGGAGATACGTACCTTGGCTTTGGTGATCTGCGTCTCGTCCTCTGACTCCTCCGTGACCTTTACAACCTCGTCGCCAGTGTCGGACTCGCTCGACGACGCGGGTTCTTCTTCGTACTCGGAGCCGCTTACGCCGACAAGGCCCTTGGATTTGCGTTTATTGCGCCCTGGCTCCTGGGCTGCACCTGCCTTAGACGATGCGGCAAGATAGCCGCGCGCTATGCCGGTGAGTCCAAGATGCTCATCTTCCTCCTCGTCTTCCTGCTCACGACCGTGTTCCAATGCGGCTAGGCGTTCCACACCCTCCTGTTCGAGTCTCGATCGAGCAAGAGTGTTAAGTTTCTTGAGCTCGTCCTGAGCCTTTTTTTCAGCGCGCATGGCCTCGGTGGCTTCCTTCTCCCTCCTAGATTCTTGCCAGTTTAGGCCAACGTCTTGTTCTGGTCTCCGGAATCGGTTGGCAGTGCGGGTGCCATACGCATGGGATCCGATGATGGGGTCCCGCTCGCCCTGCCCCCGGAAACGCGCCCGCGGCCCACACAAGTCCACTCCCGACACGCTCCGTCCGGTCCGACCGACCGACCCCGACTCTTTCCGAGCCTGACGTCGCGATGTCGCGCCTGCCGAGGGCGCGATGCTGAGGTCGCGCAATATGCAGATCACATCACGACAGGAATAGCCATGACTTGATCGCCGCACGGCAATATCCAGGGACCTTCATAGGACCACCGCCTTCCACAGGTTTACGGCATACCGAGCCCGCCCCTCCGCTCGATTAGGACATCGCGATCAGTCAGAAAGCTGCCAAGACTCGGCCGCCCTGACGCGCACTGCGCGCAACTGTGTGCGGCACGCTAGGATCGCGGGATGTGCGCAGCAGCTGACGTCGCGATGTTCGCGTCCGACTTGTCGACCTTCGCGAGGGACTCATCGCAGGAGACTTGGTAGTAGCGTTGCCGTGCGCGGTAGTACTTACTGGGCACTCTGTCATGTACCGTATTTATTCAGCGAGGCTCGCCCTCGGACAATTCAGTATTCGCCCGGTGTTCATCTCTCACTTTCCTGTGCGGCGACGCAACTTGCACGATACTCCATCTTCTCATTCCTTGCGACCTTGTGACTTCGACCACGACTGCGACCTTGCGATTTCGACTGCGACACTGCGACTGCGACTGCGATCGCGACATTGTGATTATTACAACTTCGTTTCCGGACACCACTGCGACACAACTATCCTTCGCTCCTGCAACCCGCGTACGACGCGCGCGACACCCGACATCGCGATCGAAGGGCACCCAAGACCTTACTCGCATCCTCTCCTACTCCGACATCGCGAGCGACCTCAGCCTCTAGGCCTTACGGTCTTCGCCCGCCTTTCGGGTGTAGGTTCACCTATCATTTTGGAGCCCACCGCGAGGGGGTGAGTACAGCTCTCGCTTCCGCCTTCGATCCCTTCTCGTCGCTCGCGTCCTTCGTTCACAGCGGACACCGTGAACTCATCACTCGCGACCGAGATCTTAGCGGTCCAAGTCTGCGCCCTCGTCGAGCTAGGGCAACACCACCCAGACCCTGGACTATACGACCAAGTCCTCTGTTCGATCCTCTGCGAATTCGAGAAAGGCATCGCGACTTTAACCAACCCCCCAATAGTCCCCGACAATCCGATGCGACTTTCCCCCCTGGCTTCCCCTAGTCCCCCCCTTAGCCCACTCACACCCCTCAGTCAACTCTCTGCCATCATGGATGAAGCTCCGAACGTAGTTCAAGGTCATCGACCCGTGATGCCCGCAAAAGGACATTCGACCGCTCCGATATTCGACCCCGATCGCCCTCGCACCCTACGCGCCTACTTCCAAGACCTCGAGGCGCTCTTCGAGAGGTGCGCCGTCGACCACGATTGTGCACGGAAGAGGTGGTCTATCCGCTACGTCCCGATCGAGGTCGCCGACTTCTGGGAAGACCTCACGGAGTTCGACAATGATCACACCTTCATCGAATACAAGGCGGCGATCATGGCACTATACCCAGGGGCTGAGAGGGACCATCAGTACGACATTACCAACCTCGAAGAGCTTACTACTCGGTGCGGAGCGAGCGCGATCACGACGACCGGCGAACTCACCAGTTACCACCGCGAGTTCCTTGCGATCTCAAAGCACCTCCTCCAGTGCGAACTCTTGTCTCCTCTCGACGAGAAGCGCCTCTTCGTCAAAGGTATCCGCGACCCTTTGTGGAGCCAGGTCGCGCAGCGGCTGCAACTCAAGTTTCCTGACCACTTCCCGAGGAACCCCTACCCAGTCGACGACGTCCTAGAAGCAGCCAAGTTCATCCTCCACGGGACCAGTACTACGCCCGTCGCCGCGCCACAAGTTCCAGCCACAACAACCGATACTGCGACCCCGACTCCGGCGATCAAGGCAGAAGACCTCGAGCCCCTCCTACGGCTCATGGCGCGCGCAGTCCGCGATGTTGCGCCCGCGCAGGGCGGCGCGCCCCGAGGAGCTGGACCTGCGCCCCCGATGGGCTTCTGTCACTACTGCGGCGATGCCGGTTGCCAAGTGCGAACGTGTCCCCATGTCGAGGAAGACATCAAGTCGAATCGCATCGTGCGGAACAGCGAAGGAAAGGTAGTTCTCCCGAATGGCAGCTTCGTGCCTCGCAGCATGCCAGGCCTCACGATGCGCGACCGAGTCTACGAGTGGCATCGTCGAAACCCAGCGAACCCGACCGGGACAGTCAATCAACTATTCTTCGCATCCCCCACATACTCAGCTCGCGACGTCGACGACGACGACCGAATCGCTAGGTTGGAACAGGAGATCTTCGCCTTGCAACAAGGCCGCCGCGAACAATTTGATGGGGTCGAGATCCCTGCTGCGCGACCCAAGCGACCCCTACCCAACCAAACGGCGCCCATCAGCGCAACTTCCTCCGACCTCCCGGCGCAATCATCCACGACCTCCACCCAGGCAGTCCAGAGCACGCCTCAGGTCACCGCTCCAGCCCCCGTCGCTGCGTCGGCGCGCGCACCGACCCCGGGGCCAACCACGGGAACGACTGTGGAGCATCCTTTTGCGACCGCGCGCGACGCGACCTATGCCCCCCCTCGGATGCCTAACTTCCCACCGCGTCCAAAGGACAGCAAGGACCGCGATGCCGCGTACCGGACAACCGCCCCGATCTATCAGCCCAAGCTCGTCGACGAAATATTCGCGTGTTCGATGAAAACCCCATCTATCACGCTGTCACCCGAAGAGCTCCTCTGTATCGCTCCCAACGTCCACGCAAAGTATCGCGAGGCCATCACCCCAAAGCGCGTCCCGAACGAGCACCGATTGGTCTCCTTCACCGACTCCCCCGACTTCGACCTCGCGCACCAGAAGACTTGCCATGGCGAGCCACTCAGGCCGGGCGCACTCTTCGTCCCCGACCCCTACGATGTATACCTCCGCCGACTTGAACCTGGGGAGGAGGCGAAGCCACTCACTGTGGCTAAGGAGTCGCACGCCTTGCGATCCATCATGGGACAAGTCGAGAATGGCGCGAGCGTTGAAGGAACCCTCGACGGTGGAGCCCAAGTCATTGCGATGTCGGAAGCACTTTGCCACCACCTCGCACTCTCGTACAACCCGACTATACGGCTCTACATGCAGTCGGCGAACGGCGAAGTCGACCAGTCACTTGGGCTCATTCACAACGTCCCCTATACAGTCGGAGGGATCACCTTATACCTCCAGATTCACGTCATCCAGAACGCGCCCTACGACCTTCTTCTGG